>OX465498.1:16953837-17624670 GCA_950022335.1 Eurois occulta | reverse complement strand
CAACAGTTGTTGTCGGGTTCTTCTGTATAGTCTTAAGTCGCGAATAACTTGCGCGATGTAGAATTTAGATATATTTCGATTTTTAGTTTATCCTCTGCGTCATAGATGGCGCTGTAGTACTTTTTGTAGTGCCGCTACATCACTCCCCCGTGGAGACTAGGGTCGGTAGTAGAATGAGTCGTTGATTGCCAGGCCAGTGGAAAGTCGTTGCCGCATTATTCACGGTGAGTCGGAACTGTCTGCGGCGGTAGTGCGAACCCCTTTAGTCGGGGTCGGCACTGCATGTGCTCCGTTGCGTCGGACGTGGTACAGCGCCGCGATGTGGCTGACTGCTCGCATCGACCGGGAGGTACAGCTCTCAACCGGCCGAAAGTGCAGTGCCAAGGTAGCTTTATGAGGTTGAGGGTGCTGACCAGGAATGTGCTTCCGCTGCATGCTGGTGGTCAGCAATACCCATTTTGAAGCTGGCTGGCTATATGACTCGCGGCTCGAAAACTTGAGGAAGTTTGACGAAGCTTGAGGAAGTGATGTTGATGACGTCACGTTGCTCGAAGGCTGCGCTGACGTCCATTTTGGGGTCACCAATTTGGGAGTATGGAGAACAGGGTGTAAAGCTCTTCAACCATCATTGAAAAGGGAGGATCCTCCGATCAGACGGGTGTTATGTCTGGTGGGCTACTGCCCAACAGTTGTTGTCAGGTTTTTCTGTATAGTCTAAAGTCACAAATAACTTTACTTGCGCGATGCAGAATTTAGATATATTTCGAGTTTTAGTTCATCCTCTGCGTCATAGATGGCGCTGTAATATTTTTTGTTCTATGTTGCTGAAGTACTTTTGGTAGTGCCGCTACAGAACCAAAATAAAATTTCCCTTGCTGTCGCCTCTTCAGGGATAGCAGCCACATTATTGCCTGGAGGAAAAACGGCAGACACAACATTTATAATTCCTATCGACTTAGACCGCACGGAAAGCTCGGTTTGCAACATATCGCGAAATAGCGATAAAGCAAGGGTTTTATGCGATTGTGTTTTAATTTTTTGGGACGAGTGCACTATGGCAAACCGCAAAGCTGTAGAAGCAGTGAATAGAACTTTACAGGACATAAGGCAAAATGACCGGCCGATGGGAGCCATCACTGTGCTGTTCTGCGGTGATTTTCGGCAGACACTCCCGATAGTACCCCGAGGAACGAGAGCCGGAGAAATTGCTGCCTGTCTGAAGAGTTCTGTTTTATGGCGCAATATATCATCTACACACCTGAGTGTACATATGCGTGCACAGTTGCGAGGCTGCGAAAATGCACAGGAGTTTCCCAATTTATTGTTACAAATAGGCGATGGCACATACCCCGTACAAGAAGATGGCAAAGTTATTTTGGTTGATAATCTCTGTTCTTGCGTTACATCACAACAGGAGCTAATTTCTTCTGTGTACGGAGATTCCACAAACATGGGAAATCAAGCCGGTTCTTGGCTATGTCAGCGAGCTATTTTGACTCCTCGCAATGTCCAAGCTACGGCAATTAATTTAAAAATATTGATTCATGTGTCCGGGAATAGTAGAGAATACACCTCTATAAATACAGTTATGGAAGAAGATGACGCCACGCACTACCCGGTAGAATTTTTGGATTCCCTCAACACACCCGGACTTCCAGCCCACAAAATAGTTTTAAAAATCGGTGTACCAATAATTCTCCTCAGAAATTGATGTCCTCCAAACTTTGTAACGGCACGGCTCAAAGTCACAAATCTGCAGCAAAACATAATCGAAGCTGAAATATTAACCGGTTGCGGCGCTGGTGATATTGTTTTTATTCCAAGAATACCTATAATTCCTAACAACTTTCCTTTCTCTTTCAAACGAGTGCAATTCCCAGTCAGTCTCTGTTATGCCATGACAATTAATAAAGCTCAGGGCCAGACATTATCCGTTGCGGGGGTGGACCTAAGTATTGGATGCTTTTCCCATGGTCAACTGTACGTAGCTCTTTCTCGCGTAAACAACCCCAATAACCTTTTTGTGTACGCTCCAGATGGTTCCACAGCTAATGTTGTTTATAAAGAAGCACTAGCATAAATAAAAAAAATGATTTGTATCGGAATCCTCCAACAGCGCTTCGCACAAAAAAATATATTGTTAAGTTCCGACATCCACGCGAACGAAGTCGCGGGCACAGCTAGTTTAAAATAATAGTATGACGAGAATGAGATGACGAGTAATATAGAAGTATGGAAGAAGAAGACATGCTGCGCCGACCCCAAATAAATTGGAATAAGGGCAAAATAATGATGATGACTGACTTTGAATTAACTTAAATAGATAATAGTAAGTAAATACTACACTTATACAAAGTAGAACTACTCGCCCGCATTGCTGTTATCCGGAAACATACCCAGAATATTGGCAGCATTGCCACGTTGAGTGGCCATTTTTAAATAAAAAAATGTTCAATAATTGATACTTTAACAACTTTTTTACTTTGATGAAAACTTTGACAGATAAGTAGTGAAATATCTGTCAAAGTTCCGTGTCCGCCGCTCACTTCGCTCCGTTTAATCACTCCATCGTTTAATCACTACTGGCTTTAATTAGCTAGCCTAACTTAACAGTTTTAATCGACACATACCCAGACCATATCCATCACCTCAAGTTCCGCTAGATAATCTTAACGTTGTTTTATAATGTCTATGACATGACCCTACTTCGCATTAGACTCTGTATCTTGATTACAGGGCAGATTAAATTGCAACAGTCATTCTAAGATAACACAAGAAAATTAATTTGGAGTGTATACTGAATGAACTTTTGTCCCGGTAGTACGGTCCCTTGGGTCATTACTGAACTCCATGCGGGCGAAGCCGCAGGCATAAGCTAGAGTATTATAAACGGGAAAAGTTAGCGCACTTGGGAGCGGAGCGGTCAGCGTCTAAAAAGAAGGATTTAGCCTTGTAAGAAATTACAAAGGAGACGCACGAAAATCCCAATCAAGAACGAGTGCCGAGCGGCAACGAGAGTGGGTAGCGGAGTCTGGTCGCTCGCCAGTTAGATTCACGCTATTCAAGTGAGCAATGAACTGCCTGCACCCGCACCCACTTAGGCCACCCACTAACTACTTAGTAGTCTGGAGTTCGGAATGAATTTCGCTCCATGCTGATTGTTATACGCGATTGCTATATTTCTCGCCGACTGGTTGACTCTTCGCGTGACCAGAGGACTGGCTTTTTCTATGGCTAAAGAATTAGCATTGCCATTCAACGTGGCAATGAAAAGAGGAGTACTTAGACGCTTGTTTATTTAGTTTATTTTATAAAAAATAGTCACTTTTTGTAAATATAATATTTAGTTTTAACTATTCTGTAAGTAGGTTTAATTCAATTACTTACAATAAATAGCATTTGTGAAACACAATCAATTACATAGTTACATAATATTAACAGAAGTTTGAGTGAAGGAAATAATTTAATTGCTATGTAAATTGGTACTAAAATTTTAAAAAAAATTGATTGGATTAAATTAAAGTCCAGTCCAAACTAGATGGACATTCAAAACCAGTCTAGCTTAGCAAAATTTAAAAGCAATTTTCTCGTGAAATAGTGATTTCAACTTTGAGATGAGATCTTTTAAAAGTTGCTGTGTATATATTATTTGTTTGCTCGTAACCGTGCGCAGGCGGAACATCTACGTTTTGATTGTATTAGCGGGTTAACTTCAGCCACCGTATTTACGTTACGAATCAGATCAGATGATGGTTTTTACTTTTATATAGTCATAGACCCTATATAGAAACAAAAATCATCATCTGAACAACGTTTTATACAAAACCGTGCTAATTTTTAACCGCGGAAGGAATTCTATTGATTTAGACCTATAGAGATGAGGCACGGTTTTAAAATTGAAAATACTCATTTCACATAACACAAGATGTAAACGGACCCTTCACGAGGCCGCCAACCAAGCATACTGTCGATCAAACTAAGTAACTCTACGCAAAAATTGTAGCTGGGAAACGACTTTTTATTTTGGCATAAAAAAGCTCGTTTTACGGTAAGACTCAATGTAAGGCACTCAAAACATTGTGCTGATGAATGTATTGAATATTACACGGGTCGCGGAGGTATATAAAGTAAAGTTATAACATTGAAAACTTATTTAAATAAAAACTTGTGAAAAAGTTGGAACTTGGACCTCCAATATCTCCATAACTAGAAGGTTTCCAGGTATGCTCTAGAACAAAAAACCGGCCAAGTGCGAGTTGGACTCGTGCACCGAGGGTTCCGTATAAACTTGTAGATATTTTGTTATTAAACTACATATTTCCGGTATTCTGAATTTTCCTTAACGTGTGCTGTGAGACATTACTTCTTGCCAAATTTCATGATTCTAGATCAACGGGAAGAACCCTATTATGTTTGGAGTTTTGATTCCCTTGTGAAATCGCAACATATGTGACATAAACGGTCATATCTTTTGATCACGTTGACTTACAACTTTGATTTTTTCACTGCTCCAAGAGGTAGCTGATTTGAGTAGTTGATATTGAATTTCAGCTTGATACCGCTCCGCGTTTCTGAGAAAAATGTTCTTGACAGATGGACAGACGGACAACAAAGTGCTCCTATAAGGGTTCCATTTTGGCCGAATGGCGGGGAAAACAAGTGCTTCTCGGCTTGGTTAAGAGTATTTCTACAGCCTTTATTAAGTTATTTTAAAGAATGTATTCATATCTATGGAATACTTTTTCTGCTTGGCGCAAAAAATAACCAAAATACCATTGGCTATACCTACAGTGACCTCCAAAAGTTAATTGATGTGCGTATGTTTATTTCTCAATCATGCGTAATTGGTTTGAATCGATTTCCATATTATTTGACTTATGGACTCACCGTGGCCTTCTTTAACATAACTTTTGCATGTATATTGCTTTAATAATAAATAAATAAATAAAATGCATTTAATTCGAGCAACCTTAACTCATACAACCAAAATAAAAAGACATAACACCTAACCGGCCCTGCTGACGGCAACACGCCTATCACAACAGTACCATATGTATGGGCAGTCCATCCGGTCCGCGATCATCACCAGGACCAGCGAACATACCTGAGGCGCTTTTTTTTTTTTTTTTTTGTGGGTGGGAAGTCATCAAATGGGCGGAGCGGAAGGGAGTGTCAGACTCTTACTGACTAAAAACCACCCATGTTCCTTCATTGGCCCTTTATGTTCCAGGGCCGCGGTATCTCTTTCGAACAGTCCCGCAGCCCTGGCAGGCACCGGCCCTTGCGGGCCCCTCCCGTTTGCTGACAACTGTTTGAGGCGCGCGTGGAACACGAACGCTCCGTCGACACGGCATACCTGAGGCGCTGCAGTAGCGAGGTAGCCCCAATACAGCCCTGAGCGCGTTGTTGAACTGGACGACACCCTAATATTGTGAGTGAAATCAAGGTCATCAGACTGCTAGTAGGATTAACATCTAAGGCCTTAACCACAAAGGTCCTATCATTATTACATATATAACAGCACTGCTATAATCCTCAGGATTAGGTAGAAGAGTTTTGCCAATTATGTTTAAGTCTCATGTTAGACAGGGTAAACCATCCCTTCACGAAGCCGTCAACCAAGAATTCTGTACATCAAACTAAATAACTTTACGCAAAAATTATTACAACTTTTTTTTAAATTTCAAAAATCACGCTTTACGTTAACTAATAGTACTAGGACACCGAGCAAGGCGCGGTGATGGCAGGTGGAGTAAAGCTGTGACCGAGTGGCGTCCAAGAAATGGAAAGAGGAGTGTTGGTCGTCCGGCGTCGAGATGGGCAGACGACATTGTTGCCATTGCGGGAATATCCTGGATGAGGCTGGCACAAGCAAGGGCTGTGGATGATGATGATGATTATGTGAAAAACTTGATACTATTGGTGGACAAACTCCAATAATTATCTCTATGAGGAACAGGTATGGTTCAGAACAAAAAAAATCTCGCAATGACGAGGAGGACAAGTTCTTTTCGTCTTCGTCAAGGGTGTCTTTACAGCCATTACAGGAGCGCTCGGCCTCGGTGCTCCTTGCTTGGCTGTACGCTCTCGCACTCGCCCTGCCTCAGAGTATTCTTTAAACCTGTGTAAGATATTGACACTCACACGGTAGTGAAACAAAAGCGGTTTCTGTTATGTGATGTGTAAGGAATAACGTAACACTGGTAAACTAATAACAGTATTTAATAGAAAAATAATTAATTTATTTATTTAATGCTGAGCTGTGGTCCTGGATTCGATTCCCAGGTCGGAAAAGTGATATTGAGTTTTCCCATTAGGAATTTCTCAGTAACAGTCACGTAGTCTGGTCTTGTACCTGGTTGATGGCAATATGCTAGCCCCCCTGGCGAAATGTGGGTGTACAATTAGGTACGCTCCTGCCTAAACCTTTGGGTAAAACTTATATTCGTAAAACACGTAAAAAAATATATCGCAATGCCTGGAAAAACAAGTAACTTTCGGTTTCGTTAAACGTCCTGTTACACCTTTTTGAAAGTTTTTTTAATAAACCATACAAATAGTCAATTAGGTAATAATAAACATAACATATCATTCGTAATCCTCTTAGGGTTAGGCAGAGGTGTACCTAATAGTACGCCCATATTTCACGTCTAGTTCATAGAAATGATTTAAGAATTTGTGCATATTTTAGAAATAAAATTAATTCATCATTACAATCACTTTCAAAGTTTTGTCCGACTCATCCCTGCGTCTCTATTCACCCCATTTTAGAGTACTCAAAATCTTTAAACCGTTGAGCTCAAAAAACGTTCAAATAATTTATTGTCACTTACCATTAAGTCTATAAATAACTCCATAACAACCGTGTAATAAACACAACAACACTATCAACTTCTCCATAATTCTTCAATTACTCTCCATGAACACCTGGAGAAGAACTGATCACCCGAACGAGTGTACGCCAGATATAAAGTTCTAATCTAGTAGTCTGTGTGCGGGCTTACAACATCAGCTGATATACCGGCTGGTAGCTTTGAGCATTACAAATAATCGTTGAAAACCGATCCAAGAACTTAGTAGCTTATGTCGAATTGCGTCGGCAACAAAATTATTTATTTACTAGCTGTTGCCCGCTACTTCGTCCGCGTGGAAATTTTGGTGTGTATGTGAGAGAATGCCTCGTTGGTCGAGTGGTCGCAATTGCGACTACAAAGCATGAGATCCTGAGATCGATGCCCGGATCGGGCAGTGTTAAAAAAATATTTAATTTAATAACATAATTACATAATGTTATAACGCACATGATTTAGAGATCACCTTTTAAGCAAGGAGATTCTTGTGTGACACCCCTCTTCCACTTAATATTAAACAATGTATGCAATTGACAAAAAATACTATAAATAATAGTGTTATTGGGTTATTCCATCAGGAATTTCTCAATAGCAGCCACGGAATCCGGATTTGTGCCCAGTTGGTGGAAATTGGCTAGCCCCCTATCACATGGACTTCAACGTAACTGGCCGAGGTGTACGATTAGGTACACTTCTACCTAAACCTTCGGGGATTACATGGCGTGATGTGTGAGAACTGACTGGCTGATCAAAATGTGATAATGTGGATGATGACTATGAAAAGAAGTCCCAAACAAAATTGAGTGGGGACGATATGGCTTAAAAACCGTTTATTTTGGCGCTTTCTAACTTTCTTTTCAAAGTGAACCATCACACTCCTTGTTGGGCACTATTTATTCTAATACCGTTATGTATACAACATTAAAGGACTTATTATTTTCCGCAAGCACGTGCAAGTTTTGGGCACTGAACAACCATTGACTGTGTAAAAAGCATGGAGTGCACAATTAAATGCCTGTCACTTTTATGGTTTGGCCCTGGGATCTGTCATGATGATCTGTGATCTGTCTGTCAGTCTGTCTATCGTCATTGTAAAAGCCAATTTTAAGGGAAATAGTAACCTCTTAAATGGCAAAATCTAAATCTAGTAAATGGCAAGTTATTTGAAATAGTGGGCATGCGGGGAATTAAAACGCTCTCTCCTTTAGCAGCTCCGTTTTTATAATGTTACTGCCCAGCTTTGTGATACGAAGCCTGGTGCCGACGATGTACAGTCTGGTTGCATCAAGGTTTCGCATGACCACAACTGGAATGCCAACTTTAAGCTCCAGTTGATGAGACAGCACGCCCGTTAACTTCAGGGAGTTGAGAAATTCAACGGGCTAGGCAGTAGGCAGTGCACGTTCCTTCTTAGCCCTTTGTGATCCAGGGCCGCGTTATCTCTTTCGAACAGTCCCGCAGCCCCGGTAGGCATCGGCTATTGCCTCCCCCCCCCCTAACGGTTTGCTGAGTTTGATCTCTTTGAGGCGCGCGTGTCAAGACGGCCGAGCCGTCGATACGGCCTGCCGTCATAAGACGGTCGGACGGCGAGCTAGCCCATTACATACCGTCCACAGGGTGTAAAGTCGCCGAACGACGCCACCTGTCTGTCCTGCAAGCTGCGGTTTAACGCCTCTAATGCATGCTTCTGTAGCATTGTACACTCGTCCCATACTATTAACTGTCACTGCTGCAAAAGGACTCCCCCATTTTTGGTGATGTTGCATGTTGGGGTATCTTCGCTTGCAAGATTCAGCGGCAATTTGAAAATGGAATGTGCAGTCCGGCCACACTTAAGAAAAGTTGCAACAATGCTCGAGGAAGCCACAACCATAGCTAAATATATGACGGCACGGTTGGCGCAGTGGCTGAGCAATTGATTGCGGCGCTGCGTGTCGCGGGTTCCTTTCCCGCACGGAATAAATTTACAACGTCGTGGATTATGTCATATTTTAATTTTGTTTTAATTTTTTAGAGATTTTAGTTCGTAATGGGTTGTACGTAGTACTTATTACTTCCATGCAAAGAGGAAACACAAAAGGAAAAATAAAATCAAATTCATTTTCAGCCATTCCGTCTACACTTCGACTGAAACCTATTTACGTAAATAATTAGATTTATCATAGAAATCGCGGATGAGGTTACTAACTAAATTTTAAACATTAATATCTTTTGCGTCTGTTGGTCGCTTTTGATTAAATAAACGCTAAATGTTACCCGGAATAACGCTTCTTATGTTTCAATATTTCGATTTTGAATACAATGAGGGGTTTTTACGTGATGCGCGCACAAACGAACAGACAAACCGACAAACAGACAAAAATTCTAAAAAGGGTAGAAATGGGTTCTGTGTGTGATCCTTTAACACCCCTACTATATTTTTTCTAAATATTTTCAATGTACAGACACGCCACGTCTACAGATTTATTATATGTATAGATTATTTTATTTTTTTGGAGAATGGTGACGCGTGTGTTGTTTAGCTATTAGGCCTCAGCCTCGAGTTTTGCGGGCAGCGGGGCGGCGGCGGCGTCGGTATGTAATGGGCTAGCTCGCCGTCCGACCGTCTTATGACGGCAGGCCGTATCGACGGCTCGGCCGTCTTGACACGTGCGCCTCAAAGAGATCAAACTCAGCAAACCGTTAGGGGGGGGGGGGCAATAGCCGATGCCTACCGGGGCTGCGGGACTGTTCAAAAAAGATAACGCGGCCCTGGAACACAAAGGGCTAAGAAGGAACGTGCACTGCCTACTGCCTAGCCCGTTGAATTTCTCAACTCCCTGGAGTTAACGGGCGTGCTGTCTCATCAACTGGAGCTTAAAGTTGGCATTCCAGTTGTGGTCATGCGAAACCTTGATGCAACCAGACTGTACATCGTCGGCACCAGGCTTCGTATCACAAAGCTGGGCAGTAACATTATAAAAACGGAGCTGCTAAAGGAGAGAGCGTTTTAATTCCCCGCATGCCCACTATTTCAAATAACTTGCCATTTACTAGATTTAGATTTTGCCATTTAAGAGGTTACTATTTCCCTTAAAATTGGCTTTTACAATGACGATAGACAGACTGACAGACAGATCACAGATCATCATGACAGATCCCAGGGCCAAACCATAAAAGTGACAGGCATTTAATTGTGCACTCCATGCTTTTTACACAGTCAATGGTTGTTCAGTGCCCAAAACTTGCACGTGCTTGCGGAAAATAATAAGTCCTTTAATGTTGTATACATAACGGTATTAGAATAAATAGTGCCCAACAAGGCGTGTGATGGTTCACTTTGAAAAGAAAGTTAGAAAGCGCCAAAATAAACGGTTTTTAAGCCATATCGTCCCCACTCAATTTTGTTTGGGACTTCTTTTCATAGTCATCATCCACATTATCACATTTTGATCAGCCAGTCAGTTCTCACACATCACGCCATGTAATCCCCGAAGGTTTAGGTAGAAGTGTACCTAATCGTACACCTCGGCCAGTTACGTTGAAGTCCATGTGATAGTGGGCTAGCCAATTTCCACCAACTGGGCACAAATCCGGATTCCGTGGCTGCTATTGAGAAATTCCTGATGGAATAACCCAATAACACTATTATTTATAGTATTTTTTGTCAATTGCATACATTGTTTAATATTAAGTGGAAGAGGGGTGTCACACAAGAATCTCCTTGCTTAAAAGGTGATCTCTAAATCATGTGCGTTATAACTTTATGTAATTATGTAATTAAATTAAATATTTTTTTAACACTGCCCGATCCGGGCATCGATCTCAGGATCTCATGCTTTGTAGTCGCAATTGCGACCACTCGACCAACGAGGCATTCTCTCACATACACACCAAAATTTCCACGCGGACGAAGTAGCGGGCAACAGCTAGTAAATAAATAATTTTGTTGCCGACGCAATTCGACATAAGCTACTAAGTTCTTGGATCGGTTTTCAACGATTATTTGTAATGCTCAAAGCTGCCAGCCGGTATATCAGCTGATGTTGTAAGCCCTCACACAGACAGACACACACGACTCATAACCGTAGCATTTTTTTTTCCTCTCCCTTATCAAACTACTTCTATATAAGGAGGTTATGACTGTATTCGGCCTGTATGCGTTTTTGTTTTCATGTACACTGTTGTCTCCATGATTACTGTGCTGATTTACGTGATTCTTTCCATTTGGTAGATGGACTCGCGCATCTGCAAGGGAAGTTTAAAGGGAAGATAAGGAAAGGGAAAGGGAGGAAAGGCAAGGGCAGGGAAGGGGAGGGAAGGAATGGGAAGCGGAAGTGGAACTTCGCTTGAATAACTTATTACATACGAGAGCGTATTTTTTTGTTCCTTATGTTGATGATCTCTTAATTTCTACTTATAATGTAAAATTAATACAAGTCATGAATTGATATGGGATACAACTAAAAAAGGTAATAAAGGTAACTCGAAAAAGGGCAAACATACATCGATAATGAATAAAACTCTTTGTAGTCACTGAGTGAATAAAAACATTTTGAATCGACAACAGTGAATAAAACTCTTTTTTACTCACTGAGTGAATAAAAAAAATTGAATTTGGAACAAGCGCCAATTATACGAATTACGTACAAAAAATAAATAAAACGTGCTGACAAGAACATGACACTAAGTTTCGAAGTCGACTTGGTACGGACATGTCGCCGTCCCCGGAGAATAAAATGATAACTGCCTTAGTTTTAGTGTTATGTCATTTTTGGGATCGGTGGGTGGTAATACATCTGCTCAATTTTTTCGAAATTTTTATACAGTTATTAAATGTAATGAGGAGGGTTGAAACGCATTTGACTAAAAGAGTGATGGACATGAATGTTGATGAATGGAGAGGAAGAGGAAGTCCAAAGAAAAGATAGATGGATTGTGTGAGGAATGATATGAAAGAGAAAGGAGTGAATGATGCTGTGACGTCTGACAGGAGAGAATGGATGAAGAAAACGTGTTTCACTAGCCCCAAATAGAATGGGACAAGGGCAGGGAGGTGATGATGTTCAAGTTTCACCATACATTTTTAAACAAACAGACAGACTCAAAATAAACAGTGGACATGGTAAATATCCCGTTTCTAGTGTTAATTATTACATTTTTAAAGTGTATTTTAATCCTTTGTTCTCTTAGTATCCATAACATAATAAAAGGTGATAAATACTACACCACTATTTATTTTCTCGCAGCCAATGATAAAAAGTAGAGTACACAACATTTAAATAAATAATTCATCTCGGTCCTGGTATGCCTCGCTCTGCTCAGGATTCTAATCCTTCACTGCTCTCGGGATCCAACTTAGTCACTCGAATTAAATACCTTTTCTTATCAAACTTCATGATTCAAGGTCAGCGAGAAGTACCCAGTAAATTTAGATTTACTTTTAATGAGCAAAGTTGACAACGAAGCCTGATTTTTTTAACAGCTCCAAGGGACCGTTACTGTAGGTATTTGATATTAATTTCAAATTGGTATAGCGCGTTTTAGAGAAAAGGGGTCTTGACAGACAGGCGGACAACGATTCTGATTAAAAACAAAAAACTAAACCTTTTTGTTTTCTTTTTTTGTAGTCGCTTGTTGTTCCTTCTCTCTTTCCCACATAGACTCTGGTGTACAAATCAAGATTATTTACCGATATCTAGTCGTGTCGATGCGAAAATGCAATTCAGTGTAGACGAGCCTTTACTTACGTTACTAAATTGTTGACCTTTTCCTACTTACGTCATACACATCATAAAACCACACCAATTCAGTGAAATAAACATTCAAAGGAGTAGAGCACATTAAGCCCCCCGTAAATGACACAAAGTCAAAGTCAAAGCAAAACACCTAAGAATCAACTCAAAAAGAAATGATAATTTCGAAAATGACAGCCGGGACTGACGGCTCAACGTGCTTTCCGAGGCACGGAGGCGTGTCGATATTGTAATGATCACCCAACCACGAACTGATAAGTCAATCTCTTGTCATTTTGTTTTCACATTTGACCTTGGGGTGGATTACATGGTCAACAACTCAACGTATGATAATCAATACGAAAATTTTTCATGAATTTGCTGTTCTTCGTTGTATCGGGTTGTTTTCAGGGCTGCGGGACTGTTCGAAAAAGATACCGCGCCTCTGGAACATAAAGGGCCAATGAAGGAACATGGGTGGTTTTTATTCAGTAAGAGTCTGACACTCCCTTCCGCGCCGCCCAGAGCGGGGGGGGTCATTTGATGATTTCCCACAAGACAAAAAAAAAAAAAAAAAAAAAGCACATCAGACCTTCGCTAATTTTAAATTAAAGCATTGAAGAAATTAGAAATAAAAACATTCAAAATAAGTAAACTTCTTTTACTTATGAAATGACTAAACATCAGGTTAGGCAGAGCTGTCCTATAAATAGTACACCCACATTTTGCCAGTTATGTTTTAAAATCCGATGTTATACGGGACAACCCTATTGCCATCAACCGGGCACAAATCCAGACTGGGCTGTTCCTGAAACATTCCTGATAGAAAAATCCAGTAACACTGCCCGACCCAGAATCGAATCCAGGATCTCATGCGCAGGAGTAGCGCTTGCGACCACTAGTCCAACGGTTGATTGAATCTGGAGCAAATACCTTCTCTCATGATGACATGTAATTTCATGATTACGAAACTAGCCATGTTAGCTTGTACCAAAAACTCTCAATTGAAAACGATAGCTATCGAATTCCGTACTATACGGTCGTTAAATATCATATCGCACGCGTTTCATAATACAAAGAACTTGTAGTGTAGTTTTTGGCACAAGCTGACATTCAGTTGTTTCTCCAGCTTCAAACGATTCTACACTTTAACCGACTTATATGTGCAGCGAAGAGTTAAAATAAATGTACCAAGTTCGACATATCAACGCAAGTTTTCTTGATAAGTAACGCCACCATGAACTGCACAAGTAAAGTGGTCATAAATTCCTAAATTACCCTAGGCTACGCTTGCGCTTAAGAAATCCATAATTTATTCGTTACGTTAACTTATTTGTTTCCAAAATACAAGATGCCGTTTCGCAACCGCAAACGAGTCCATGATACAACATTACTGTTACTGTTAGACCTAAGTGCATAGTCCTTCTGAGGACACTGCTACGAACTCTAATAGGTCACGTTCCCTAAGCTCTATCTACATGTCTTTCCCAATCTTAAGGCAGTGGGTTGTGAGGCCAGCTGCCATTGAGGAAGACAGGTTTTCAGTATTTCCACTTACACGCGTACTCACGTTAATAACACCCCTACGGCCGTCTATCTTATTTAATATTTCATAATACAATTTACACAAACGTATCGTAGACGCAGTCGGTAGCAGAACATATTGCAATTGTTATTGGTGGACGCTGAAGTGGTAATTCTATCGTCACTTTACATTTCTTTAATCTACTCTATGTCGGTGTTGTGTGTCTCGCTAAATAGTGTCGATTCAGTAATAGGCATACCAGTAGCCAGGTTTTATTTTAACGAGACACAGTCCCTAGCGTTTCTTAGAACGTAGCTATCAATACTTAGTGCAGCCTACCACACGCTCCCGGAAATGTGCGCCAACAATCTCTACGCAATGTTTCTGAGCTAGACCTTTATAGGAAGCAATATTCACCATCAGAGCTCAAGTCGGCATTATAAATTACTATTTAATAACATTTGTTTTAATCAAACTGTGATTACTGTGTTACCTTCACCACTGACTGAACAATATAGATTGTTCGTTGTTCGGTTGTTGTTAGGGGGGAGACTACTAAAGTGTAAATAAAATCATTTGAAAAATATCTCATTTATTGCTTGCTTCATTTACAATGCCTGTTAGCCTTTAATTCGACAATGGGTGATATACTTATCTTTGAAAAAATCTGCAGCATTTCTTGTAATTATATTTTTTTGAGGTTTTTTTTACATGTACTTTGGTCTTTACCTATTTACCCATGATAAAAATAATTATATTGTCAATGTGCACGCCAGTGCTACCGGCCAGTCAGTCGTCGCCGCAATGTCTGGAAGGATGAACGCGTCGTCACCGCTCTCGATAAGCTCCGATTTACTTGTTTCTTTTGTTCTAAAACAGAAAAAAATATTTTTCGTTAGACATTTATGGAAAACGGACCGATACAATTTTCTTTGGAGAATTTGGAGGTTTATCCTAGTTTTACCCACAGAACCCAAGTTTTAAGTGTCCCGGTAATTGGGACACTCTTTTTTTTATTTTGCGAAATGACACCTCAGTCATCAACACTTATTTACTAAAGGCTCTAATAGAACGCAATAATGTATGGTCTTTTCAACAAAGTACATTCTGTTATGAAATATTTTATGTGCTTTCATAATCCTAAAATTGATAAGTTATTGAAGCAGGCATTACTTTTGCAGAAATCCATGTCATTATATTATTATGTAAAATCTGTAGTGTTAATTTCGCGAAAAGTATCCGAGCTTGGATGTAGGATGTAGAGTCCCTTCGCAAAAATATTTACTTTACTTTTTATTTCTCTTTTGCTCTGGCTAGTCTTACAATACTGAACATGCATTTAAGTTCTCAAAATCTAGATATAGGTACTAGATCTTTTTTCCTGATTTTGGAACACCTAACGATGACATAAATAAACTGCCTACGTAACATTATGCCATTTTATTTTATTTTCAAATAGTAGCCATAGAACCTTAATACAGCAATAGCTGGCATCAATACAAACATGTATTGTATGAAACTGCATCTTCTGAAGCATCGCTTTTCCTAAATACATATTATAACTTACTGAATTTCACCTACTAAACTGAACGCGATCAGCATTATCTAAACGGCGTTCAAGAACAGTCAGTGTGTATTCCATACCATTTAAGAGGAAACATGCCCTGCGAGGAATTATAAAAAAAGGTTTTTGAAGAAACTATTGCCGTCGCGCTGCGTCGGGCCTATCCCCGTCGAGTGCGATAGGGACAGCTGATATTACAAAAAAATTGACGAGATCGTTGATTCGTATTCCCCTTTTTGTCTCCCCGAAAACTGAGTCGATTCAATTATTTTTGACATCAAACTATTAAGAGAGTGCATGTCTAGGTTCTTGGCAATTTCTTTAATGTTCTAAAGTTTTCAAATTTGTCTGGTAGTCCTCTAATTATACTCCGTACGCTGTAACATGGTGCGTATGACAGTTTCAGTAACATTTCATTTCACTCTTGAAAGTTGCCGCGATTTACAAATTATGACTTAGTATTTCAGCTGTACCACATTCGTAATATATTAAATCATTAATAATAACTGTAGTAAATTAATTTAAACCCAACCAGAATGTTCTAGTCCACAAATAAAATCAAATTGAATGAAAAATTAAGCAAAGTGTTATTCGTATAACGTAACGCCATAGACGTATTTAGTGATGGGATGTACTGCTACGATGGAAAGTCGATATTTTATATAATAAAAAACGTATATTGTGTGTAGGTCAATTTTTTACTGTTAAAAGCTATATACCTTCCAGATATGAGTTTAGATGAATGCGCCATAGAGCAAAAATGTTGTCACAAAAAAAACATAAACCCGATTTTGATTATTTTATAAAGGTACAAAGATACTTATGTAGCCATAATACATTTATCTTGACAAGTTTATACACGTAGTTACACTGCACAACTGAATAACACACTAATTTTCGTAACAATATTAAAGAGAACTAGATCTAAGCTGCGAGTATCGTTATCGAAAAAATGAATTGCATAATGTCACATCCCTAGTCATGTGGTACTGACAGACGTCAACGTCATACAGGCACCTGTCATACGCACCATGCTATAACGCACGGAGTATAGTAGTTGCTGAAAAAAAGGAAATGACAGGGACGTGTCTATCTTAATGCTCTAGGTCTAGAGGCATTATTCAGCAATACATTTGTGTGGAGAATCGCAGCCCGAGTTCCCTCTTAAGACACTGACAGCTCTTGGAAGTGGTTTAGAAAGCTGAGCGCGTTCAGTCTAATTGGTAAAATTCGCTCTTAGTAACTATAAATTAATACTTTCGGAAAGAGCAAGGAACTTGCTCTTTAAATATACTTACCATCTAAATTCCAAAATACCGTATCCGTATAAAACCGATCTTATAAATAAATAATACTGATTTCGTCATTACAAACGAGTTTGTCCCTCAACCCAAAGTATCTCTTTTAGTTTTCGCAAACTAATAATTTATTAGATTGAATTTTATCAGGTTCGCTTAATGTTTTTTTTTTAATTGTGTTCTTGTTTACCATTTTGTTTGTCGTCATCAGTTTTTTCGTTGTCTGTCTTCGATTTCATGATATACTCTCGAATCAAGTTGCCTACGGGAGCTTCCACTAACAGCCAAAGTGGTACAGCAGTGATGAACGATACCAGCACAATCCCGGTGAATACTTGGCTCTGTTGAAAAAAAAAAACAGAACTTGATTACTGCATTTAGTTTAAATAGCAATAATAGCAGCCTATTACTGCCCAATGCTGGTCGAAGGGCGCTTCTCATATAGAGAAGGTACAACGAAGACGTCAGGGATGTCTAAAACTTTGAAAATGTCTTTAAATTAATTCCCTCCATTTTGTGTGAAATAATTCATCAGCACTACTCTCAAAATGGTGAAGGAAAACATCGTGAGGAAAACGGCATGTTTTACAACCATCCAGAACCTGTGACATCTTTTGACATATTTTGTTGTGTACTAATTTTAATCAATACACACCATCACGACCAAGCTAGTCTCAAAGGCAGTGGTCTGTGCGCCCACGTAGTTCCTGACGAAGGCGACGTGCAGCAGGTAGGCACAGTACGACAGCCGGCTCGGGACCGTCCACCCGCTCCACTCCACGGTTCGCCGACATAAGTCTGGTGGTAGAAACATTCAGGAAAATTTACACACTTGACCACAACAGTCGCTAAAAGCTGAGCTCAATACACGCACTACGTAACATCGCGTAATCCCCTATTAGTACATCCTTGCTTAGCCGAACATTTCGTCAGTTATGTTTAAGTCCCATGTAATAGGGGGCGAGCCTAATATCATCGACAGAGCCCAAGTAGACTCCAGGCTGCTACTAATTCCTGATGATAAAACACAATAACACTGTGCCTGACCTGAGAATTGAACTCAAGAGTAGCGCTTGCGACCACTGGACCAACGGAGCAATCCCTCTGATTTACATTGATGCAGTATTGAAATCAATAATCAAGGTTTGAATCCCGTAGAATCGCATTTAGCGACCGTTTTATTCCAACGGGTGGAGTTCCCAAAAATCCTTTCTTAGTGGATACTTACTCTTCAAAAAGAAGACACCCTCCAAGTTTATTTATTTATTTAAACTTCATGTACATAGGCGGACTTAATGCCACAAGGCATTCTCTACCAGTCAACTTTTGGGTTAAATAATAAAACATTGTGATAACCTACAAAATAAATATCTAAAAAATAACTTCTTGTTGTAAGTTTCATGTCTCTAGGACCAGCGGCTTGGGCTGTGTGTTGATATATCACCCAGTCAGTCAGTCAGTTTACCATTTAATAGTACATTATGATGAGTGCGGTAAGTTGAAAATTACAGCCTAGGCGATATTGCTACACGCCGTGATGGCTCTCGGCCACCGTAGGCGCGGGCCTGTGGACGGCGAGTAATGGGCTAGCTCGCCATCCGTCCGTCGTGTGACGACGGGCAGGCCGTGTCGACGGCGCGTTCGTGTTCCACGCGCGCCTCAAAGAGTTGTCAGCAAACGGGAGGGGCCCGCAAGGGCCGGTGCCTGCCAGGGCTGCGGGACCGTTCGAAAGAGATACCGCGGCCCTGGAACATAAAGGGCCAATGAAGGAACATGGGTGGTTTTTAGTCAGTAAGAGTCTGACACTCCCTTCCGCTCCGCCCAGAGCGGGAGGAGTCATTTGATGATTTCCCACCCCCCCAAAAAAAAAAAAAGGCGATATTGCTACAAGAAAGCAGAGGCTGTAATTATCAAAGCGCACGTATGTCATACGACGTTTTATAACACATTTGCGAGGAAATAAATAAAACTCGGACTTTCTTAAACGAATAAATCTTTAATCACTTGTTAAAGCAGTTATAAAAATTTAAAAAAATTGTAAAATTGATTATTACGTTGCCAGTTGGCATTTTGAATGTTGTCAAGTTATTATTATTAGTTACAATGTCACCAATCTCTCTCTCACTCACTTGAGTGAAAGTAGGAGAAACGCGACCACAGAGTTCTGCAGTCGGCGGCGGAATGTACGCGTGTGTGCTCGTAGATGGCCGAGAGTCAACACTTGGCTCCAAATTTATATTCCTTGTAATGCGGGAGCTAATTTCTTCTTTATTTCTCATCGAGTCATCTATGTAGCCCTCGGCTACACTGTTCGACCGCCACCCTCCGTGGCGTTTTAGTGTCAATAAGTTCGCACCTGAATCGGCGAGCAATGTAGCCGAGGACCTTTTGAAACTATGCCCTGTGTATTCATGTGGATCAACCAAATTTAAGAAAGTAGCAATTTGTTTCGGTATTGCTCCAAATTTATTTATGCCAATGGGTTGGTTAGTGCATTTTCCATTTTGGTAATTTTGAAAAAATCTGCTAGACATCGCTTTTGTTGAACGAAGCGCTTCGTATTTCTTCACTATGTCGTGAAGAATCGTATTTTTTGTGTTTTTGACCTGGACAAGAAGAACCCGCCCATGGTTCTCGACATCATTAGTTGTGATGTTTGCCAACTCTTGACGTCTACATGCACCATTTATACCGAATATTAATACAACCTGAAAAGAGATAAAAACAGCGTACAAAACACGTATACTATAAAGAAATACGAAAGTGAAAGAAGTTAATAACAGTAATTTAGTTTCAACAGTAACTGACCTTTGTTGCCAAATATCGGCAATCCGGAGCTTCTTTTAGGAACTTCTTGACATTCTCAGCTGAAAATACTTTTTACTCACAAGGCCACTTCGGCGTCTTATTAGAAATGCCAGCAAGTTGGAGTATGACTTGATATCAATACTATGTTTTGTTTTCACAGTGTGCTTTTTAGCATTGAATAGTAGCACCACAATGAGCTTGACTTATATTTTTAAAAACACACTTTCTGAAAACGAAATTGCATCTTTGCTTGTTTTCCATAAGATGAAATTTTGATACGGTTGTAAGTATCTATCGGTCGATTTTTCGGGCAAGCCTTTTTCGCTGCCTCTGAGACACACACACAGTCAGTGTGTCAGTAGTGTATGTGTCAGTGTGTGTAGTGTCAGTATTAGTAATACTGGCTGTTTTTTGTGCCTTTGCCTTAAAAAAAAGCGCTGATGCGCGCGCATCGCTAATTTGTGAACAAGTAAAAATGATTATAACTGCTTTAATAAATGATTAAAGATTTATTCGTTTACGAAAGTCCGAGTTTTATTTATTTCCTCGCAAATATGTTAGGTATAAAACGTCACTTTGATAATTACAGCCTCTGCTTTCTTGTAGCAATATCGCCTCTGCTCTAATTTTTAACTTACCGCACTATATTATAGTAAGGATAAGGATTATTTAGGTAGGATGACCCAGCCATGAGCATTCTGATGATACAACAATAGATACCAATGTCATTGAACCGCTGCTATTGTTTTTACAAACCAGGAGTGCCAACTCAGATGTGACCCGAACTAGATCAAAAAATAGACTACGATTCCGCTATAGAGAATATCAATACACATGACTGGTCTCCAATCCTGTCAATCTCGAATCCTAATGATGCTACTGATGCGTTAATAGGTAGTCTCTCCTCTATAGCCGTAAAAAAAACTCGGGAACAAACTGTTCCACGAAGAGAGCGTAATTTGAAGCCCTGGATTACGCCGGGGCTACTCCGCTGTATTCGACACCGCGACCGCATGCATGTCAAACTCAAAAAGTCGGATGATAACCTAATATTAAAAATCACCTACACTCGCTATGGTAATTTCTGTAATTCCCTGCTGAAAAAACTTAAACGCTTGTATGAAAAGGAACAGTTTCGTCATGCAAAAAATAATGTTAAAGCTACTTGGAATGTTATTAAGAAAGTCTCAGATCTTCAAATTCAATCTTCTCCATCTTTTGACCTGTTACATTTATTTGATAATCCTAAAACCTCGCTTAATAATGTCAACATTTTTTTTGCTAATGTAGGCAGTGGTTGATTCCATTATTTTGGGTCTTAGGTCTGAATGTGCCACTGGGTTAGACTCTATACCGTCTAAAATACTAAAGGCCTCGAGATGCGTATTGGTTCTGGTTATTACACATTCAAACGCCGTAAGAAAGACACCTGCACTTATACACAGATTACAGATATTATCTGTAATCTGTGTATAAGTGCAGGTGTCTTTCTTACGGCGTTTGAAAAAGCAGTAGTTCACCCCCATTCACAAGTCTGGGCGCAGAGATGACGTCAATAACTACCGTCCAATCTCGATTCTAACAGCAATGTCAAAGATCTTAGAACGAATACTGAATAAGAACTCGACCAGATTTGTCGACGCAAACAACATCTTAGCGAATAACCAATATGGATTCAGAAATGGAGTTAGTACTGAAGATGCAGTCATGGATTTTTCTAGTCACGTGGCTAGGATGCTCGATGGAAAACACAAGTGCCTGGGAATTTTTCTTGATCTGTCAAAGGCATTTGACACCGTTTCTACCCGAGCCTTATTGAGTAAAATGGAAAACATTGGAATACGCGGACGCTCACTGAAAATCTTCGCAGACTATCTTAGCGATCGTACCCAAACAGTGAAAATCGGCCCACACGAAAGCGATGTGCTTCCAATCATATACGGCGTTCCGCAAGGCAGCATACTGGGGCCTACTCTTTTTCTCATTTATATTAATGAACTCTGCAAACTGCCTCTCAAAAATTGTAAGATATTTACGTACGCGTATGACACTGCCCTTGTTGTAGATGGTCATGACTGGCCCCAGACATACCAAAACGCCGAGGCTGTGCTTTCCGCCGTAATGAAATGTTTGGCCGATAACTTGCTCACTTTGAATGTTGATAAATCTGTGTATGTTCCCTTTGCCATTCGGTCGAATCTGTGTCCCTCGAATTCCCTTACCCTAAAAGCGCACGCTTGCGGATCCTTAACGCAGTGTAACTGCCTCTTCCTCGCCAAATCCACTTGTATAAGGTATCTAGGAGTACTCATAGATCAGCATCTCAACTGGCACCCCCATATAGACAGAGTCAGATCCCGCATACCTAAGCTAATATATGTTTTCAAAAAACTACGAAGCTCTGCTGATAACGAAAGATTAAAATTAGTATATTTTGCCCTATGTCGGTCTGTCCGAACGTACTGTTTGCCCGTCTGGGGTGGCGCCACCCGAAACGTATTTATCCGCCTTGAGAGAGCCCAAGAGCTATCCTTAAGGCAATGCTCACTCTCCCACTGTGCAGCTCTAATCCGATTGCAAGGTACTCACAGTCAGGCAACTCTATGTGCTCCTGTCGACCCTACGCAAACACTCTGCCCGCCCTCTAAAGGAACCGACTGGCAGGCTTACGCATAATGTTTTCCTCCACGAACGCCATAGAACTGCCTTTGCCAAACGCCAATTCTACGTTAGTAGCATTAATATGTACAACCTCCTAAATAAAAAGTTCAAAATTTATTCGTGCCCTAAATATAAATGCAAAACCCTACTTATAGATTATCTTCAAACACTAAGTTATTATGACACTGAGGATCTTCTACTGGGTAATTTACAGAGATAATACGAGTAATGAAGGTACTGTTATAAATAATATAAGTCTGTATCTAACCATCAACGGATGTGTACTGGTCACACCCCATTCTTCTCACTACACACACCCTACACCTACACACCACATACGCACACACACATCATACACTTACTCACTACACACTCACTTTAGACCCTACATTTATATTCACCTCACCACACACTTAAACGTTTCTCTTTTGTGTTTTCGTTATTTAAATTATATCCTGTTTTCTTTTACACCATTTGCTTATTGTAATAACGTCCCGTTTTAGTACCTATACTTTGGCTTTGTTTGTTACGGAGAATCACTGACTCCTAAGACACAGGCACATACACCTAGTTTAGGAGTCAGAGTATTAACATTATTGTGACCTAGTTATAAGCCTTAATGCTCTTAGTTGTGTATTATGTACTGTAATGGCTTTTGGTGAAATAAAGAATTTTATTATATTATTATAATTCATTGTTGTGTAGGTAATATTGACGCTGGCACTCTGGCAGTCCTTGAACGGGGTTTAGATTTGCTCATCGCTTTTAGTTTCATTGTTGAACTGCGATTTTAATGTTTTAAATGCATTAAAGCGGCCTTACCGTCTATTTTAAAGATGAAAATAAATATCATGGTCGCTACCATGACAGTAAATGTTGGCTTGAGCACGATAGCGCTGGCTGCCCTGACCCAGATCGACGGCCGAGGTCTGTCTCCATAGAACGAGCTGCAGGCGTAGATAAGAGACATTGCCAAGGGAACGATGAGCGGGACGAAGTAGCGATATTTCTGAAAATAAAAACATCAGTATAGTTGTAAATCACAGGCGCTTACGAACATTTTTGAAAAGAATATTCTCAAACGCTTAATAGGTATATTCGTTTCTGAACTTCTAATTTCAGATTTTGGTTATGAAACTTTTGATGGTAAATCATCAAATGACTCCTCCCGCTCTGGGCGGAGTGGAAGGGAGTGTCAGACTTTTACTGACTAAAAACCATCCATGTTCCTTCTTTTGCCCTTTATGTTCCAGGGCCGCGGTATCTCTTTCGAACAGTCCCGTAGCCCTGGCAGGCATCGGCCCTTGCGGGCCCCTCATCATTGCTGACATCTCTTTGAGGCGCGCGTGGAACACGAACGCGCCGTCGACACGGCCTGTCGTCATAAGACGGACGGACGGCGAGCTAACCCATTACTCACCGTCCACAGGCCGCGCCTACTGTGGCCGAGAGCCATCACGACGTGGCCCCCGACGCCCGGTGCGAACGGCGGCTGGGACGTGAGGTTCTATCCCTCTCACGTTCCGCCACCTCCTTCGCTAGCATGACTGCTTCGCAGAAGGAGGTGACGGCTTCCCATTCCCTCTCGCCCCGGACCATGGCTTGAACCAGGGCCGGCCCGAGAGGTCGCCGCCGCCACTCGCCGCTACGAGGACACGGCGGTACTGCGCCCAAGCGGGGCAGACCTCCACGGTGTGCTCCACCGTGTCCTCCGGGCGATCCTCACAATGATAGCACCCGGGCGTTTCCTCCCGCCCGATTCGGTGCAGGTACCTCCCGAAGCATCCGTGTCCGGTGAGGACCTGCGTCAGGCGGAAGGTGAGGGCGCCGTGGCGCCTCTCTAGCCATTGATTGTGGAGTCTCGATTAACAACGCGATATTTTTTTTTATCTATGTTGCTGCCACCGTTTTGGTAAGCGGCAAATCAGTTTTCGGCCCTTGTCACATGTTGCATTTAAAAATGACAATTTTTCTCTCCTATTTAAAAAAAACCTGTTAAACTGGTACAGTCAAATTGCGAACCAGCTGCGGACACTGACGAATAGGTACTTCTGTGTAGTATCCACAAGACAGCCGTGTCCACAATTTGACTGCACCGGTTTTACCGAACCTTTACCGGAAACACGTACGATCAAAGCAAATACCCGTTGCAGCTGTATAGCTGCATCCGGTAGGACTGGAAGCCGACCTCAACACAGTTGGGAAAAGACATGCTGATGATGACAAAGCAAGTCAGTAAAAAAGCTTATATTTTGATAAAAAATCAACTTACTCGCAACCTCTTGCCATCAAAGCCTTTCTTCTGGCAATGGTAGACGAAGTAGGCTAACGAGACGCCCATGGTGTACCCGATGAGGTTGGTGTGGCCGCGCCTGTACGCATAGTGGAACGTTGGCTCGTTCATGAAGATGTCATGAATCGCCCTGGAAAAAGAGACCGACATTAATGCATATGTATGTATAGAACATAAACAAGGAACAATGTAAAATAAAATTAATTTTAAAAAAGAGTAACCATGGAGTTTCTTCTCCATAGGAAACGTCGCCCATCCCGAATCGCGGACCTAGAATATGGTGCTGCCAATAATGGTGATGTTGAATAGGTGGCCCCCGTTACTCCCCCCATTAGCACTTCTTTCTTCTCTAACGTGCGGTTAGTGCCTAACCTTTTTTTTTTTTTTTGGAGGGTGGGAAATCATCAAATGACTCCTCCCGCTCTGGGCGGAGCGGAAGGCAGTGTCAGACTCTTACTGACTAAAAACCACCCATGTTCCTTCATTGGCCCTTTATGTTCCAGGGCCGCGGTATCTCTTTCGAACAGTCCCGCAGCCCTGGCAGGGTTAGTGCCTAACCTGCCGTCAGATTTTGTATGACGCCCACAGGCTTTTCTGACATGGCTTTACATGCCGTCAAAAAAAAATCTTTCAAGCATGCTGGTTTCCTCACGATGTTTGCTTCACGTTAGCAAGTGATAATTATACAAGACGCACATAAATCCGAAAAATCGAAGGTATCTATGACTTGGCAGTCGGACGTCGACGGCTACACCACTAGGCTATCACTGCTAGAGCGACACCTATAAAAATGCTTAAACGATGATGGGTTTCCAGCGCTCAGCTCAGCGTCGAGAGTAGAAGCAGTGAATGCATTGGGTATAACAGAAAAATCGCAATACTTCTTAGGTGGTGACTCAGACCATCAAACTGGAAAACTTTCCCTAGGAAAAAGGGTCGAAAAAAATGGACTCTTCGTATTAATTCCGATATTTTATATAGGAAGTCCAAATATCTTTTTTCATAATTTCATCCAAATCCATTTCACCGTTTTGGCGTTATTGTGCAACAAACATACAAATACATATATCGTAGAATTATTGAGTGGATATCAACTTACTCAGGCGACGCAATCAAAGAGCCGTCCAGGTTGTGGTAGTAGGTGGTAATGCCAGGGATGATAGCCCCGACAAAGATCATTATCGGGAGGAAAATCTTCCTGGAGCGCGGGGACTTGAGGAGCAGGAACAGCAACACGCCGTAGTAGTACAGCTGAGTGTCGGTGGCTATGTACCTGGATGGAAAGATTATTTAGCGAATATGTTGTATAATATGTTGTTATAATTCATAAGCTTTTCTGACGATTCTTTGTAATATGCTGGCACGCAGATTTTCCCGATGTTCTTATGCGGTAAAGAGGACATTATTTAGGGCATACTGTCAGTCTTTTTTTACGTGTAGTTTGTGGACTAGCTACACGCAGCGAACCGTCAGTGCCCTGTGGGTCCTATATAACAATGCTTTCAGGTTGCTGATGGGATTGCCTCGCTACTGCAGTGCGTCAGCGATGTTTGCTGAAGCTCAAGTGGACGGCTTTCACGCCATTATACGTAAAAGAGCAGCATCGCTGATGCGATGGGTGAGGGGCGGTCCCAACAGCTACCTGAGTGTAATTGTAGACTACATCCATAGTCCTATTTGGAGGCATTGGATTGGGCTGTACATATTGTAGGCTGACTGGCGCCTTTTTCTCTTATTTATTGTATTTATGTAATTACTAACATATGTAGTTTTAAGTCATCTTGATGTACTACTAACACTCTATGGACCGAAATAAATGTTTTTAATTGAATGGAATTGAATTTACGCAATACAATACAACTTTGATAGCTTACATTTCGAAAATGTGACTCTTTTAGAAGATTTTGTCTCACACAATACTTGGTTGAATTGATGCCAGCTATTGAATGATACAGGTTTTATGCGTGGCTAATTAAATCAAAGTTGTACTGATGGTGTCATCAGTGAATAGATTCTAAATTTTACAGCTTATATCTCGGAAAGATACAGACATTACAGTCTACCAATATAGGCATTACTTGCTTAAAGGGAGGCTCCAATTACTCATTCCGTTCTTGTAAAATATTTATTTATTTATTTATCTATTTGGATCTCCAACAAAAGATACACAGATACAATATAAGTCACAGTTGTAAAAAGGTTCTTTTAAGTGTGTTCCTTCAATTACAGGAGACCACAGCATGCACATAAAACTAGGTGTTAACACAGATTAAAAATATTAAATTATTTAAAAAAAAATAAGATAAAAACCAAAATAATAAAAATAAAAAAAACATTTGATGTCACGAAATCAGTAATAAAATTGTGTAACATAAAAATTATAATTATTATACTACATTTATTGCAGTGGTCAATTTATTTTTATATTTAGAGATGGGGAGGGTTATGTCCATGTCAGTTTGCTTTGCCAATTCATTGTATTGCCTACAGAGTCTTGGGAGAGCGGCGAAGTGTCCTAGATTAGTTTTGGAACCGGAGACATAAAACAAATTATAGCTGGTTTTCCGCGGCAGGCGAGATCTGCCCTACTAATTGTACTTGCAGTAATCGACATTTTTGAGAATTTCACTTTTTTGCAAAAATGACATCCTAAGGATATATTCTATACGTAAAAAATATATTTAAAAGTTTTTTCTTATAAAAAACGTGTTTTTTATCTAACATGAAACGCAGTACTTGCACCTAAATGTTACTTTTACTAAAAAGATCTGCAGCATTAAGCATATGCTACAAGATTATGCAGTACTTGCTACGTTTACTGTATATGCTTTTAGCATTTAACTTTTTGCATCGAATACTAACTAAAGCCAAACGCAGTAGTCACCATTACTGCATTTGAATGTAGCAAAAATAACAAAAACCTACTATTGCGATACTAAGCCTAAACGCAGTATTCTACAGTAGTTTCTATAAAAATACCAATTTTGTGTAGATTTGATTTAGTGCCATAAGCCATAACAATAAATTATTGTTTATTTAAAAAAATGATAACTTATTGAGTGAGAAAAATGTTTTTGTAACAAGTTTTATAGACTGATTATTTAAGCTAAGTAAAAAATAAAAAAATAAAATTATTATATATACCTTTCTCTGTCTTATTTCGTTTCTTAGTCATTTATACATTTGACAGAAGCTAAATTTACCTACATTTTAACTAGTGCCAGCCATCAAAATATAAAATGATTGCTAATTACAAACGCAGTATTGAGCATGTGCTAGGTAATTTTGCAGTAATAAACACAATTACTGCATTTAGTCTTAGTAATACGGTAATGCTCGCAAGCCCAGAAAGTTGATGAAAATGCAGTACTGAGCGTTTTATCAAAATAAGACAATAAAGTAAAGAAAAAAATATATTAATAGAAAGCTAGATTTTTTTACTATTTTTAAGTCACACCTCAAAAGTTATATAACGGATATTTCTCCATTAGATGTAAAGAAATAAGTTTACCGCGTTTATCTCCAAACTACCATTTTGCAAGTACTGCGTTTGCAATAAGCAGGGCAGGATGGCGTGTTTATATGTAACTTGCCTAGTAATTCGCTACAGTCTATGACTCCATTAAATATTTTGTGGAGTAGAATCTGGTCTGCCGTTTTTCGCCTGTCGGCAAGTGAGACCATTTTGTAGTGCCGTAGTCTGTCTTTGTAGCTGTTTACTTTTTTAGCTAATCGTTCTTTGTAGGCTAGGTGATACAGGAAGCGCCTTTGGACACTTTCCAGGTGTTTGATGTATATGTCGTAGTGAGGATTCCAAACCGGGCTGCCATATTCAAGTATAGGGCGAACCAGTGTGTTAAATAATTTTATTCTGGTAGACGCCTTTTTAAATTCCTTACTGTTGCGTAAGATAAATCCCAAAATTTGAAACCCCTTTGATACCGTGTTAAGGATATGTTTGTCAAATTTAAGTTGTCTATCAAGTGTGACTCCCAAATCACGTATTTCTTCTATTTGTTTTAGTATTTGTTGGCCTATCGTGTAAGTGTTTGGTTTGACAATTTTGTTACGGCTGAATTGCATGTAGTAACACTTTGAGACGTTGAGAAGCATTTTATTCGTTATGCACCAATTAGTCAGTCTGTTCAAATCTTCCTGCAATAAGGCAGCGTCAGATTCAGTTACCATTGGTTTCATTATTTTCATGTCATCGGCAAAAAGATAGAATTTTGAATGCCTAAAGCAGTGCGTGATGTCGTTAATGAAGATGTTGAAGAGAATTGGGCCCAAATGTGATCCTTGTGGAACCCCAGATGTGGCCTTAAAAGACTTTGAATGATGGCCACTCATTACTACTTTAGACGACCGGTCACTGAGGTAAGACTGAAACCACTTTAGCATTGATCTTCCTACACCCAAGTGCTGGAGTTTCGAAATAAGAAGAGAATGATCTACCTTATCGAACGCCTTACTGAAGTCAGTGTAAATGGTGTCAACTGGAATACGTTTGTCTAAGGATTCAGATAGAGCCGACACGTAGCACATGAGATTAGTGGTCGTAGATCTGTGTTTGATAAAACCGTGTTGGTCGCTGGTGAGAAGGTGTTTTACATGCGATGTTAGACGTTCGGTTATGAGCTTCTCAAATACTTTGCCGAAGATGACCAAAATAGAAATGGGTCTATAGTTTGACACCATGTTCTTTTGCCCTGCTTTGAAAATGGGTACGACCAGTGCCTTTTTCCATTGGTCAGGAAAAATACCGTCTTTAAGAGATCTGTTATATATAATGCTAAGAGGTAAAGCCAGCGCCTTTGCACATCTTTTTATGAACACGGGAGGAATACCGTCGTCTCCTACGCTTTTCTGTTCATCCAAGGATGTTAAGGTTCGGAATATTTCGCTAGGATTGAGTTCTAGTTTACAGAGAGTCGGTGAGTTGTTGTTTATGTCAACATTTGACGGTTGCGAGGACGTCGCAGTGTTATAGACACCTGCGAAGTTTTCAGCAAACAAGTTGCATATGTCATGGCCAGTTGATGCAGTTTTGTTGTTGTGATGCATTACTGCGGGGTAATTACTACTGGATTTCTTATTATTTTTAATGAAAGACCAGAAGATTTTAGGGTTTTTTAAAACCGCAATTTCTAACCTCTCGATATATTTTTTGTAGCAAATCGTTCTCAACTTGCTACAGTCAGCACGCAGTGTTTCAAATGATATAGTGTCAAGGGGATTATTGTACTTTTTTACTCTAACGCGAAATTTGTGTTTTTCTTTAAATAGTCGCTTAAGCTTGGGCGTGTACCATGCCGGGTACTCTTTTCTAGATATAGTTTTCAGCGGTACATGTTGCTTGATAACGTCGTGCAAAATATCATATAAAATATTGACCATTTCTCCAACCGAGGCACAGCCTCCCATTGAACTTTCCCAGTCTATAGACATAAGTGAAGCTAGGATTTTGTCGTAGTCTGCCTTAAAGAAATTAGGTTTAGAGGCCGGTTTTGTTTTTAGGGAATTTATATTGTTGACCATGGGTATAGAGAACTCGAGCGATGGATGTAAAGGATCCTCTTGTGTCAGATGTGTGTGGCAACGTGTCAGGTTATGTACTGCAGTGTTACAAAGAACTAGGTCTAGTGTTCTAGATTTGTTATTTGTTAGGTAATTATACTGACCTAAGTCATTCATAGAAATGTAATCGAGGAAGTGTTTGGTGACATCGTTATTGTTGGTAGGGCAAGGAGTAGTGTGACTCACCTGACTTTCCTCATTAGTTTTCCACGTTATAGTACTAAGATTAAAGTCACCAATGATAACAGTACGTTCGTTTTTGTCCAGGGCATTTTGAGCTGAGTCTAGGAATGTTTGGATGGTTTCTTGGGTTATCGGGGGAGGTAAGTAGACGCCACAAATGTAGATCGTGTTTTTCTTATTTCCGGGACAGGCCGTATCAATGGAAATCCACAAATCCTCACATTGACTTTCTAAGTGTGACATACGACATGAATTTAAGTGCCTAGCTACAGCTATCAAGACGCCACCTCCGTGTCTACGTGCTCTATACCTACTGGACTCGCGATCTCGCCTGTAAATTACATATCTATCGTCAAATAGTTCTGAGTCGTAGATGCCACCGTTCAACCAAGTCTCCGTAAGCACAACTATATCGTAGTCTTGTAGAGACATGTTGTGATGAAAAGTGTCGGTTTTAGTTCTTAGACCACGTACGTTTTGATAGTAAATCTTCAGAGCATGATTGAATATGAACAAGTTATACACGTTATCTTGCACAGTACAATAAAAAACAAAAGTATAAAAAAAATTAGATTAAATTAAGTGACAGTTTGTAAGACCTCCTGACAAGTGGTTACAATACGTTCAGTTTGGTCAGTCTTCTTCATGAAAATTCTACCATTACGCACCCACACGTATTTGTAACCAAGCTCCTTGCCTCGAAGTCGTGCCGCCGCGTGCAAGGCTTTATTACCTGCTGACAAGTGTTCAACAACGTAGATTGGAGTTGGTTTATCCATTGCAATGCCGAGGTGGCTTGTGTTCAGTTTGTTGTTGGTGTTGCTTTTGTTGTAGTTGGTTACCGCGGCGAGGAAAGAGTCACGAATTCGTGGGGTGTTGAACTTTACGAGGATAGACCGGGGTCGGGCATTTTGGGTGTCTTTTTTAGCGGTCCTAGTGCAGAAGGCAATATCGGCTTCATTAATTTGACATTTGGTAGTATTACTGATTTGCAATATAGTAGTGACAATGTTTTCCGAGCGGTTCTCTGGCACGTTTTGCAGTTCAATGTTGGTGGCTCTGTTGTGTTGTTCCATTAGGTTGACACGTTTATTGAGGTCTTGTATGGTTAATTGCAACTTACTATTTTCTCTTTCCAACACTTGTAATTTAGAGGAGTTATGCTCAAGAGTAATTTTCATTTCTTCAAATTTGTCGTTGAAGAAGTCTAGAGAGGTACGAAAACCCAAAATCAAGTCGCTGAATTGTTTGAACTGTTCCCCCACCGCTTCTTTGAGTGCGTTCGCGATCTCTTGTCTGATTATTTCTCTAAAAGAGCTCTTTGTTAATTTTAATTCTGTGTTGTCATTGGCGATTATTGGGCACAACGTCGAGTCCTCAAGTTTCTCAATGATCGACGTGTTGTTAGAGTTAGTAGGCGAGACCCTGCTTTGACTCGAGGTCGAGCTCTGATGGCGTTTATTGCGAGTAGTGACGTTAGCATCAGCCTCTGTGATTGTGGTTTGTTTAGAATCATCGTCAGGCGAACTTAAAGGGCTATAGGTACGCGATGATCGTACCGGTGTATCGGTGTTGTTTTTTTTCGGTAACTTGCTTAGACAGACTTGACATTTCCATATCGCTTTGTCCGACACTTTCATTGCTTTATATCCCTTGGCGGTAGTATTGGAACAGAGTAAATCGTATCTCGAGTTACAATTTGAACATTGCAGGTATTCTTTCCCTTTTAATACGCTTGTACAACCGGCACAGTTGTTTTTATTACTTGCCGTTGCCATAATGTCGAAGAAACAAGGTTTTTAAAATCCTTTAAAACACAAAAATTAATGCTTGTGGCTGGATTCGAACTCGAGTCACTTCGACTAATCCCCTATGTGGTTATGGGAGCCGTTGCGCCAATTGAACTACGAAAATGTTTGTGAATTTTGCGTTCATATGTTACTGGGGTTTTTTCTTTTTTAATAGTACCAACGTTTTGATTTTTTAATCATATGACAGTCATTCCTGACAATTTTTCAACGTATTTTATAAGGTTTTTTTACTATTTCACACTTTTATTGCCGTAATATGTTGCGTCCGTACACTGTTTATGACCTGGTCGGTATTGAGAGCACTGTTAACTGTAAGTATCACTTTAAATTATGACAGATTACTGCGTAATTGTTTTGATATTGGTTTTGAGTTTTTCACACATTGAAGGCACATACGCCTTGGATAACACTTTCACTTGTTTATTGTCCTTGTAGCTTCACTTTGATGATAGAATAATGCAGATGTTTACGTTAATTTGTTTTTAATCACTTATTGAATACGGAGCAGTTATTTGACTAGTGTCCACCTAGTGGCGCCATCTGACGTATCAAATATGTTGAAGAAATAAATGATTTTTGATTTGACTGTTTTGTTTTTTTTTTAACCTGTTTGTATTTATACCAGCCATTGATTAACACAGGTTGTAAGCTTGGCTGCTATTTTAAAAATAAAATAAAATGGCAGAAGTTATACAGGCCAAAATATAATTCAAACCCCTTTGACACCCTGTAATTCTTTCCCCATTTGATTATTGTACATATGTTTAGAGTTCCGTAGCCGAATGGCAAAAGACGGAACCCTTATAGATTCGTCATGTCTGTCTGTCTGTCTGTCCGTCCGTATGTTACAGCCACTTTATTCCGAAACTATTAGGACTACACAATTGAAACTTGGTAGGTAGATGTATTCTGTAAACCGCTTTACGATTTTAAAATAAAATAAAAACATTAAGCATTAAACATACATGGGTTCCTTAGGATTTCATCAAACCTGGGTGTCTATAGATAGGTCTTTGAAAATTAAATTGAGGTTCTTGAGAGCATTTTTTCTCAAAGTCAATCGTTTGAAAGATATACACTACCAAAGTGGCAAAATGTGTGTCCCCGGTCCTCTAATTTCTAAATTAAGCAGAGGAAAACTCAGAAAAAAAATGTAGGATTGTTGAACGTAAAAATACTTTCAACGAAAATTTATTTGAATACGATTTGAAGTTTAGTTTTTGAGATATGAGACTTTTTCATAAAAATGCAGCAGTAACTTTGTTTTTCATTAACATACTATGAAAAAACCAATTTAGTTTTGCTGTTGAATGTAATACAATACAACTTATGATTGGCCTTAAAAATATTTTTATTCTATTGTTTGGTGCTACAAAACCCTGTGTGCGTGTGAGTACGACTCGCACTTGGCCGGTTTTATTATTAAGAAAAAAAGAGAGAATGTATAAAATTCAATCTCGGATGGCAATTTTCATTTCAAATTAAACAGCATACTATTAATAATTTAAATATTAAAATTAGAATAAATTAAGAATTATTTTCATGAAAAGTCTTTCTCAGTAGCTAGCCAGGAGCCGGAACCTGTGCCCGGTTCATGGGACACGGGATTTGAACATAATTTTCGAAACTTGGGTCTTCTATGGGAATACTTAGGGCAGGAAATTCGATTCTTCTCCCTCTAGAACGTACTCAAAGAGCAATTCTAAAGGTTGCTACCTTTTGTCCGTTTAGATTTCCTACACACCTGCTCTACAAAGCATTTAATGTGCTCACAGTACGGCACTTATTTATTCTTCACATTATACTACAGCAGCACTCTACCCTTCCCTATGACCCAGTTCCTTCCGATAGGAGAAGAAAAGACCTGGTTTGCACAAAGCCTCAAACTAGACATGCTTTTGCTAGTCGATTTTATGTGTTTTTAGGACCTTTTCTGTATAATAGACTCAACAAGAAACTAAACTGCTATAGTCTAAGTTATAGGAACTGTAATTTTGTAATGTCGGATTATTTAGCGATGCTTAATTACACGGACACAGTAAAACTTCTAGAAGTCCTGGTTTGATTTGACATGTCATCCCCTCGTATTTAGTTGTACATATTGTAATTAAGTTAGTTTTAATGTTTTTGTTTCCTAGATTTACTTTATTTTAAAACTTTTCCTGTCCTAATTAAATTATGCAATGTAAAGTGATGGCCTGAAACACAGGTTTAAATAAACCTAGATCAGGCAGGTCGCTACCTAAACATTTGATTTCGTCATTATCGTAACTTACAACAGTTATATTTATTTTAGTTATAGTTTACATAAAAGCACTAATTACACATGTGACTGTCACATACTCCTAATTATTAAGCAAATATCATATTCTCGATTATTGTTTCAAAAATCAACACGCGTTACCGGCCACGTGCAAACACTTTAAACCTCTACTTTATGGCTTGACAGTTAAAGGCGAGGCGTTCTTTCTTCTATTGAATTTTAAAACAATATTGGATTTCTTAGGAGCGAATAAATTCTTTACTTAATGGGAAACCCACTTGGGCTTATTGACAGGGCAAATATAATAATTTAACATAAAAGTATCCGATTTCTAAACGCATTCCTGAATACTAACGCAACATCTGGTTGCAATATAGTCGCGCCCGAAGTGATCCTTTAAAACAATTGAGAGATTTACGAAAAAAAGGGCAAACGCCGAGGAGGCTGACAGAAGCGAGAGACGAGGGGTGGTACCTGGTAGTTAGTTTTGGAAGTGTGGAGAGGTCAGACGTAAGAGTCTGGGAGTAGTCAGGCTAAGTCAGAGAGATAGGGTCTAAAACGGTTAAAGTGCTAGGACGTCCTAGGTTAGTCTCGTGAAGTTAGCGTAGTCTTGGTACCAAGATGCACATGTCCCAGTGGACTGTCGTGATAGAGCGATTAATGTTTTATAAATCAAATATAAGTAGTAGTAATAAGTCTGGTGGAAACAAGTGTCGTGACGCGGAATGAGACGAGCAGTGGCGGAGACGAAACTGGTGGTATGAGCGGTACTCTGTAAGTTAGTTTTAGACTAATCAACTTCAGTGAACACGTGGTAAGTGTTAACCATAATTAAACCCTAGCTTAAGTAGCAGTTTGACGGTAGCGTAGAGGAACTGTTAATATAAGGCCAAGCGTAACCGCGTTACCCATTTATTCCAGCAAAGCGGGGTAACCATCTCAATCATCACAATGTCTAACTGTTAATATACTGCACCAGCGTAATTCATTTATTACAGCATGCAAAGCAGTGATGCGGAGCCACGATGTATATAATTATATCATGTGTTATGTGTCCAACTCCTATTCCGTACCTTGGCAAATATCTACCGTTTGCGCTTGATTCTAGGGACGGTTCGCTTTTCATAACGACATGTACAATTTCGACTAATACGAACGACTAATGTATATAGACAAATGTTGACTTATATTCTGACGTACCACAAATGGAAGGCAGAACCGCTATATTCATTTTAAGTAGAACAATCTATATTGTTCAGTCGGTGAAGGCAACACCATAATCACAGTTTGATTAAAACAAATGATATTTAACAGTAATTTATAATGCCGACTTGTACTTGTTGTACAAAGTAACCAAGCTCCGATGGTGAATATTGCTTCCTATAAAAGTCTAGCTCAGAAACATTGCGTAGGCATTGCTGGCGTACATTTCGGGAGTTGGGGTAGGCTCCTTGAAGTATTTCACACTGAAACATCGAATTGATATCTCCGTTCTAAGGAACGCTAGGGACTAAAAAGTCAAACCCGGCTGTTTGTCTCGTTGAAACCAAATCCGGCCACTGCTTGGCCTATTACTGAATCGACACTATTTAGCGAGACACGCAACCACGACATGGGGTAGATTAAAGAAATGTAAAGTGACGAAAGTTCCCACTTAGACGTTCACCAATCACCAATCGTAATATGTTCTGCTACAGACTGAGTCTACGGTGCGCTTGTGCAAGTTATGTTTTATCATAGTCAAGGTGTAGATTGCCGTAAGGGTGTTTAACATCGGGGGCCACGCCGTGATGGCTCTCGGCCACCGTAGGCGCGGGCCTGTGGACGGCGAGTAATGGGCTAGCTCGCCGTCCGTCCGTCGTATGACGACGGGCAGGCCGTGTCGACGGCGCGTTCGTGTTCCACGCGCGCCTCAAAGAGATGTCAGCAAACGGGAGGGGCCCGCAAGGGCCGGTGCCTGCCAGGGCTGCGGGACTGTTCGAAAGAGATACCGCGGCCCTGGAACATAAAGGGCCAATGAAGGAACATGGATGGTTTTTAGTCAGTAAGAGTCTGACACTCCCTTCCGCTCCGCCCAGAGCGGGAGGAGTCATTTGATGATTTCCCACCCCCCAAAAAAAAAAAAAAAAAGGGTGTTTAACATGAAAACGCGTGTAGGAATTACTACTAAACGTGCCTTCCTCAATGGCAGCAGGACTCCTCAGAACTCTGTCTTAGGTTTGAGAAAGACATGTGAATTGTGCTTACGGAGCGTGGTCTGTTAGAGTTCGTAGCAGTGTCCTTTGTGGGCCTATGCGCTTAGGTCTAACAGTCACGTACTGAGGCAGTTATTGTAACCGGTTACTTGCCATAGAGATGGGTTCGTAATACATTTAAATAGTTGAATTAACGTAACGGTAAATAATGGAATCCTTAAGCGAAAGCGTAACGTTTCCTTCACCAACCCTTTTAATCATATATCATCTTATCTTTGCGTACGTTTGTCTTACTGCTTCATACTTTATTGTTATAATGTTTTATACGATGTGTTAATATTCATGTATATGTTCTAACTGTGAACTCCCAATACTAACTTCACCTAGAATACCCAGTCCTGTTCCCTAGCTTCTAAAGTCGGAGCAGGACTGGAAATCCAATCTCCTTATTTCGGTGGAAAAGGAAACCCCTATTGGATGACCTTTACAGAGCTGTGCGAGGCTTTTGGGGCAAAGTTCCTCCCTTACTTTAATTGGGGAGCCGATATAAATACGAATATCTACATGATTTGGGAAAAACGAAAATTTTATCAGCCTAGGGTCATTTAGGAACAGTCACACACAATTGTTTAGAAATAACACTACTGCACATAAATGTACACTTTTGTAATACCTACTTTTTTGAAATAAATTATTCTTATTCTTAACTTAGCCGAACCCATCCGGCCATCCAGGCATGATGATGATTAAGGTATGTTAAAACAAATTTGTGACTCAGCACACACACTTTTCTTTCCACACTTACCACGTATGCTGCATGCACTGAGACTGGTCATTGTAATTGTTTATGTAGAGTAAGTTCCCCCACCAGTTCTGCTTGCAGTCTTCCACTTCATTACCGACGAGCTCCTTCAAATAGAAATATGCATAGGAATTAACATTTCAATCTCTACCTCGGGTCGCTTGTCTAAGGGGATGGTTAAGTAGACCGGGACGCAACGCATCGGAACAACTCAGGATGGGTGAAATGGCGACAGGTCACTGGAACAACTTGCGACCCACGGATGCCGCTCAAGTTAAAGGGAAAAATGTACAAGTCCGTGATTAGACCTGTCGTACTGTATGGATTGGAATGCTGGGCTGTGAAGAAGATGGATGAAAAAAGATTGCAAGTAACAGAGATGATAATGTATGGTGAAACTGTAAGTATAAGTTGGTTATAAATAAATAAATTATGTGTTGAGGTGGATGTGTGACAAGAATGGATAAAGTAAGGCTCAACTTTCAAACTTCCTCTAATATGCTCATTATATTAGAGGAAGTTTGAAAGTTGCGCCTGTAACAGAAAAGTTGAAGGGAATCGACTGTCTTGGTATGGACATGTGATGAGGAGGGACGAATCGCGTGTGACTAAAAGAGTAATGAATATAAATGTTGATGGATGGAGAGGGCCAGGAAGATGAAAAAAAAGAAGGACGGATTGTGTGAGGAAAGATATGAAGGAAAAAGGAGTAAATGATAGCGTGACGATTGACAGGGGATAATGGAAGGAAAAAACGTGTTGCGCCGACCCCAAGTAACATGGCACAAGGGCAGGACGATGATGATCATGAACATTAAATTTCATCGTCATCATCATCATCGTTTTAGCCGAAAGTTGTCCACTGTTGGCCATAGCGTTGCCACAGCGACCGTCATGTGCTTTTCTCAACTCAGCCAATTCATGCTGTATTTACAAGGCCATCAGACCACCTGTGAAAAGCCTTTCAACGCGGCACCTTCCGGTGCGCAGTCGTCATTTAAGAATCTTTCGATAAACATTCCACCGAACAAAACTTATTATTTTAAAAAAACCTTAGTATCATTATTTTAATCACCCGATCTGTATGGTCCCGTTGCTGGGAAAAGTTCTCTCCCATAGCTTTCTTGTCGTCTATAAGTGTAGTGCTGTGCACATGACTGCTCTTCATTTAATAGAACGCTGCAAACGATTGTTTGCAAAACAGATCTGTTTTGGGCATCTTTCATGGCCGTAAGTTGGATAAAATAGAGATTGATTCAAAAATAATAAACACTGTGACATTACTTACCAACCACATTGGACCATCTGTGAGGAATTTGAACCAGGACACTTGCAGAGCCAATACAATCGCATAAGATGGTGTTAATCTGTAAATAGAAAATATATCCTTTGATACCCGCAAATAAAAGATAAAACAGCGGCTCTGGCTCAAACAACAAAACTTAGCATGACCCAGAGCCCGAATTTAGGACCCCACATTTAGCAGCCAGCAGATTCACGACCGACCATTTTACACTTATAAACATAACACCGGATCGGCGTCTCCTCACCTCATTATTACTAGCTGATCCACATCAGAGGCGAGGCCGTCACCTCAGCCGTCTCGGTACTTATATGTAAGTGTACGTTGCTGTGTTGAACTTCATAGAAAGAATCCCGGCCGGCTCCAATTGAGGACATGCTTATCCCATGCAGTGCTTTCATGTATTTTAAAGAAATGGTAATTACCTCAACCACCTAAGAACGATTAATTTTGGCAACATTGCCCATGTGATGCTGCGCTTTTCAGCTTGCAGTAGCGCGTTGTAGACCAGTAGGAATCCGGACATCAAGAGAAACGTCTGCATGATTATCATCCCGCTGAACAATATTTTCATTGACTCGAATTGGTACATCTGAAAAAATGTAGGTACAACAGGACTTAAGTTTTTAATTGAAACTAGAATTTCAATAAAATTAAATTGAATTCAAGTGTCTAATTTAAATGCGTTCACGCATTTTTTAAAAAAAAAAGCCTAGCTAAAGTGACATTATCATTAACATTAGAAACGGGATATTTACCAAGTCCACTCCCCCCGATATTTCGGCGCTGTTGCAAGCACCAACAACTTGTTCTTTATGCGTGATAATGGCGTTTGCAACAGCGCCGAAATATCGGGAACTCAAAACAAACAGTGGACATGGTAAATATCCCGTTTCTAGTGTTAATGTTAGTGACCATGACAGTTTAAAAACTTATAAAGTCACACTGGCAATGCTAAAGAAGAATAGTATAGGTTCTACCTATGATATGTCCTAACAGCACAAGAGCACATCTTATCTTGCTACAATTATGAACGCGAAAGTTCGTGAGGATGGATGTTTGTTACTCTTTCACGCAAAACTACTAAACGGATTTGAATGAAATTTGGCCCACAGATGGTTAATAACCTGAATTACTCTAAAGTGATACTTTTTATCCTGGTTCTATGATCCCGTGGGACAGTAACCCAATTCATAAGTAAGTAATTAACTAATTTTACGCACCCGTTCCACGTATTCTGGATTACTTATCATTGCCACACAAGCGATAATTGCGTGTGCCATGATTACAAAAGTTATTGATATAATTCTGAAAAGAAATAGCAGTGGTTAGATGATGGTTATTAACGCTCGTCTTCGAATTGAATCAAGTCATTTTACTTTTAGAAATATCGTGGTATGCATATAATTGCAGATGGATGATATTACGGCAAGTATAAGCTAAGAAAAGCTAATAAGCTAGCTACATGGACCACTTATTTTAGGGGCGGCGAGCCTCCAAAGTTAAACTACGCCTCACGAGACTATATGCTATGCTTCAAATCAAATAAATTTGTACCCATCCGAGGCGAGGTGCAAGCTCGCTTCGCAGACTCTTGAAACGAAGGCCTCTCAGTTCTTAAGCATTTTTGGATGACACCAATTAGATTTCTGTATTGAATTGACGTACAAAATCGTCATCAATCCAGGTCGGATGCTCAAATGTTCTCAAAAATCATTGTACACAAAAATAAAATTTTAGTCTTGCCCCGCGACTGCTTTCAATGTCAGCCAAAATAAATGCACAAAATATAAAAGTTTAGCACCTGATACCATGAAACGACTTCAATCGTTTCAGTCGAGGGTCCAAATTTTCAGCAACGGGCGCCATCAGCTTCTTCCAATTTTTACGAATGGAGAAACATAGAAGAAATTTCGTAACTGGCACAAAAAAGGAAATTACATCAATTAAATGAAGATGAAACAAGGCCGAAGACCAAATAAAATATGTATAAATTATGTAAAGGAATGATATGAATGAAAGAAGTAGTGACAGCAAACAGGAGAGAATTTAAGAAAAAACATGCAACAGCGCCCCAAGCACGAGACAAGGGCAGGAAGATATTATACAGTTATGCGTTGATCAATAGATAAAAAAAATCCTCACCAGCATCTGTTCTCTCTCCATAAAAAGGTTCATACACGGCTCCGATAAGGTTGACTAGTAATATCAGACCACAAATAGCGGCGACAACAATATCCAATGTGTCTACTGGCATATCTTTCGGGGGCTGATTGCAAGAGTGCCTGAAAAAAAAGAAAATCATTTTTACAGTTCAACATGACGGGTTACAAAAACATTAAGCAATCATACTTTGGCAGTCGTGAAAAAGCACATTTAAAACTCTCTCTTTTTTGGCAGTCGTGTAAAAAGAGTAATTAGAGGAAAAAATTGTCACATCCGCGAAAACCGGCCCTCGCTCAGCATAATGCTCTGACACCATGCCAGACAGTAGCACAGCGCTGGTTTTCAGCGGCTTTAACGTAGTGACGTCAACCGGTGTAGCATGGTAAAGACGTTCGACGGTACGGTTGGCGCAGTGGCTAAGCGATTGATTGCTGCGTTTCTTGTCGTGGGTTCGATCCCCGCACGGAACAAATATTTGTTTGGCCATTATGTGAGTTCAAATGTTTGTAAACGCACCCACGATACACGACAAATTTCTAGTGTGGGGCAACGTTTTTTTTAAAGAAAAATATTTAGTTATATACAGGATGAATTTTTCAAGTGGTCGTGGCTGGCCAAATCCGAAACTATGAGGAAAAAGTCTCGTCGTCATTCAATTTTTGAAAAATCAATATTTCTAGCCAGAAATCGAACCCATTGATTTCGGAAAAAAATATGCACTGTATTATTACACTATTCGATAGTGTCGCTAATAAGGCTCAAGTTCTTGGAAATAATGACATACAGCAAACTAAAGAAAAGAATTCATTTTTGATAAAAAATATAACAGTATGCAAACAATGCAACAAAATTGATTACCTACTAACGTAGGTAATCAACGGAACGACTAATAAAATCACTATTGAGGCCAACTCACTTGTAAGTTCTAATTTCAATTGCTTACGATATTATTTCTTTTACTGTAGCCTTTAGCCGCGAAGAGTCAATAAAATTGAAATTAGAACATAATGTTGTGAAGATCGACTGCGCTGCGGGTGTCATCAATCAAGGATATTAATGAAAAACATAAAATTTGCGTATGTCATTACTTCCCGGACTTTGATCCTTATTAGCGATACTATCGAATGGTGTTATTAATAATACAGTGTGTGTGTGTTTTTTTTTTTAAAAAATCAACTGCTTCGATTCCTGGCTAGGAATTTTGATTTTTCAAAAATCTAATGGTGCAGTATTAGTTTTCATCAAAATCGGGCTCGAGACTCCTTTGAGCATTTTTCGCTATTCCTCATAGTTTCGGATTTGGCCATCCATACGCTAACTTGGACAATTCACTCTGTGTATTAAAAGTACCTGGGTGTTATTCTGGTCTTCAGTTGGTATCTGTCGTACATTGACTCGTTGGCACATGCCTCTAGGACCGTCGCTATGTCCAGATCTGTCAGGTTATATTTAGTACAGCTCTGTGTGACACAGGTGCCTCGAAATATTTTTGTGTGGTTGAAATGGGTCGTATTGTGGTCTGAATATTCCTGAAAAATAAAAAGGATATCAATCTTATCTTTTCTTACTAGTATTTATAAATGTAATGTAATGAACTGCCTCATTGGTCTAGTGGTCGCAAGCGCGACTGCTGAGCATGAGGTCCTGGATTCGATTCCCAGGTCGGGAAAAGTGTTATTGAGTTTTACCATCCCGAATTTCCTAGTGGCAGCCACGGAGTCTGGATTTGAGTCCGATTGATGGCAATAGGCTCGACCCCATTACGTGGGACTTTAACATATCTGGTGAAATGTTGGTGTACTGTTAGGCCTCTGCGTAACCCTTCGGGGATTACAGGCGTACGACGGATTGAAAGTAGTCGTTTCACATAAAATAATTTAATAATTTTATAAATGTTAAAATATCTATGGATGATACTGATTGTGCTTGTTATAATTCTATCGCATAATTATTTTGGTTTCGATAAAAAAATCGACGTATCGATAATTCGATATATCGTCGTTTTAATCGGACGCGCCGTAATCGAGCGGGACCACCCAGAAATGGCTTGTCAGACATTCGATGACGCGCGATATGGCCCCATTTCCGTTACGTTAACACCGCGCGCTCGTGCCAGGACCTAAAAATTTGACAGATACTTAAGTACAGACGCCAGCACATCAAGCTACTACAATCTGACAAATTTCTTTAACAGTTTCAAAGTTTTCTGTACATTGCACTAATTTACTCTGATGTTTACCCAGAGGTGAAAACCATGTATTTGTATAGAGATGTTAATGCTTAATGATATACTAATGTCAGGTAAAAACGCATTTGTATTAGTTTCTGTTAAAGTGGACCAACAATAATGTGCTAACATATTTTTAACCCAGAAAACTTGGTACTATTCCTCAAAACTTTTCAAGTCTTTAAGGTGTGGACTGACTAAATTCTATAATTGTTTGGATTGTTTGAATTTAAAAAAAAAGCTGATTCTATTAAATTCTTAAAAAAACTGTTGTTATCGCTGGAAATACAGAAATCTTCGACGCCAAAGTTTATTTTTGTGCTACAAATTCCCAATTTTTATTGGGTATATTCAACTTTTATTTATTACTAGCGACCCGCCCCGGCTTTGCACGGGTGCATGTATTATACATATAAACCTTCCTCTTCAATCACTCTATCTATTAAAAAAAAACCGCATCAAAATCCGTTGCGTAGTTTTAAAGATTTAAGCATACATAGGGATATAGGGACAGAGAAAGCGACTTTGTTTTATACTATGTATTGTAGTGATTCTGTTCGGTTAAACTTTTTCTTTAAACCCTTCTCTAACTACTGTATTTTTTGCGTTAGAAATTTTCATTACATTACGTCATACTCGACTATCTAACAAACCAATTATTGGGAATATTGAGGTAACACCGCGCCTTAGGTCGAGATTTAGTTAGGCAACAGTCAGCCAGCCAGGCAGCCTGTTCCGTGATTTGTCGGGTCTCTCCACAACATTGACACTACAAATTGAAAGTAATTTTTATTTATTGCTGCCCAATTATTTGAGCATATGTGCAGGTTGCTTTTTTCTTGCAATTTGCTATCGAAATTTGAATGTAAAGAAAACAGACCCGTTTTATAGCTTCTGTAATCGTTTTCTTTTCTACAACATATAATTTTATGAAGAATACAAAACTTGTTAGGATCTAATTTACACTGTGTCGAGGACATTGTGAGGGGAATTTCCCAAATGACTTATTTTTTTGTCTTCGCTGAAATTAGTATTTGAAAAACGGAATATAGTTCTGAATTATTATTTTTTAGTATTCAATAGGTAGTTATTGGGTTGTGGCAAAAATATAATTTGCCCAGGACTATTACAAAGGTAAGAAATAAATACATAAACACCTATTATTTTCATATCGGTGCTGTCCCTCTACTTTTTTTACAAACAAAAAAGCTCATACACTAATAAAAATAAGTAAGTTAAGTATATAACTTATTCTATTTAATAGAATATTAGTTTTGTTATTATTATATAGCATATTTTATTACATAATTAACGATTATTATTACTGAGAGGCACAAACGTACTTATCCTGCAAAATGTTCTCATATCGCTGGACAAAAGTAATTTAAACCTAACTTAACATCGACGAGCCTGACAGCGTCCCCACCCCAATTTTATTTCCCTCGTTAGTGTGTGCTAGTGGGCAGTCACGACGGGCATGTGTCAAATCGCTGCATATTCCCGCCAATAACGTAAATACGCCATGTCAGTTGCTCCCGGACAATTATTTTATATTATCGGTGGTTGCATTTTTCTAGTGTAATGAGTAGTTTTATTATTGTTGTTTGGTTCTAAAAGAGGTAGTAAGTGCATTAGCTTCATTGACTGTTATTGAATTTATCCTAGATATTATGCATTTTTTCTAATTTTCTAAAAAGTGTGTTATTTCTCACGTCGCTGTTCTCATATCGCTGTAATCGGTGGTCTTTATTACCACGGATGTGATAATTTACACCGAAATGATAAGAAAAAGTCAATCGGTGTCTTATATCTAATATCGGTGTTTTGATTCATGATCAACGCACAGTTTTGTCACATCGGTGGATTGCTTTATCATATCGGTAGATCATTTTATCATCTCGGTGAGTCGTTTTATCATATCGGTAGATCCCGTGTCATTTCGTTAAGTATACAAAGAAACAATGGAACATACATACAACACATACATTATATACATGCATAAAAACATTCATACGTACACGCAGCAAATTAGATCGATTTGCAGGGCACACCACAAAGATGTTGGTGTGCGTAAAATCAACTGGTGTATTACTTCGCCTATTTGTTAGTGTTTGCTTCACTATAGTATATGTATAATATGAGGTAAAGAATATGAAGCATCAATTTAACACTATGACTAACCGGTCTCGTGGCATAGGTGTATAAGCATTCGGCTGGTAAATCAAGTGTCGTAGGATCGAATCTGCGCCGCTGGCGTCAACTTTTTGCATTATTAAAAAACTTTTATTTTCATTTTGTTGAATTTTTATTTTTGTAATTTACCTGATAATAAGACCATTATTCGAAAAAAAATATGGAAGTAAAAATTAAACAATTTGTATTAAGAAATCAACAATATTTATTGACTAGGTTTTTTTTAATTATAATTACAAATTATAAAGTTTTGTTCATGACAAATATTCTAAGTCGGACAAGAAATAACGTTACTTTTCTTATTCAAGTGGGTAATTTATTTATTAGTGAAATGAATAAACATGTTAACAAGATAGATATTAAGATACAGGTATCCTAAATTGTTATCTCACTAACAATAACATCACTCACATAAAACAAATAGAATTACCCTCTGGTAATTTTATTAATAGCCGATTGGTGCGCCTTCGCTATCTATGACTTGTTCCAATCGTCTCCTCATGCTAGCAACCGTATTACAACACAAGTCAGTGCCACGAAACGATTCCCATGTCGAGGTAACGACATCATCTAAATTTGATTTAGACCTGATTTCAGATGAGTCCCAGTTTAGCACCATATGACCCCATAGGTTTTCAATGGGGTTCAGGTCAGGACTTTTTGGTGGCCATTCAATCACAGTAAAGTTTTCTTGGACGTTTAACCAACTTTGCACAAGTCGCGCGCGATGCACAGCGCAGTTATCATGCACGAAGTAAATGTGTTCTTGCGGGTATGCAACGCGCACAGTTGGTAGCATCACGTTTTGTAAAACGTCCAAGTAACCTTGACTGGTATTGCGACCCCCTACCTGCACTAATTCACCGGGACCCATTGACGACATCCATCCCCAATATCCCAAAGTAATGCGGCCACTAGACCTGCATGGAAGAATATTTTTTTTATGATAGCGCTCACCATCTTTTCGCCACAATATTTTGCGACCGTCCTTGTCTGATTTAAAACATTTTTCATCGCTAAATATAACTATATTATTGCACCAATCAAAATCCAAATATTCTCTTGCGAAGCGTACCCGGTTTTGCCTGTGAACATCGGACATTAAAATTTTCTTGGCTGGCCTACGACATTTCACACCAGCTGCTCGCAAGTGGTTTCGTACGGTTTGTAATGTCACGTCATGTTTAGTCGCCGTGGAACGAGTAGTGAGGAAGGGCTCAGCGGTATGCGCAGCAACTATATCATGGTGCCGCGCATTGGCATCTGTGAATGCAAATCCAGCCTTTGGTCCCGGTCGGCAAGGATCAATGCTTCCCGAATCTGCATAACGATGGACCCACAATTGCACAGTCCTTCTCTGTGAACAATAATAAAATATTGTTACAAAAAAACAACAATCAATAACATGTGGATTATTTAAACATATTAAACTTCTAAACATAATAATAACATTTTGTTACTCACCGATATCTTCAAACGTCTCGCAATTTCACTAATTGAAACATTTTGCTCATGCAAAATAATTATTTCAGCTCTTAAAAGTGTGGTTAAATGATTCATATTGATTCACAAATAAAAGCACTTCTCAAAAAACGCAGGGTATAATGTCTAAAAACGTAACGAAAGCCCGATAGTCAATAGCATTATGACGATGAACTTAAACTACTAACTTAAACATGATTTGTCATTGTTAGAGGGTAGACAACTAATATATTCTAACCCAAATATAAAGAAACTTGCTAATAGTTAAGCAATGAATTGAACAAACAAATCTAAAATATTTTATTGAAACATACAAAAACATTAATCTGTTAGCAGTCGGATTTGATCTTACGGCGCCGGCGGAGTAAAATACTGTTTATCGCACGCTCGACTAATGCGCCACGGAGACGATAGAATCCTACGCTAAATTTATGCGTCATATTCCCTGCAACATTAGTGACAAGAAATTGTGTGTGTGTGCGTGGACAACGGGTTATTGTGAAGCAAACACTAATAAATAGGCGAAGTCAGACGGCCGTTGATTTTACGCACACTAACATTTATGTTGGTGTGCCCTGCAAACCGATCTAATTTGCCCCGTGTACATACCTACCTACATAGACTGCCAAAATCATTACCACGATACCAGTGGGTAGTAGAAGATGTATGAATGTATCATTAGGGGGGGGTCTGTATTCGTTATGGTACGTCTATAGGCTGAGATGATGATGGTGAGGTGGAGCAATTGAACGCATTAATAAAGACAATGATATTAAAAATAAACATTCTTTTTTTAAATTATAAGTACATACTTATAGTAAATATAATAAAAAAGAAAGTAAATATAATAAAATAGGTACATAATTAAAAAAAAAAATTGGATTTCTAAGAACTCAGTTCTCATTGGATGTGATATACTTACATAAGACCCTCAGTTCAGGTCTTCAGTTCTAAGTCACCCTTGTAAAAATATATAGGGTACCTACTAACTATTTCATTTTTGATGTTCAAAGGTGGATAGATTTTCATATCGCTGGATATGTACATCATTTCGGTGGATAAACTTATCATATCGGTGTACAGAAAAAAATAATCGGTGCCGGTTTGTCATAACGGTGAAAACCAGAATTCAAACTGAATTTTCTCCTTAGTCTTAAATGATACGTTGATGATATTAAATTTGGGGATATTTGATATCCTAAAGATTACATAAAACCTGAAAAATATACAAAAAAAAAATGTAAATGAAAAAGTTCACCGATATGATAAAAAAAATGGCATTTGTTGAAATTCACCTATGAATTAAAATGACTTAAACATACACATAAGAGCGTGCCTCAAAAAGTTGGCAACCTCGCATTTAGCTGTAAATTTTTTACCTGTTTTAGTTAATTTGGCAATATTACTGTATGGAAATAAGAAATATGGCTAACTAACTAGTGAGCTAGAATCATCATCATCTCCCTAGCCTTTTCCCAAGCCTAGCCTATTCCCCTTTTCTTTTTTTTTTGGTGGGTTGGAAATCATCAAATGACCCCCCCCCCGCTCTGGGTGGAGCGGAAGGGAGTGTCAGACTCTTACTGACTAAAAACCACCCATGTTCCTTCTTTGGCCCTTTATGTTCCAGGGCCGCGGTATCTCTTTCGAACAGTCCCGCAGCCCTGGCAGGCATCGGCCCTTGCGGGCCCCTCCCGTTTGCTGACAACTGTTTGAGGCGCGCGTGGAACACGAACGCGCCGTCGACACGGCCTGCCCGTCGCCGTGCCCGCCGGACGGACGGCGAGCTAGCCCATTACTCGCCGTCCACAGGCCCGCGCCTACGGTGGCCGAGAGCCATCACGGCGTGGGGTTCTGACTACCTGTAACGACTGTCAAAGATCTACAAATGACAGCCGGGACCAACGGCTTAACGTGCTTTCCGAGGCACGGAGGAAACTCGGTATGTAATGAGTGGTCACCCATCCACAGACCAACCTAGGCAAGCACGGCTTAACCTAAAGATCGACCTTACCTTTTACCTTGACCTTTTAGAACTAGTGAGCTAGAATATTAATATAATTAATTCCAATTAAAACACTAAATTTGATGTTGTAACCGTTTTAGGTGTAAAAAGGCATTTGGTAAATTCTCAAATACTTTTTTTACATCTAAAACTAAACATTCGGTGTTACGATATTAATTAATTCATTTCATAATCCATATTTTAGTTACAAATAAAAAAAAATTTTAAAAAAATTAAAAAATTAAAATTAAAAAAAATTATAATAACAAAAAAAAAAATTAAAAAAAAAAACAAAAAAATTAAAATAATACGACGTTGACGTTAAATAATTTTAACGTCAATGTTTTTATCTTTAGATAAAATAAAAAAATAGTATAAGACGTATCTGTCAAAATCCGGTTTCCGCAGTCCGGTCCGAAGTCCATACGGTTGGACCATATACAAATACAAAATACAAAATATCTTTATTTTAACCAAAAAGTTTTAACCATATAATTACACATTAATATTTTTTTTTAATGTAACGATTAGATTACTTAAAACGTCCGGAAAGTTTTTTCCTAATTGAGTTTGAAACGTTTTATTTGATACGGCACCTCATGGGCAGCTTCATCACTGTTTTGTGTGATTTACATTTTTAATTGAAAGTTTTTAAACTGTCATGGTCACTAACATTATGATTAACACTAGAAACGGGATATTAAAAAAAAATAAAATAAAATAACGAAATAATGAAATATCGGGAACTCAAAACAAATAGTGGACATGGTAAATATCCCGTTTCTAGTGTTAATCATAATTTTTAATTGAAGTATATTTCTTCCATTTTTTTTTTCAATCAATCGGTTGGCTATCTTCCATTGCCCAACGTGAGAGCAGTCTGTTTAAAAGTTATTATAAACACACGCAGTGCTCCGACTAGGTAAGTACGAGTAGGTAGTAAGCTAGGTAGCTCCCCTCTTTTGCAGGTCACACGAAAATTGAACTCTATAAGTACGGCGAATAGAAAACTGTTGGTGGTATAGTTTCCTATTTATCGGTGTACCTGAGGGTGGGACCATGACAGTGATCATGCTTACGTATATCGTGTATATATATATACTACCAAATTGATTTACTGAGTCTGTGTAATAAATAATAATAATTTACCTAATAATTTAATCCGACAAGCGTCAACATTGACCTTCATAAATTATATTAATAATACCTGTCGAGTTTAGATATAACTAGCTTTCTTCCGCGGCTTCACTCGCGTTATGGTAGGAATTATCCCACGGTAACGTTTTAAATAGCGTATGATACTCGGGGATAATGTAACTTGCCACTAGTGAAAGACGTTTCGGAACCAGATCAGCAGTTCCGAAGAATACGCCCTACATCCAAAATTACAAAATCTCTTTACAATATTAGTGTCCGACCGAAATAAGATTTTCAGCCAAAACCGAAATCGAAACCGAGCCTTCGGCCCTGGTTCCCGTTTCGGCCGAAAACCGAAACCGGAGTTTGTTTATTTAAGCATAATAACATTTCAGACAGCATACAGGCATGTAACACGTGTATTAAAGTAACCGTTTGTGCGTCGGTATCCCTTATACAGGATAACAAACTGTAAGTCTGATAAAGAAAAAGGTAATTTTAATCACTCGAACCGATTATTCGACGCTTTTTGCCGACTACCGAAGCTGAATAGTCGGCGTCCCCGACTCGACAGCTACTAGTCGGAACGGTCTCATCTCTAATTATTAGAAAAGTAACAAGGGACACCCGGATGGAGCGAAGTTCCTTTCGATGAAGTCGTGAAGGAATTGTAAAAAAAAAAATGGCACAAAAAAAACCACCATCACCACCATCACCACCATCATCACCATCACCACCATCACCATCACCATCACCACCATCATCACCACCATCCCCACCATCACTACCACCACCATCACCACCATCACCACATGACCACCATCAACACCATCATCACCACCATCACCACCATCACCACAATCACCACCACCATCACCACCATCACTACCATCACCACCATCACCACCATCCTCACCACCATCACCACCATCACCACCATCACCACCACCACCACCACCATCACCACCACCACCACCACCATCACCCATCCACAGACAGACCTCGGCAACCGTTGCTTAACTTGGATCACCCATCCACAGGCAGACCTGGGCAGTCGTTGCTTACCCATCCACAGACCAACGATGAAACAAAAATATCTGACTTGCTTTCTATAATATGCGCAGGCCGCACGGCTTAGAATAGCTTACTATAGCAAAAAACACATTACCCTCCTTTGCGTCGCGCAGTCGGGTAAAAGTGTCGTACACACTTTTCGTTTGAATTTTTTCCGTCTTGCCTCCTTTCGCAACGCGCCATAAGGAACTACGTTCCAATAAGTAGGTATAGATATCACACTTAATCTACCTTTATGTTGACTTCTGAACATGAGATAACGAAGTAGCAGCCACGGAGTCTGGATTTGTGCCCGGTTGATGGCAATAAGCTCGCCCTCTATTACATGGGACTTAAACATAACTGGCGAAATGTGGATGTACTATTAGGTACACCTCTGCCTAACCCTTCTGGGCTTACAGGCGTGATGTTATGTAGGCATGTTCCTAATGTTGGGGTCGCTTTCAGTCAAACCGAATACAGCTGACTACCAGTAGCTTACATGAAGCGACTGCCTATCTGACCCCCACAACCCAGCTGTTGGCTAACACCATACACCCAGATGATGTAACTTTATTTATTCGATGTTAATATTTCTAGGTATATGTTTACATCGACTCTGTGATCTTTGTCTAAATAAAAATATTACAACAGCTTATTCCGTCTAAAACAGTGCTAAATCTTTAAAGCTAATCGTGAAACACCTGAAGAATTGTTATCAGCTCAAGAGCCGCAATAGTTGGTGTGAAATTCAAAGAAAAAGTTAGTAACGGATTTTACCGACAAACAAAATTTCACGGAAATACGGAAGAAGAGAACACTCAGACATCACAGGAAAGAGGTCAGTGAACATAAAAAACACATTCAAAAGTGCTATAAGTGACAATTTGGACTAAGTCTGCGAAATATAACCTCAAAAGTGAATCAAAATATCAAGTCATCACATAAAATTTGAGATACAGTAGCGCCACCTAGCGTCGAGTGGCCAAACTACCAGAAGATCTACAGATAGGTGTAGCCAAGTACTTACGCTACTCACCAATAGAGAGCGCTGTATTAAAAAATGGAAGAAATCATGAAAGCACTACAAAATATACAAAATGACTTAGCACAGCAAAAGCATGATATTAAAAATATGGAAGAAAATATTAAGGAAGCCATAAATAAAAATATAGATGAGAAATTCAGCCGCATCGAAATAAAAACAAATATGTTAGAAAATAAAATTGAACAGCAACAAAAACAAATAGATTTCATTGATAGACAATTAAGGAAGAAAAATTTACTTTTCTTTGGTATTGAAGAAAGAGAAGGACACTACGAAGACTTACTCAATTTGATCCTAGACATAATTAATACCAAAATGGAAGTAAAATGTCAGAAATGGGAAATCGAAACTGTAACAAGGAGAGGAAAGAAAAACGGACAAATTAGACCAGTGGTGGTAACGCTCACAACTACAAGTAGAAAAATAGAGCTTCTACGCAAGAAAAAATCACTCCAAAATACAAATATTTATATTAAAGAGGATTACTCTCCCGCTGTTCTTCAAAAACGAAAAGAACTCCAAGAAGAATGCAAACGTGAGTGGGAGTCCGGGAAAAAAGTAGCTCTACGTTATGATAAAATCGTCACACTAGGTCCTAAAAAGGTAATAAATCAAGCATCTGCAGAGAAAAGCTCAAATAAAAGATGTATGTCAGAGTCACCTGAGGCAAATACACCTTCAGAGGCCAGTGCGAGTCAAGAAAAAATTACCCAAGTACAGAAAAAAAATAAATCACAAAACATAGTAAGCTACTTGCGTCCGTCACAGTTGAATCCCATTCCTCGGGCCTCAACAAGTAATGTACAGGAAGCCCCAAAAAACTAAGCCGTGCCCCTCCTTCTCTTTTAAATATCATCAAAGAAAACTCTTTCAATAACTATCCAGAGCCTAAAAATATACCAATATCTCCCAATACGGCTGGTCCCCGCGGGAAGATTAGACCAAAACCCTCCAACCAATTAAATAATCATAATCAAAATCAAACAAACAAAAATCAAAACCAAACAATTAAAAAATCAAGAATAGAGCAAAATACTACTTATATCTGCTCGTGGAACGTGAGATCGCTGGTAAATGAGGCAAGACTTATAGAATTGCGACATAGCTTAACAAAGTTCAAATGGGATATTATTGGCTTATCAGAAGTGAAGAAAGAAGGGAAAGAAATACTTGAAACCGAAAGCTACATCATGATATATTATGGTGAAAAAAGTGGAAGAAACGGCGTCGGTTTTCTGGTTAATAAAGATCTGAAAGCCAATATAATCGATACCAGATGTATATCGGATAGAGTCATACGATTAGATATATTCCTCAATAATAGATCAGTCCATCTGATACAATGCTATGCACCAACAGAAAGCGCAACGTCAGAAGACCTAGAAATATTCTATAAACATCTACAGTTTGCATTAGAAGATACAGGAAAAGATACAATTGTTATGGGTGATTTTAACTCCAAAATTGGTAAATCTACAGCGGAAGATAAGAAAGTTATGGGTCCATGGGGTTATGGAGACAGAAACGAACGAGGAGATAGATTGATACAGTTTTGTTTTGAAAACCAGCTCTACATAGCAAACTCACACTTTAAGAAAAATTCTAAACAAAAATGGACTTGGATATCACCGAATGGAAAAGTGCGAAATGAAATAGACTTTATCCTAGTCAAAAATATTAAAGTTATCTCAAATGTACAGGTTATAAATACCACCTTTCCTACGGATCACAAATTAATTAGAGTGAGCATGCTTCAAAACTGCAATAAAACTAAGTCACGGAGAGACTATAGATGCAGAGTTTCTAGACTAAACCCCCTAGAGTTAGAGTCACTGAAAAACATATTTGCAGACCATATAGGAAATTTTCAATTCGATGATATGGAATTAGCATATGGAAAACTAATACAAATAATAAAAGAATCAGTAAAAGAACTACCTAAAATAAAAAACAAAGACATAGCTCCACTATCAGAGTATGTAGAGAAACTTATTAATGAAAGAAACAGACTGAGAAATAAAGGAAACAAAACACGTCCTGAGAAGAAACAACTCAGCGCACTCTATAAACTTATAAATAAACAAATACAACGAGATTACAAGGCACATCGATATAGTGTAATAGAAGAAGAGCTGCAGAAGAGAGCATCAGTCAAAAGGGCACAAGTAAGACTGAACACATCTAAACCGTGGATTATATCTCTGAAAAACAAAGAAAACAAAACAATAACGAATAGGGATTGCCTCATCGGGACTGCTACACAGTTCTACAAGGAACTCTATGGAAACGAGTAAAGCCATCAACGTACCAGATCAGAGTCATTCGCACCACTGAGCGTCGTGCCATCTATCATAGAGAGTGAAGTCCGCTGTGCAATCCAACACCTAAAATCAGCTAAAAGCCCAGGCGATGATGGCATAACAAATGATATTTTGAAAGCGATTAATGACCCGCTAGTACCATTACTGACTTCCCTTTTCAATGACATACTGACGCTCAACAAAGTACCACAAGAATGGGGAATATCGATTATAACTCTGTTATACAAAAAAGGTGATCCGACAGACTTAGGAAACTATAGGCCAATATGTTTACAACAAACAGTATACAAAGTGTTTGCCACAGTACTATTAAATCGCATCTCAAGGATATTAGACAGCAACCAACCCCGAGAACAAGCCGGTTTCAGAAGATCTTACTCAACTATAGACCACATCTTCACCTTGACACAACTTATTGAGAAATACTCGGAATATGGCAAGAAACTCTATGTAGCATTCATAGACTACTGCAAAGCGTTTGATTCCATACAACACGAACCTTTGTGGTTAGCACTAGAGTCGCAGGGAGTCGAAAACCGATACATAGAGATCCTGAAAGAAATATATAAAAACAGCAAAGCGGTGATTAAGCTGGAATGCAAAGGAGAGCCTTTTAATATACGAAGAGGCGTGAAACAGGGTGATCCGATCTCACCAAATTTATTTACTGCTCTTTTAGAATATATCTTCAGACAATTAGATTGGGAAAATAAAGGCATCAACGTAAACGGCGAATATCTAAGCAATTTACGTTTTGCCGATGATATAGTCTTAATTTCTGAAAATCACAAAGACTTGGAATATATGTTAAATACCCTAGACATAGAAAGTAGAAAATGTGGACTACAAATGAACACACAAAAGACATTTGCCATGACGAATAGCGAAAAAACACCAATTAAAACTGAATCTCATTCTATAAGCTATGTGGAAGAATATATATACCTGGGGCAAAACATATCATTCCTAAATCAAACATCTCGTGAAGTAGAACGCCGTATCAAGAAAGCTTGGAATAAATACTGGTCGCTGAAGGAAATATTCAAAAGTAAATTACCAATGCATCTAAAAAGGAAAGCGATGGACTCCGTTGTTATGCCGACACTATTGTACGGGTGTCAAACTTGGTCGTTCACAAAAGACATCGTACAAAAGATCAACGTGTTCCAAAGAGCCGCCGAACGAAGTATGTTGGGCATAAAGCTGAAGGACAGGAAGAAAAACACATACATTCGATCCATAACAAGGGTAACGGACGCCGTCGAGCTAGCAAGTAGACTGAAATGGCGATGGGCTGGACATATAGCTAGAGTTACCGATAATAGATGGAGTGAAAGAATATTGCACTGGTATCCCTACGAAGCCAAACGCCCACGCGGCCGACCGAGGCGACGCTGGTGTGACGATATCTACCAAGTAGCCGGATCTACATGGACTCGCCAAGCACAAGACAGACAACACTGGAAAGAGTTGGAGGAGGCCTACACCCAGAAATGGGTAGCCCAATAATATACTTGTACCAATGATGTGGTAAAGTATTCCGAAAATGGAATTAAAATTAATATTATAACCTGAATACTTAAATATGTCAATGGTTGCAAATGTGTTATTGAAATAAGATTCAAAAATGTAATTGTAATCAAAATAAAAGCATGAATTCAAAAATAATATCTAAATAATCTTTTAAAAATAAAAATATTGTAAAAGAAATCATAAAATAATATTGTATAAAAACCAAATATAATTTAAATCTTTAATGTAATTTAAATCTATAATGTAACTTTAATATAAATGTATAAAAATCTAATAATTAATTAATATATACTTTTAGAATGTAATTATGACTTAATATGAATTGGTATTGTAATGTGCATGAAAAAATGTTATGGAATGATGTATTATTGTTATTTTGGGAAATAAAGGCTTTATTATTATTATTATTATTATTATTATAATATTTCTAGGACAGCTTATATATTTACGTAGTAATTATAACGTTTGGCTAATCGCAGATGTTGCGTGAGAGTTGATTTCACGGTTGATATATAAATGACAAAACTGTTAATCCATCATATGCAGTTTTGCCTGGTTTCAGTCAGCCCCGTTATTAAGTTAAAACGCGTTTTTTCTTATAAGGCGTCCGTTTAAACTCGCGCGGGTGCATGAAACGGGTGCCCAAGATATCCTTAGAAAACACGTCCCACGTGCCTGCGCCCGCTCGCCCGCCTTTTATCGCTAACCATACGACGCGAGCGTGCACCCGCGCCCGCACTCGTGGGAGTTGTAGCGGATCCATTAGAAATATATGTGTTTCTTTAATTCTTTCTTTGCATACAATCTAAAATAAACGTACATGTACAATTCCACAGGTCTTAGTAGGATACAAGCAAGGATGTGTGGAATTCAGTGCGATTTGCTGTTCACATTACTAACAGAAACATTTTAAATTTTAATAAATAATTAAATTACATCATTATAAAAAAGATGTTTTTAAAAGATTACTTAAATAAACCTAACCCTAAAAAGTTCATAAGGAAATATTAATTTTGTTAAAATTAATAGGTTTGATGATGGATGACTGTGACTTACAGATAGATTTAGGCTGTGACGCAGGTCCCAAAACTGGTTCTGACCACGTATTAATTTTAAGAATGTGTTTTGCTTAGGATGTATCTTTCGAAAATTATGTTCAACAGCCTCGTCCCATGAACCGGGCACAGATTCCGGCTCCTGGCTGCTACTGAGAAAGATTTTTCATAAAAAAATACTTCATTTATTCTAATTTTAATTTTTAATAGTATGCTGTTTAATTTGAAACGAAAATTGCTATACCGAGATAAAAACGGGGTTTATTTCAAAGATTATTAAATTATTTACAAACTACAAAACTGTAATAGGAATAAATTATGTATGTTACCGGCCAAACCCGATTTCAGAACAAACTAGTTTTGCCTAGGCTAAACCGGTTTACTGGTTTATCTTGTCAGGATGTACTAACCCAAGGAATGCAATTGCAATGTGCCCAACTTGCAAGTGGCGTTCGCCGGCCGCTGCCGCGGCACCGCTCGCAAGGCTCGCTCGGCTCCCGCGCGGTTGGTCACAGTTCTAACCTAACCTAACCCATTCAGACATATGATCGTTCTTTTGTGATTGGCCTAGGACAAACTAGTTTGTCCTGAAATCGGGTTTGGCCGGTAACATGTACAAGTAAAAAAGGGTTACAGGGCGTCCAAAAATTCGTCCGCATCGTTGTCAACAGGAAAAGTGCCCAGAAGGCTGGTAGCATTGCCACGTTGGATGGCAATGCTGATTCTTTGGCCAAAAAATAGGCCCGGACTCAGGTCACGTGAAGAGTCGACCTTGCCGATTTCCCAAAATACTAGGTGAGCATTCGGACCCCATGGCTCTAGTGTTTCATCCCCAAACGACTCAAACACATAACAACCAATTTAATTATTGTATTTGCGCCGTTTGAGGTTTTCATCACCTACAGCAGCCGCCCCAGCGCAGCCCATCCGAGATTGAATTTTATACATTCTCTCTTTTTTTCTTCATAATAAAGCCGGCCAAGTGCGAGTCGTACTCACACGCACACAGGTTTCCGTATCATCAAACGCTATAATAAAAATATTTTGAGACTCATTCATTATTTATTTATTTATTGACACACCAACGACTTATCCACTAAATCATTACATTAAAATTATATTCTATTTCAACAACTTTATAACTAACTTTACTTGTATTATGTTGTATTATGTTGTATTGTGTTACATTCAACAGCAAAATTAATTTTTCTTTTTCATCATCATCTGCCTAGCCTTTTCCCAACTGTATTGGGGTCGGCTTCCAGTCATGCCGGATTTAGCTGAATACCAGTATTTTACGCAGAGCGGCTGCCTACCAGACCTCCACAACCCATTAACTGGGTAACACGGTATTTCATGGCAAGACTGGAGTCAGATTTACTGGCTTCTGACTATCCGTAACGACTGCCAAAGATCAACCAATGACAGCCGGGACCAACGGCTTAACGTGCTTTCCGAGGCACGGAATCATCTTTTTATCAGACAATCAGGTGATTCAAGCCTGCAATGTCCTAACCACACTGGAAACAACTTCACAAAGTATGCTTCCCGTAGGAATCGAACCCACGACCACCGGGTCACAAGGCAAACGCCTAAACCACTCGACCACGGAGGCAATTTTTCTTTTTCATAGTATGTTATTCTATGTAGTTAATGAACAAAGTTACTGCTGCGGTTAGATGAAAAAGTCCCGTAACTCAAAAATTAAACATCAAATCTTATTCAAACCAATTTTTGTTGAAAGTTTTTTTTTACGTTCTAAATTTTTCTCCTCTTTAGAGGGGGGGATACATTTTACCACTTTGGAAGTGTCTATCTTTCCAACGATTGATTTTGAGAAAAAAATATCTTAAGAACCTATCTATAGACACCCCGCACATACAGGTTTGATGAAAAAACTCAGCCAGTTCCATGTATGGGGAGCCCCCCCTTTTTTTTTTTTTCCTTACTCTCTCTCGACTCTTACTGACTAAAAAACACCCATGTTCCTTCATTGGCCCTTTATGTTCCAGGGCCGCGGTATCTCTTTCGAACAGTCCCGCAGCCCTGGCAGGCACCGGCCCTTGCGGGCCCCTCCCGTTTGCTGACATCTCTTTGAGGCGCGCGTGGAACACGAACGCGCCGTCGACACGGCCTGCCCGTCATACGACGGACGGACGGCGAGCTAGCCCATAACTCGCCGTCCACAGGCCCGCGCCTACGGTGGCCGAGCGCCATCACGGCGTGGTCCCCGACGCCCGGAGCTTCTCCCGCGGCGGCTGGGACGTGAGGAGGTTCTCTCCCTCTCACGTTCCGCCGCCTCCTTCGCTAGCATGACTGCTTCGCAGAAGGAGGCGACGGCTTCCCATTCCCTCTCGCCCCGGACCATGGCTTGAACCAGGGCCGGACGCGAGAGGTCGCCGCCGCCAATCGCCGCTACGAGGACACGCTCCACGGTGTGCTCCACCGTGTCCTCCGGTCGATCCTCGCAGTTGTAGCACCCGGGCGTTTCCTCCCGCCCGATTCGGTGCAGGTACCTCCCGAAACATCCATGTCCGGTGAGGACCTGCGTCAGACGGAAGGTGAGGGCGCCGTGGCGCCTCTCAAGCCACTCCTCAAAGAGGGGACTCATCGCCACTATCGTGGCGTGCCCTGCACGGGGTTGCGATAGTCGCTCCCTCCATGTCGCCATGAGATCACGGCGGAGGTCTGTCCGCCGCGCGACAATATGCCGCGGTAGCGGAGTTACCCCCCGGCTCTGTACCTCCGCGCGCCACTCGTGCAGGCGCGCAAGGACTATGGCCTCCAGATCCCATGGCGGCAATCCGGCAAGGAGGCTCGCCGCCTCGCGGGAGATTGTGCGGTACCCACGGATCAGCCTTACGGCTACCACCTTTTGGGGCGCGTTCAGGTAGTGCTTTGCACGCAGCCTCAGCGAACGCGCCCACACCGGGGCCCCGTATAGGGCCATGGACCGCAAGATCCCCGCGTAGAGCCTCCGGCAGGAGGCGTTTGGCCCCCTCAGGTTGGGCAGGAGCCGCTTGAAAGCAGCCCCGGCCTTTTCCAGTCTGGGAGCCAAACGTCGGAAATGCTCCACGAAGTTCCATCGGCTGTCGAGGACGAGTCCGAGGTACCTCAACGTCGACTCGACGCCGACGGGAACCCCTCCTACCGTCAGCGTGGATCCCGACGGTGGCGCATTCCGAGGCCCATGAAAGCACATGGCCTCGGACTTGTGCAATGCCACCTCGAGACCCAATTGCCGGATCCTCTCAACGACTATCGCAACCCCGCGTGTCATCAATTCGGCCGCCGCCTCGTGCGACCTCCCCTGCGCCAGCACCAGCGTGTCGTCAGCGTAGCAAACTACGCTGACGCCGCTAGGGAGGTCGGCACGGGGGAGCCCCCCCTTAAATCTTTTATTTTTATATAAAAATCGTAAAGCGGTTCACAGAATGCATCTACCTACCAAGTTTCGACTATGTAGTCCTAATAGTTTCAGAATAAAGTGACTGTGACATACGGACAGACAGACAGACAGACAGACATGACGAATCTATAATCGTTCTGTTTTTGCCATTCAGCTACGGAACCCTAAAAATGAACTTCATTCCATTGTCCTTGATCTCGTCTTTTCAACATGTGAACTTTACCGGTATATTAAAACAAGAGATCTTTTATTATTATTATCTCTTTATTCATTGTCCTAACATATTATTTACATTGCTAAATATTTTTAGTAACAAAAATTATATAAAAACATTTAAAAATATAAAAAATTGTAGCCCACCGGCATCGGGAACAGGGTCCGAGCTACCGGTGGTCAGGGCTCTTGAGAGAGGAACCTCCTAACAATACGCGCCGTGTCCAGAAGAACTGCCTTCTGAATAAAGCGCTTGATCCAGCTGCCCAGCGAGAGCCTCCTCAGATGGTGGTCGAGGCTATTGGCTATTAAGCCATTGGCCGACACGACTATCGGTACAATGACTGCTGTACTCACGTCCCACATGTCGACAACCTCGCGAGCCAGATCTAGATATTTAAATTGTTTATCTTTCTCTGCTTTCACGAGGTTCTCGTCATGCGGGACCGTAATATCAACATTCATTGCGCGACGCTCCAATCGATCTATCACCACAATGTCAGTCTTATTGGCAACAATAGTCCTGTCAGTGATGAAAGGTCGATCCCAATACAACGTGATATTACCATCATCGAGAACTGGGTCGGGCGCATACTTATAGTATGGCACTTCTCATTCCACAAGTTTGTACTTCAAAGCAAGTTGCTGGTGTATAATCCTGGCAACGAGGTTGTGTCTATGCAAGTACTCTCCGTTAGCCAGACGAGAACACCCAGAAATAATGTGTCGGATCGATTCTCCCGGACGGTGGCATGCCCGACATAAGTCAACCGTGCCATCTTTCACAATGTATTTCCGGTAGTTATTCGTCATCATAACTTCGTCCATTATTGCACAGACAAAACCTTCACCGAAGCGCAGCCAAGACACGGACGCTGAGAAGTCTACAACGGGCCCATGTAGTGCCCGGTAAAAGCGTCCGTAAAGCTCCTTGCCCTGCCATACCTCCTTGCGGTCATTAGTGTCTAATTCTCTAGGTTTGCGCCAATTCTCGTTAGCCAGGGAGAGCGGGGTGAGGCCCTTGTCCACTGAGACCACATCTCGGTGCATCCCCACGTCGGCTTCCAGGAAGTATTCTCTGAGACTGTATACCTCACGGTTGTGCAGGGTCTTAGCATTTAAGAAGCCACAACCCCCGCACTTCCGCGGGATATACAGTCTCATCACCGACGACCGTGGGTGATGCATTCGATTTGCGGTCAGCAGTGCGCGGACCCTCCTATCCAGGGCATCAAGTTCCATCTGAGTCCATTTGAGTATGCCGAAAGAATACATCAAAACCGGCATGACCCAACCGTTGAAGGCGCGCACCTTGTTTCCGCCTGACAAAAGACTGTTCAGCACCTTATTCAGGCGACCAAAAAAGCGCTCCCTCAACGATTGTTTCATGTCGGCAGTGTTGATACCTAAAGCTTCCGACATACCCAAATACTTGTAGGTTTCTGTTGAGGAGAGGGATCTAAGGTGTATAGAATCCGAGAGTTGAGTTAAGTTGAATATCTATTCAAAGGTTGTCTTGAAAAGATCACTTGTTTGTTTGTTTCCAGTAATTTTACTGGAAGAGGGAGATACAATACTGCAGGTAGTCTGTGGTATACCATTTACATAATAATATGCATTATATGTACATACATACATAAACCAAACACTTATCTATGTAAATATAGACATAATATAATAATCACGTAACAAGAGCAAAAAACCATGGATAGTGATGTGTAAGGAGAGAGACAGTGGTTCTTGACCATATTTTTTTAAATAGGCAAGGTACGGTTACGGAATGCTGTGGGAACCTCAAGCGTCTTATAGGAATCATTAACGGTAGCCTAGGTGACTCACGCGTATCATGTCCAGCAGTGGGCTGGGCGTGTCGGACACCAGCTCGTACTCCCCGAAGCAGTAGATTCCGTCGGGGTCATTGTGACACTCCTCGAATGCTTCCATCACGTACTTGGACGGCATGCGGGCGTACTCCGATTCTGGGGAAAAAATTACATGTTTAATATATTTTTATTTTATTTATTATATTAGGTCTACCAACAATTGTTCACACTGGATACAGCGCCATGATTCATTCTTAAAAATAAATTATAGCGCAACAATTACTTATAGGTAAACACCACATTCACCAAACAATAAATTCAGAAAATATGCTAACTTAGTAAGCTAAGCGCTAATATTCAATTAGATAAAATTAAAATTGGAAATAGTGAAAAACAGAATTATGACAAAATTTATTAAAAATAAATTTGATTATTCTTTTACAATGACAACATTGATACTTAGATAAAATAAAATGAAAATTACATTACATTGGTGAATTGATAAAATTGATTAAGTATAAATAAAGATTGACACAAAATTGAAATTCATTGAATAAAATTGATAAATTGTTAAACATAAAAGAGAGAAAAAAAATTAATAACAGTGGTAAAATTGACAAAATGAAATAATTGATTATGGTATAAATTGACACAAAAAAAAAATATTATGATTAAATAATAATAATATTATGTTTGGTAAACGATTAAGAATGGCTTTTTGTTTAGCAAGAGAGTCAAAGTGGCGATCAATAGCATTACTGTAGGCATTCACCGCCTTACACAATCTTGCAACAGGCGAATTAGCTCCCAAAACTGTTCTTCTAAATGGCGTACAAAGAGGTGTGATGGCATTACGCGGGATTCTAGATGGTGCACGAAAACTGAAAATGGCAAGTAAGCTGGGACTGTCTATTTATGTTTAAAAATTTTGTAGGCAAACAATGCGTCCATTAGATGTCTACGTCTGTCTAGTGAGGTCATGTTAAAATGCTCCAGTCTTTTATTGTAAGAAAGTATTTTTTTGGCGATACCATTGGAAAATGCGAGGTGCCAAGCGAAGCGTTTCTGGACACGCTCAAGTTGCAATGAATGTGTGGCGTAGTGAGGACGCCAAACTACACTATTATATTCTAGAATGCTACGAATTAGACTGTTATACAGCAGTATTTTGGTTCTGTTGTGACGTTTGGTTCTGTTGTGACGAAAGGTTTTACAATTTCTTAGGACGAACCCTAACATTTTCGAAGCTCTTTTTATAATACTATCGAAGTGTGGTCTGAAAGTTAACTTCTTGTCAAACAGTACACCGAGGTCCTTTATTGTTTCAACTTCCTTAATTTCAACTCCGGATATGTGGTAACTACTGCGAATTGGGATGTTCCTTCTAGTGAATTTAACATGGTAACATTTTTTGGTATTTAGTTCCATTTTGTTACTAATGCATCATTGAACGAGACGATTGAGGTCACTCTGAAGTTGTAATGGATCATCTTCAGACTTAGTAATTCTCATAAACTTTAAATCGTCAGCGTATATATGTATAACAATCAGAGTGCAGAAAACACTGTGGAATATCGTTTATAAAATAAATAAATAAAATTGGCCCTAAGTGCGAGCCCTGGGGAACACCGGAAGAAACGCATTGCAGGGTTGACTGATAACCGTTAACTACAACAAAGAAAAATCTATCCGTTAAATACGAACCTAGCCAATCCAAAAAGGATTCAGAGATGCCATAGGCGCGCAACTTAGTCATTAAGATTTTGTGGGGTACTTTGTCAAACGCTTTGCTGAAATCCGTATAAATAACGTCAGCTTGATAGCCTGCATCAATAGCCTTTATAATATGTTCTGTAAAAGGGCGATTTGTACTAGTGGAACGAGTCTTAACAAATCCGTGCTGATGGTCGCTTAGAAACAACAATAAATAGTTAATAAAAATTTGCACATGAATCGACCCTTTTTTTTTTTTTTGGAGGGTGGGAAATCATCAAATGACTCCTCCCGCTCTGGGCGGAGCGGAAGGGAGTGTCAGACTCTTACTGACTAAAAACCACCCATGTTCCTTCATTGGCCCTTTATGTTCCAGGGCCGCGGTATCTCTTTCGAACAGTCCCGCAGCCCTGGCAGGCACCGGCCCTTGCGGGCCCCTCCCATTTGCTGACAACTCTTTGAGGCGCGCGTGGAACACGAACGCGCCGTCGACACGGCCTGCCCGTCGTCATACGACGGACGGACGGCGAGCTAGCCCATTACTCACCGTCCACAGGCCCGCGCCTACGGTGGCCGAGAGCCATCACGGCGTGGCCCCCGACGCCCGGTGCTTCTCCCGCGGCGGCTGGGACGTGAGGAGGTTCTCTCCCTCTCACGTTCCGCCGCCTCCTTCGCTAGTATGACTGCTTCGCAGAAGGAGGCGACGGCTTCCCATTCCCTCTCGTCCCGGACCATGGCTTGAACCAGGGCCGGGCGCGAGAGGTCGCCGCCGCCAATCGCCGCTACGAGGACACGGCGGTGCTCCTCCCAAGCGGAGCAGACCTCGACGGTGTGCTCGACCGTGTCCTCCGGTCGATCCTCGCAATTGTAGCACCCGGGCGTTTCCTCCCACCCGATTCGGTGCAGGTACCTCCCGAAGCACCCGTGTCCGGTGAGGACCTGCGTCAGGCGGAAGGTGAGGGCGCCGTGGCGCCTCCCTAGCCACTCCTCAAAGAGGGGACTTACCGCCACTATCGTGGCGTGCCCTGCACGGGGTTGCGATAGTCGCTCTCTCCATGTCGCCATGAGATCACGGCGGAGGTCTGTCCGCCGCGCGACAATATGCCGCGGCAGCGGAGTTACCCCCCGGCTCTGTACCTCCGCGCGCCACTCGTGCTGGCGTGCGAGGACTATGGCCTCCAGATCCCATGGCGGCAATCCGGCAAGGAGGCTCGCCGCCTCGCGGGAGATCGTGTGGTACCCCCGGATCAGCCTTACGGCTACCACCTTTTGGGGCGCGTTCAAGTAGTGCTTTGCACGCAACCTCAACGAACGCGCCCACACCGGGGCCCCGTAAAGGGCCATGGACCGCAAGATCCCCGCATAGAGCCTCCGGCAGGAGGCGTTTGGCCCCCTCAGGTTGGGCAGGAGCCGCTTGAAAGCAGCCCCGACCTTTTCCAGTCTGGGAGCCAAACGTCGGAAATGCTCCACGAAGTTCCATCGGCTGTCGAGGACGAGTCCGAGGTACCTCAACGTCGACTCGACGCCGACGGGAACCCCTCCTACCGTCAGTGTGGATCCCAACGGTGGTGCGCTCCGAAGCCCATGAAAGCACATGGCCTCGGACTTGTGCAATGCCACCTCGAGACCCAATTGCCGGATCCTCTCAACGACTATCGCAACCCCGCGTGTCATCAGTTCGGCCACCGCCTCGTGCGACCTCCCCTGCGCCAGCACCAGCGTGTCAAACTACGCTGACGCCGCTAGGGAGGTCGGCGCGCAGCACCCAGTCGTAACCGATGTTACACAAGGGCGGCCCCAGAACCGATCCCTGTGGAACATGAATCGACCCTGACGGTCCATTCATGTGCAAATTTTTGTTGAAAAAGGTAACAGACAAACAGACACCTTCGCATTCTACTCCCCTTCCCACCCCACTGATATGTACGTGTATATTTGTGAGAATGGATACATGTTTGTTACTCTTTCAAGCAAAAAACTACTGAACTGTAATATATTATTGAAAAAACCGGCCGAGTGCGACGGACGCGCACCGAGGATTCGGTATAAACTTGTAGGTATTTTGTTACTAAACTACGTATTTACGGTTTTCAGATTTTTCCCTTTACTTGTGCTATAAGACAATGCGTCTTGCCAAATGGTATTCGGTTCCAGAACGATTTAAAAATAATGGTGTATTTTACTGGAGGGTTTCGTTGAAGTCTTTTATAGTACAACTGCTACAAAAGACTTCAACGCACACACCTTGTCTTCCTGCCTCTATGGTAGTCGATCATTAACATTGTACAACGTCAAACTAAAAGGCGCTAAAACCTAACGGTATAGTAATAATTTAATAAAGATACAGTAACAATTTAAAATAATAGTATGACCAGAATGAGATGACGAGTAAGATAGAAGTATGGAAGAATAAGACATGCTGCGCCGACCCCAAATAAATTGGAATAAGGGCAAAATAATGATGATGACTGACTTTGAATTAACTTAAATAGATAATAGTAAGTAAATACTACACTTATACGAAGTAGAAGTACTCGCCCGCATTGCTGTTATCCGGGAACATACCCAGAATATTGGCAGCATTGCCACGTTGAGTGGCCATTTTTAAATAAAAAAATATTCAAAAATTGATACTTTAACAACTTTTTTACTTTGATGAAAACTTTGACAGATAAGTAATGAAATATCTGTCAAAGTTCCGTGTCCGCCGCTCACTTCGCTCCGTTTAATCACTCCATCCTTTATTCTCTACTGGCTTTAATTAGCTAGCCTAACTTAACAGTTTTAATGGACACATACCCAGACCATGTCCATCACCCCAAGTTCCGCTAGATAATCTTAACGCTGTTTTATAATGTCTATGACATGACCCTACTTCGCATTAGACTCTGTATCTTGATTACAGGGCAGATTAAATTGCAACAGTCATTCTAAGATAACACAAGAAAATTAATTTGGAGCGTATACTTTTATATCATTGTTTTTAAATGTTTTGAACTAAAGCACCTTTCATGAATTGTAAGTAAGTAATTATTTCTATGATTGCAGTTCGAAAGTCTCGTTATTATGTGCCATTGTCTTGTTGTTTTCCTCGTTAGCCTAGTCATCTAGTGACGCAACCTATCGCAATCACTAGTTCCTAAATGTAATTTTACATTGAAATAAAGGAATAGTAACTTAAAAAACGAATAATTCTGGTGGTATATGATTCTAAATAAGAAGCTGAATGCACCCTGTCAGTTTGCGGAGGGCTGACTCTTACATCCTGTATCTATACATATAAAATTCAAAGTCCTGACTGACTGACTGACTGATATATCAACGCACAGCCTAAACCGCTGTTTATTTAACTAGCTATTGCTATTCGCGTCTTCTGGAATTTTATACGTGATTACAGCTGTCTATATCTTTTGCGTCTATAGTGGTGGCCCAGTGGTGGTAGTCCCGACTTACGAACAATAAGTCGTGGGTTCGAACCCAGGCGCCTGCCTGCATTACTTTGTGTAATTTATTTCACCACCACTGCTCTCAAAAACCGTGCAGGAAAACATCGTGAGGAAACCGGCATGTCCTAGAACCAAAAGTTCGAAGACATGTGACATCTACCAACCCGCACTGGGCCCGCGTGGAGGTTTATAGCCCATTCCCTCTCATAGAGAGGAGGCCGTGTGTCACAGCAGTGGGAACATTATAGGCTGATTAATTGATTATCTTATTCAACGAATGTGTCATAAGCTCTTTGAAGATCATCAGAGAGCGTTTCAAGACTCGAAAACATTTCGCCTAGGCATATCTTATAAGACTTCCAGTCTGCATTTCTTAAATTTCTTTTAATCACAAAGTTTTTATCTAACTGACACTCATTATAAATCTGAATCGCGAGATGGTCACTACCCAGCGTTTCATTTAACACGGACCAGTCAAAGTTTACTCCTATATCAGATGTCACCAAGGACAAATCAGGCGATGACTAACTAAATGAAATTAGGTAACACTCCGTTACCTAATTTCATTCTAGTGCTGCTACCATTATTTAATACCACATAATTACTATCTATCACCGCATCCAAAAGTTGCACCCCTCTATAGTCTGTCTTATTTGACCAATTGGTGTGGTGGGCGTTAAAGTCACTCATTATTATTGTTTTTCTGTTAAAAGTAGAAAGTAATCTTACTGTGTGATGCCAATTTAGACTTCCGTACATTAGAAGAAGGTTGCTCTTGATGCATATCTGCGGTAGTCCTAATTATCTCTGCGTACGTAGGAGTATTAACGACTGAAAACTCCGGTGTATTATGGATTAGATTCTGGATCGGTTTTTCTGGAACATATTCTGGGGTGTTAGGTAAAACGTACATAGTTATGGCCTTTTTATATGTACAATTGAATTCAGCCATAATTTCCCGCAAGCATTTTTCTTTTAAATATGTGGGACACGACTTAGATAAGGCCATATGTTTACCTGAACAGTTAATACACATATATTATTTAGTCTCGCAGTTTTCATGATAAGCGCCGCACTTAGGGCATACTATCTTATTGTATGGGCAAGCCTTAATTTTATGTCCGAGCTTCCAGCACCGTGAGCACTGAGAAACTGGATAAACATATGGTTCAACCTTTAGCCTAAGACCGTCTGTGGAAATGAATGAAAGCAATGAATTACCCTTGAAACATAATCTAACCACCTCGCTTGGTATTCATCCAGCCTTGTCCTGATCGCGTTTATTTAATCGCATCGCTGAAATGAGTTCAAAGTTTCCTGGGCAGGAAACGTTCTCCAGGATTTCCTTTTCTTCTAATTCTAGTTCCACATTCTTTATAACCCCGTATGAGTAACTTACTTCCATATCTTTACTAAATCTCCATCCCTTAGTAATTAATGCTTCACATGTACACAGCTTATTTAAATTTAATTCATCTCCAAATTGCACTCGAATTCTGCACGGGCTCAAATATCTGACACGAACTACTCGTATATTACTCATACCATTTCTCACTCAAACCATTATGCTGATGAATATATTAAATAGTACACGGGTCGCGGAGGTATTTAAAGTAAAGTTATAACATTAAAAACTTGTATTCAAATAAAACCTTGTGAAAAAGTTGGAACATGGACCTCCAATATTTCCACAACTAGAAGGTATGCTCTAGAACAAAAAACCGGCCAAGTGCGAGTTGGACTCGTGCACCGAGGGTTCCGTATAAACTTGTAGATATTTTGTTATTAAACTACATATTACGGGTATTCTGAATTTTCCTTAACGTGTACTTCTTGCCAAATTTCATGATTTTAGGTCAACGGGAAGAACCCTATTATGTCTGGAGTTTTGATTCCCTTGTGAAATCGCAACATATGTGACATAAACGGTCATATCTTTTGATCACGTTGACTTACAACTTTGATTTTTTCACTGCTCCAAGAGGTAGCTGATTTGAGTAGTTGATATTGAATTTCAGCTTGATACCGCTCCGCGTTTCTGATAAAAATGTACTTGACAGATGGACAGACGGACAACAAAGTGCTCCTATAAGGGTTCCGTTTTGGCCGAAAGACGGGGAAAACAAGTGCTTTTCGGCTTGGTTAAGAGTATTTCTACAGCCTTTATTAAGTTATTTTAAAGAATGTATTCATATCTATGGAATACTTTTTCTGCTTGGCGCAAAAAATAACCAAAATACCATTGGCTATACCTACAGTGACCTCCAAAAGTTAATTGATGTTCGTATGTTTATTTCTCAATCATGCGTAATTGGTTGATTCGATTTCCATATTATTTGGCTCATGGACCCACCGTGGCCTTCTTTAACATAACTTGCATGTATATTGCTTTAATAATAAATAAATAAATAAAATGCATTTAATTCGAGCAACCTTAACTCATACAACCAAAATAAAAAGACATAACACCTAACCCGCCCTGCTGACGGCAACACGCCTATCACAACAGTACCATATGTATGAGCAGTCCATCCGGTCCGCGATCATCACCAGGACCAGCGAACATACCTGAGGCGCTGCAGTAGCGAGGCAGCCCCAATACAGCGACATAGATACCGACATTGTCGCAAACGCTACGATCGAAAAAATTCGGTTACAATAACGCTGTTTGCGAGAAACGCATCTTGGATGTTAAGACTTGCATGTCTCGCAAGCATCGTTATTGCAACCGATTTTTTCCGTTCTTATTTAGCGATCGAAAGTTTGCGATAGTGTCGGTATCTATGTCGAGACGCCGGCCCTGAGCGCGTTGTTGAACTGGACGACACCCTAATATTGTGAGTGCAATCAAGGTCATCAGACTGCTAGTAGGATTAACATCTAAGGCCTTAACCACAAAGGTTCTATCATTATTACATATAACAGCACTGCTATAATCCTCAGGATTAGGTAGAAGTGTTTTGCCAATTATTTTATATTTAAGTCCCATGTTAGACAGGGTAAACCATCCCTTCACGAAGCCGTCAACCAGGCATTCTGTACATCAAACTTTACGCAAAAATTATTGCTGACAAACAACTTTTTTTTAATATCAAAAATCACGCTTTCCGTTAAGACTCATTGTAAATTATGCTGATGGATGCAATGAATAGTACTAGGACACCGAGCAAGGCGCGGTGATGGCAAGTGGAGTAAAGCTGTGACCGAGTGGCGTCCAAGAAATGGAAAGAGGAGTGTTGGTCGTCCGGCGGCGAGATGGGCAGACGACATTGTTGCCATTGTGGGAATATCCTGGATGAGACTGCCACAAGCAAGGGCTGTGGATGATGATGATGATTATGTGAAAAAGTTGATACTATTGGTGGAAAAACCAACCAATAATTATCTCTATGAGGAACAGGTATGGTTCAGAACAAAAAAATCTCGCAATGACGAGGAGGACAAGTTCTTTTCGTCTTCGTCAAGGGTGTTTTTACAGCCATTACAGGAGCGCTCAGCCTCGGTGCTCCTTGCTTGGCTGTACGCTCTTGCACTCGCCCTGCCTCAGAGTATTCTTTAAACCTGTGTAAGATATTGACACTCACACGGTAATGAAACAAAAGCGGTTTCTGTTATGTGATGTGTAAGGAATAACGTAACACTGGTAAACTAATAACAGTATTTAATAGAAAAATAATTTATTTATTTATTTAATGCTGAGCATGTGGTCCTGGATTCGATTCCCAGGTCGGAAAAGTGATATTGAGTTTTCCCATTAGGAATTTCTCAGTAACAGTCACGTAGTCTGGTCTTGTACCTGGTTGATGGCAATATGCTAGCCCCCCTGCGAAATGTGGGTGTACAATTAGGTACGCTCCTGCCTAACCCTTTGGGTAAAACTTATATTCGTAAAACACGTAAAAAAATATATCGCAATGACTGGAAGAACAAGTCACTTTCGGTTTCGTTAAACGTCCTTTTACAACATTTTGAAAGTTTTTTTAATAAACCACACAAATAGTCAATTAGGTAATAATAAACATAACATATCATTCGTACTCCTCTTAGGGTTAGGCCGAGGTGTACCTAATAGTACACCCATATTTCACGTCTAGTTCATAGAAATGATTTAAGAATTTGTGCGTATTTTAGAAATAAAATTAATTCTACAGCACAATCAATTTTTAAAGTTTTGTTCGACTCATGCCTGCGTCTCTATTCACCCCATTTTAAAGTACTCGAACTCGTTAACACCGTTGAGCTCAAAAACGTTCAAATAATTTATTGTCACTTACCATTAAGTTTATAAATAACTCCATAACAACCGTGTAATATACACAACAACACTATCAACTTCTCCATGATTCTTCAATTATTCTCCATGAACACCTGGAGAAGAACTGATCACCCGAACGAGCGTACGCCAGAGACAAAGCTCTAATAGCTAAACAACACACGCGTCACCATTCTCCAAAAAAATAAAATAATAAATAATTAATTTTGTTGCCGACGCAATTCGACATAAGGTACCAAGTTCTTGGATCGGTTTTCAACGATTATTTCAAATGCTCAAAGCTACCAGCCGGTATATCAGCTGATGTTGTAAGCCCACTCACAGACAGACACACGCGACTCATAACCGTAGCATTTTTGTTTTCTCTCCCTTATCAAACTACTTCTATAAAAGGAGGTTATGTATTCGGCCTGTATGCGTTTTTGTTTTCATGTACACTGTTGTCTCCATGATTACTGTGCTGATATAAATGATTCTTTCCATTTGGTAGATGGACCCGCGCATCTGCAAGGGAAGTTTAAAGGGAAGATAAGGAAAGGGAAAGGGAGGAAAGGCAAGGGCAGGGAAGGGGAGGGAAGGAAAGGGAAGCGGAAGTAGAGCTTCGCTTGAGTAACTTATCACATACGAGAACGTATTTTTTTTGTTCCTTATGTTGATGATCTCTTAATTTCTACATATAATTTAAAATTAATACATGACATGAATTGGTGTGGGATACAACTAAAAAAGGTAACTCGAAAAAGGGCAAACATACATCGATAATGAATAAAACTCTTTTTTAGTCACTGAGTGAATAAAAACATTTTGAATTTGGAACAAGCGCGAATTATACGAATTTATGTTCAAAAAATAAATAAAACGTGCTGACAAGAACATGACACTAAGTTTCGAAGTCGACTTGGTACGGACATGTAATGAGAAGAGATGAAACGCATGTGACTTAAAGAGACATGAATATTGATGTATGGAGAGGAAGAGGAAGTCCAAAGAAAAGATAGATGGATTGTGTGCGGAATGATATGAAAGAGAAAGGAGTGAATGATGCCGTGACGTCTGACAGGGGAAAATGGAAGAATTAAACGTGTTGTAGTGCAACACGACCCCAAATAGAATGGGACAAGGGCAGGAAGATGATGATGTTCTAATTTCACTTTATATTTTTAAAGTATATATTTAATCCTTTGTTATGTTATTACCGATTATATAATAAAAGGTAATAAATATAAATACTACACCATTATTCATTTTCTCGCAGTCAATGTTAAAAATTAGAGTACACAACATGTGAAAAAATAATTCATCTCGGTCCTTGCATCCCTTGCTCTGCTCAGGATTCCCCTTCGCTGCTCTCGAGATCCAACTTAGTCACTCGAATTAAATGCCTTGTTTCTTATCAAATTTCATGATTCTAGGTCAGCGAGAAGTACCCTGTAATTTTAGATTTACTTGCCAATGAGCAAAGTTGACAAAGAAGCCTGATTTTTTGAACAGCTCCGATCTTTTGAAGGGACCGTTACTATAAGTATTCGATATTAATTTCAAATTGTTTTACAGAAAAAGGGTCTTGTCAGACAGACGGACAACGATTCTGATTAAAAACTAAACCTTTTTGGTTTTTTTTGGAAGTCGCTTGTTGTTCCTTCTCTCTTTCCCACATAGACTCTGGTGTACACATCAAGATTATTTACCGATATCTAGTCGTGTCGATGCGAAAATGCGATTCAGTGTAGACGAGGCTTTACTTACGTTACTAAATTGTTGACCTTTTCCTACTTACGTCATACACATCGAAGGAGTAGAGCACAGTAAGCCCCCCACAAATGACAAAGTGTGGGTATAGCTTTCAATATTTAACTAAAAATATTATAAGCTTTTTGAGGCAAAAGAACCCTTTTTTTTTTGGAGGGTGGGAAATCATCAAATGACTCCTCCCGCTCCAGGAGCGGAAGGGAGTGTCAGACTCTTACTGACTAAAAACCACCCATGTTCCTTCATTGGCCCTTTATGTTCCAGGGCCGCGGTACCCTCAGACCTCAAACAATAACTAATAAACAATCTCTAACTTTATCAATGTACCGACACACATTCGTGTCACAAACAGTGTATAATCTACAGACACTTTTTTATGCATTTTTTTTAATAAACAAGTTTTAAACGGATCCTTCACGAACACGTCAACAAAGCATTCTGTACATCAAACTAAGTAAATGTATGCAAAAATTATTGCTGGGAAAAGACTTTTCTTGGTGTGAAAAATTACCTTTTACGGTAGGACTCAATGTAACGCACTCAAACCATTGCGCTGATGGATGCATTGGGTAGTACAGTGGCCATGGAGGTATTTAAAGTAAAGTTATACCTAACTTCCAGTTTAAGTACATTTGTTCATGCCCTGGTAACTTAGAACATATTTTTCTTATTGTGAAAAGTGCCATCTATCCGCCAGACCTGGAACTTTTTATAGCAGTGTTACCACTTTTTTTGCTTGAAATATTTGATACTTTCACTAACTGTTTTTGCTATTTTTCTTTAATCAGTGTCCAGTTGCACCAAATGTATGATTTAACAACTTAGTAGAATTTATTTATAAAATATTTTGTTAAAAGTTTGTATTTTATAAGTGATATTTTTACAATGATAGAAACTTAGGAGTAGTTTTCTAATACCAAAGTTAGCAACACTAATTCTGAACGTCACAAGAATTTTTCCACTGGTGTGATTACATGCTCGTGCGCATTTTTCTTGTAATTTTTGGTTATTTTGTGTTATAACGTTGAGTTATAAGGTAATATATATTTGAGTTGAGCTGTAGTTCCTCCGTATATTCCAGAAATACTGAAATTCCAGTATAGACTACTTTGTAAAAGTGTTGTGTTCTTCATTATGAATTGGTGCAGAGAAGTCAGCAATGTTCTCACTGGCAAGAGCTTTTATAATTTTGCTGAAGCAGATTGTAATGAGATGGACTGCATTATCCTACAGGCTCGAGAGCATTTTAATAAAAGAAAGGGTAGGAAACGAGAAAGGCAAACTGGAGTATCATTGAATGTTTAAGAAAATAAATTAATTAAATATCATAATTTTGTATTATTTCCTGACTGTTTATCTCTAGGTTCTTATTTCTAACTAAATATTATTTTGACGAATAGTTCTCGAAATGTCAAATGTACTGATTTGACCGATTTGCAATAAAAGATTAAATAAGTACTTTATCACAGAAAATAAAGTATTTAATAATTTATTGTAAATCGGTCGAATCAGTATATTTGACATTTCGAGAACTAGCTGAGAACCTACCTATACGTAGGTATTGATATATTTTATTTAGTTCTCGGGTCTGGCGTCCAGATTTCGCTCAATGCCAAGAAATATTCAAACTGACAGTTGCCAGTCTATCTCATATTATAATATATTAGTCTATGCATTTGTCTGAATACAACTGCATACATCAAACATATTTTACATTGAGCGACCTATCTGACCTCCACAATCCAGTTACTAGGTAATGCGAGTACAATACCCCTTGGTAAAACGGATTGTAAGATTTTCGTGCCATTGACTACCAGTATCTACAAAATGACAGCCGGGACTGACAGCTCAACGTGCTTTCCGAGGCACGGAGGCGTGTCGATATTGTAATGATCACCCAACCACGAACTGAAGACAATCTCTTGTCATTTTATTTTCACATTTGACCTTAAGGTGTAAAATTACATGGTCAACAACTCAACGTGTGATAATCAATACGAAAATACTAATAAAATATGTATGATTTTGTTGTTCTTCGTTGTAACAGGTTTTATCAAATCTGGTAATAATAGTATTGCTATAATAAGTATTACTTACACGTGTAACAAATTAAAAACAATTAAACAATGTAGTATTGTTTAATTGTTTTTTATTAGACTTCGTTGAACAAAATACTGCCGAAATGAAATGTTAAAATATGTAACATTTAAATTTAATGTAATGTCTAATGAAATATTGAAGGTATTGTTAAATGTGTTGTTTAATGAAACGTTTAATGTATTGTTTAATTAAATGTTAATTAATATAATATATATAGAATATAATATGTATAGTAAGGAACATATTATAATATATTAGTCTATGGTAAGGAATGTAATGTTAATGCAAATAAAGGCTAAGTAAATAAGTCGCATGTAGGTTATGTAGGTACCCGAACTAGTGCGTAACACATCAGACCTTCGTTAATTTTAAAATTAAAGCATCGAAGAAATTAGAAATAAAAGATTCAAAATGAGTAAACTTCTTTTACTTATGAAATGACTAAACATAAACATCAGGTTAGGCAGAGCTGTCCCATAAATAGTACACCCACATTTCGCCAGTTATGTTATTAAATCCCATGTTATACGTGACGACCCTATTGCCATCAACCGGGCACAAATCCAGACTGGGCTGCTCCTGAAACATTCCTGATGGAAAAATCCAGTAACACTGCCCGACCCAGAATCGAATCCAGGATGCAGGAGTAGCGCTTGCGACCACTAGTCCAACGGTTGATTGGATCTAGAGCAAATGCCTTCTCTCATGATGACATGTAATTAGCATGATTACGAAACTAGCCATGTCAGCTTGTACCAAAAACTCTCAATTGAAAACGATAGCTATCGAAATCCGTACGGTCGTTAAATAGATGTATTCCCGTTGTCCGCATAGGCCATGTCCCCGTTAATGGGGACAGAGGGAATTTAATAAAATAATTAAAATTACTGCCCGTTGTCCCCATAGGCCATATCATATCGCGCGCGTATCATAATACACAGGACTTGTAGTGAAGTTTTTGGCATCTCAATGATTACGACTGAAGGACATGTATCCATGGTCATGAATAAATAAAAAAAAAAAAAAGTTTTTGGCACAAGCTGACATTCACTTGTTTTTCCAGCTTCAAACGATTCTACACTTTAACCGACTTATATGTGCAGCGAAGAGTTAAAATAAATGTACCAAGTTCGACATATCAACGCAAGTTTTCTTGATAAGTAACGCCACCATGAACTGCACAAGTAAAGTGGACATATCATACTACCTATCGTCACATGACAGTATTATAATAGTCTTAAAATTTAACTTGATTAAAATGACAGCTGTCGTCAAGATATATATGTTGATAATTTTATAAAGACTAAATTTTTTATAGTTTGATGAAGTGGCCTAATTAACAACCATATTAATATAGTGTAAAATACTGACTGCATAAATATGCCTATGTAATTATACATTTCGATAAAACCAAAGCTTCTAGTCGAATTAGTGACAGCTGTCATTTTAATCAAGTTAGATTTTATGGACTACATAGCCATAAATTTTAAACAACTAGCTGTTGCCCGCGGCTTCTTCCGCATAGAGGTCGGAAACTGTCCCATCTATGGTCATGGTCTACTTGTGTGCCAAATAGAAATCTGGACAGGTGGCTAGTTAACAGAACGACATACACATAGACAGACTTAGAATCGCATTCTTTCTCGAGTGTTTAGTGCCTCACCTGGTATCAGGGATTTTATGCCGCCCATGGGCCTCTGACTTGGCTTTACATGCCGTCGAGAAATATATGTCAGGCACACTGGTTTGGTGTCCCCACGATATTTTTGTTCACCGAAGCAGTACGAAAGTCTGGCTAAAGGAGTCTGCCCACTACACCGTACCATACTATGACCGTGCTATGAACGTATCCATCAGGCACGGAAATAAACTCGAACTACTATTCCCACTAGAACGTAGCAACAGCGAAAGTTTGTGAGGATGGATGGATGGATGTTTGATATATAATTTAGGCCTAGCTACCTTCAGACTTCCTCTTATGTAATCATTTTTTATTTTATTCATTCCACACATCCCCTTAGCATTCTCATCTCAGCCACATGCAAATGCCTTTCATTCATCCCTTTTGTGGCCCAACATTCTGATCCATACAAGACAGCAGGTCTTACCATAATTAATTCATAATAAACGAAGTGAATAAATTAAGAAGCCTTACCAAAAAAAATTGTTAGTCAACAAGATAATTTTGAGGCCGTATATTTTTCCATACATATTAATAAAGTATTATATAAAGGCGCTCGCTCACCGGGAGCATTCGCTTGTAATGTAACAGTTCAGATTCGGGCATGACGTCAGTGAGTGAAGAGAACCGAGCATTACAGTGCACAAACTGTAACTATACAATTTGTGATAATGTTATTAATTTAAACTTCATGTACACACGGCGGCACGTCGAGGTATACATTTCCAATATAACATGGTCTCGCATTGTATAGGTTTCCCGTACAACAAAAGATCCGCATAAACTGGTTGTGTATAGCTTGATTGGCTGTCGTGCGTACATAAATGGAGTTAATGCCTAATAATAACCACTTGTTTTTGTACAAAATTGAATTTTTACATTACCTATAGGCGAATGATCTCACCGGGAGCGATTATATGTAACGCTCAAAATTAAATCTAGGATTTTTACGAATGCTCACTCACCAGGAGCGTATATTATGTATTTGTAACATTATGCTCAAAATGTAATATTGGGTTGTCACATTACAGACGAATGCTCACTCAGCGGGAGCGTCTTTGCTGTATTGTGTTTTGGAATTGCCATCTTATTCATTAATGTTTGCATGCCAATTTTATAGCGAAATGTGTCACTTATACACTGAGTGCTGCACTACATATTATTTTTACCATATTTTGTACCACATTTACTGCAAACTAGCTGTTACCCGCGACTTCGATCGCGTGGAAATTTTGGTGTGTATGTGAGAGACTGCCTCGTTAGTCAAGTGGTCGCAAGTACGACTACAAAGCATGGACTTGGGATCGATGCCCGGGTCGGGCAGTGTTAAAAAAATGTTTATTTTAATTACATAATTACATAAAGTTATAACCCAGGAGGAGCTCGTGGTTAAATAATAACAGCCTCTCGGGTCGATCTTTAGGTTAAGCCGCGCTTGCCTAGGTTGGTCTGTAAATGGGTGACCACCAATTACATACCGAGTTTCCTCCGTGCCTCGGAAAACACGTTAAGCCGTTGGTCCCGGCTGTCATTTGTAGATCTTTGACAGTCGTTAAGGTAGTCAGTGGCTCGAAAGTCTGACAACCAGTCTTACCAAAGAGCATCGTGATACCCAGTGCTAGTTGGGTTGTGGAGGTCAGATAGGCAGTCGCTCCATGTAAAATACTGGTATTTAGCCGCATCCGGTTAGACTGGAAGCCGACCCCAACATGGTTGGGAAAAGGCTAGGCAGATGATGATGACATATAGTTATAACCCACATGATTTAGAGATCACCATTGTAGCAATGAGATGCTTGTGTGACTCCGCTCTTCCACTTAACATTAAACAATGAATGCAATTGAAAAAAATACTGTAAATAATAGTGTTATTGGGTTATTCCATCAGGAATTTCTCAATAGCAGCCACGGCATCTGGATTTGTGCCCAGTTGGTGGAAATAGGCTCGCCCCCATCACATGGGACTTAAACATAACTGGCGATATGTGGGTGTACGATTAGGTACACTTCTGTCTAAACCTACGGGGATTACATGGCGTGATGGGTGAGAACTGACTGGCCGATCAAAATGTAATAATGTGGGTGATGACTACAAAAAGAAGTCCCAAACAAAATGAAATGGCGACGAAATGGCTTAAAAATCATTGATTTTGGCACTATACAACTTTCTTTTCAAAGTGAACCATCACACGCCTTTTTGGGCACTATTTATTCTAATACCGTTCTATATACAACATTAAATGACTTATTATTTTCCGCAAGCACGCAAGTTTTGATCACTGAACTACCAACATATAATTGACCGTGTGAGAAGCATGGAGTGCACAATTCAATGCCTGTCACTTTTATGGTTTGGCCCTGGGATCCGTTGATCGTCATTGTAAAAACCAATTTTACGGGAAATAGTAACCTCTTAAATTGAAATGGCAAGTTATTTGAAATAGTGGGCATGCGGGGAATTAAAACGTTCTCTCCTTTAGCAGCTCCGTTTTTATAATGTTACTGCCCAGCTCCTTAATACGATGCCAGGTGCTGTTGCACTAATGGGCTAGCTCGCCGTCCGTCCGTCGTATGACGACGGGCAGGCCGTGTCGACGGCGCGTTCGTGTTCCACGCGCGCCTCAAAGAGTTGTCAGCAAACGGGAGGGGCCCGCAAGGGCCGGTGCCTGCCAGGGCTGCGGGACTGTTCGAAAGAGATACCGCGGCCCTGGAACATAAAGGGCCAATGAAGGAACATGGGTGGTTTTTAGTCAGTAAGAGTCTGACACTCCCTTCCGCTCCGCCCAGGGCGGGGGGGGTCATTTGATGATTTCCCACCCTCCAAAAAAAAAAAAAAAAAAAAAGGTGCTGTTGCACAGTCTGGTTGCATCAAGGTTTCGCATCACCAGAACTGGCACGCCAACTTTAAGCTTCAACTGACGGGACGGCAAGCCCGTTAACTCCAGGGAGTTGAGAAATTCAACAAGCTAGGCAGTACTATTGTCATTAGCCTTCACTGTGTTTATGAATGTCTATACTTTTGAATCGCCGACGACCATGTCAATTTTTTTTTTGTTAATTTTACCGATCCATTCGTTCATTGGCGACAGCACTGCCCACTCACACAACCACTCTTTATTTTTTTATGTTAACCTCCAAATTTTAGAAAAACATGCATGTCATGTTCCTTCTTAGCCCTTTGTGTTCCAGGGCTGTGGTATCTACCCCGGCAGGCATCGGCCCTTGCGGACCCCTTCCGGTTTGCTGAGTCGCGCGTGGATCACGAATGCGCCGTCGACACGGCCTGTCGTCATAAGACGGACGGCGGGCTAGCCCAAACTCACCGTCCACAGGGTCTAAAGTCGCCTGCGAGCAAATCGACGACGCCACTCATCAGCGCTGGATGTCCTGCAAGCTGCGCTTCAACGCCTCTACTGCATACTTCTGCGACATTGTGCACTCGTCCCATACTATTAACTTCCACTGCTTTAAAAGGACTCTCCCGTTTTTGGTGATGTTGCATGTTGGGGTATCTTCGCTTGCAAGATTCAGCAGCAATTTGAAAATAGAATGTGCAATACGACCACCCTTAAGCAAAGTTGCAGCAAGGCCCGAGGAAGTCACAACCACAGTTATATGACGGCATGGTTGGTGCAGCAGCTGAGCAATTGACTTTATTGATTCAATGTGTCGCGGGTTCGATTCCCGGACAGAATAAATTTACAACGTCGTGGATTTTATCAATTTTTTTTTTCCTTTTTAAACTATTTAGGGATTTTATATCGTATTGTGTTAATTTGTGCATTTTGTATTCAGTAATTTATGATTACCTGTCTTCTGAATGGTTAAAACAAAACTAAGAGTACACTACACACAATACACTAATCTATTTTGTAATGATTTGAAAATCATAAAGCATTAAAACTTACAAAAAGTGAAACCTGGTTGGGGATCGTGTTTATTATTTTTGGAAATCTACAGCAGCATCATAAAATAAATCAAAATAATGACAGAAAGTGTATACTTGCTGCGATTCGAACTTGCGAACCCTGGTTTCCAGGGCGGTCGCTGAACCGGTAGGCTACTTATTCCTGTGACAAATTTTCTGAAATAGCCGTTCTATTCTTATGCATGTTATGACAGTTGTCAGTTGTCAATAATGCACTATTGGTCATCCGCCTAAGTTAGCCCCTGATATTCAGCTGCAGCCGGTTAGACTGGAAGCCGACCCCAACATAGTTGGGAAAAGGCTAGACAGATGATGATGGTCATCCCCCTAAGTTAGTAGCAGGATAATAATAGATAATAGATAGCCTTTGTTCTATTCCAGTCTCTAATCTATCTCTTTGCCAAATTTCATCCAGATCCGTACAGCCATTCTGGCGTGATTGAGGAACAAAAATCCATCCATCCAAACTTTCACATTTATAGTTTTAGTAATATAGATGTTATTTTCTCAGCATCATGTTCTACTTTTTACATAAAATGAAGGGTGACCTTATTAGAATCGGACTAAATTCGCAAAGATCTTCTTTTCCGGTGCAATAAGAACTGCTGTTGTACGTAGTACTTATTACTTCCATGCAAAGAGTAAATACAAAAGGAAAAATAAAACCAAATTCATTTTCAGCCATTCCGACTACACTTCGACTAAAACCTATTTACGTAAATAATTAAAGGAAAATGTCAGTTTTACAAGGTGTGCTGGTCCAAGTGTGTTGCAGAAATGAATTGTACTTTAAATAGCAGGTCTCTTTTGCTGCCATAATAAATATTGTTGTACTCGGTGACACCTTTCATTTAAGGTACAATGTACATCTGCAATACACTTGGACCGAAATTAACAATCTCCTATAAGACAGAAATCGCGTATGAGGTTACTAACTAAATTTTAAAAATGAGTGCGCCTGTTGGTCGATTTTGATGAAATAAACGCTAAAATGTTACTCTGAACAATGCTTCTTATGTTTCAATATTTCGATTTTGAATACCATGAGGGGTTTTTTTGGTGATGCGCGCACAAACGAACAGACAAACCGACAACCCGACAAACAGACAAAAATTCTAAAAATGGTAGAAATGGGTTCTGTGTGTGATCTTTTAACACCCCTACTATTTTTTTACACGACTGCCCAAAAAAAGGAGTGTTATGTTTTTAGCGTTCATGTATGTATGTATGTTTTTTCTAAATATTTCCAATGTACAGAAACGCCACGTCTACAGATTTATTATATTTATGTACCTATATTATTTATTATAGATAAATGATTTCAACTTTGACTTTGTCTATTTGTAACGTAATGCTCAAAATCGAATCTTGGAGTGTTACAATACAGGCGCGGTGAATGCTCCGGTGAGATAGCTCCTTAAGAATAATTGATGTTGCTGTCTTCTTGGTAAACAACCGACAAACAAGTTTCTACTTTTTAGAGTAGGCAAGTCAAGGTTTCGTAAAGGATTGGAGTAAAGTCGAATATCCACTGCTGCGAAGTATGTGTACGGACAGGTTTTAAAATGGGTAACCATGGAGTTTCTTGCCGGTACTTCTCCATAAGAACCGACCAACCTGAACCGTGTACCTGTGTTTTAACGTTTCTTATTTATTTATTTAACACTTCAAGCACAAAGTACAGAGGCGGACTTAATGCCATAGGCATTTTTTACCAGTCAACTTTGGGGTGATGCTGAGACAAGCAGTGGTAGGTGTCTAACGGAAAATATAAAATACTATAAATATAAATCAAAATATATATAATGTAAATAGACATTTACACGGATACACTAAAAGACGGATACTTAAGTGCCCATGTAGATTTATCCTACTAATATTATAAATGATTAGCAAATAGCATACTTTTTATCCCGGTAGTATGATCCCGTGGGATAATTATCGAACTCCACGCGGGCGAAGCCGCGGGCATGAGCTAGTGTGAAATAAAATATTTTGAACAGAGGTTTGCCACGGTAAACAGCTCCCTCGCCGAAGCATTCACCTGTAATGTAACAATCAAAGAATCGATTTTGTATAAAAACAAGTTATTGTTACAAGTTGTATCGTTACAGGTTGCGCACTGTAAAGTTCTGTTCTCCTCACACACTGATGTAATGCTCGAATTTGAACTGTTACATAACAGGAAAATACTCCCGGTAAAGGAGCGCCTTTAGCTGAGCGGTTCACTTGTTTGCCAGGCACTCCATGTAAAATACGGGTATTCAGCTGCATTGTTTAAGACTGAAAGCCAACTCCAATTTAGTTGAGAAGAAGCTAGGCAAATGATGATGGATGCGTACATAGCGTGGCCGTGACGATCCCACCCACCTACGTTCCACATACATACATAAACAAGCGTTATTCCCATGGGGGTTCGCAGTAACAACGCCACCTGCTGCGATCCATACTCCTTTCGCCTTGTCCATGTTCAGTTGAACGGTCATAAACTCACGCCAGTAGCGAGTACTACCTCACCGGACATGGATGTTTCGGGAGGTACCTGTACCGAATCGGGCGGGAGGAAACGCCCGGATGCTACAATTGCGAGGATCGACCGGAGGACACGGTGGAGCACACCGTGGAGGTCTGCTCTGCTTGGGCGGAGCACCGCCGTGTCCTCGTAGCGGCGATTGGCGGCGGCGACCTCTCGCGTCCGGCCCTGGTTCAAGCCATGGTCCGGGGCGAGAGGGAATGGGAAGCCGTCGCCTCCTTCTGCGAAGCAGTCATGCTAGCGAAGGAGGCGGCGGAACGTGAGAGGGAGAGAACCTCCTCACGTCCCAGCCGCCGCGGGAGAAGCACCGGGCGTCGGGGGCCACGCCGTGATGGCTCTCGGCCACCGTAGGCGCGGGCCTGTGGACGGCGAGTAATGGGCTAGCTCGCCGTCCGTCCGTCGTATGACGACGGGCAGGCCGTGTCGACGGCGCGTTCGTGTTCCACGCGCGCCTCAAAGAGATGTCAGCAAACGGGAGGGGCCCGCAAGGGCCGGTGCCTGCCAGGGCTGCGGGACTGTTCGAAAGAGATACCGCGGCCCTGGAACATAAAGGGCCAATGAAGGAACATGGGTGTTTTTTAGTCAGTAAGAGTCTGACACTCCCTTCCGCTCTGCCCAGAGCGGGAGGAGTCATTTGATGATTTCTCACCCCCCAAAAAAAAAAAAAAAAAAGTAGCGAGTACTACCCACCTGACCTTTCTTTGCTTATGTACCTTTTAAAACAAAACAAAATATTGTACGTTTAGCTTGGCCTTGGGGCGCTGTGGAGAAGTGCCTTTATTCCCTGAGGTATACCTTGACGAATCTGTAAAGGCGATGTTGAATTGAAATGTAAAAAAGTAACACAAAAATAAGGATCAATATAATTTTGTCAGACTTCTCAGTGATAGTAACTTAACACCATCTTAAAACAACCTTATTACTAAAAGCGTAAAGGTCATTGTGAGTTTGACAGTGATGCATGAGCGGAGGTAGAATAATACTGTGAAGAGACTATCGTCAGTGAACGTCACACAAAGAATACTGATATTTGGGTATGAAGAATAGGGTGTATAATTCTTCAGCCTCTATTGAAAAGGGAGGATCCTCCAACCAGACGGGCCGGACACCCGACGGTTTTAGTCAGGTGTTCTATAATTATTATGCTCTGAACTCGCGGATATGTTTCGTTCAGGATTTTTTACTTTATTTGCGTCATAGAATCAGATGTCGCTGCTTTTTGTCAAATAAACTATTTCCGCTACAACGACGTCAGTTCTAGAAAATCAGAATCAAAAGGAAGTTATTATGCTTTCTGGATTTGAAAGAACTTTCGAGGCCTGTGTTTTAGATAAAAGACGTAGATTACGCCAAAAAAAACGTAATAGGTATCTATTTAATAAACAGCTACCTTGTTCTAGTTTACCGAGAACTTATCAAAAAACTGTTACAAAATCTTGATTGTAAGTAACATTTTTATTGTGCGGCTGCGAACAAGTTTATGTTGAAGTTAGTGGGTTTCGTACATAACATCAGGCTTGTACTCCCCGATGGGTTAGGCAGAGGTGTACCTAATAACACACCCACATTTCGCCCCAGTTATATTTTTTAAGTCTCATGTAATAGGGGGCGAGCCTATCGCCATTAATCGGGCATATATCCAGACTCTGTGGCCGTTGCCGTCCGTGGTACTGAGAAAGTCTGTGGGTTTCCTGTTATGATAATAAGCCTTAAGATACAGGACATGCACCATACGCCTTATTTGAGGCATCATAAAAAATATGTATAGTTACTATTCATCAATGACAAATCATCTAAGGATCTCGATAGCTTCTCAATAATATAACTCGTCATTGAACTTTTGCTAGAAATGTTGAATATTAAGATGGCACTAAACTATCTCGGTCTACTTTTTATTTCAAAATGTCTTGCATTAGGATTTAGCTGTAATAACTGTTGTTTGTGAATTTTGTAACAATCTGGTAGTTAAGGTTACGTCTCAAACATTTCAAAATTTTCAAATACTGTGATTCGAAGTATAATATTGAGTGTTAATATCAAATAGCACGTAATAGTTCTTTTCAACGTCTGTCCGCGGACCGCGGACCGCGTAAATGCTCGAAACCCAACCGCTGGAAGCCCACCTCTTCGCAGCGCACCAGCACAAAATCCGCTTCGCAGCCTCCGCCCCCAACGCGGCGTCGAGCGTTGTGTGAAAAACGCTTTACGTAGATAATTAAGCTACTAAAATAATACGACCTTTTTAACAAAAAGTACCTACCTAATTAGCAAATTAATTAAATAATTAATTAAAAACCGGCCAAGTTCGAGTCCGACTCGCGCGTTAAGGGTGCCGTATCATGTTAGTAGTGGAGCCCGCTTTAATTATTAGTTTATTTTTATTATTTGTTGTTATAGCGATAACAGAAACACACATTCTGTAAAAATTTCAACTACCTATTACAGATCATGATATACAGCCCGCTGACAGACAAACGGATGGACAGCGGAGGCTTAATAATATGGTGGTCCCGTTGGTTACCCTTGGTGACCGGAACCCTAAAAATAAACAATGCTTGAATAAGCGTGTGACAAAATGCTAGTAGACTTGGAATAATTTGAATAAATTTAATTTTTTGGTGGATGTTGAAATAACCTATTTCAACATCCGCCAAAAAATTAAATGTGATTGGTTTACAAATCCTTTCCTCCTCGTGTGCCTCCAGACGTGTCGATCCCTCTCGATACGTCTGGAGGGAACAGCCGCTGCTGGGCCGGTGCACCCTGGGCGCGGAGATTCTTATTCTTCGGGGAATGTTACTGTCCGTGGCTAATATTCTGACATGGGAGGGGTCCAACCTGGACCAACTGGGCGTTGTTCCGCGTGATCGTCTGATAAGCAGAGGGCACAGCTGAGGAGCAAGGGCGGGCTCGGTGTGCAATCACCCTGCCTCCGAGCAGACAGAGAAAGATTATATCTTTCACTGTCCCCGTCGATATCGTAATCCTATCATCGAATTTCGTGGTCATGTCTCACGACTTCGATCGGGACCGAGGGTCTTGGTCTTGGTCAAAGGCATGAGATATTATGTATTTTTCTTAACTTGTTTTAAATGGAAACCAGTTAAATAAGTTATAGTTACGGTGACCAGTCAGTTCACCAAACATTAATTCCAAAATTTTTACTTGACAAGCAACGATTGGCAAAAACATTATTTGTCATTTCATCATTCTACAACAACAAGTTTACCAAATATTTCACGAAGCAAAATAATTATCCGATAAACTTATATTTATATTATTGTATTATTTGACAAACAATTCATTATTTTTTAATTTTATTTCATAAATAACGTTTGAAATGAAGACATTACACAAATTGACTTAATATAACGTAATTGAAATTTAACAGATGCTGACAGAAACTCTAACCCTAGACGGTAGACGTCAGGGGCACCCCGAGGTTCGGTTAGTTAGGTTCCTGTCAACCCTGCAGACGTCGACCTGCTGACGGAAACGCTTACCCTAGACGGTCGACATCACGAGGAGTTAGGTTCGGTTGGGTTTCTTTGAACCCTCGAGGTATCGAAATGTATTGTAATTAAATGATATTTAGTAGAAACGTGATTTATCCTAATGAATCTAAATGAGAAATGACAAATATATAAATGATTAAATATCATCTGATGCACTTGTAAAAAGAATTGTTTGCCAAATAAATGTTTGTAAAAAGAGTGTTTATAAAATATTACATTTGCGGAATAAGTTGTTTTCGAAATAAATAGTATACGAAACGTTAACGTAGCAACATATAACAAAAAGTACTACAGCGCCATCTATAACACACAGGACAAACTAAACATCGAAATACATCTAAATCCTGCATCGCGCGAGTAAAGTTATTCGCGACTTAAGACTATATATAGAAGAACCCGACAACAACTGTTGGGCACTAGCACACCAGACATAACACCCGTCTGGTCGGAGGATCCTCCCTTTTCTATGGGGGATGAAGAATTTTACACCCTGTTCTTCATTACCCCCAAATTGTTGGCCCTGAAATGGACGTCAGTGCAGCCTTCGAGCAACGTGACGTCATCAACATCACTTCCTTAAACTTCCTCAAGCTTCCTCAAACTTTCTCAAGCTTTCGAGCAGCGAGTCATATAGCCAGTCAGCTTGAAATGGGTATTCCTGACCACCAGCATGCAGCAGAAGCATTCCTGGTCAGCCTCATCAAGCTACCTTGGCACTGCACTTTCGGCCGGTTGAGAGCTCTACCTCCCGGTCGACGCGAGCAGTCAGCCACATCGTGGCACTGTACTACGTCCGACGCAACGAAGCACATGCAGCGCCGACCCCGACTCAAGGGGTTCGCACTACCGCCGCAGACAGTTCCGACTCACCGTGAACAATGCGGCAACGACTTTCCACTGGCCTGGCAATCAACGACTCATTCTACTACCGATCCTGGTCTCCGGGGGGGAGTGATGTAGAGGCACTACAAAAAAGTACTACAGCAACATAGAACAAAAAGTACTTCAGCGCCATCTATGACACACAGGACAAACTAAACATCGAAATACATCTAAATCCTGCATCGCGCAAGTAAAGTTATTCGCGACTTAAGACTATATTATAGAAGAACCCGACAACAACTGTTGGGCAGTAGCCCACCAGACATAACACCCGTCTGGTCGGAGGATCCTCCCTTTTCTATGGGGGATGAAGAACTTTACACCCTGTTCTTCATACCCCCAAAGTTGTGAAATGAAAATTCGTCAATGGAGTTTTGGTGAAGCTTTAGTGAACCTATAGTTACACTTTTAATTTTTGGATTTTTCTACATTAAACCGAGTTTTGGCTTTGATTTGAGACTGGACTACATTGACTGGATTAATTGAGACCCAGAATGTCTTACTCATGTTAGCACCTTTATATTTTGTCTGTGATAAGGGGAAAGCGGCAGGGTAGCCCGCGAAAGTCTTTCTTATTTTTTTTATTAAGGTAGCTCGCGAAATTCAACTGTTCTTACGTTTATTGCAATTTGCAGGTCAGTGTCAAAACAAAATATTATTCCCAAGCCCTATTTCATGAAAAAGTCATTCAATGGGATAAAATGAACTTAGAAGGTTGTATTGATGATTTTAATTATTATTACTCGTATTCAGTAAATACATACATAGGGTGTTACGGTCGCGAATCATATTTTGCTCAATATACAGCCCGACACTGAACTGCAATTTGCAATAAATGTAAGAACATTTGAATTTCGCGAGCTACCTTAGCGCATCCTCCTTAAGTAAATGCCTACTAATAATTACTTATTAAAGTATCGCTCGGACTTAAACGTAACCAGCAAAATGTGCGTACTATTAGGTACATCTCTGCCTTTGGGGATTGGATTACAAGCATGATGTTATGTTCTCTTTAAATGTCTAGTCTTCTTTGTTATAATTACTATGATCCCCCCTACATGATGGCCAAATTATCGGATATAATTCTATTTGCACATGACACTTCGCTAATTTTTAAAATTGATAGAAAGGCTACGGATGTATTGAAATGGTTCGCAGCTAACAATCTTGTACTGAATGCGACAAAACAAAATGTCTAAAATTTTTACCAAATGTACCTCAACGGGATATAAATTTAAATCTTGACGGCAAGAAACTTGATGTTATAGCGGAAACTGTATTACTAGGGATTACTATCGATTCAAAATTGCAGTGGGGACCGCACATTACCTCTTTCGGGTAGGTTAAGCTCAGCTGCATACGCAGTAAGGAAAATAAGGCAGTTAACTGATGCAGCTACAGCTAGGTTAATATGCTATGCTTATTTCCACAGTATTATGTCATATGGCATTCTGCTGTGGGGATCGGCGGCAGACGTTGACTCAATTTTCATTTTACAAAAGCGGGCAGTCCGCGCGATCTATAAAATGGGTCCTCGCGAGTCCCTCAGAGAAAAATTTAAAGAGATCGATGTACTGACTCTGCCTTCCCTTTATATCCTAGAATGTATTTTATATGTCCGCAAAAACCGAGGGCTTTTCAAAATTAGAAGCGACTTCCATAATATTAATACACGCAGTAAACACGAAATTGTAATACCCAAATTCAGGATAACAAAAACTAGCAAGTCTTTTCTTATAAACAGTATACGTTTTTATAACAAATTACCTAAGTCAGTTATAGAACTGACCGCTAGAAAGTTCAAAAACTACATTAAACGTGTCCTTATTAAAAAAAGCATATTACAAAATCAAGGACTACGTTGAAGATAAAGAGGTTTGGCTTTAGTTCCTTCTGCGCATGCGGCTTCCCTGGTAGCTCATAAACGGCACAAATTTGGATGTCTCTAACTATTCTCAATCTCATTTTTTATTTTCCTTTTAACTTGCAATGGTTTTTTTTTTAATTATCTTTATATTATGTACATTATATACAGACTACAAATAGAACTAAAATAAATATAAAAAGAAGACTAAAATAAAGTACCGGCAGGCCGAATGAATGTTAATTTTGAACAGTCTCTCCGAAACATCATTAAAATTTTGAATTTTTTCTTCAATGAACGTCGGAAAAGATTCGTCAAATATTGGTGACCCTAGGAGGTGAAGAGAATTTTTTCCGGTAATTTTGATATGCTATGAGCTAACGAGTTAACTTTAGAAATGGTAGTCTGTCTGGCGGTGGTTTCAGGAAGGTAAATGTCGCACTTCGAAAGGTTAAGGTCTAGGCCAATGGAACTGAATTTTTCTTTTAAAAAAGTTAAATCTTTTAGGACTGTGTCCACATCTCCTTCCAGGGTTCATACCATACGTTGAATTTAGAATTTAGCTGCCGAATAATTGAAATAATTGCTAAACTAAAAATGACTGGCCCAAGAAGGTCACCCTGTTGACATCCAACGGCTGATTCCAAAAGGTTGTCTTTATGGAGTAATTTTGAGGGATTCCTGTAGCCTGGATTGGTAAATAAAACTGTAAATTTTGGGTATTTATTTTTGAACCTCTGTCAACAAGGCTAGCAACAGGCAAGGCAAATGCTTTCAATTCCGTAAACAGGGACACCTGTTTACGGAATTGAAAGCATTTTTAATGTCAACCTTAAGGATGACCTCACCCTTATCACTATTAAGGTAAGTGGAAAGTGCATGTACCGCAGCCTCACAGCCCCCTTTGGACCCAAAGCCAAGCTGAAGGGGCTGGAATTTGCTGGTAAGATGACCCTACGGCAATGGGACGAATGCAGCCATCCTTCTTGCGCAGGGCACAAAGAATAGTCCCCCGTACCTACAGACTATCGATGACGGCATCGTTCACACTGCCGGAGAGCATGAGATTGATGAGGGCCGTCAGCTTCTTCAAAAGGGACTCACCAGCTTCCCCGGCGCCTGAACATATTAGATCCTTAAGGTGTTGCGGAGTCACGCCGTCGAGGCCGCCAGCGGAGCCCCTTCGAAAGGAACAGACGGCCGCACATACTTGCTGAGCTGTAATTTGTAATGTGTTAGTTTCTGGAACGGGGGGTCAGGGAAGGTGAGGTCATCTGCCGGGGCGGGCCGTTTGCTCTCCAGAGCTGTAAGAGTCTCTGGAGAGTACGGCGCAACCACATCGCTGCTAAAGATGATCCTAGCTGCACCACTGAAATCACCCTCGCCTAATTTAGATTCTACATGATGCAATAAACCTCTTTGGGGGAGATGTGCTGTAAATTTTGGGTCAAAACTTTGGGCCGAAATGTTACAGTTTTCTTTAATTTGAGTTGTTAAGGTTTTTTGTTTGCCAATTTTTTTTGCACATGTAGAATTCGAAATGGGAAGGTGAGTAATTGCTCCCCAGCACTTTGAGAGTTCTCTCGGGTGGCGAGGCCAACACAACGCGCAACTTGATGCTACTAAAGGTCGCGCGCCACGAGGAACTCTCTTTAAAACAGGAGTTGAGGTTTTTAATTTTGAAATATATTTCCAAATTGGTTGAGTGGGTGGATCAGGTGTAAGGGGAGTAGGTAATGTAGGGCAAGAAGAAGGTACACTGTGGAGCTTATGTTTTTTCCCCAAATGTATCTTCAAGCCTCTTTCACCCTTAAAAACCCGTGCTTGGGAACAATGTGGGTATCTTACTAGGACATCCAGCGATGTGGTAGGTTTACTGGCACTCCGTTCGGTGTCACTACAGTCATTGTTAAACACAGAAATATGTTATTGATATAAAACTTACGTGATAACTTAAATATAATGTATAAAATAATTAAAAAACCAAACAAATATCACAAGTTAAAAAAAATACGTCAAGCAAAAGTCAGATGACGGCAACGTCGCGCAGGCGGCCTGGGGCGCCGCCGCGCCGACCACGCTGACATTTCTGCGCAGCCCTAGCAACAGTTGCTGTGAAACGGGCGCGGCGCGGCGTCACGTTGCGTCCAAAGCTTCAAAACTTCAACTTCACAGAATTATGCAGCTGACACCATGCTGACACAATCTTGATTGTATTGTATTATTATTGTAATTGGGTTGTGTTTTAAGCGGTATCTTGATACCGCTGTGAAGTGGACAATAAGCAGTTACTGCTCAATTTACAAATGCACTTTCATCGCAAAATTTGGTCATTAAATTATTATGTATTATATTGAGCGTTATTTACTACCTTTAAAGCAAATATTTCGTTGCGTTAATTTTGTATTACTAATAACAGAATAAAAACAATTTATGCACAGTGTATTTCACACCGTAAACCGATTATAATTAATTATTTATGTTTTTCCTATTGCAGACATGACATGTGTTGTCATGAGCAAAAAATAATGGTTCTCAAATCATTTAAACACCTTTTGTTCATGACGACCAACCCGAACCTTGCACCTTTTTGACGTTTCATAAGTGTCGGCGTTGTCACCTAGTATGCCACATCATCTGCCTAGCCTTTTCCCAACCGGCAAGCCGGATGCAGCTGCAGCCCAGTTAATTCTGGGTAATACGATACTCTTTGGTAAGACTGGTTGTCAGACTTTCGGGCCACTGACTACCTCTAACGACTGTCAAAGATCTACAAATGACAGCCGGGACCAACGGCTTAACGTGCTTTCAAAGGCACGGAGGAAACTCGGTATGTAATGGGTGGTCATCATCCACGGACCAGGCAAGTGCAGCTCGAAAATTGAATTTTAATGATCAAGGAAGAAAACCGCGATGAATCAAAATACATTAAAAAATTGGATTTGATGAATAACAGAAGAATCATATTCTTCTGTTATTCATCAAATCCAATTTTTATATATGAAACTGCATTATTTATTCTAAGATAATACACTCGAGAGCAATGAATCCGGGTCACTTAAAGAATGTTAAAAATCTCGGTACTAAAAATGATAGGTTAATGCAATAAATTGTATTTAATAGACAATGTAATACTCCTTAAATGAAAGTAAAAAAAATATGAGTCGCCATACATTTTATTAACACAAAATTACATAAAGAAAAAAACTGCTGATCTCTCCTTAAAACAGAAATAGCAAACATGAAATTTTTGAACTTTATTACGATTTTCTTGAATTTTAATACTTCGTATTGCCTCCTCGTGCTTCCATTACTGCGTTTACGCGGTTTGGCATGCTGTACACCAAGTTCCTTATACGATTTTGGGGAATATTCTCCCATTCCTCTGTGAGAGCAATTTTGAGCTCACGAAGCGTGATTGGGGGAGGGTTTCGTTGTTTTACGCATCTGCCTAGCTCGTCCCAAGCATGCTCGATCGGGTTGATATCCGGGCTGCGCGCTGGCCACTCCATACGAGTAATGTTCATCTCTTGAAGGTAGTGATACCATAACTAAATGTCCAATTCTAAGTAGCCATAATAAAATTAAGAAATATATTAAAATCAACAAAAGTATAAAGAAGTATAAGAAACTTTTAAAAACTCAAAGTGTTTATAAACATAATGTTAACCTCAGAAGAGAATTCAGAAATTTACAAAACCAATTAAGTATATGTAATAGTAAGTTAGAAAGTAGTACACAAATGTATGATGTTGACATACTGAACCTTCAAAGGGAATTACTGAGTAGGGAAAATACACTCAAGGAAATATTTTCTAAATATGAATGTAGTCAACAGATGTTGAGTGAGCGCATGCAGGAGGCCTGTGAGTTGGTGGACTTGGTGAAGTATAGCGCAGAGAGGTATGAGTCACTGACTAACAATCTTACCTGTAGCTGTGCTGCCACTCCGCCACCTCTCATGTCACAACATGTTGTTCCTGCTGTTTTACCCATATTAAATCCCACCCAAAGTAATATTTTATTGTATTCTGATAGACTAGGAACTGGTTTTGGATCATTGTTAAATAACCGTTCTAAACATACAGTAGTGAACCATTGCCATCATAACCTGCATTTCAATGAGCTCATTCATAAAATTCAACACACACAATTGAATGAGGAATCTACTGTAGTACTTTTAATTGGAAATAGCCTTAGTATATCAAAAAAGGACATAGTTAATGGTATTGACACCCTTCTTAAGTTAAGATTAGGAAAATTAATATTATGTGCATTGCCATACTCTGACTATTTACTTGATGAAGAGAATGATTATATTTCTGGTATAAATAACCTGATGCATATTTTATCATGTCGTCATAGTGACCTTTTATTGTTTTTTGATACTAACAATTTTGTTAGAGATTTTGTTTTGATTCGGGAACATATGTTTCTTCCCAAAAAAAGTCAACATTTGCTGGCTACATTGTTAGCTTATAATATACACGCAGTTATTGATAATTTAACTGAGAGTAGGTTAAGTGATGACACAGTATTATCTCGTATCGCTGATAATACTGTAGTAGATTCTTTAAACTATTAGAGCCGACAAAAGAGAAGATGAATAGTAATATTTTACTTTATCATCAGAATATAAATCGCTTCTCCGGCAAAATTTTAGACGTGGAAATGTTAGTAGACAAATACCACATGGATATTTTATGTTTTTGTGAAACTTGGCTTAAACCAGATAGGATGTTGTTTAATGTGAATAATTTTTCAGTTGCCAGTGCGTACAACAGATCCACCGTGGGTGGTGGTACCCTAATACTTTGTAATAGCTGTCTTAGATATAAGGAAAGGAAGGATATCACTGCTTACTCTGTTGATCGCTTATGTGAGGTAGCATGTGCAGAGGTTGAGGGGCATACTTTCTTATGTGTCTATAGACCACCAGCATCAAACTTGTCATTGTTTTTAATCACAATGGAAGAAATATTAAGTAAACTTTTCAGAGATAATAAATTAGTTTTTGTTTGTGGAGACTTAAATATTGATCTATTGGTCAATTCACCAGAAAGATGTAAGCTCATCTCATTGTTCAAATCATTCAATTTAAAATATTTATTTAATGAAGCAACCAGAATAACAGCAACTTCAGCTTCATGCATAGATAATGTATTTACTAATTGTAAAGTAAAAGATTCGTCCTTAATTAGTGGTGTTAGGTCAGACCATACTGGTCAACTTGTATCTTTTGAGTTAGACAAAAAGTTAACCTTAGCCAAAACAATTCGATTAAGACCTCTTACTAAAAATAAATTAAAATCGTTTAAAAATAATGTTCTTTGCAATCTATCTAACGCTAGTTTTCATTCAAAAGACCCCAATATAAATTACGGTACATTATTTTCTACAGTTTGTCAAGAATTTAATAAAACGTGTCCTGTAAAAACAGTTAAAGTTAATTCCAAATCTAAATTTAGTGAATGGGCCACTACGGGAATAAGGATAAGCAGAGATATTCTATATAATTTATACCACGAAAAATCTCTGACCTCAGATCAAGCTTTTCACACTTATGTTAGAAGCTATTCAAAAATATTCAAAAGTGTCTGCGCTCAAGCAAAATCTCAATTAATAGTCAACAAAATTGGTACCTCTAATAATAAAATAAAAACCGTGTGGCAGGTGATTAATAGAGAAACCGGAAAGACACAAAAACGAGATCAGAATGAATTGTCTTTGAAAATAAATAATCAAACTATTTCTGATAAGCTAGAAGTCGCTGAGACTCTAGAAAATTTCTTTACCAATATTCCGTTAGAGGTTACGAAATCTCCCCCTCTTCATCTAAATTAGCTGAAGCACTTCTTAAAGAAAACTTTACTAAGGACATTCCAAACTTTAAATTTAAACCAATATGTATTGATACAATTATAAATGCATTCAAAAGTATAAACATAAAAAATACTGAAGACTTATGGGGGATATCCGTCAAAGTTCTTGGGGATATTATTGACTCTATTGCTCCTCTCCTAACTGGCATATTCAATCAATGTTTGGATAGCGGCAAGTTTCCTGACTTAATGAAACATAGTAAAGTAATACCAATATTCAAATCGGGTTGTAAGGGTGACCCCTCTAATTATAGACCTATATCTGTGCTTCCAGCATTGAGTAAAATCTATGAAAAAATAATGCTGGACCAGATGCTGTCTCACTTCAATTCAAATGGGATTCTGCATAGTCAGCAGTTTGGTTTTACGAAGGGTAGGTCGACAACAGACGCGGGAGTAAAACTCATCAGTCACATTCTGGAATCCTGGGAGAAGTCCCAGGATGCCATTGGTATTTTCTGTGACCTCTCAAAAGCGTTTGACTGCGTCGACCACAACACACTGATCTGTAAATTACACCACTACGGAATTCGTGGACAAGCTGCTGATCTTGTTCTCTCATATTTATCAAACAGGCAGCAAAAAGTAAATGTAAATGGGGCGACGTCCTCCGGGTCTCTAGTAAAGATGGGCGTGCCCCAAGGTTCAATTCTCGGGCCTTTCCTATTTCTTGTTTACATTAATGATCTCCCTTACATGATGGCCAAATTATCGGATATAATTCTATTTGCTGATGACACTTCGCTAATTTTTAAAATAGATAGAAAGGATACGGATGTCTTACATGCCAACGAAAGTCTAACTGTTCTCTCGAAATGGTTCGCAGCTAACAATCTTTTACTGAATGCGAACAAAACAAAATGTCTAAAATTCTCTTTACCAAATGTACCTCAACGGGATATAAATTTAAATCTTGACGGCAAAAAACTTGATGTTATAGCGGAAACTGTATTCCTAGGGATTACTATCGATTCAAAATTGCAGTGGGGACCGCACATTAGAACTCTTTCGGGTAGGTTAAGCTCAGCTGCATATGCAGTAAGGAAAATAAGGCAGTTAACTGATGCAGCTACAGCTAGGTTAATATACTATGCTTATTTCCACAGTATTATGTCTTATGGCACTCTGCTGTGGGGATCGGCGGCAGACGTTGACTCAATTTTCATTTTACAAAAGCGGGCAGTCCGCGCGATCTATAAAATGGGTCCTCGCGAGTCCCTCAGAGAAAAACTTAAAGAGATCGATGTACTGACTCTGCCTTCCCTTTATATCCTAGAATGTATTTTATATGTCCGCAAAAACCGAGGGCTTTTCAAAATTAGAAGCGACTTCCACAATATTAATACACGCAGTAAACACGAAATTGTAATACCCAAATTCAGGTTAACAAAAACTAGTAAGTCTTTTCTTATTAACAGTATACGTTTTTATAACAAATTACCTAAGTCAGTTATAGAACTGACCGATGGAAAGTTCAAAAATTACATTAAACGTGTCCTTATTAAAAAAGCATATTACAAAATCAAGGACTACGTTGAAGATAAAGAGGTTTGGCTTTAGTTCCTTCTGCGCATGCGGCTTCCCTGGTAGCTCATAAACAGCACAAATATGTGGATGTCTCTAACTATTCTCAATCAAATTTATTTTTTCTTTTCATTTTAATTTACAATGGTTTTTTTTTTCTTTTTTTACAATGGTTATCACATCACTTAAACACCCTTTGTTCAGAATAGTTGCAGCACTGATGACAATATTTTGTCACTTGTTTAATTTAGTCTTTTATAATATTTTCTTGCCTTTGTATAGATTCTTTTTAACGATTGTTTGTGAATGTGTGAACAGTGTAGGCCTTGTAGATTCCTAGATGTGTGTTAACTTTTGTTAACCTCTTATCTTGTTTTCCGTTTTTCTTGTGTAGTAAGCAACGACTTATTGTCGGGCCTATGCTGTCCCCCCATACTTGAGTACTAATGCTGTAACATGATAATATTGTAAAACTAATCATTTTAAAAGAGTAACCATGGAGTTTCTTGCCGGTTCTTCTCCATAGGAAACGACCAACCCGAACCGTGCACCTTTTTGTCGACGTTTCATAAGTGCCCATGTAGGCCTATGTGAAATAAAAATATTTTGATTTGATTTGATTTGATTTGAAGGTAGTCATTCACAATCCTACCTGTATGAGGTCGGGCATTGTCATGCATAATCATAGCATCCTCACCTAAATTGACAATAAATGGACCAACGTGATCATTGAGGATTTCTTCCACATATCTTTCGCTAGTTAAAGAGCCGTTTTCTATGATCACCAGCTCTGTGCGACTTTCAGAAGAAATTCCGGCCCACACAAGTACAGACCCACCACCGTAGGCTACTTTTTCTTCGATGCATGCTTGCTTGAATCTTTCCCCTGGTCTTCGATACACTCTGTGTCTTCCATCGTGCTTGTAGAGCATAAATTTTGATTCGTCGGAGAACATAACTTTTGACCAATCTTCAATACTCCAATATACGTGGCTCTGGGCATATCTTAGTCTTGAAATACGATGCCCACGCTCCAGTTTAGGGCCGTTTGCAGGTCTAAGGGGTTTTAAGTTAGATTCAGCAAGCCGACGTCTTACTGTCCATGCACTTGGGTTACTTCCTCCGAGGCGTCGAAACTGATTTGTGAGTTCAGTTCCTGTGAGAAAGCGATTTCGAAGCATGGTGTTCACCAAGTATCGGTCTTCTCGTGCTGTGGTACACCTGGTTCTGCCCGTTCCTGGTCTGCGTAGGTTAGAACCAGTTTCTTCGTAACGTCGGAGAACTCTTTGTACTGTTGACAGCGACACACCGACAGTCCTGGCTGTATCGCGCTGACTCCGGCCGGTTTCCAGCATTGTAAGTATTCTGGTGCATTCTTCAGGCGTAAGCAACATAATTTCAGCTTGAATAATGAATATAGAGCACTATCAACATGGTTTATGTACCCACATAAATGACAGATTACAAACAAAAGCAAAACCAAATGCTGTAATTTCGTAGTTCCATCTTCGAAAGTGGCCCTTTTTCAAATTTGATTTTTTTATGATATAACTTTACAATAACTAAGAAGTTTTAATACCTTCATTTAAGGAGTATTACATTGTCTATTAAATACAATTTATTGCATTAACCTAGCATTTTTAGTTTCCGAGATTTTTAGGATTCTTTAAGTGATGGATTCATTGCTCTCGAGTGTAGATACGGAAAAAACGTCGTGAATTTCCGCGTCACTCTTATTCGTATTATATAATTCTCACGTATTCTAGGTCCTTGTCTTTATTGTATTTTTATTCAAATGACTGACTTTAATTAACAAAAATCGAATATAATAATATTTTTCATAATTATAACGCTTCAAAAAGGAACGAGAAACTAAGAAATAATTTGAAATTAAACAGCAACTCGTTTATTTTTGGAGAACCGGGGTTACTGTTTTCGGAGCCGGTTATACACATACATTCTAAGAACCGGGTACATCCGGGTATTTCAGAACCCGGTGCATGCCCTTATCATAAGTAATGATTACTTCTGCATGCCAGAGATTAATGTAACATTGAATTCGATAACTTCTAAAATAATTATTAAACTAATTTGTCGTAACTGACACTCACTTACGGGATATCTTCCGTGATTTTCAAGTGTTCTGAACTCCCGATATTTTGACGCTGTTGCAAGAGCCATGATCACGTGATGAAGATCATCACCGAAGATATCCCCTAAGTGTCAGAAGTCCCACTAATCCCCAGTACTCGTACTAATATTATAAATGCGAAAGTTTGTGAGGATGGATGGATGGATGGATGTTTGTTACTCTTTCACACAAAATCTACTGAATGGATTTGGATGAAATTTGGCATACAGATAGTTTATAACTTAAATTAACACAAACTCCACGCGGGCGAAGCCACGGGCATAAGCTAGTTTAGTTGTAAACCGTGAAATCAAAAACAAAACAGCGTTTAATTTTATTTACTTTGCAAATGGTCTGTTTTTTTTAAACTAAACAGACGACTTTAATTTAATTTATTTAATTAGTGTTATTTTAATTTAATTTCATATTATCATAGCTAAAAAATAACAACCTCAGGGGTCGAACTTTGGGCTGCGGGACTGTTCGAAAGAGATACCGCGGCCCTGGAACATAAAGGGCAAAAGAAGGAACATGGATGGTTTTTAGTCAGTAAAAGTCTGACACTCCCTTCCGCTCCACCCAGAGCGGGAGGGGTCATTTGATGATTTCCCATCCCAAAAAAAAAGGGGTCGAACTTTAAGGCTAAGCATTAATATGAGATTTTCATGATTTCGTTTCTATTCTGACATTGTTATGTAATTTGTGATATATTTGATTATGTTATTTTTGTTATTGTGCTAATTTAATTTTATGGATTTCAACTTCTGCAAATAAATGATTATTATTAATATACATAACCTAACCAGATAGGACCAAATAACATAACATCACGCCTGTAATCCCCGAAGGGTTTGGCAGAGGTGTACCTAATGGTAGTCCCACATTTCACCAGTTTTGTTTAAGTTCCATGTAATAGGGGACGAGCCTATTGCCATCAACCGGGCGCAAATCAAGACTCCGTGGCTACAACTGAGAAATTCCTGATGGAAAAACCCAATAACACTTTGTAAGACCTGGGAATCGAACCCAGAACCTCAGCAGTCATTGATCAAATATTTTGATTAAATAAAGTATTCAAAAAAAACAATTGAATGTCGAGTTATTGGCGTTCGAAAGACGCGTGACGCTGTGAGGGGACGTATGAAACACGAACAGAAGCTCGTAAGACGAAACATCCGTCCGGTCGGAGGATCCTCCCTTTTCTATAGAGAAATATGAACTTTACACCCTGTTATACCTTTAAACTGGTGATCAAGAACATCAGCGGCAACAAGAGCGCAGCTTTCGTGCATCACGTTCATCATCATCATCACTTGCTCAAGTGACTAGCTAGTCATAGTTATTCCAATCCCCTTATCAACGTCATTCAAGTGAAAAAACAACCTTGTAACATTGTACACGTGTAGTTGAAACATTCAACAGCAATAACAGAAGAATGATTCGGTTTCCTTTTGTGTTTAGATGTCACGAGGTCAAATGCGCGGTTTGATTGTAAACATTATATATTTCAGATTTAATTTTGGTTACATATTAAATTGAACCGGAGGGAGCAGCGCAGAGTATTTGAACTGGTACTGTTAGAGCGATGCCACACGTTACCGGTGTTTTAAAAACAGGAGGGAGGTCAAAGTTCCAACAAGCAAATACATATCTAAACATCTTACGAGGGAAACATCTTATATTGAGCGTACTTCATAGGACATCAGCTATCTGTCAGTAAAAGTCCCGCCAAAATCGGTCCAGCAGTTTCGAAGATTAGCCATTTGAATCGGATTTTGTTAACAATTTCAAGGGTTTTTTTTTGCACGGAACCCTTTTTATTTCTCTAAAATAAAAGTAGCATATGATATAATTATATAGTTCCAAGACGTCTTAACTCCGCTGCGATCTGACACTGAATGTCCACTGTCGCCTCGAGCTAAAAACATCAAGGCCCTGTAGAAGCACGCAGTGGTGGGCGCATGATGTCACCACTGGCGTACTTGCGATTCATTTTAAGTCCGTACCAATGACCGGATCCGACAGATATATTAATAACTACATTCGATTCGTCTTCAATCTCCGCAAGCATGAGCGTGTATCTGACCTAAAATAATAAATTGCCGGCACTCTAGAATAAACACATCCACAGAACGGTCAAAACAAAATCACTTTAATCAGTGTTTAATTTGCTTGGAAATCTTTGGTTAGACGTACTGAACGCTGTGTCATTGCACCTACTTTGTATTGTCTCTACATCACTCTAAGGTAGACTGGTAGAAAATGCCCAAGGCATTAAGTCTGCCTTTGTACAATTTTTACTTGTGCATAAAGTTTTAATCCTACTAATCCTACTTCCTACTATCCTACAAATCCTACTTCCTACTATCCTACTTCCTACTATCCTACAAATCCTACTTCCTACTATCCTACTTCCTACTATTCTACTAATCCTATTTCCTACTATCCTACTAATCCTCTTTCCTACTTCCTACTATCCTACTAATCCTACTCCCTATTATACTACTAATCCTACTTCCTACTATACTACTAATCCTACTTCCTACTATCCTACAAATCCTACGTCCTACTATCCTACTCCCTACTATTCTACTAATCCTATTTCCTACTATCCTACTAATCCTCCTTCCTACTTCCTACTATCCTACTACCCTACTAATCCTACTAATCCTACTCCCTATTATACTACTAATCCTACTTCCTACTATACTACTAATCCCACTTCCTACTATCCTACTAATACTACTTCCTAGTATCCTACTAATCCTACTTCCTATTTCCTACTTCCTACTATCCTACTAACCTACTATCCTACTAATCCTACTCCCTACTATACTACTAATCCTACTTCCTACTATACTACTAATCCTACTTCCTACTATCCTACTAATCCTACTTCCTATTATACTACTAATCCTACTTCCTACTATACTACTAATCCTACTCCCTACTATACTACTAATCCTACTTCCTACTATCCTACTAATCCTACTTCCTATTATACTACTAATCCTACTTCCTACTATACTACTAATCCTACTCCCTACTATACTACTAATCCTACTTCCTACTATCCTACTAATACTACTTCCTAGTATCCTACTAATCCTACTTCCTACTAACCTACTATCCTACTAATCCTACTCCCTACTATACTACTAATCCTACTTCCTACTATCCTACTAATACTACTTCCTAGTATCCTACTAATCCTACTTCCTATTTCCTACTTCCTACTATCCTACTAACCTACTATCCTACTAATCCTACTAATCCTACTCCCTACTATACTACTAATCCTACTTCCTACTATACTACTAATCCTACTTCCTACTATCTTACTAATACTACTTCCTAGTATCCTACTAATCCTACTTCCTACTTCCTACTATCCTACTAACCTACTATCCTACTAATCCTACTCCCTACTATACTACTAATCCTACTTCCTACTATACTACTAATCCTACTTCCTACTATCCTACTAATCCTACTAATCCTACTTCCTATTATACTACTAATCCTACTTCCTACTATACTACTAATCCTACTCCCTACTATACTACTAATCCTACTTCCTACTATCCTACTAATACTACTTCCTAGTATCCTACTAATCCTACTTCCTACTAACCTACTATCCTACTAATCCTACTCCCTACTATACTACTAATCCTACTTCCTACTATCCTACTAATACTACTTCCTAGTATCCTACTAATCCTACTTCCTATTTCCTACTTCCTACTATCCTACTAACCTACTATCCTACTAATCCTACTAATCCTACTCCCTACTATACTACTAATCCTACTTCCTACTATACTACTAATCCTACTTCCTACTATCTTACTAATACTACTTCCTAGTATCCTACTAATCCTACTTCCTACTTCCTACTATCCTACTAACCTACTATCCTACTAATCCTACTCCCTACTATACTACTAATCCTACTTCCTACTATACTACTAATCCTACTCCCTACTATACTACTAATCCTACTTCCTACTATACTACTAATCCTACTTCCTACTATCCTACTAATCCTACTAATCCTACTAATCCTACTCCCTACTATACTACTAATCCTACTTCCTACTATACTACTAATCCTACTTCCTACTATCTTACTAATACTACTTCCTAGTATCCTACTAATCCTACTTCCTACTTCCTACTATCCTACTAACCTACTATCCTACTAATCCTACTCCCTACTATACTACTAATCCTACTTCCTACTATACTACTAATCCTACTCCCTACTATACTACTAATCCTACTTCCTACTATACTACTAATCCTACTTCCTACTATCCTACTAATCCTACTAATCCTACTAATCCTACTTCCTACTATCCTACTAATCCTACTAATCCTACTTCCTACTATACTACTAATCCTACTTCCTACTATACCACTAATCCTACTTCCTACTATCCTACTAATCCTACTTCCTACTATACTACTAATCCTACTTCCTACTATCCTACTATCCTACTATCCTACTAATCCTACCAATCCTACTTCCTACTATACTACTAATCCTACTTCCTACTATACTACTAATCCTACTTCCTACTATCCTACTAATCCTACTTCCTACTATACTACTAATCCTACTTCCTACTATACTACTAATCCTACTCCCTACTATACTACTAATCCTACTTCCTACTATCCTACTTCCTACTAATCCTATCCTACTAATCCTACTAATATTATAAATGCGAAAGTTTGGATGGATGTTTGTTACTCAATCACGCCAGAACGGCTGAACGGATCTGCACGGATCGGCACAGAGATAGATTATACTCTGGAATAGCACATAGGCTATATATTATTGCGCTAGTAACTTAGGGGGATGAGCAATAGTGCATTATGTCCATATTCATCAACTGTTAGACAACTGTTAACTGACATAACAAGCATTAGAATAGAACGGCAACTGGTCTCCCTCGTGGTCCTACTACTAGGACAAAGGTCCTACTACTAGGACAAAATAGTAGGACCACGAGAAAACGGCCAACATAACATCACGCTGTAGTACTCGAAGGGTTAGGCAGAGGTGTACCAATCTTACACCCATATTTGGCCAGTTATGTTCAATTCCCATGTAAAAGGGGGCGAGCCTATTTCGACCAACTGGGCATAAATCCAGATTCCGTGGCTGCTACTGAGAAATTCCTGATGGAATAACCCAAGATCACTATTATTTACAGTAGTTTTTCAATTGCATACAATGTTGAATGTTAAGTGTAAGAGCGGAATCACCTAACGCAAGCATCTCCTTGCTTAAAAGGTTATCTCCAAATCATGTATTACGCACATGATTTGGAGATAACCTTTAACTTTATGTAATTAAAATAAAAATAAAATTTAATACTGCCCGACCCGAATCGATCCCAGGATCTCATGCTTAGTAGGCGCACTTGCGAGCACTCGACCAACTAGGCAGTCTCACACATACACACCAAAACTACGCGAACGAAGTAGCGGGCAACAGCTAATAAATAAACAAATATTGCCGAGCCGAATGAAATGCCAGTGTCATTTTTTTTTAAACCCTCCTTTGGTCTATACTCAACAGTCACACTTGCGACCTGAGCATACGGTTGGTGTATGAACATGGACAAAGGCACAGGAGTATATTAGGGTCGCAGCTGGTGGTGTTCTGTGTTTATACAAGTACTATGTACATGTAATATGGGCAATGAAAGTCCCTCTTGCAGGACCGGCCTGACCTCTTTCATTACCGACAAATAGCAAAACAGGTAATTTGTAACAATCAAATCTGAAACAACTCGGGAGAATCTTAGTGTAATATTGGCTTCTATATGACAATGTCGTGTGTAGCGTAGATTAAGTGCGTCAACAAAATGTTAGCAACATTATTATTTTTCGTATTGTTTCATTGTTCTTCGGGGATTATATATGAGCTTAGTGGTATGTTGTGTTTGATGTAATTATAATTTTAGTTAATTATATTTTTTTTTCTAAAATTATTTTTTAATTAGGTAATTACTCGGGTAATAAAAATTTGGATTGTACGAGTACATGTCTGGATTTTCGTTTAAGTGCCAATTATACATTTTTAATTAAATGACTGTCTCGTTGTTGTAGTAGTCGCAAGCACGACTGCTGAGCATGAGGTACTGGGTTCGATTCCCGGGTCGAGAAATTTTCTCAGTAGACAGCCACGGAGTGTGATTTGTGCATGGTTGATGGTAATGGGCTCGCTCCCTATTACATTGACTTAAACATAACTGGCGAAATGTGGATGTACTATAATTGGGTACACCTCTGCCTAAACCTTCGGGGATTACAGGCGCGATGTTATGTTATGTGTGTTACCCGACCAATCAAGCTATACATATCCAGTTTAGGCGGATCTCTCATTATACGGGAAATCTATACAAAGCGAGGTCATGTTATACTGGAAAGGTGTAGCTTGGTTTGTCGCCCCGTTAAAGAGCGCTTCCATTCTGTATCTTAAAGAGCTAAAACATCATGCCTAATGCTTTTACACAACAAGTGGTAACCGAAAACAATTTTTCAATACAATTCCTAGAAAACTGGTTCTTATTGCACCACGATTAGGTTGAACATCCAATGTATATACCTACCTACACGCTTGTATTTTCCATTTATCATAAACCTGTGCGGGAACAAACATTTCCACAGTTAATTATACTTTATACTAAGTCCAAATTAGTTCAATGCCTATAGTCGGTGGTGATTTTTTTTTAATCTTGGCAAATAAATTGTCTTGAATATTTAAATGGTCTTATAAATAGAATATCATAATATGATGATAAACATGATTCTTTAAAATATAGTACATTTTGATATAAGTCGGGAAACTTTTTATTGCATTCGAGGCGGAATTAACACCCGAGCTGCAGGCGAGGGTGTTATGGAACCGAGAACTGCAGTAACAAATCCCCACGCGTATCAAAAGACGTTTTTCAATGCACTTTCGAAAAAATAAAATATTAGAACGGAACGTATTTTTGTCAGGATTTTTTAGGAAACCATGATTTGATTTGCTTTTTTTCCGCGCTTTGCTTTCGCCTGGTTGAACACAGAAGCAAAGTTATGATGCCGCTAAACAGCCTAATATGAAAAATAGAAAATTCAAATATTTTTGAATTTAGAACACAAATAAATGTTAATTTGTTCATAAAAGTAAATATTTGTTGTAAATAATTATGCTCATCTATGATATTCTATTTATAAACACAATTTAAATACTCAATAAATATTGATGCCGTAAAGACGTATTTATCTAATTGCCGAGATTTAAAAAAAAAAATTCACCGCCGACTATAGTCATTGAACCCATTTGGACTGTATACCTATACCTAAGTATGTCTATGGAAAATTTTATTTCCGCACGTGTGCGGAAAAATATATAAATACGCGCGTGTGCAATAAATGGCATGTTGAACATAATCATAGTGCGACAAGAACCAGTTTTCGAGAAAGTGTACTTTTTTTTTTTATGAACATCCCCGTCCCATTCACAGGATGCAGACATTACAAAACCGGTACCCCCTTCTGTCCATAATGACACTCTACATCTAGACCTCAGAATGCCTACCATCGTCCAATTCATGAAACGTCTTTCCAAGCGCTTCTTTGACCGTGCTGTTAACCATAAAAATCGTCTGATCGCATCGGCCACCCGATACGATCCATCTCAAATTAGTCAAACTCGCCGTCCACGACATGCTCTCACCGCCCCTGTCGACCCAATTACCCTCCTCCAGGAAAGTAGTAGGGAAACAAGTACTCTTAGGAAACACAAATACAGACCGCCGTCATTCCGACCTCGCCGTCGTCCGTAATCATCCCTCCAGTCCCTTGCTTGAGCCAGCCCGCGATGATGAGCCAGTAGATATAAATCAACCCCCTAAATAATCTAAGTTTATTGGAAAACGTCGTTTGGTCGTGGGTTCGATTCCCACACAGGACAAATCTTTGTGCGATAAATACGATTATTTATTCTGTATCTGGGTGTGTAATTTATCTAATAATATGTATGTATTTAGAAATATATATGTATGTTTATCAGTTGTCTGGTTGCCATAGTACAGGCTCTGCCTAGTTTGAGATCAGATGGCGGTGTGTTGATTGTCCCAAGTTATTTATTAATTTTATTTTTTATTTATACACGTGGGCATTTGTTACTGCAGTTCTCGGCTCCAAAACAACCTAGCCTGCGACTCGGTTCTGAGTCCCACCTCGAATACAATAACAAAATTTCGCCACCTATATCAAAATGTACTATTATACAATTTTACAGGACATTTTGGAGGTATAGCTTTTGTTATAAGACCATTTGACTAATTGAGACCTTACCCAAGTAGCACAAAAGTGCTTTATAACAGCATTTTCACAGTGCACCGTGAAAACATTAGCTGCATAAACTTGCTGTATAACAGCGTAGACAGCGCATCCTCTGCTGATATAACTCTAATTTGGGCACAAATTATTCAGCACATAGCTGTATAAGAATTCCAATTATCAAATAATTGAATTATATCAACATCATATTAGCATTTATGTGTGTAACAGTCACTCCAAGAGCTGAAAATTGCCTGGATAACATAACACGTGTTACCTACAATACAGCAAAAAAGACGAATGTGTACGTTTTAGTTGCTTTTACACAGTTGAAAGTACACTCTGTGCGAAATTGTGGAATGCAATAACTTTATTATTTATTTTCCTTTACTATTAACTGTCAATTTGTTAAACATGAAGTGATAAGTGCAAGACCTCAACTGCCATTTGTGAAAAAATAAATATAATTTAAGGTAAGTAAAACTTCGATATCTTCCTATTATGTCTGAAATCTTATTGGGGAGGTAACTTTACTGTGAAATACTATACATGTTTAGTTCAAAATTTTCAGGCGCTCTCAAAATACCACTAAATAATAAAAAAAAACTAACATAAATAGACAGTAAACGAAATAAATGTTATTGTTTTTTTTTTTTTTAAATACAAAAAGCTGTTTACGTGTAAATTATTTGTAAACCAAATCAATTCCAATCGATATCTTCTAAAATAAACCAAAATAAAAAGATAAAATTTTACAATAATTCACAGTCACGCAGCGAAAATGGCGGATAGCAAGTGAACTGTTTTAATATTAATTTAATGCTAAGGTCTGTACGGGTGTTCTCATGTGGCCTATAATTCGGCAAAAAAGTAGTTTAGTTAAGCACTTGTGAGAAACAAATCAGCCATGAATCGATGAAGAGTAGTAGTGTGGTTCACATTTTGTGCTAGTTTACCTTTATGGATGCAAGCTTTTAGGGTCCCGCTGTGGTTCTGTTAAAACCATTTTATTCCCTTTTTAGTAATTACTCGACGACAAGTACTTAATTTAAAATATAATTTAAATAGGTAGCCGTTATTCGAATTTAATTATCTATATAATACTTATAATATATAATTATTCGATACGCGACCATATCGGTTATTTTATATTTTTATGAACCAAATATAGATAGGTACTTACATAATAATGATTATGTTCCCATGACGATTTTATTTGGTGATCTATAATAATATTCACATTTAATGCCACACACAATTTAATGCGTTTTGAACCGTACTTTTTATGAAATATTTTGCTTGATCTGCAACGTGATGCATGCAACATACAACGCGATCCTTCACCCGCCCCACCGCCACCCAAGTCCGGGGGCCGCGGTTGGAGGCAGGGCGTGTGATCACTATGCTTGTTTTCATAGATCATCAGTTTATCGCCAAATCGCAACTGAGCTGGTCATTACAATTCGTTTTGGCATTCTATGATAGATTAGTGTCAGTTAAGAGTCGCGAATTAAAGTATTGAAAGTGAATATAGAATTGTGCTATTTTGGTAGGTAGTACCTGTGTTTGTGTAAATAGGTTTTTGTGTTTAAAGTTACCTTAACTTTAAGTAGATATTAAGTAATATGGCATAGTCTGTTTACCTATCCAGTTTTGATAGCTTCGATTTCCACAAAAACTAGATAGGTAGTTTGAATAAGTGATTTTCTGTTGTCTGTGATCTTTCGTTTCTTGAAAAATACCTAAGTACTTATGATTTTGTTGTTTTTTTTACAGAACATGCCTTACAAAATCGTTCAGACAATAGAGGGAGGTGTTGCCACTCTGTCAGTCGTTCCTGCACTGCGGGAAACTAAGGAACTTCTACGGTGGCCACCGAGAAGTACTAAATATCCCATGAAATTATTAAAAGATCAGAATTAGATGAAACAAATGAAACAATCAGACAATTGCAACAGGAACAACAATGTAAAGTTACATTACTAAAAGACGCATCTTCGGAAGAACGAGAAAGTTTTAGCTTGAAACCTATAGAAACTAATGAAGAGTTTGAAATGTTTGAGGTTACTCTAGCCGACAGGATGCACCGAAAAAAATTAATTAAATGTTTATCTACATTGTACTCATCTAAACCGGGTCAAGGCCAAACATGTGCCTATAAGTTGATAGATGTTTTGTTCACGAAGGAATTTTTATGTCAGTGCTCATGCTCCGGGGGAAGCAAGGGAGAACATTCAAAAATACCGATGAAAAATTTCATAAACTTTAGGAAGTTCTTTTTTGAAATTATACACATGTGGGATCCGAGTTTTACTGATGATCAAATGCTAATTTTTTTTTAAACTTGTTCTAAGAAACGCTACCAAACGTAAATCTATGCAAGGTTTGCGAGAATCAACAAAACGAATCCGTAAATCCAAAAAACTAAGAGGACAAGCAGACAACGAAGCAATCGTGCCTGAAGGTAATACAGATGGTGATAGTAACCAACTTGAAGCCAATAATAGTATTAATACGGAAGAGACTAGAACTGATGACAATAATGCCGAAAAGCCTAGAGATGATGATGATACTAACGCAGATCCAAGAGCTGGGGATAATAACGACGGAGAGCCTAGAGATTAAGACTAATGTTGATCGACTTCTTAGTTCTTTCCTAATATTTTTGTGACGACTTGAATTTATGAAACTTCGTATTTGCTTTTTTTATTATTTTTGATTGGAGCTTCTCTGCTAAATTTATTTTATAGAAGAACGTGTTGTGTTTGTAACAATTTAGGTACAACTGTACTGAAAAAATATGGTATTTTTTAAATTAGCCTGTTATAGGAAATACAGGAAATTCGTGTACCTATACCTAATAATAATTATAAAACTTGTTTGTGTTAGTTAACAAATTATTGATTAGCCCGTACTATTTTGCAAGTCCTATTGAGGCGTTACTTACAAGAATTTATCTATGCCACGTATTTTCCGTATTTGCGGAAGATTTTTTAAATTTAATTAATATGATTATGTTTCAGGAATGATTAAACACTGCTATGTGCAAATAATTTTTCAATGAGGAAAGAAAATAAAAGTTAAAACAATCAGTATGCAATGTTGTATATTATTTTCATATATCATTTTCAAACAGTATGTCCTAGCGGTATGAAATAATGGTATTCTTTGTGAGGAATACACACAAATTTACATTTTATATCTTTAGGATTTAACATAACCACACTAGTATCGCAATTTTTAAGGCTATTAGATTTATATATTCCAAATCGAGATGATTTTATTGGATAGGCAAACACTTCTTCTATGTTGTTCAACTGGAAACTTTTTATGGACACAATATTGTTAACTTCTTCAATTGAATCAATCAATAATGTATTTGGAACAAAATCATTTATTATTTTTACTAGGTCGTTCAAGGCTGTTTGTGTAATATTTTTTGAAATGGCCCAATTTTTTATTTTTGATTGAAATTCCTGTCTTTTATCATCTATATCAAAATCACTCGTGTCTGAACTATCTGAATCGTTAGGACAATCTCGTTCGTTATCATAAATATTACATACGGAACCCGTCTCGTCCAATATTCGATGCGCACTTGCTGACTCTTGGCCATAACTAATGTTAGATTCGGATGAAAAACCCGTTGTGCTATCTAAATCTAAATGCTTTGTTGCTAACCTGTGACCGTAATTTAATCCATGTCTTTCAACACTAACATTACTTCTGGATACGGAGCCTGAGTTTTCTAAAACTTGGTTTACTGTTATGTTTTGACAAATGCTCAATAAACTTGTAGGTTTGTTTTTTCCCGCATTAGCTGTATTTCCATTTATAATTTTTAAAATATTCTGCATTAATTTTACGGCGTATTCCACCAGTTCTTTCTTTGGTTTTCCACATTTCGTAAAACAACTAAAGACGTCAAGAAGCTGTCAAAATAGCCTGGTGTAGAAATATTCGTTTCATGGTTACATATAATTCAATCAGCAGATTAAATGCCTACGCAAGTTCAATTATTCAGCCCAAGACAGAATGGCTGCCATTTGCTGCTATGTAACTGCATAAAAGTCCACTTTAAGTTCTGACTCGGCCTAGATAAATGCTGTTATTCGAGTGTATTGTTACACCTGATTATTAGGGTAAATGTTTATCTTTAAGCAGCATAAAGTATTAATTCTTTGTTAAATTAGTTCACAAAGTAACTGCTGACGTTATAGTAGTTCATATGTTCTCTCTTTAAATGCAGCGGTTTTATAGTACACGCTTGGGTTTTTATTCAGGAAACTGCATTATGTGTGTTCACAAACATGCGCTCTTGCAGCTGATTGGGTACTGCACTACAAAATGCTGAATAACAGTGATATCTGTGGCGTGTTTGTGGTGTTTAATAGATTTACAGTACAGAAGAAAGCGTTAAAGTGAGCCTCGTTTTTTTCTAAACAGCTGTTGCAGCCCGGGTGAACTCTAATAAGTTGGTATAAATGCTTAGATTAACGCTGTGGGCCTTATGTGTACATTTATGATGCAGTTCTGTGCTACTTGGGTACTACCTTGACAACTATTATTTATGGTTCATAGGACAACTTTCCTACATAGTTAGGGATGCTAGTACTTAAAAAGTAGCCAGTTCCAGTCCTATTGTAACTTGGCTACTTTTTAAGTAACGGCCGTGATTAATATATAATAATATAATACATTGTTTTATTTGGGACAACATAGGAACCATTAAAATAAACAATAATAATTATTCACAATTATATCTTTTACGTCATTATTAGATCATCAACTGTTATTTTAGTAATAAATATCCTGTACTATTAAATAACAAATATTTGTATTATTTTTTACCGACTTTCTTCAAAAAGGAGGAGGTTCTCAAATCAGTTGTATTTTTTTTATTGGTTTAAAAAAATGATTTTAATATTTTTATGTGAAAGGATTTCCTTTTTTCCTTCCCGATTGGTCCCATAGAAATTTCATCAAAATCGGTTCAGTACAATTAATGTTACATCAAGCGACGTCGCGTGAAATATAATAATTTTCTATGCAAACATAGACAACAAGATTTAATTACTTGAAAACAAAGATCAAAATACACCTTTGACCAATGCCCTGGCATAATAGGAAACAATTTATTTCTATAATTAAGTTAATTGGTCTGAGAAACTCGTGGCTAAATAAGAACAGCCGCCTTTAGGGACTAAGTGCGGAAACCAAATCCCTAACATAGAAGAACAGCCGCTCGAGCCGATCTTTAGGTTAAGCCGTGCTTACCTAGGTTGGCCCGTGGATGGGTGACCACCCATTACATACCGAGTTTCCTCCGTGCCTCTGAAAGCACGTTAAGCCGTTGGTCCCGGCTGTCATTTGTAGATCTTTGACAGTTGTTACAGGTAGTCAGTGACCCGAAAGTCTGGCAGCCAGTCTTACCAAGGGGTATAGTATTAAATAGTGCTAACTGGGTTGTGCAGGTCAGATAGGCAGTCGCTCCATGTAAAATACTGGTATTCAGCTGCATCCGGTTAGACTGGAAGCCGACCCCAACAAAGTTGGGAAAAGGCAGGCAGATAATGAATTAAATTAATTTGTCTAGCTGTCTGTGATACATTTTAATTCGTCCTAACATGTGAAGATGTCTGAACGTCATTTCGCGGTATTGGCATTACGACGCCATAATTATGCAAGATGTGACATAATATACGCAAGACCTCCCGTGTGGTCTCTCGAACCCCGACACTGAACAACTTTTGTTCGCGAAGTTTTCGAAATAAGCAAAAAAAACTGGACTTAGTACATAATATATCGCGATAAACTGATCAACATGTATGGTAAAAAAAAGTTATAAAATTCCAAAATTCATAGAACAAAATGTCGTTGAGTTTCATGGCCTGAGGCACCACACGACTTGCGTTTATTATGTTGTACGGGTTGTACCCTGTACAGTGCGTAGTCTTAATGCAGCCAACCCCTAAGACGACCCACTGACCCAAATTAGCTCTTAAGTATAGAAGGTATAAAAAACACTGTACCTTAACACATACATAGTGAGTAATGTGCGCGCAATGCTTTGGTCAAGAAATGCACTAAGGAAGATATTTACCAGAATAAAAGCGTCATTATACATAATTTTCGAGATAATAAAAGGCAATTTAAAATTATGCCCCCGGTTATGAATCAACGGGACACATATATCCTGACGTGGCTGCGCTGAGTAATTCCTTATGGAAAAGCCTAATAACACTTTCCCGATCTGTGAATTGAACCCACCTCATGCTTAGCAATCGCTAGCGACCACCAGACCGATTTTCCATGGATTCATGGTCCGATCTCAATCGGCAACGGCTGTTACTTCATATTTTTCGTAAATAACACTGTGTTTTTTTTTCTAGATGAGGACTACGCTCGGATGCCTACGCTCTTCAAAATGGACGACTACGAGGCATGTTTGGAAGACCCACAAGGGCTTTACTGCATGGCAGAACTCGCCCTGGTCTCAGATGAACCCAGCCCGCTCCTGAACATGATACAGGTAGGTTTTTGGTGACCTTTTCTCCAGACTAATGAACTTGACTGACGCTCTGCTCAAAGATACTTAAACTCATTTCGTCTCGTCCACGCGCGTACATCTGGTACACACTCACGCCGGCTGCGTACTACGCACCTGACCTTTCCTGTCTTTGCTCAAATACATTGTTTGCTAATGAATGAAACTATTTTAAGATAACCTTTGTGCGTTTGTTCAGTTTTATGTTCGTAATAACTAAGTGTATGCACTGTACAAAGTATACCATGGACGATAATTACAAATGTTTATAAACATTCAAACGTTTTGTTCTGCCTACAGGTAAGACCAAGGCTAATTCGGTTGATTGCATTACAATGCTATAAACAGTTTATACTTTCCTATGCATTCATGCACGAGATAAATGTCAATGCCAACAACCTACCAATATTCTTCCTCATTTCAGCTGAAAGTTGTTCACGGCCTTGTTCTTCTCACATCAGGTCCGACACGTACACGATTGCCACTTCAGAACCTTTCTGCCCCAGGTATACGACCGATGTGACCTTCCCACTGATATAGATTTCGGAAATTCTTCGAACCATATCGATTACCTTGTTTCTCCTGCAGAACTCTTCATTTCTAAACCCTACCCATGCCCAGAAATCTCCTTGCCCAGTTGAAATTAATTAATAAATTAATATTGTGAAATATGCATGTGGATAAATAATAACAGCCGCTCGGGTCGATCTTTAGGTTAAACCGTGCTTGCTTAGGTTGGTCCGTGGATGGGTGACCACCCATTACATACCGAGTTTCCTCCGTGCCTCGGAAAGCACGTTAAGCCGTCGGTACTGGCTGTCATTTGTAGATCTTTGAAAGTCGTTACAGGTAGTCAGTGGCTCGAAAGTCTGACAACCAGTCTTGCCAAAGGGTATCGTGTTATCCAGTACTAGCTGGATTGTGGCGGTCAGATAGGCAGTCGCTCCATGTAAAATACGGGTATTCAGCTGCATCGGGTTAGACTGGAAGCCGACCCCAACATAGTTGGGAAAAGGCTAGGCAGATGATGATGAAATATGCATGTGATAATGTTAGTTTAATAAGAAAGTTTAATTAAGTACCATGATACCGCTTTAGGAATCTCCTGTAATTATAGCAGTGTTCGTGATAAATAAAATTAATAAATACCTAAACAAATATTTGAATACTTTTTAATTATTGTAATACACTTTTACAGGAATATTCGGCACATTACGCTTCACACTACAACCACACGCTACTTCGTCACGGTATATGCATCACTCGAACATGCAAACAGTTCTACGAAGTATCAGAAGGGGACCTAGGATCTGCCCTTGAAGCATGCGCCAACGAATCCCTTTATAACGAGCACAAGTTAAAGGCGAGACTCTCAAAATTTGAATGTTCCAAACGGGAGAAGCATCCGCCTATTGATAATTTGGACATAGCTGTGGCTGTGCTCTGTGCCGCTATATTGATCGCAAATATTGTCGCAAGCACTTGCGATTACGTTTTTGAAAAGGGGCAAAATAGTGGAGGTAAGGTTTCCAACATCATCGTTTTCAATTTAACTAATATAAGAAAAAAAAAACAATATCACCTCTAATGTCGAAATGAAAATGGTTGAACAAATATAGAAGTGAGAACTTCTCATCGTCAACGTCCAACTTCTCAATTACCTATTTAGATGTTGGACTAATACACTCGAGAGCAATGAATCCGGGTCACTTAAAGAATGTTAAAAATCTCGGAAACTAAAAATGATAGGTTAATGCAATAAATTGTATTTAATAGACAATGTAATACTCCTTAATGAAAGTAAAAAAAATATGAGTCGCCATACATTTTACTAACACAAAATTACATAAAGAAAAAAACTGCTGATCTCTCCTTAAAACAAAAATAGGAAACATGAAATTTTTGAACTTTATTACGATTTTCTTGAATTTTAATACTTCGTATGGCCTCCTCGTGCTTCCATTACTGCGTTTACGCGGTTTGGCATGCTGTACACCAAGTTCCTTTTACGATTTTGGGGAATATTCTCCCATTCCTCTGTGAGAGCAATTTTGAGCTCACGAAGCGTGATTGGGGGAGGGTTTCGTTGTTTTACGCATCTGCCTAGCTCGTCCCAAGCATGCTCGATCGGGTTGATATCCGGGCTGCGCGCTGGCCACTCCATACGAGTAATGTTCATCTCTTGAAGGTAGTCATTCACAATCCTACCTGTATGAGGTCGGACATTGTCATGCATAAATATAGCATCCTCACCTAAATTGACAATAAATGGACCAACGTGATCATTGAGGATTTCTTCCACATATCTTACGCTAGTTAAAGAGCCGTTTTCTATGATCACCAGCTCTGTGCGACTTTCAAAAGAAATTCCTGCCCACACAAGTACAGACCCACCACCGTAGGCTACTTTTTCTTCGATGCATGCTTGCTTGAATCTTTCCCCTGGTCTTCGATATACTCTGTGTCTTCCATCGTGCTTGTAGAGCATAAATTTTGATTCGTCGGAGAACATAACTTTTGACCAATCTTCAATACTCCAATTTACGTGGCTCTGGGCATATCTTAGTCTTGAAATACGATGCCCACACTCCAGTTTAGGGCCGTTTGCAGGTCTAAGGGGTTTTAAGTTAGATTCAGCAAGCCGACGTCTTACTGTCCATGCACTTGGGTTACTTCCTCCGAGGCGTCGAAACTGATTTGTGAGTTCAGTTCCTGTGAGAAAGCGATTTCGAAGCATGGTGTTCACCAATTATCGGTCTTCTCGTGCTGTGGTACACCTGGTTCTGCCCGTTCCTGGTCTGCGTAGGTTAGAACCAGTTTCTTCGTAACGTCGGAGAACTCTTTGTACTGTTGACAGCGACACACCGACAGTCCTGGCTGTATCGCGCTGACTCCGGCCGGTTTCCAGCATTGTAAGTATTCTGGTGCATTCTTCAGGCGTAAGCGACATAATTTCAGCTTGAATAATGAATATAGAGCACTATCAACATGGTTTATGTACCCACATAAATGACAGATTACAAACAAAAGCAAAACCAAATGCTGTAATTTCGTAGTTCCATCTTCGAAAGTGGCCCTTTTTCAAATTTGATTTTTTTTATGTTAATAACTTTACAATAACTAAGAAGTTTTAATACCTTTATTTAAGGAGTATTACATTGTCTATTAAATACAATTTATTGCATTAACCTAGCATTTTTAGTTTCCGAGATTTTTAGGATTCTTTAAGTGACCCGGATTCATTGCTCTCGAGTGTATTTTCTTTTAGCTTATATTTACTCAAATCATGATAATTTTCAGGTCTCAGGTTTTTGTACTGTTTCTCCATATTTCGTAATTGGAACAAACTGATGGCGCCTGCAGCTGAGGGCAAAGAACCTCGTTTGAAAAGATTGGTTGGACTTCATGGGATCAGGTAATGTTTATCGACAACTGGTTAGTTTGCCAACTTGTCGCGAAACCTGTCCTTTGGATAATATTTCGATTTGATTATGATTATATTTTTTACCGCAAAAACATTAACATAACAACACGCCTGTAATCTCCGAAGGGGTAGGCAGAGGTGTACCTAATAGTACCCACATTTGGCCAGTTATTTTTAAGTCCCATGTAACAGACGGCGAGCTTAACCGGGCACAAGTCCAGACTCCGTGGCTGTTAGTGAGAAATTCCTGATGGAAATACCCAATACCACTTTGCCCGACCTTGGGACGCAAACCCAGGACCTTAGCAATCGCGCTTGAAACCACTAAGTACATATGAATCATTTATTTGTTTCAGGACTTTGACTATGTTCCTCGTCATTGGAGGACATACAATAGCAAAGAGCGTCTTTCTAGCTGAGAATGAGAGGTTTATGGAATACGTAAGCTATAGTATTATCGCATGTTATCTCTTGGTCGCGAAATATAAAAATAAAACAGATATCTATAGAGTTTGACCTCTACCCTAAGTGTGTGATTAGTGCATTGCGCTTAAACAACACAATGATGAATTTAAAACAGTGTAATTTTTCTGTCAATGATTTAAAGATAATAACGCGATTCTTCACATGACACCGCCTCTCCGCGCGGCGCACTGCAAATACATTTGCTTCGCCGGCTCCGCCCGACCGCGCGGACTAGCGTTGTCGTGTGAGAATCGCCTAACAAAATTATGTTTTTCGTTTAGCACTAAATGTATTTAGTGATATTTGAGGCAAGTGAGGGATTTCTCCAATACTTATTGCCTGATTCAAGCATTAATGAAAGTATGTTAATTTCAGCTGTTCCAAGCTGGCCCCATGCACATACTGACGTGTGGGACGCTGATTATGCAAACATTCCTGATGATCTCATCCTTCCTGCTTGTGTACAACTGGCTGATATATTCTGAGAAACATAAACCTTCGTGGAAGATGCTGCCCAATATGTTTATAATGAGATATTTGAGGTGAGGAATGGTGAAACAGTGGAAGGATCACACACACACACACACATGTGTGCACATTATGTTGACCCACAAGTATTGAAAGTTTTCGTTAGCTGTGTTACATACATTTTGACAGTATTGTTTAATATCGACAAAACATTTTAACGGCGCTCGTCTTCAACCGTACTGAATCTGAAAAGTAAAAGGTTGCGTCACAGTGTCTCTTCCATTTTTACAAACCATATCTAAACCAGTTCGATACTGCAGCTGTGAGAAAATAATATAAAAAATAACCGTCAGTGTATGACTGATTTTGTATACCCCATTTATTGTTGACTTATTAGGACTTATAAGTACTAATATGTCAAAAAATTGGGGTACAATTTTTTTTTTTTTTTCTAAGCCTCTATTGTCCCACTGCTGGGCAAAGGCCTCCCCCATAGCCTTCCACTCTTTTCTCCCTGCGGTTTTCTCTGGCCAATCTCTCCTAAACGTGGGGTACAATAATTAAGTCATTATAATTTGTTTTTTTTTTCTGATAAGTTATGAATTATGACTAGAGATCGATATAGATGTAGATTATTTACGTAAACTCTAAAGAAATAAAAGGTGGATAATACTTCCCTAAAAAACCCGGAATCATTTTTAAGTTCCGAAATCATCATCATCTGCCTAGCCTCTTCTCCCAGTCTAACCGGATGCAGCTGAATACCAGTATTTTACATGGAGCGACTGCCTATCTGACCTCCACAACCCAGTTAGTATTAGGTAATACTGTACCCCTTACTAAGACTTGTAGTCAGTCTTTCGGGCCACTGCCTACCTGTAACGACTGTCAAAGACCTAATATTTTTTAAGGTTTGAAATGCAGCTGTTAAATAAGAGGGAGCTATAATCCATATGCAGTTTAACATTGATTGAAGTGTTTTTTTTTAATAAATAATAACTGTTAACGATATTTTGTTGGTACAGATTGACTCCGTCGTACGCCCTCATCTTAGCCCTGACAACAACTTGGTTTGGGAGGCTTACATCAGGACCTGATTGGAAGGTAAGCTTTTATCATTTTCACTAAAGGTGGAAGCGCCAAAGTAGCCCAAGAGTTTTTTTAGGGTTCCATACCCAAAGGGTAAAACGGGACCCTATTACTAAGACTTCGCTGTCTGTCTGTCTGTCTGTCTGTCTCCAGGCTGTATCTCATAAACCGTGATAGCTAGAAAGCTGAAATTTTCACAAATGATGTATTACTATTGCCGCTATAACAACAAATACTAAAAATTAAAAAAAAAAATATTAAGGGGTTCTCCCATACAACAGATATGATTTTTTGCCATTTTTATAGATAATGGTACGGAACCCTTCGTGCGCGAGTCCGACTCGCACTTGGCCGGTTTTTTTTTAAACTTTGCCCCACACTAAGAATTTCTCCTGTATCGTGGGTGCGTTTACAAACATTTAAACTCACATACACAAACAGCCAGACCCGGAACAACTATTATGTAGGCCATACAAATATTTGTTCCGTGCGGGAATTGAACTCGCAACACGAAGCACAGCAGAATTAATATTTCCTTAAGTTTTTAGCAATTTGCAGGTCACTGGCAGGCTGTATGCTGAACAAAATATGTTTTGCGCTCCGAAGGGTTAAATCAAATCAATCTTTATTTGTGAACAACACTAAAGGTCTTATGAGTACATTTTAGTCGAGCTCTATGTCCTACCAATGAAATTGGTGTACATTAATATTAGTTTTTTAGTAATAAGTCTGAATCTGTAATACAAAGTCAATTTCGAGTAATCCAATGTATTACTACAGCGCCATCTATGACACATGGGATGAACTAAACATCGAAATACATTGCGCAAATAAAATCCGCGACTTAAGACTATATAGAACAACCCAACAAAAATGTTGGGCAGTAGCCCACCAGACATAACACCTGGTCGGAGGATCTTCCCTTTTCTATGGAGGATGAAGAACTTTACATTCTGTTCTTCATACACCCAAACTTTCATTCTTCTCGGCCTAAGAACTGAGGAGACGGCGACGCGCGACGGTAGAACCCCATAGTGTTTCTAAAATCAATAATGGTCAAAAATAAAATAGTTATAAAAAGAATCTTGTCCAGACAACCCACCTACCTATTGGACCTAGGTCCCATGTGATGTAGAATATTTGACATTAGTTGAGAACGTCAATTCAACGCCGTTTCGCCGTTTCGCCGTTTTCACGTCGTTGCCGTTGTTGTTGACTGTTGTATATTTCTGCCCCAAGTGTCAAAAGTAGAGAAAAAATTGTCGTCATGCTTGACGTTGTAGACTTTGGTAGACTGAAGAATGGAAATATTTCTTTTTTACGTTTTAACATCGCCATGCTTGCGACGACAGAAATCTTTCAACAATCTGTCATTTTGACGGTTCTTCCGTCGACAAAACCTGTAATATTTTACTTAATACTCTTTTTACTGTAATATTCTTGTATTCATAACCGTTGTTTACATTTTTACCATAGTTAATAATCTTAAACTCAGTCATTATCTCGATCACTACCACTCAGCAACAAAACACGACAAGATTGTAAAAATAATTGTATAGTAACCCTCGACTATTTTTAATATTACAACAGTAAGTGTTGCCAAATATAAATTACCATAATATCCTAGTTAACAAAATCATTGTTCTTCGTTTCTTGTGTGTGTAATTAATGTTAAATGTTAACTTGTCTATTAATTTGATAGTTTTTATTAGCATGCTTTATGTGGGTGATAAAAGTCCACAAGAGGACTAAACAAAGTCGCCTTTGTACACCTGACTGAATGAATCCCAAGGTGAACAAAGGCCTCAGCTTGTGTCGAATTATTTCACCTGGAAGATATCAATCACCTAGGTGAAATTCTTCCAAGGTGTAATGAGGAAACCAAAAAATCTACTTTACTCATTATTAATGAAGAGCAGAGGTGTATCTACTAGTATACAAACAATTCGCCAGACTCCATAGCTGGTGTGATCCTCTCCAGCACGACCATGGACGATTACCTTAGTTTTAATGCGGTACATATTCATGAAAAAATGAGTACTTTATTATATCAGCGACTTTAATAAATGTACTCACATATGTTCGCTGTTATCTATCTATCGACCGTGGCCGTGCTAGGTAGAACCTTTCTGGCACGACCACCATAGATTTTAGGTATTTTTATCAACTTTAACATGAAAAGTTATTTAAATATATTGTACTGAAATGTACTCCATCTATATATATAAAAATGAATCCCTATTTTCCTTGGCATCACGCGTGAACGGCTGGACCGATTTCGCTAATTTTTTTTTAGAATTTTTCTTGAAGTACGTGGATAATTCTTACGGAGAAAAATTTTTAAAAATTAGGTAGGTTAGGTAGGTAGGGTAGGTAGGACTGCTTAAAATTATACACCATTAGTTTTAGGTCGTTCTGGAACCGAAACACATATGCATTCAAATGCATATGTGTGTGTATAACGTATCCACGATCGGCAACACATGCGAACGATACCCATTGAAAAATTCATTTATCGATCGATTCTCATTATTTCACAAAAAAAAACATTAAATTTATTTTTTCGTGTGTTAGTCCCAATCGTTTCGAGTTCGATGATCGAGTTAATGGTATTCGGTTAAAGCTTCTGGAACCTTGGAAAAGTCATTGGATTTAACTGCTCTGGTGATCTCGCGGTTGCAAGTGTGCGCCTCCTCAGCTTAGGTTAGCCTGGGTTAAATTTCCGGGTCAGACAAAAAGTGTTAGTGGGTTTTTCTACTAGAAATTTCGTAGCAGCCTGCCAGTCTTTAATATTAGTAGCAATCTGGAGTTTGGAAGTTGCCGGTATGATACCCACGGGCCTGGGAAAGCGCGTTAAGCTGTTGGTCCTCTCTCTCTCCGGTCGTGTCGAATTGCCGTCCCATCGGACTATGTCTATCAATCTTCAATTTCTATAAGTTAGGGTTTTATTTTCTTTGCAGCACTATGTTGGCAATGAAATGACTGACTGTCGTCGTGTGTGGTGGAAGCATCTCCTCTACATCAATAATTATGACAACAACGCCGTATGCATGTTGCAGTCCTGGTAAGTACTTACATATTATTTTAAGTACTTAAAATAAAGGTCCGGAAACGATGATGATGCTTATAGTTCCACAGTGAACTAACAAAATAACTCTTTCAGTTCTTGTGCTTGTACATTCCACGTACCTAATGTGTAAATGATGGTTTTGTGAAATAGTAAGAACCGGCAAGAAACTTTGCGGTCACTCTTTATTATACAATATTTTACAAATCTGCCATTTTTGTGTATCACAGAGTTAATATAGAATCACTAGCTGTGCCCGGCATGCGTTGCAATGCATGTTTTCCTACCTACTACTTTCACTACCCTACCTACCTACCCTACCTACCTACCCTACCTATCTACCCTACCTACCCTACCTACCCTACCTACCCTCCCTACCCTACCTACCCTACCTACCCTACCTACCCTACCTACCCTACCTACCCTACCTACCCTACCTACCCTACCTACCCTACCTACCCTACCTACCCTACCTACCCTACCTACCCTACCTACCCTACCAACCCTACCTACCTACCTGCCCTACCTACCTACCTACCTACCTACCTACGTACCTACCTACCCTACCTACCTACCCTACCTACCTACCCTACCTACCTACCTACCTACCTACCTACCTACCTACCATTGTTTTTAAGATGTATTCTGCTATTCGGGGTGGAGACAAATCCAACGAATCAAAAACCATGAAAATTGGTCCAGCAGATCTCGAGTTATAAGTGTTGTAACAAACCCGACTTTGTTTTATATAGATATATAATTATTCGATATTTTCTCGCCTTTTAAACCTTCCCTAGACCTCCACGAACATTTCAAGACTAAGATAAGATAAATCCGTTCAGCCGTTCTCGAGTTTTAGTGAGACTAACGAACAGCAATTCATTTTTATATATATAGATTGGTATCTCTCTTTTTTCCTTCCAGGTACCTGTCAGCAGACACGCAACTGTACTACGTTGCTGCCACTGCCTTTGTCCTGTGCCAAACTGCTCGTAGGAGGAAGGTGGTGCTGAGCCTTCTGCTCGTGATAGGAATGGTTGTTCCCACACTGATAACTTATTTCCGGAACCTGGACGGTATCCTCTTGGTTTATCCTGAGTAAGTAGACTATACCATCTCATATAACCTTCAGTGCTAACTATTTTGAAGAGAGAAGGTCTCAATTAGATTCAAAAGGTGATGACCTCGAAGCTAAAACACCTAGAGCTATCATTTGCAATGTCGTCAATGGTGTTCTGACATGTCCGCTTTGCGCTCAGAGTTTTTCGGCGAAAGTTGGATATGCTAATCACTATAGAGCACATGATAGAGCAGCACACCGAAACTCTCGACAATCACCCTTGAAAGACATTGAATGCAGTCGCTGTGGCCGAAATCGGCTAGATGGCTTCATCATCATCATTACTTCACTTACTATATTAGACACGTGAGAAAGCTCTGAAGGTGATCGCTTTCAGAGTATCGTCATATGACTTACAACTGGATTAATTTTTTGGGTAAGTTAGTAGGTCATTGTAGGTAATTTACATTTTTACTGGTACTGGTAGCAGTACCTGGTTAGACTGGAAGCCGATTTCAATATTTTTAGGGAAACGATAGGCAGATGTTGACTCAATTACCTTTTATTATTCCAGGTTCGCATTGAGTGTATTTATGAACTCTCCTACGTTCGACGAGATCTATAAGAGAGGGCACACGAATCTGACGGGTACTGTCATCGGCATGATATTAGGCTACTGGGTCTATGATTTGCAGAAGACTGGTTTAGATCCCAAAACCCTCAGGGTAAGTTACACATAACATAACATAACGCCTGTAATCCCCGAAGAGTTAGGCAGAAGTGAATCATAGCAGTAACAGAGGTGCAGGAGCCCTCTTTAGGTCACCTGTTTACTAATTGTAAACCTTCATTTGACCAGTTATGTTTAAGCCCCATGCAATAAGAAGTTACTAACTGGGTGGTGGAGGTCAGATAGTCAGTCGTCGTAAAATACTGGTATCCAGCAGCATCCGGTTAGGCAGGAGCCGAACCCAACATTATTGATATTGATACAATAGGGGGTGAGCCTATAGCCTTATTACCATCATCATTTTAACATAAAGTTTTATCATTAAAAACTTTTTTTATTTTTATTGTGTAAAGTTTTGAACTTCGACCTCCAATATTTCTGTGAAGGGTCCCAGGTGTCCTGAACAAAAAAAAATATCCCAATGACGGGGACAACAACTGCCTTTCGGCTTCGTTAGCAGTCTTATAACAGCCATTACTTGCTTACAAAATTATCCAGAAGTACCGCTTCCTGTACTGGGCGATGTTTCCGCTGGGAGCCCTCTGCTGCTACTCCGGCACTATCTACTACGCGTACGCGCCGAAACCTTCTGTCATCGTCAACCTGCTGTGCGCTGCCATCACGAAGCCTCTCTTTGCCATTTCCATGGGTTTAATTATGGTCGGAGCCATTTTTGAGTTAGAAGGTAACTATTATTATTTCTAAATTATTTTAAACGTCGCTCATCCTGAGATTAAATGAGATGATGTGGTGTGCCTGTGATGAAGCTTCGGCTAATAATCGATCGTATCGATTAAAGTTTACGTTTTCACGAATATAATATAAATATAAAAAAAAAATATATAAATAAATATAAATATAAATATCCCTGGACATTTCACACAGCACCATCTAGTCCCAAGCTAAGCAACCTAATGCTTGTGTTATGGTAACTAGATGGCTGATAAACTACATATATACATTTTTTTTTTGTAAATACATACATATTATAGATAGAAAAACACCCAGACCCGGAACAACTACTTGTAGGTCATACAAATATTTGTTCCGAACGGGAATCGAACCCGACATGCAGCGCAGCAGTCAATCGCTTGACCACTGCGCCAACCGTGCCGTCTAAATATAAATGTCCCTGGACATTTTCACATATTTTGGAAGTATTTCAAAATAGGCCTTATCTCAAAGAAGAAACCGTTATTTCACGAGAAAAACATTTTTGAATTGAGCTAAGTGTATATGTCGGGGTCAGATCTTTGAATTGTGCTAAGTGTACCTATATGTTGTGGCCAGATCTTAGAATTGATCACTTCATGAGGTGGCCGGCTATGTTAGGTTCCATTTCATGAAATTGTAGGTCAAGTCATGAAGTGATCATAACCATTTCATGATATGGTCGGCCACGTCATGAAGTGATCAATAACCATTTCATGAAATAGTCGGCCACGTCATGAAATGATCAATAACCATTTCATAAAATGGTCAGCCACGTCATGAAGTGATCAATAACCATTTCATGAAATGAGATTTTCCTTTTAAATCAGCATAGTGCAAACACGTATTTATCTTACCCAAAAATCCCACAGTCAAAAGTGAACCTTATTCCTATAACATTTTGGTCGACATCGAGCCGGATACCTGTTCGACTTACATTTCAATCACCGAGCGCTAATACAAATGGACGGGTCGCGCGGCGAACGGAGAGCAAAAGAATTCGTTGTAAAAAATTGTTGTTCATTTTAAGCCTCATGAGTCACATTAGTGAATGTGATCAAAACAAGATAATAATATATTATAACTGCTTACAACAAACGATCTATTTTATGGCAAATTGAAGGCTTATTACAATAAGTATGGCGAATACACGGAAACAATTACTAAATGTGTTTAAAGATACAGCTATGTTGTTAGGAAAAACACAAGCAAATCTTGAGAAATGTCCGAAACAACGTTTAACGAAAGGATACGTAGAAGCACGGATTAAAAACATTGAAGAACGTTCGTTCACGTTCAAAAATGCACATTAGAAAGAACTAGTAAAGTGTGTTCCGAAAGCGAATCGGTAAGACTCTTCATATTTTTAACCGACTTCAAAAAAAAGGAGGAGGTTCTCAATTCGGCAGGTATTTTTTTTAACCGACTTCAAAAAAAAGGAGGAGGTTCTCAATTCGGCAGGTATTTTTTTTTAACCGACTTCAAAAAAAAGGAGGAGGTTCTCAATTCGGCAGGTATATTTTTTTTTATTTATGTACACCGATTACGCCGAAGTTTCTGAACCGATTTACGTAATTCTTCTTTTTTTTGATGCGAAATAGTTTCAAATTGGTCCCATAAAAATTTGATTCAGGTAGGCCCATTAGTTTTTATTTTATGAGCATTTGACTCTGAAGTCTGTTACTTGTTTGTTGTTGTGGAGTTACTTTCGCATTTATAATATTAGTAAGGAAGTAAGAATAAGCCTATTACCATGAAATGTATGGTTTACAATGTAAAATGAACGCATAGAAAATATTTGTATAGGATATTGCCACTAAAAATGAAAAAATAAAAAAACTTTTTGCAAAAAATAAAACCGACTTCAAAATCACAAAAAAGTGAAAAATAATTTTAGCTTCAGAAGTCGGTGCCAAAAAACTGAATCAAACAAACTAAAGTCACCGACTTCTGAAGCTAAAATTATTTTTCACTTTTTTGTGATTTTGTAGTCGGCTTTATTTTTTGCAAAAAGTTTTTTGTAAATGAAGATTATTTTATTCAGGAAGATTTTTTTATTTGTTTACTAGCCTATCTTAATTATAAACTGAGTGACAACAAGGCGTCGCCGCCGGTACTTATGCAATAGGGAATGCAAAAACCGGGTTGTTTAAAAAAATTGATTTTTAGGGTTATTTGTTTAGTTTTTTTCGGTTATTTTTTTCAATCTATATTAAACAAATGAGAAAAATGTGTGTAAAGAAATGAAAATTCTGAAGTCTAATCAAAATATGTATTTTTTTTACGTTTATCTCACTTACCAATGTTAATAATAATGAGCATTTGTTTGGGTTTTTATTAAATAACAATACAAAAAGTTTATTTTCTTTGTACATAACATAGAATTAGCTTATTATTTAGGACCACTTTTGATAAAAAAAATTCTAAGCTCCTCGGAAGAACAAAATGTTTTGAAGGGTAGGTCATCCAAAGCGCCATCTATGATACGACAAATTCAACAGAATGTAATTTTTTAAACTGTCATGGTCACTAAATTATCATTAAAACTAGAAATGGGAAATGTTTACTGTTTGTTTTGAGTTCCCGATATTTCGGTGCTGTTGCAAGCACCATGATCACGGATAAACTGTTATTGCGGGTAGGTTTTTATGAGCAGACAAATCTGTCTACCCTTTCTCTTGTTCGTTAAACAAACAGTAAATATCCCGTTTCTAGTGTTAATGATAAGAATGTGTTTGTGAAAAAATCTGTCATTTTTTGTTTTTTTTTTTTTTGCTTTGAAGGCTCTGTTTGTATGTCTTGACTATTTTTGAAAATATATGGGTCTACTGCATTTGTGCTTGGTGTTGGTTCTGTTGTAGATTTGACATTTTCTTTTAAATCTATTGAGTGTTTCCTGCGCAAGTGGTTCCATAAGCTTGATGTAGAACTGCTGAATATTTTGTTTGGGAAAATTAAACTGTTATTAAATCAATAAAATAGGAGAAACATAACCGAAAAAAACGAAAAACCCGGTTTTGCTATCCTATAAAACCCGGGTTTCATATCAGCCGATTCTCTAGTTTTTTTGGCTATCCGGATATCCGGTTTGCATGCCCTACTATGCAAGCTAACAACTACAACAGTGGGTTTGGTCCATCTAAGGAAGTGCAAGTCAAGTTACCGAGGTATTTACGATGAGTGGCCTGCTTATCAAGATCTATTTACGTCATAAGTGCACGATAACCCAACATTAAAAGGTACAAAAGTTGCACTATTTGAAAATTAGTCTAACGGGAGAAGCCCTGTCGCTCTTGAAGCACGTGCAAGTTACAGAGGTTAACTATGACGAGTCGTTTAGTATGCTTTGAATTGATGATAACTGATGATACAAATGAGATGAAATGAAAATTCAATACTGAAAAGATTGTTTACCCAGAAAAAGTATCTGTGCAAACTGCAAATAACATTAAATCGGTATTGGATACGACTACAGAATGCTTGAATGCACTGAAAAACCAGAAAGTGTCAACGATCTCCTGGGATCCACTCATTATATTTTTAGTTGTTCAAAAATTGGACCCAGAAACGCATCGTGAATGAGAAGATGTTGCTCACGAGGATAATGTCGATGATTTACCCAAGTGGGATGTACTTAACAAATTCTTACAATCGAAGTTCCGCACGCTTGACCTTGTCACGCCTCCGACCAGCGAGAAACCTATACCTAAGGGAAAAGAATACGCTGTTCACGAAAGAAGCTGCACTGTGCATGTGCAACGAAGACCACACGTTGTGTCATTGTGAGGGCTTTATCAAACTTAATCCAACAGAGCTCCCCAATTAAGGGAAGATGCCGTGCTCCTCCATTCGCACGGCTCTTGTGAGACGCGCCCTTCAGACAGATCGTCCCCCCACCGAAATAAGGAATTTGGATTCCAGTCCTGCTCCGACTTTAGAAGCTAGGGAGCAGGAATGGGGAATACAAGGTGAAGTTAGTATTGGGAGTTCACAGTTAGGACATATACATGAATAATAATAACATATCATTAAAACAATACAACAATAAAGTACGAAGCAATAAGACAAAAGTATGCAAAGATATGATATATGATGAAAAGTTTGGTAAGGGAAACGATACGCTTTGCGCTTAAGAAATCCATTATTTATTCGTTACGTTAACTTATTTGATTCCAAAATACAACCACAAAATGCAACCGCAAACGATTCCATGTTACAACATGGAACCGTTTTACAACGTTTGCCCGGCGTACGCTTACTGTTAGACCTAAGTGCATAGTCCTACTGAGGACACTGCTACGAACTCTAACAGTTCATGTTCCCTAAGCACTTTCTACATGTCTTTTCCAATCCTAAGGCAGTGGGTTGTAAAGCCAGCTGCCATTGAGGAAGGCAGGTTTTCAGTATTTCTACTTACACGCGTACTCACGTTAATAACACCCCTACGGCCGTCTATCCTATTTACTATTTCATAATACAATTTGCACAAGCATATCGTAGACTCAGTCTGTAGCAGAACATATTATTGCGATTGTTATTGGTGGACGCCGAAGTGGTAGCTATCGTCACTTCATATTTCTTTAATCTATCCCATGTCGTGGTTGCGTGTCTTACTAAATAGTGTCGATTCAGTAATAGGCATACCATTAGCCAGGTTTTATTTTAACGAGACACAGTCCCTAGCGTTCCTTGGAACGTAGCTATCAATTCAGTTTAGAATAAAGTGAAACTTATTCCTATAACAATAACCATTTCATGAAATGATTGGCCACGTCATGAAGTGAGCAATAACCATTTCATAATCATTTCAAGATCTGACCACGATATCCATTTCATAGCTCGTGGCTGTTCCTGTATACAAAAGACAATGTGGGCAACTAATGAAACGTTTTCGTAGTTACATAGAAAGCAGTAGTTTCCTGATAATGATGTTCGTTTATTTCGTCCATCAGGTGTGTACCGAACGATCCTGGAGTGGCCCGTGTGGAAGCTCACAAGCCGGCTGTCGTTCAGCGCGTACCTGATGCACGTCGTGGTGATAAGGAACGACATGGCGATGCAGACGGCCACTCACACTATCTCTGCCTTCAAGATCGTAAGTATACTTACTGAGCTTGTGTTATACGAAATGTAAACGGAACCTTCACGAAGTCGTTAACTAAGCATTTTGTACATCAAACTAAGTAACTCTACGAAAAAATGATTACAGGGACGACTTTTTGTTGGGTGAAAATTCACACTTTCTAGTGACTTAACGTAAAGCGCTCAAAACATTATGTTGATGGATGCATTGAATAGTACGGGGGTCGTGGATGTATGAAAGAAAAGTTATAATAACATTAAAAAGTTGTAGATAAAAAAAATGTGACGAAGTTGGAACGATGAACTCCAATATCTCCTATATACCTGAGAAAAATAAACCAGCTCAACCACCAAACTCGCAATTGGCCAAAAGTGCGAGTTAGACTCTTGCACTGAAGGTTCCGTATAGACTTGAACTTGTATTTTGTTATTAAACTACATAACATTACCATCACCATCATTAGGTAGAGATGTACCTAATAGTACAACCACATTTCGTCAGTTATGTTTAAGTCCCATGTAATAGGGGGCGAGCCTATTCCCATTAAACGGGCACAAATCCAGACTCTGTGGCTGTTACTGGGAAATTCCTATTAAAAATCACTAACACTGTGACCAACGAGGCAGTCAAACGACGCGTTTGGAAACTGCAGTCTTCATGATGGTTCAATGGACTAGGTATTGAGTTCAGCCATGAGTTATCAACATCCTTTCTGGGCCCTCCTAATTTAATTATTTCTCCATGGGAACAAAGAATCAAGCTTACAAACACTATCCCCTATGTTTATTTTCGCAGATAGCAACAAGCACGATGGTAATAGCCATCTCTTTAGTAGCCGGATTCTTCTTCTACATTCTGGTGGAAGGTCCCTTTACAGCCATCGTCCGAGAATGGTTCTCCAAGCCCGAGCCAATCGAGGGAAGCAAAGAAAAGGATTCTAAGAAAAAAGACGCTGAGATAGATGGGAGTGCAAAAAAGAATGAAGTTGCCAAAATTGTTGATATTAGTGCTAGGAAAAGAGTATTCGATAAAATAGTTGATAAAAGTTCGATTAACATCATTGAGAAGAATCGATAGACACTCTTAGCTGATGATAACTGAGGAGTGTTAAATCGAATGACTGTTTGTACACAAGTTAGGTTTTTATTTGTAGGGCCGATTTTACAATCATTACATAACTTTTACCTAAAGAGTTAGTGTGACGTTTTGACAAACTGTCCATACAAAAACTGACAAAATGACAAACTTATTCGTCGGATAAAACTTAACTGGCGATTGAAAAACCGGCCCTTACTCAATTTAATAGGGATGGGATTGTTATCAAATAAGGATTCTAGCAGCTGCCGCTAGATGTTTTATTGTTTTGATTCCTTCATTAAATAAGACAACTGTCGAAGAATGTTTTCTCTTTAAAACCCTTAAAAGAATGTACAGAAACTTACATCCAGCCAACGACAGACGGTAATTAAATCTTCACGAGCAGAGATGATCATGCAACGAAACATAGATGAAAAATACACTGACTGAAATTTTCAGAGTAAAAAAAAACCTTTTCCATTGTTACTTTTTTATTAAAATACAAAATAAACATTTTTAATATAAAAACATTTTGGGATCAAAAACGAACCTATCTAATCCTACTTATTATAGGTACTATATGTATAACTATGAGAGAAGCATCTAAGACATGAGTATTACCTGCTAGCAGGGGTAACCACAGATATATTTATATAGGGATAACTATTTATACACCACGGCCATTAATATCCAACTAGGATTAGGTTCTATTTCATTTTTTTTATTTCAGGCATATTTACGTAAAATCGTTAAGTATCTTACCCCTTCCTTTGGGCAGTCGTGTTAAAATACAATCTAACCCTGGTATCTCTAGTCACGTAAAAGTAATAACTTGAGTTTAAGTTATTACATAAGCAACGATTAACGAACTTAAACGAAGTAAGAACCGTCAAAGAAAGCAAAGCTGGGAATTCTAACTTTTGACAGTTCTAACGTCAAGCAAATTACTAAACTACAGAACAAAACTCGTGTCAAACGTCGACACGGGTATAAGTAATAGCCTACGCTTAGGGCTAACTTCGCCAATAAAAGTGAACTCGTTCAACATATTTTTAAACCGCGCTCAAGAACTGGCATTGTCATCACTGCAATGGAATAATGACACTGGCAGGGCCCGCCACCACCTCATAGCAGTATTACTTTAATGTCCCTTTAGTCGGGGAAAGAGATGGCCCTACAGGGTGTAAACGGACCCGTCAACCAAGCATTCTGTACATCAAACTAAGTAACTTTACGCAAAAAACATCGCTGGGAAACCAATTTTTTTTTGGGATGAAAAATCACGTTTCGTAGGACTCAATATAACGCACTCAAAACATTGTGCTGACGAATGAATTGAATAGTACGGGGTTGTGGATGAATTTAAAGTTTTTACATTAGAAACATGTATTTAAAAAAAAGTTGGGAAAAAGTTGGGTCTTTGACCCGCCAAATCTCCGTAACTAGAATGTTCCCAGTTATGGTCTAGAACAAAAAAATATCGCAATGACGGGGAGAACAAGTGCCTTTCGGCTTCGTTAAAGGTCTTGTTACACCCTTTACACAGGATGTCTAGTCATCGCTTTCCCACACTGAAGAAAGATTAAAACTATACTGCTAAAGAGGTCATGGTAGTCCACAAGCTCTTGAAAGTGGTTTAGATGATCGATCGCGACCAGTAATTCGGCCTTACTTATAGCTACAAGTTTTGGCTTCAGTTTACAACTTTCTGACTCGCTTGATCGGTCTCTCTTCGCCGTTGCTTCGCTTTATTTTAGCTAAGTGCCCTTATGACCAGTGATCGGATAATCGGGCGCTAATATACCTAAACTTCACTTTTATTCCCATGAAACTGTAATACGGATATACTTTTCAGAATACCGGATCCCGGAATCGTTCGAAATTCCTGAAATTGCTAAAAATTCCTGCATACAAAATATAGTTAGAACTCGTTGTGAACTCTCATTGTATTTTTTTTTTAATTTAAAAAGCCGATCCTAGTGGAACTTTCAAAAACAAATGTTTTGAATAAAATATAGATACTAAATCAAAATAACCACTGCTTTTCATAAAGTTTGTTATAGTTGTTTTTACAAAATTGTTTACTTTTTCATTTTTTTGGATTACTTATTCATTTAGAAAGGAATGTCCATATTATTCTTTCACGGGTAGAAGTTTAGGTATATAAGCGCCTGATTATCCGATCACTGCTTATGACTTAAACGACTAGAAATAATTCTCGTCTAGCACATAGACATGCGCCTGATTTCTCTAACACTAAGTGACACCTAAATACCCGTTAAATAACGCTTTTATTTAGGCATTCATTAAAGTTTTAGTGAAACTAGCATACGTATTGCTAATTCAGAAATATTACCACCAGTGTTCATGTAATTACATCAAATAATGTTCGTGAATCTTTCATCAATTTGATTTCATTCTCTCTAGCCTTGTCAACAGTAACTGTCTACAGTAGTGCTGTTATTCCTTAGCACTACTTCAGCCTATTATCAAAATCCGTCGATAGATTTACATATATACTAAAATGCAACAGCACTTGCAAGCGTGGGCCTAAAATGTCGTGATCCTTAATTCCATCCCTAAATCTTCTTCACTATCTCCACTTTTATCTATAACAAATCTTACCAAATCATCCTTACCGCTACTATTTACAAGAACCATAAGAGCCTACTCCACACCCAAACGCTCAAGCCTCATTCCTCCTCCTGTCTTGTGAGACGAGGTCGAGTTTCCCTGGAGACTCTACTGAGATCGAGGGTCTTCTCTCGGGGCTGTCACTGTCGGTGACCGCTTTCCACAGCTGAATGAGAGGCAGTTCGACCAGGAGGCAGAGCGGCACTGAGGCGATGTAGCTTAGCACTGATGAGGTTATAAGGAGCGAGAGCTGGAAGAACAAGAATCCATAAGACACATTTCATAAAATGGCATAAAATAAACTTTTTTTGCTAAAAAAACTCTAATAATCTAAATAATATTACTTTTGAAAGTCGCTGTGAACAGTCAGCGATCAACTATTAGTTAATGTATCTCTTTAACTGACACGGATTCCACATCTACTGTAAATTTATTCTCGCCGATAGCTAGTCAATTCCTCGTTGGCACCTAAAACCCTTCTCTTTACACACTGGGCTCACATATAAGAAAACTAACTCATATACTTAAACATAAGCTTACCATGGACAGCACAGAGGCGTGTCCCAGTTGCGTGTTACCAGCCAACGTGGTCCGCAGCACGATGAAGTGTATGAGGAACACGCAGTACGACAGTCTGCCCAGGATGTGGAAGCCACGCCATTCCAGTGAGTCGCGGATCAGAGCTGTAACATGAAGATTAAGTACCTATTAAAATCTACTAGGTTAATACAAATCTTAAATTCACTGACAGCAAACAAACAAAAGTTGAGGATAGTAATGAAGGATTTTTGAAAATAAATTCCCTAAAGGAGTTGGACAAAAGTGCTTTTTTTCTACTTCTAATTCATGATATCAGGTTAGTAGGTCAAAGACTAGAAAATATTTAGAGACTATTAAAAACACGACTATTAAAAACAACTGTTAAGTTGAATTTAGTGAGACTAAAATTATTTTACCATGTTGTTATTATGTACCTATATTCTAGCAAATAAATAAATTTCATTTCATTTCAAATATACCACTAATAAAAATTTACCCTAATAACACATAAGTTAGAGCATGAGGTCTCTGCTTAAACCCCACGACCTACCCGTAAGTCAGGCCTATTAACAATGGGCCAGCACTGCTGTGACTCCATTCCCTATTAGTCATTACCTGCCTAGCGTTTTCCCATCTTTATTATGATCGACTTCCAGTCTAACAGGATGCAGCTCACCAGTATTTTACATGGAGCGATAGCCTATCTCAGCACAACCCAGTTAGACTAAATAAATACGATGCCCTTGGTAAGACTAGTTATCAAACTTACTATGTTACCCTATTATTGAAACTAAACACGTATACTCACACCAACACCTTGAGAAGCAGCCCAGCATGAATATAGAGAAGAAGACGGCGACCAGAGGCCGGTCGAGTGCGGAGTACAGGGCGGAGGCCCACAGCGGCAGCGGGGAGTCTCCGAGGAACACAGTGCCTGCTAGCAGCACCGCGCTGCCCAGGAATAGAGACGCGTGGAAGAGGACGTTGAACCACTGGAAGTGAGAAATCATGATTAGTTTACATATGATCACTCGTGCAGTTTACTCGCAGAATTGGTTTTACAGTGCGAGTGGGATATAATAAGTGGCCGTATTGATGTCGTAGCGGTATTTAACATACATATAGTATGTCTATTTTCTAATCCTTTTGTTTCGTATGTTCATACAACTGGTGATACACGCACGACAGTTGCGAGTGTCATCATCATTCTCTTGCCCTTGTCCCAATTCATTTGGGGTCGGCGCAGCATGTCTTCTTCTTCCATACTTCTCTATTACTCGTCATCTCATCAGACACCTCTTTTCGTGCCATATCATTCTTCACACAGTCCATCCATCTTTTCTTTGGTCTTCCTCTACTCTTATACCCATCCACAGTCATACTCAAAACTTTCTTCACGACGTTTTCCACATTCCTCCGCATCACATGTACAGTAAGGCCGCAAAAGTCCATAGGAACGCTAAAGATTATTTTGCTACGAACCGAGCGAGCGCGATACTTCCGTGCGTATGTGTGCGCGTGTATGAGTATCCACATTCAACAGATAACACACACTAAGGAACTGTCGTCACGCTGAGCTTAAAAACATCATTATTATTTTTCTGTGCCATTGAATACGCATCACACAGTCACAGAGGCGACTTGTTCTTACCATTGTATTGATAAAATTCGCGCAAATATGTCATGTGCTGGTAGCCGTATGAACTAAGTGTTGGATTCGCAAATAACGTAGCCCGAGTTCAAATCTTGGTCGGTCCGTTGCGGTTATTTCTTACTTTGAAAATTCCCAATCTATATTAATATTGTTGTTTTTTATATTTCTATGAAAAATACTATTGCATTTTTTGCACTAAATTGTTGCAAATTACGAATATGATCTACAAGAACAATCACATTCGTTGTTTACATTATTTAGTTGTTTACATCTTATCGATGTTGTAAGGTGGAAATAAAAAGACGTGTTTAATAAAAATGTTTAGTCTTTTTATTTACAAATTAAACATTTATGAGAATTGTGACGTCGAATTGTTACCTAGACAAAAAAGTTATCTTATCTATGTTACGTGTAAGATTGTTTGTTGGAAGTATACCCACTTAGACCATTCATAATATGAATAACGTAACAATGAAAGGATATTAAAATTTTAATAAAATAAAATATAATTGTTTATATTCAGTTATTTATTGAAAAGTGATATATGATTTAGACTTTGTAAACATTTTATTTTTATGTAACGTCACAATGAATGTTTTGAGGTCATAGCTTAATTGTTCATTTTCTTGACGAAAAGAAGATTGCAACTAAACCTCAATTTCTGTTAAAAGAACTTTAGTTCTCACAAGATAATCGTCAATTAGATGAGAAAAATAAATTGAACTATTATGTTAGAACAGTGCGAGTAGAAGAATAAAAAACAAAATAGAATCATGATTATTGTCAACAAAATTGATAGCGAGTTCACTGCATTCTTAAGATAAGGCGATGGCACAAGTTAAAAGATATAGCTATTTTAAACGAAAGTAAACACAATATAATACAGTGTTTGTTAACGAATAATCACGGATATGTTAAAATAAAATGGCCTACTGATTTTACTAAAACTTAATATTTTGTATAACCCCCATTATTTTCGATACAGTCAAGTAGACGTTTGCGCATGGACCCAACAATATTACTGCATACTTCGCTCCCTCTAAAACTTTCCCACACCTCCATGCAATGGGTTTTTAATTGTTCCGTAGACCTCTCATTCCGCGAGTCCCACCTTTGCACCATCAAACTCCATAGATTTTCTATGGGGTTGAAGTCGGGTGATCGCGCTGGCCATGGAATAACAATTACTTCCGGGTGATTGTGAAACCACTCACGCACAGTACTCGCTCGGTGAATAGGACAATTGTCCTGGACAAACGGAAATTCTGCTAACTCATCAGCTGGGTAAATGTTGCGCACAGTAGGTAGCATAATTGAGTCTAACACTTCCACATAAGTTGAACTGTTTGCGCGTGGAGGAATGAAAGCCAGTTCTCCTGGTCCTGCTGCACTCATCCATCCCCACATATTAATTGTGATTCGACCTGATTCGGTGTTAGGAATGACGTTGTTATCACACCAGCGAGTGTTATTCTTGCGCCATAAGTGAAGCCTGCTTTTTTGACTGGATTTAAATTTTTTTTCATCTGAAAATACCGCAGTATTCCAGTCGAAATCTAAATAATTACGTGCGAAACGTAATCGTTCTTGTTTGTGCCTCTCTGTCAAGTACGGCTTTTTAGCTGGTTTTCTGTGATGCACGCCTTCAGCGTGAAGTGCACGGCGAACAGTATCCATCGAGGTGTCATATAATTCCGCAAAATGTCTCGTTGGTGCGAAACCATTCGTTTCGTATATGTCCACCATATGTCGTCGCTGCGCCTCGCTAATAAGCTTCGGTCTCCCACTTCTCTTTCGACTAGCAAGGCTACCTTCTTCCTCATATCGTTTTATCCAAAGACTTACAGTATTTTTCTAAAACAAAAAAATATATATATTAGGCAGCTATACCTACTTGACTTCATTTTCATTATATAAAATGTTAATAATCATAATTATTCAATATAATTTTAAAATAAAACTGCATTTATAAATCCAATAACCAATCCAATAAACCCAAGGATGTATGTATTTCTCTTCTAAACCTCATAAAGATACGATGGATGGATTCATAAATGGCATACATTTTAATTAGAAGATTAATTTATAATAAAGTTACAATTCATTAATAGCTATTATACTCACATTCAGTCCGGTTTCTTCAGATATTTGTGTTTTATTAAGACCACTTTTATGCAGCCCAATGATAGTCGCCCTCACTTCAATACTAATATTAGCCTGCATTTTGCGAATATTACAATATTGTTAACCACACGTCGCTAACCAACAACTACAACCAAACGACAGTTCATTTCGGTCAAGTTAAAACTCATGTCTACCTCGCAGAAATCTAATTCTTTATTTAGTTTTTTTGGGATCTACCTTTCTAACTCTAAGAAATGTGTGAACAAGTTAAAGAATAATTTAATTACACTAGTTTTCTGAATCATCTTCGGACAATACAACAACAAGCATAATTACCGTCGAACTTCACTTACAGGTAAGTTCGTTTGACTATTCAAATATGTAATGCTAATCCATAACTTCCAATCGGGTACGAACTTACAAAAAGTCAACAATTGCGTGGGATTTGAACTTGCGGCACACTGATTTGCGCTTCAATCTGTGTGCTCTATACCACTGGGCCATCTTGACTTATGCTAAGTTGATGAAATTGAGGATTACAATCAATTGTTGGCGATAACTTGAAAATAGAAGGTCGTAAGTCAAACTAAACGTCAAACTATTACGTTGTGAGAATTCTTATCGACTTTTGCTAGTGACCGTACATACCACGATAACCGATTACCACACAACTTTTCAGTCACCGGCGCTACTTTCAGACTTCCTCTTATGTACTCATTTCTTATTTTATCCATTCGCGTAATACCACACATCCCCCTTAGCATTCTCATCTCAGCCACATGCAAATGCCTTTCATTCATCCCTTTTGTGGCTCAACGTTCTGATCCACACAATAGGTCTAACCATTGTTTTATAAAACTTCCCCTTTTAATGCGGATAGGAATAAAAACGTGAGTTTGACATTATTCAATCACCACACTGACTTTACAGAATTTCGTCCCAGTAGATAATACCAGTAGGTATACCACGATCGGTATACATGTAGACAGATGCCCAGCGATAACCGTTAGGCGGTGAATCGTCAGACACATAATACTTGTGTGTTCGTACGACCCTTTCTTCTCAATGGAGCGTAGTCTCAGTCCACTATTATCATCATCTGATTAGAGTTTTCCCAACTATGTTGGTTTCTAGGCTGCCAGCCTAACCGCATATAGCTGAATACCAGTATTTTACATGGAGCGACTGCCTATCTGACCTGCACAACCCATTTACTACTGGGTACTACGATACCCCAAGGAAAGACTGGTTGTCAGACTTTCAGGCCACTGACTACCTGTAACGACTGTCAAAGATCTACAAATGACAGCCGGGACCAACGGCTTAACGTGTTTTCCGAGGCACGGAGGAAACTCGGTATTTATAGTATCATTCCACTAATTAGTCATACACCTTTAACCATAATGTCAAAAGAGCAGTACATAATATAATCTTATGGCATTAATTTCTGTGTCTCAGTAACTAAATACTCGTAAATAGAATTGAACAGAAGGTATACAGACAATCACCTCTCCTACACACTCATTCACGCTGTACACTTAGATATATTATGTATTGTATAGCTATTAAATTGTAAATCGGTAATTGGCTGCAGGATTAGTTATACATTTTAAGATAGATTTTAAAGAGCTGTGGATTTTGTGATTAATAAATAAAATAAATAAATAAAATAAAATAAGTACTGATCTATCTGTTACCTTGCTGTCTTTAAGTTTGATTTCTCCCTTGATATTGTTGTGGTAGAGTATGAAGGCGGTGGCGATGCCTCCGATGTAGCCGGGCAGATTCATCCAGAACGGCAGGTATACCAGCGACAGGATCTTGGAGCCAGCGAACATGTTGCGAAGAACCCTGAGGATTAAGAACGTGGCGTTATAAAGATGAAACGAGAGAAGTCAGAGATGGAAGCACCAATATGTTAGACGTCGTAACACATTTGTTTCTTGTAAAAGTAAAAAGTTAAAAATATTGTACGTAGCTTACTAGCAGCTGTGTAGCAGCGCTTTTAAGTGGACGAAGAATCTGGCAAGCGGTAATTATCGCAAATTGGTTTCATGCTGCCAAAATTGCCAGCACACACGTTTAATAAACAACATCACGCTTAAAGCCCCGAAGGTGTAGGCAGACTTATTACACCCTTTTACCATCCGCGATGTTTAAATCCAAATTCCTGATAAACCCAATTTATACAACTTTAGAGTAGCAAGTGGTACTTCAGAGGAGTTGCCACCACTTGACTAACTAGGCACACCTACTTCCTACTAATATTATAGATGAAAAAGGTTGTAAGGATGGAAGGATGCTTGTTACTCTTTCACGCAAAAACTACTGAACGGATTTGGATGAAATTTAGCACACACATAGTTTTTAACCTGGATTAACACATAGGATACTTTTTATTCCGGTAATAGATCCCATGGGATAATTATCGAACTCCATGCGGGCGAAGCCACGGGCATGGGCTAGTGTGAAATAAAATATTTTGTATAGTCCTACAACTAATTTATACTTACTCTGGAGTCTGAGCCGTGACGATAGGCGTGAGGTCATAGAAGTAGACCACCAGCCCAGCGGCCAGGGACGACGCGACCACGAACAGCATCAGCAGCGGTATGGTGGCGCGCTTGTACCTCATGAGAATGAGGAGCAGGAAGACGCCGATGATGTGGAGCTGCATGTCTGCTGCTAAGTACCTGCAGCCATGAAGGAAGTGTATATCATGTTGGAAAAGCCACGACGTTGATTTTAGAATCGGAACCACTGATCCGATTCCAAAAATTCTTCCACGACTGGGAAGCTACATTATACCCGAGTATTTACTAAGTTCCCCCAGGGTAATTTCCGTCCAAAACGCGAATAAACCAGCGGATAAAAGCTTATACCCAAAGAAATCCAGTTGAAAACTTACCATGTATGTCCCATACAGAACTTCCCTGTTGGCAGATGGTTGTGCACATACAGTACGTGGTACCACCAGCGCTCGGAGCAGTCGTGGGCTTCCCTCTCGACCAGCCACGACCACTGTGGGCCATCGCCCAGCAGTGGGAACCACGCTATCGTGAACCAAAGTGCGAATACTGCCAGTGGAGTTAATCTAGAAAAGTAAGATAAGTAAAAGACGTAGAATAGTTTGAAATAGAATTTGTCGTTAATAAGAAGTCTAACCGCTTGTCCACGAGCGATTTATATTGCGAGCTGCATGCGCTAGCAACACATGCTGCTGGAGAATACCTACAGCTCGCAAAACAGACAAAGAAAGCATAGCGAGTAACGAGTGGAAGCGTGAGCGTGCAAGGCGACGGTACCTACTCGGGCAAAGAGGACAGGTGACACACGCTCTTGTTGCTGGACGCAAGTTGTATCTACATGAAGTCGTGCACGGGGCGGTATTACTTACCTATAACTTTACAATGAACAGATTTTTCGTTGATTGGTGAAAAAGACTTAGGGGCTGTTTCGCCACCTACGATTAAGTGCCTATTAGATTCTAGCTAACAGTAATACTTGGCTTACCTTATCCACCTATTGACGATGGACATCAAGCACTTGAAGAACGTGATGGGCTTGGTCGGGGAGGACACGAGGGTAGCGTACGCAGTGAGGAAGCCTGACATCGCGAAGAAAGCCTGCAGCCACAGCGGCGAGTTCAGGACTGCTTGCCAGGTGAAGTGGTCGTACATCTGAGAGACGAAAAAGGTTAGGACTAAATACAAGCGTTTATTTTATCATCATGATTAGATGTAATAATTTAAATAATAATTTTATTTATTTAATTCAAGTGAGAGGCATACATTACATAATTTAAAAAACTATCTTAGATGAGCTTATATAAACAGAAATTCGACAAGATATCTGTATCTCAAACAACAGTGATTTTCTTTAAAAATATGCATTTAGGTTGAAGTTCAGTTTGGCTTTAATTTTAAATTACTTCTAATAAATAAAACACAAAAAGGAAAATATAGCAAAGTGGAGTGGAGATGTTGAAAAAGGCAAACGTGTACCATTGTTTATCAACAGGAGACATTTGATGATAACCAATACCAAAAAAAAACAAAAAAAAAAAGGTGAGATAGTGGTCAAATACAATTTAAAAATATTAGAAATGTAGATTTTATGACCATGTTCATTTAACAGCATTAAAACTGAATAGTTGGTCACAAACCAATCTCTTGAGTGAAACATAAAGAAGCTGAATCACAGACACGTATTACGCAAATGATGAATAAAAAACAATTTCTCACCTTTTCGACAAACTGGGGATTGTCGATGTACGAGTAGATGTAAATCAACATAACATGAGAGAAGATCACGCACTGCATTCCCAAGAACCTGGAAATTCACAGAATATGAACTGGTTATTTGAAAATTCATTACCCCAGAATACTATCGAACACCGAATCAAAAAATCTACCACCAGTGTCCTTACTTATACTTTTTATTTCAGTTAGCATACGACCCACGAGTATGCTTTGCCACTGTGAGATTTGATTACCAGCTGGATAAGAGCACATGACCGGTATAATGGATGTAAAAAACCCATAGTGAAGCCGAAAGGTACTTGTTCTCCCCGATATTGCGATCATTTTTTTATGTTCTAGACCATACCTGGGAACCATCTATATAGTTAAGAAGGTTATTTAAATGTCAAAGTTCCAACATTTTTCGCAAGTATTTTTTTAATGTTATAATTTTACTTTAAATACCTCCCCAATACTATTCAACGCAACCATCAGCACAATTTTTTGAGTGCGTTACATTGAGTTTTAAATATCGTAAAAAATGATTTTTCACAATCATTTTTGCGTAAAGTTACTTAGTTTGATGTAGAGAATGCTTGGTTACCGGCTTCGTCCGATGTCCACCATGTATGTGGCGAAGCTTCCGGAAATCTTATTTCCAGCATTGGATGTCTTTTGACTGCGATGATGATGATGATGATGATGATGAAAGCCGATGACAAAAATTTACCTGATTCCTTCAATACACGCGACATCTTTCATCCGGTCGTCAGTCCGGGGCTTGGACCGGTCATACGTTAGAATGTCAAAGTTGCGCTTCAGGGAAAACGCCAGCAAGTATCTATTGCCTACAAACATAACAGGAAGATGGTGATTAGAAAGGGGTTGATAGAGAAACCACCATTGCAGACATCACGAAGAATTCAGCTTTTCCCACATCTGATACACAGACTTCTTCTCAATGAGAGGGAGTGGCCTATAACCCGCCACTCCAGCCCAGTGCGGGTTGATAGAAGTCACATGTCTTCGAATTTTGGTCCCAGGACATACCGGTTTCCTCACCATGTATTTCTTCACCAATTTAAAAGCTGTACCGACCCCAAAACCGACTTTACTGTATCCCCAATTCGAGTCATGATGACACGTCATTATTACGATAGGCACATGAGAAAAAAAGAAGTACTTAATTTAAGAAAGGGCATCCAACCAAAGTGGTATTTTGGTTTTTCTTCATTGGAAACTAGCATCTATGGCTAAGGAATACTTAAACAAACAAAAAATATCCATTACCCGTATATTGTACCCGATTAATAAAGCCTCGCAACATTTCAGGAAAACCAAAACGACGACAGGGTCAGCTCACGTCAGGTCACGTCAGCTTCCATAGAATAAAGTTCAAACACCTTTCCAAAAGATTGATGTGTCAATATTGCATTCGTCTTCTCATAAAGTACTTCGTGCCCATTCATAAGTAAAAAAATGCCCCAAGTGTGTTAGACAAGTATTCACATCAATGACTCGGTTTCCACCAAAGCAAAGATGTGGGGGAATACACAAAAACGACTAATCACATCATTGGTTAAAAATGCACACCGCGTCATTCGTCTTTCTTGTGATTGGTCAAATCTTGATCCACGCCAGCACCAAAACCAATGTAGGAAAACAGTATGTTTACACTCAGCCTTAGCGCATCGGTCTCCGAGCACGTGCACACCCGTTGCCAGACAGGCCAGTGCCACCAGCATCGTGCATATCACCGCCAGCGACCGCGCCGGCCCCGAGCTGGACGGGGGCGAGTCCACCGACATGCACCAGTCCACGGAGAGGACCTCGGCCTGGAAGGATATGTTGGGACGATTTGAATAAGCATAATTATCGTAACATAAACACGAAGTTTTGCTGAATTCAACTCGAATTTAAGTTTCATAATGGAATTTACGAGTATAGTGTGACGGGCAAATACGGTCTGTAGTCTATTTGCTGTACATTCGATCAACTAGTACATGAAACCTCCTTGTCGCAGGCACGACGTGCAGCTGCCAACAATTTTGTTCCGTCCTGTTGTTTTTATAAATATTTGTTTTGCTTTGTCTACGGTTTGATTGTATATATTATGTTTGTTAGGTGTGTACTATATTTCTTCTTTCTGTATAAATGTCGAGGGATTTACCTAACATCATCGTGTGCAACCATTTATAATGATGAGCACAGCACCGCCCTGTTGTAGTGGCATATCTCACCTCCAGTCCATACTGCGCCACGCTGTTGGAGATGCATCCCTGCGCGGCATCATGCCAGCTCGCCGTCTGGTTCTGTCGACCGCAGCGCGAGACGCACACACCGCGATGGATCAGGGTTCTGTTATAGTGCTTCAACGATTGCTTGGAGTAGTCCTGGGATAAAAAAATAACACGTTACATTTAGTTATTTGATATGGAAAGGTTTACACAAACAGTTTATGAAAAAAATTGACGACAACATCTAGATAGTCATCCGCATAAATCTCGCCAACTAGTTATTTGGCAACTGGCTTATTGGGCAAGCCACCCTTTTATCCGTCGGCTGTATTATGAGTCGCTTTCGACTCATAAATATTGTAATTTATTATTTCTACGTTCTAATTACATCTATGATCACGTAATTGATGGTCTAACGTAGCAATTAACATTCCCTACGGCTGCATTCCCTTGCAAAAATCTTGTTGTCAAGTTGCAGAAAGAGAATTAATGATGTTGAACGACACTTTTTTTCAAGAAGTATCAAGCTGAAATTAATATCAAATACTCAAGTCTGCTACCCCTTGGAGCAGTGAAAAAATCAAACTTGTAAGTCGCGATCAAAAGATATGACCGTTTATGTCGCATATTTTGCGATTTCACAAGGGTATCCAACCTATAGGGAACTTCCTGTTGACCTAGAATCATGAATTTTTTTTTAACAAACTTTTTTTTTCAATACAATTTGCCCCACAATAGTAATTTCTCCTGTATCGTGAGTGCGTTTACAGACATTTAAACTCACATACACAAACAGCCAGACCCGGAACAACTTTAAGTAGGCCATACAAATATTTGTTCCGTGCGGGAATCGAACCCGCAACACGAAGCACAGCAGTCAATCGCTCAGCCACTGCGCCAACCGTGCCGTCATCAATTTGGCAAGAAACAATGTCTTACAGCACATGTAAAGGAAAAAACCGGACAACCGTAAATACGAGTATGTCGTTTAATAACAAAATACCTACTACAAGTTTGTACGCAATCCACGACGCACGAGTCCAACCCGCACTTGGTTTTGTTCTTCTTATCAACATATATTCTTGCACACACCTACATGACCACTTATGAAACCACAGAAGCTCGGTTCACAATTTCAACTGGCAATTTCCTTTACAGAAGACCCGGCATGAAATTCCACCGTTCCGTCGTCATTACTGCACTGACTCCACTAACCCAAGATCCACAGGTCAAAGCAAAATAACTAATTAATTAAATTATTCACAGTAACATTCAACACAAGCGCTAACGCTAAACCAACACAGGCCGGAGTAACCTTGGGTCACAATTCAGATGTTTCGACACTCGGACCAGTGAACCCAAACAACTCAAGCTTATTACTTTCTCAAGAAGAAGGACATGTTGACGAAATATATGAGATAACCTTTATTTTATAAAGACAATAATTCGTTGGTAATTGACTTGGAAATGAAAGAACTGACAAAACCTTCTCACTAAGTAACCTGACCTTCTCACTAAGTAAAACCACTTGTACGTCCACTCACGTGCAAGTGGTTTAACATTAGATAACTAAAGGGACTAAATAGCATCGAATGATTCAAATTTGAACGCATTCCAAGCAGTAGGTTGCTGCTTCGCTGGCTTCAATGCATTGTTGAGCAGGCTGGAAATTTCGGACAACACTGCTTTTAATTAATTAAAACGACAAATAAATATGCACCATAAATGCTCGAAGCATGCAACACTTTTTTTAATAAGTACTACAAAATATTGTTTTCTTCATTAATTTACTACTTTTTTTTTGTCTTCTTTTTAGCGTACCGATGGCAAAAAGTTCAAATGTTATGTTTAGCCCAAAACTCAGCCACGCGAACCCCGCTCACCGATGCAAAAATCAGGTCATCAGGTTCGCAGGTGATAGAGCATGCGGCGCAAGATGGAAGGTGGGCCATTGTCTTTGGGGAGACGCCGCATACACACTTGAGGTCTGAGCCGTCCATGAACCCGTATCTGAAGAGATTGTCTTTGCTCCGGCCGACTTGGGTTCGAAGTCTATTTAGGGATTTCCAAGTAGGCCACGGCAACGCGTGCCCAGGTGGAAGGTTTTCTGATGGATTGAAGTTGTCAGAGGGTTTTAACCGCTCCCGCTAGAGATTGCACCTTGGACCTTGGAGGCGTTGAAATCGGCTGAACTAGCTGAGATCACGCATCCAAAAAAACTTAAATACGACTTTTCGTCCTTTGAGCCTTCTAATGATTAAAAATATTGTATATTATTGTTGTTAATAACTTAAAAAACAATCGTTCTACATCCTTTTAGTCCAATGGGCGCTATTTTAATATCGATGTTTTTTTGCAGGTATCAATCACAGTTAAAATTAAAGGAAAATGTGCCTAAATATGCACGATATGCCGATTTTAGCTAAAATATGCACTATCTTCAAAAACAGACATAATATGCAAATGCATATTCATTTGCATATAATCCGGTCTCTAGTTATTAGGTAATGTATATGGCAGCGATATATGGAGGCATACTCAAGAGTTTTAAAAATAGATCCAGCTTTTTCGATCGCCGTATTAAAATAATTGTTACAAACGAGAGTCATCATCTTTCTGCCCTTGTCCATGTTATTTGGGGTCGGCGCAACACGTTTTTTCCTTCCATTCTCCTCTGTCAACCGCCACGCTATCATTAACTTCTTTATCTTTCATATCATTCCTCACACAATCCATCCATCGTTTCTTTGGTCTTCCTCTCCCTCTCCATCCATCAACGTTTATATTCATCACTCTTTTAGTCACATGCGATTCGTCCCTACTCATCACATTGTTACAAACGAGAGTAAAAGTAAGAAATAGAATCAGGCGTTACTTTGCGAAAAACCATGACATTCAATGTTATGCAAAGTATTTAGTTTTAATTCCGCGAAAAAGATCCAGGCCTGGATGCAGGATGTAGCACCCCCCCCCCCTCCGCAAAAATATGCACATGCAGGAAAGCAATAATAATTGGCATGCCAAACCTATACTAACCTATACTTATGTGTGTGTGTGTGTGCTTTTTTACAGTAAAAGTAAGTTAAACCATAGCGAAAACCGTAATCTTTTTGAGTTTTGCCAGCCCTATTCGGAGAATGTTGTGAAGTTGTGAACTTATTTAAATGGCAAAAGGCATTTGTTGTGTTAGATCAGGTTTAATTTCCACACGATCTCGTCAGTGAACGAAACAGTCGGTAAGCCGGCTGGCTATGTACACAATCATGACCTTTGCTACGCATTTACATTTGTTGAAACGAACTGCGAAACGTTTGTCAATTAAGATTCTAACATAACTTCGTCGCGGTTGCAGTGCGCGTGAGTTTGCAGGCGCGTATGTCTGTCAGGGCTATGAACTTTGCTCGTGTTGGGCTTGGCATGAGCTTTAAAACAATAACGTAAATATCTATTAGAAATTCGATAAAAAACAATTGACATATTTGTCTAAAAGCATGAGATTTTGAAGCAAGTCCTTAGTACGAGTAGAACGATTCCTTCGTTCGTATTTTTAAAGATAAAAAATAGCCAGTCAACGAGTGGATTGCCTAGAATGTCATTGTTGTCTATGGATGGAGAGCAACACGTGGCTAAATGATAACAGGTTAGTCTGTGGATGGGTGACCACCGAGCTTCCTCCGTGCCTCGCAAAGCATGTTAAGCTGTTGGTCCCGGCTATTATTTGTACATCTTTGACAGTCGTTACAGGAGGTCAGTGGCCCGAAAGTCTGACAACCAGTACCGTCTTACCAAGAGGTATCGTATTACCCAGTACTAACTGGGTTGTGGAGGTCAGAAAGGCAGTCGCTCCATGGCGAATACTGGTATTCAACTGCATCCGGTTAGACTGGAAGCCGACCCCAGCATAGTTGGGAAAAGGCTAGGCAGATGAAGATGTTGTCTATGGATGAGAATTTCCTTCAATATACCTTTGTGGTTCTATATATGTATATCCGCAGATAGCTAGAATTTCCACCCTGGCGTAATGACTAAACTGGGTTTCAAGACAACCATAATAAAATCACGAATTTAAATCTTTTCACACATAAAGTGAAATCTGAACTAGATTATATCACATTACTTTTCCCTCAAGTTCCTCGAAAAAATACACTCACGTCAAAACATCACGCGTTCGGTGACCGCATGTTATAACATCGGTTACTTGTACAAGAAGGACGCTGTCACCCATACTTAATGGGTGTTTAATCACCGTTTGGAGCCAAGAACCTTAGCAGGTTATGTCACTAAAGAGTTTGCGAGTAAAGATGGGTTACTGTTACATAAACTGTATAATTCTTGGTGTCGGCGTGCAGGGAATACCTTATATCATTTATATTGCAATGTATCAAGGAAATACCTCTTGGCTATAAGCCTACATTGACTACTGCAGTCAATACATAAATACTTGTAGTGACTGATTTAGACTTGTTAAGAGGCACAGATGAGGCGATGCGTGTGGCATAATGCATTTTTTGTGCTATTTATATGGCATTTTAAATGGTTTTTCCCTAAACAATAGTTAATTTCATGCAGAACTATGCCTATAGCAGTCTGTTTATAATAGTGTTTTCAGTGACTTCTCTGCTTACTTACCAAGTCAAAATAAGGTTTGACGTTCTCAATTTAGCTATGAAGAACAAAAGACTTCAACGCGCTTCCCGATTCTTTCCCCAATTAATATTTTCTGACGCAATTCGACTCTCCGAAAAAAGAGTACTTTATTTTCGTCATAGACGAGCTTAGTTTAAAAGTATTGTAGTTCTTTTTTTTTTGCTGTCTGTACTATTTTCTGTCTATCTGTCTTTTAAACTGCTGAAGTAAAATTGCCTTAAAGTCGTTGCACACACTAAGTATATTATTTAAATAAAGTTAACAATGTATTTAAAAAAAAAATGTTAGTATCAATTCTAAAGTTAATTGATAAAAATAAAGTTCCTAAAGAGTACTTGCATAGACACAACCTTGTAGCCAGGATTATCCATCAGCAACTTGCTCTGAAAAACAACCTTGTGGAATCGGAAGTGCCGTACTATAGGTATGTGCCCGACCTAGTTCTCGAAAATGGTAGTATCACATTGCAATGGGATCAATCCATCATAACTGACAGGACTATTGTAACCAATAAGCCTGATATCGTGGTGGTGGATCGATCAGAGCGGCGCGCAATGATTTTTGACATAACTGTTCCGCATGACGAGAACCTCGTGGAAGCCGAAAAAAATAAGCAAATCAAGTATCTTGACTTGACTCACGAGGTGGTTGACATGTGGGGTGTGGACTCAGTGATTCCTTTTTTTGGAGCCCTGACTGCCGGTAGCTTGGACCCTGTTCCCGATACTGGTGGGCAACAATTTTTTATATTTTTAAATATTTTTATACATTTTTTAAATTAATATTTAAAAATGTAATGAATGTGTATTAAGATGAATAAAAGAATAATAGTAAGCTCCTAATGCAAATATAATTATTTTATTTGTCCGTGCAAATGACGCCGAGTAAATGATACACGTAGTAACAATAATATAATGAACCACAGATTGTAGTGTTGAGGCCAAGGTGTCCAATCAAAAGCTTATTGTTTGCAATCATAATATTAAATAATGAAGTCGTTAGCAACAGTAACTGGGACGTGTATCTACATAGAGGTAGGTAGGTACTTACGTACGGTGTAGGGCATCGTATGGAGCAATAGGCGTGTTTAAAAGCCGATTTTCCCTTATGTAGCAATCTTTGGTTTTGCTGCATAAAAATAAACATCACATCATATAATTGTACGTAGATTTGTAATGCAATAGATTCAAATTATATGAGCTTGATTGTCGTCGTTCCCCCAGGCACTCCGTAATAGGGCACGCCACGATAGTGGCGGTAAGTCCCCTCTTTGAGGAGTGGCTAGGGAGGCGCCACGGCGCCCTCACCTTCCGCCTGACGCAGGTCCTCACCGGACACGGGTGCTTCGGGAGGTACCTGCACCGAATCGGGCGGGAGGAAACGCCCGGGTGCTACAATTGTGAGGATCGACCGGAGGACACGGTGGAGCACACCGTCGAGGTCTGCTCCGCTTGGGAGGAGCACCGCCGTGTCCTCGTAGCGGCGATTGGCGGCGGCGACCTCTCGCGCCCGGCCCTGGTTCAAGCCATGGTCCGGGGCGAGAGGGAATGGGAAGCCGTCGCCTCCTTCTGCGAAGCAGTCATGCTAGCGATGGAGGCGGTGGAGCGTGAAAGGGAGAGAACCTCCTCACGTCCCAGCCGCCGCGGGAGAAGCACCGGGCGTCGGGTGCCACGCCGTGATGGCTCTCGGTCACCGTAGGCGCGGGCCTGTGGACGGCGAGTAATGGGCTAGCTCGCCGTCCGTCCGTCGTATGACGACGGGCAGGCCGTGTCGACGGCGCGTTCGTGTTCCACGCGCGCCTCAAAGAGTTGTCAGCAAACGGGAGGGGCCCGCAAGGGCCGGTGCCTGCCAGGGCTGCGGGACTGTTCGAAAGAAATACCGCGGCCCTGGAACATAAAGGGCCAATGAAGGAACATGGGTGTTTTTTAGTCAGTAAGAGTCTGACACTCCCTTCCGCTCCGCCCAGAGCGGGAGGAGTCATTTGATGATTTCTCACCCCCAAAAAAAAAAAAAAAAAAAGGCTCTCCGTATTGATAACACAAAAGGATACTCTGAAAATATATTTCATGCGGTGTTTACCTAGTGATTGTTGCACTAATGTCCTATATATTAATTTTTTGAATGTAACCAAGCATAAAACCAGTATGGACAATTGTTTTTGGTAGACCAATAAAACTAAAATAAATAAGTAAATAATTAGGATCCGGTATCTTCGGTGGACCGCTTGGTACCCCAGTTCCACACCTCATGTCTTGAATCTGTAGATACGCTAACGTTAGGCATCTAGGCACTATAATAGTTAGGTTAAGGATGAATTTATCAATAAATACTAAAACAGAAGTTCACCAAATTCTCACGCTCGAAAACTGGCCAGGTAAAGAGGTACTTTATGTAAAATGCCTAGTTACCTACATGTAGGGTTTTGAAATCTTGTTTCACTGACCTAAGTTGTGTGCTGAGAAAATGATAATACGAGTACACGGTGTGGAAGGTACACCGACGCGAAAACGGTTACCACGTAGCACATAGAAATTTTTCATCGGTTATTTTTTTTTTAAATCAGTTGTTCTATACATTTTGACCGTGTAGGTATTGCACTTATGTAGGAAACAGCAGATTTTTTTTTAATGATGTACTTCTTCTTAGCGTGTCGATGGCGAATTTTATTAAATATATTTGGCCCAAAATTCAGCTATGCGAACTGCGCTCGCTGATGCAGTCATAAGATCGTCAAGTGCGCAGGTGTTAGGGCATGCAGCGCAAGATGGAAGATTTGCCAATGTCTGTGGAGACACGTCGCATGCACACTTGAGATTTGAGCCGTCCATCCGACCCCTATCTGAAGAGATTGTCTTTGCTACGACCGACTTGGGTTCGGAATAAATTCAGAGATTTCCAAGTCTGCCACGGCAAAGCATGCCCAGGTGGAAGGCTTTCAAACGGCTCGATGAAGCCGTCAGGAGGCTTAAGCAGCTCGCGTTAGAGATCACATCTCGATGTGGAGGCATTGCTATTAGCTGGACTAGCTGGGCCAAGGCACCTAAAAAAGCTTTTACGACTTTTCAGCCTGATGATGTACTGAATACGTGGTAACCGTTTTCACATCCGTGTCCCTACCACCCTGTATTATATGTACCCTGTACTTATGAGGTTACATAACTAGCAATGTAATATGTAATACATAGACAGGAGTCAAGAGCACTTAAAGGTTTATGTTTTAAGAATAGTTAGTAACATTATTTTACGTTTGTTCGAGCTTGCAACTTTAACGATTTATTGTTTAAACATTTGTTATATTTAAAATAATGTGTGCAAAGCGTTAATTTAGAATGGCGACAGAATGCAGTTCGCCTTGAGGTATTCACACAGGACCTATTTATTTGAGGATACTTAGACTTTTTACTAGTCTAGCACAAGGTGAAGTTAGGCTAATCAATAATCTACACACAACTTGCGACACACCGAAGTTACTGACCTTATAGATTAAGTTGAAACTGTCTCGTGTGTTTGTAATTTCACCGGCGGCAGCTCTGCCTTTCAAACTATGCTGATTGCTGGTTGAAATAGGTATTGTGGAATTACTGTTTTTATATTTAACAAACCCAGGATCATTCTACATACTTCTATCTCAAATGATGAAACTTCATCGTATCTCTATGTTTAGAGGTACAATTTATGAAACCACCTTCACCGCACCAGCATTTACGTTATAAAAAACTTTAAGTAGAACTTGTGTAAAAGAAGCTTTTGTAGATTTCACGTTAATTGTAATCCTTTATTTAGTTAAATTCGATACCACTTGTGCAGTGAGCTTGAGAGGTTGAAACGCATGTGAATAAAAGAGTGATGAACATAAACGTTGATGGGTGGAGAGGGAGAGGAAGACCAAACAGATGGATGGATTGTGTGAAGACTGATATGAAAGAGAAAGGAGTAAATGATGCCGTGACGTCTGACAGGGGAGAATGGAAGAAGAAAACGTGTAGAATGGGACAAGGGCAGGAAGAAGACTTGTGCAGTGAGCTAGATGGGTCTAAATCTAACACGCTGTACTTATTATTTTAAATGCTTTTTAATTGAACAACGGTAAAAGCAGTTAAAATATCAAACTGCTTTTGCCGTTGTTTTTCATCCCACAATATCGATTACATGGATAAGGCAAGGCAAAGTGATGTTCTTAAAGCGGTAACGATAATAGAAAAGTCTGGGATTGACAAAAGCTACCGAAAATCTTATGGCACTCCTCTTATAAGTCGTTTTAGAAATACGAACCGCTGTGAAAGCTATTGCCACTGGTCTAGGTCCTAAGGTATACTACTTGATCTAAATTGTACAGAAACACGTGTTTACGAGAATTTGTTTTGAGGCACGTCACATGCGTAACACGAATGTTGGCCGGACATCCGACATCCTTTACCAGATGCCTGTCATACTACACCAAGGATATCCCTAACTACTTCCACTGCTGCGTACCTATAACACCTTCATTGCGGCCTTCAAGGCTCCCGCTCATTACCGCCCGTTCACGAATTTAGGCGAGCAAAACGCGCGTGTGTTACTGGTTGCCTTCGCCTGAGCACCATGTCGTCGCAAGCTATAAGTAAGTTCGTTCATTTGTTTTCTTCTCAGCCGCAGTCACAGCACGATTGTCGCCTATACGTGTAGCTCATCGTGCCCCCTGCCATCCTGTACGGGGGCGGGTGTGACACATCACATACCTGTAACAGCTTCATAGCGGGTGAGGGCTCGCGGGAGTACAGCGCCGCGTCCACGACGCAGTACACATCGCCCGCGCGCCGGCACTGCCCCCAGTCGTCCAGCCCGTACAGGGGCGGCAGGGTCGCGAACACCGTGTCTAGAATCAGATAGAAGATGATGAGAAGGGTTCTGAGGATGTGAAAATCGTTGTAAGGCACAGGCACTCCCTATCTGATCCGATCCAGGGACGACCCAAACCGATGTCCAGAGTCCAGTTTAGTTTAGCCCTGGCCGGAAGTCTAACTGTCAAGCCATCAATAGCTTTGCCTGGTTAAGCAGACGATAACCTCCCATATGAACCTATCAGATGCCATGCACAAACAGGCACTCCCTAGAAAAGAAAGGGTGGACGCAATGGCGTCCCGTGGTACCCAGTTTAACTACTGAGCATGAAGTCTTGCGTTCCATTCACAGGTCGAGAAAACTGTTATTATATTGAGACTTTCCATCAGGAATTTCTCGGTAGTACCTAGCTCAGAGTCGGGATTACTACCAGGTCGTTGGCAATAGGCTCGCCCTCTATTTTATGGCCCTGAAACATAACTGACGAAATGAGAACATAGGTGTGGAATACGTATACTTCTGTCTAACCAAATTCGAGTTCCTCTCAAAGAGGCCCTAGGCATCTTGCTAGATAGTAATGAACCCAATGTATCTGTACTTATACAAATGTTATCATAGCCCAGAGTTGATTGTATAGTAAGTGCTATCAGATACTCAACTCACGTTCTCTCACACCCTAACTGGGAACAATTACTTGTAGGCCGATAGTTTTAATTGCTGTGGCCACCTTGACCGCTAAAACGGACTACTTGATGGTCAGATAGCCCATAGCTATGTTTTTATTGATTAGATCACAGACTACTTGTGCTCTAATCAATAAAAACAAAAACAATTTAGTGATTTGCTGGTCTAGAGGTTACCGAGATAGTTTTTCAATATGGATCATTTTTTTAAAGACCTGCTGCTGTACTGAATAGAAAAGAATATTATTTGTTTGTGCTACAGGGCGTATTTCTCTCTTTTGGTGACGTTACTATCTTCTGTAGATAGGTATTAAGTGGGTACCTACATACTTGTAATAAATGCTGCAATAGAATTATTCCATTTCGGGATCCTTTCCAGAAAAGGCCCTTTTACCTTCCCCACAGGTTAGATGGTGACCTTTTTTCTTCCTCAGTAGATACTGTTAAGTATGTGTGATGATGGCAATTCCTCTCATCTAAGAATTGAACCTAGAACTTTACACTAGGCTCTAGACAGCCACCATTACAACTACCAAACTAGGACTAGTTACATTTTGCGGCTACAAGTGAGCATAATGCATTCTGATCTGATGGACCGCTGAGAAGAACCGAAATCTTTACACTAAGCAAGTTAGCAGCTATCACAGCAGCCTTCGAACTATGTCACAAACAAACTGTGTTTTTGTTTTTGTGATGCTTAGTCTAGGACCTGGGTCTAGGACACAGTATGAAGCCTGGATTAGTTGTTTCTTTTAAAATTAATATTCACAGGAAAATTACTTCGCTGTATCTTTTTTCCTGTACTTTCCCACTACTAGGCAATGGTCTCTCAAATATACAAAATATAAAATTTTTGAATGGATCGGTTTATCCTAATTAAAGATATTGTTTTACTGAGATAACATGCCTGTAATCAATGAATTAAGCAAAGGTGCAATTAGAGTAGGTACACACACATTTCACCAGAGTAGTGTATTTCTTTTCGTTTTCTATTACAAAAAAAACTCCTCATAAGTTCTATTTTTTTTTTTAATTAAATTAACTTCCGAACTCCATACACAAAACTTACCATTGATATCAACAACACTGGCGAGCACGGAACAGAAACACGCGAGGAACCACAGGCGCCACATATCGACACACACCGTGCGCGCGCGCTGACTCGAATCGACTCGCGAGCACTTGGGCAACGCGCGCGCGCCGCCCTTCTCCGCGTTACGACAGATCATCTCGGTTACATTGTACCGTAGTGTGTGGAGTTGCAGAAGAACCAGCTTAAAGATTATGCTATGTTATAGGTAGAATGAGGCTTCAGGTTGCCATGTACAACAGCTAGGCAGTAATTATTGACTTTTGTTACCGCCGTGAACTTGGGAAGCGAAAAATTGGTGGCTGAAAAAGGGTGATACTATACTGCCAGTAGGAATTCACCGCCACGCCCTTCCTAGTCTATAACAGTTTGAAAATATTCATGAGAATTCCAATAGAGAAAAGGGGTCTTGTAGGCCGTCGCCTCCACTCGGGAGATGTGAAGTTTTGGGCCAATAAAATATAATGTCGTGCCAGCGATACGAAGAAGAAGCCCTCAAACCTATTTTCAAGTCACTGGCAGGAATAGGTTTCAATACAAGTTAATAAGAAAAGCTAAGGAAGTAGTCTTTCGAACTAACCAGTGACAGTATGTACTCCTCCAGGTTTTGAACAAAGACCAGGATGACAAAAAACCGACGGAGTTATCAAATGCCATTCATAAATGTAGGTATTGAATAGGTTAGGTAGCTAACGACTTACGTAGGATTGCCTCGTTAGTCGAGTGGTCGTAAGCGTGCTGAGCATGAGGTCCTGGGTTCGATCGCCGGGTTGAGCAGTGTTATTGGGTTTTTCCATCAGGAATTTCTCAGTAGCAGCCACGGAGTCTGGATTTGTGCCCGGTTGATGGCAATAGGCTTGCCCCTTTTTACATGGGACTTAAATATAACTGGCGAAATATGGGTGTACAATTAGGTACACCTCTGCCTAACCCTTCGTGGATTACAGTCGTATGTTATGTTATGTGAGTTGACTTTCTGTCTTTCTCTGTTATGTGACATCGCCGAGGATTTTCAATCTGGTCAAGTGTGAGTTGCTAAACAGTACGAGATGTGTTAACGTGACTGGTTATAGAATGCGCAATAACATGTCATTGATTTTGGAATATTTTGGGATATTGCATGTATTTAAACATATACCCACCTAGATAATCGTTGCGCAGGAATGGGACATTAAAGTTGCTTGCAGCATAGCTAGCGCTTGGTTTTTGTTACACCATGCTATTCTAGCTAATTCTGATGGGGTTAATATTTTTATTTCCGTCTGTTCTTCTCTGATGAACTTCGTTGTGGGATCTAAGACAGTTGAATCACTTCTCCGAGACTCGTTCATTCTCACTGCACGGATTTTCTGGTGGTCACCACTGTTGATTCCAGCTTTCAGGAGTTGGAGTTGTTGGGATATATGGCGGGCTTGTTTCTACCTTTTTTATTTATTTATTTATTAATGAAGGTTTACCAACAGCTTGTGTGTACAAAATGTCTTGAGTACAGGTTTTACAGTCTTGGACTTACACTTTTTTAAACATAACATAACATCACACCTGTAATCCCCGAAGGGTTAGGTAGAAGTGTACCTAATGAAATCCCATGTAACAGGGGGCGAGCGTATTGCCATCAACCGGCATAAATCTAGACTCCGTGGCTGCTATTGAGGAATTCCTAATGGAAAAACCCAATAACAATTTGCCCGACCCGGGAATCGAACCCAGGACCTCATGCTCAACAGTCGCGGTTGCGACCACTAGACAAGACTAGACTAGAACAAGGCAGCTTTTTTAACAATAATGGCTGAAATCACTTTACATGAAGATCCAGGTTTACCCAGTGAAATGTCAAGCTGGTACAGTGGCAGCTTGACTGCTGGTTTATATGTATAGGCCATTCTCCTTGTAGTGTTTTAGCTTAATCAGGCTACAACGTTATACGTCGAGATCGTGATACTCCATGAAGCGGGGTGATGCTCCTGTCACGAGCTGGTCTACTCATGAATCGACGACGCCGGGACCTTGAGCCGGATAGTGGTGAAGATCTATGGGTATCATGTGATACAGATGGTTGACCGATATTTGTATGTGTAATGTACATTAAGCACAGTGCAACTGCTAACGACTATACGTCATGGTTTTGCAAAGTTGAAAGTTTCATACAAACCATAAAGGGCACTGTTTTCATTTGTGGTGATTTAAATTTAAATAGTGCTTCAGTTAATACTGATAATTATTTATGTTATTTTTTGTCTTTTTGTGGCTTGGCTGATAAGAATGTTGAGAAGAATCTGGACGGAGGTATGCTAGATGTAGTGTTGGTCCACGAGAGCGTCGAGGTATCTCTTAAAGAATCAGAAGGTATGGTACCACCCAATAATGACCACCCACCACTGGATATCACTTTAAAGTTTGACACAGCTTCTCATGTTTGTCCATTGCCAGCTAGTAATAGTGATCTGTCTAAGGACTGGAATTTTATTAAGTGCCATTATGAACGTCTTTATACTCTACTTAATGACGAATCTTGGAGTTCCGTAGTAGAGTCAACTGATATTATTTTTTGCACGAACACTTTTTACGAAATTATCTATATATACATATAATAAATCTGTAGACGTGGCGTTTCTGTTCATTGAAAATATTTCGAAAAAAAATAGTAGGGGTGTTAAAGGATCACACACAAACCCATTTCTAGAATTTTTGTCTGTTTGTCGGTTTGTCTGTTCGTTTGTGCGCGCTTCACGTAAAAACCCCTCATTGTATTCAAAATAGAAATATTGAAACATAAGAAGCATTGTTCCGAGTAACATTTAGCGTTTATTTCATCAAAATCGAACAACAGACGCAAAAGATATTAATGTTTAAAATTTAGTTAGTGACCTCATACGCGATTTCTATGATAAATTTAATTATTTACGTAAATAGGTTTTAGTTCAAGTGTAGTTGGAATAGCTGAAAATAAATTTGGTTTTATTTTTCCTTTTGTGTCTACTCTTTGCATGGAAGTAATAAGTAGGTACTACTTACAACCCATTACGAAATAAAATCTCTAAAAAGATAAAAATCAAAACAAAATTAAAATTTGATAAAATCCACGACGTTGTAAATTTGTTCCGTGCGGGAATCAAACCCGCGACACGCAGTGCCGCAATCAATATTGCTCAGCCACTGCGCCAACCGTGCCCGGCATATAACTGTGGTTATGGCTTCCTCGGGCATTGCTGCAACTTTGCTTAAGGGTGGCCGGACTGAACATTCCATTTTCAAATTGCCGCTGAATCTTGCAAGCGAAGATACCCCAACATCAGCAGTGGAAGTTAATAGTATGACGAGTACACAATGTCGCAGAAGCGTGCATTAGGGGCGTTGAACCGCAGCTTGCAGGACATCAGCGGGAACCAGGCGCTGATGGGTGACGTCGTTCGGAGACTTTAGACCCTGTGGACGGTGAGTAATGGGCTAGCTCGCCGTCCGACCGTCTTATGACGACAGGCCGTGTCGACGGCGCGTTCGTGTTCCACGCGCGCCTCAAAGAGATCAAACTCAGCAAACCGGAAGCGGTCCCCCAGAGCCGATGCTTGCCGGAGCTGTGGTACTGTTCGAAAGAGATACGACGGCACTGGAACACAAAGGGCTAAGAAGGAACATGACATGCACGTTTTTCTTAATTTGGAGGTTATTATAAAAAATAAAGAGTGGTTGTGTGTGTGGGTAGTGCTGTCGCCAAAGAACGAGTGGGTCAATAAATAAACAAAAAAAAAATTTTGACATGATCGTCGGCGATTCAAAAGTATACACATCCATAGACACTGTGATGGCTAATGACGATAGTACTGCCTACCCCGTTGAATGTCTCAACTCTCTGGAGTTAACGGGCGTGCTGTCCCATCAGCTGGAGCTTAAAGTTGGCGTTCCAGTTCTGGTGTTGCGAAAGCTTGATGCAACCAGACTGTGCAACGGCACCAGGCTGTTCGTATCACAGAGCTGGGCAGTAACATTATAAAAACGGAGCTATTAAAGAAGAGAGCGTTTTAATTCCCCGCATGCCCACTATTTCGAATAACTTGTCATTTAAATTGAAGAGGTTACATTTTCCCTTAAAATAGTTCTCATTTGACCCATTTACCACCAAAACCTATTCTGCACGCACTCGGCTGAATGCTTTTTGGAACCGCGTAGTGCTTTATTTTAATTTGTTTTTATTTTTGTTTTTTCCCTGTGTCATTAATGCCTAACCTGGTGTCAAAGTGTATAATAATATAGTACTTATTATATTTTATTTTATATCGTGCTTGTTAACTAGTGATCCTAAGATTTTTATTACCTTTTCTGTGTTTACTCGTGGGAACCTGTAATTGGCTCTGTGTTGCTTAAACAATTGTTACTCATTATTTATAGCTGTTGGTTCTCCTATTTTTAAATAAATAAACTCCGTCAGTTTAGCTAAATTTTCAACTAACGATATAGAACGTGGTATCAATAAATTAAAATTCAGTAGTTCTGTTGGGCCGGATAACATTACAGCTAATATCCATAAACTGTCTAAAGCTTCCATAGCCAAACCTCTATTTCAAATATTTAACTTGCCATCAAGCACTGGAAAATATTTATTTATTTATTAAAACTTTATGCACATAATGCACAAAGGCGGACTTAATGCCTTGGGCATTTTCTACCAGTCTACCTTAGGGTGATGCAGAGACAAAACAGTAGGTGCAATAGTACAGAAAATTACCAAGAATAAAGTATAATAATAAATACATATATTATATACTCGTACAAACAAAATATACAAAGTAAAGAGAGTTAAAATTCATACATAGATAAAGAAAAACAACAAATTAATTGTGGGACGAGTCTGCCAACTTCTTATGTAAGTGCTCGCGAGCTTTTACTTTAAATGTGAACCGACTGGTTGCCGTCCTGATATTCAGAGGGAGCGCATTCCAAAGGAAAACTGCCTGGACAAGAAAAGAAGATTTAAGGAAACCAGAGCGGTGAGTAGAACATCGTAGAAGACGATTATTGGAAGAACGAAGATTCTTGCTGTGCGCAGAGCATAAATATTGGAAGTGAGAGGTCAAATAAGAAGGAGAAGTGGGTTTATCTAGAAGAGAAAACAAGGTTGTCAAAGCCCTTAACGCTCCGCGATGTCTGATGGGTAACCATGTTAAATATAGAACTCAATGGAAACTCTAGGGTTACGCCTAAACCGAAGACACGGGTGACATCATCAGTTGAAGATTACAGGCCTATTGCTATATTGTCGGCCCCTGCTAAAGTATTTGAACACATTTTTTAAAGAAATTCAAAGACAAGTCCATATTTATATATGCAATAAACAACATGGTTTTCGCAACAAAACACCAATTTGCTAATAATAGTTGATTTTATTTCTTCTCAAATGGACCGCGGACAGCCAGTGGATGTACTGTATTTCGATTTCCCTAAGGTTTTTGATTGAATTAATAATAATTGTTATGCAAGTTGCCATAGGATTTACACCTTCTTTTAAGTCTTCTTCTTCTGATTTCTGACTATCTCTGGGACCGTCAGCAATTTGTTCCTTGTCTCATACAACTCACATGCATATCAGACACGGTCAGACGTGAGTCAGGGTTCCATTTTAGATCCCTTGCTCTTCTTGATTATGGTAAACGATCTGCCACAAATAATAAAACACGCGAAAAGTCTACTTTACGCCGACGACCTGAAAATATATGCAACTGTATACTGCGTGTCTGACTGTATAGCTCTCAGCATGATATCGATGGCTTGAGTGAATGGGCCGCCACCAACAAAATGGAATTCAATACCTCTAAATTCCAAATTATGAGCTTTGGCCGCATGCGGAGTCCTATACAGTACGACTAGTTTGAACAACGAGTCTATAGCCAGAGTGTCGACAGTAAAAGACCTCGCTGTACTGTTTGATAGCAAACTGGCCTATCATACACACATTATAAGTTTGGCGAAAGAATCTTTCAGACGCTTAGGTTTTGTTTTATGTAACTGTTTTAAAAACCAGGCTGTTTTCCGGCTCTTGTTCAACGCTTTAGTTCGGTGCAAGTTCGAAACCAGCGCTTGTTTATGGAACCCTCACGAGGTTACCTATACACTCATGCTGGAAAAAGTGCAAAAAGCCTTTCTCAAATACCTATACAAACATGGTGTTTAGGTAATATTCATATATTATGTATCCTAATAACTTTCTTTTAGAATGTTTGAATTTTAATTCACTTAGAGTTACGCGTGTTGTTGACCAAATAACAACAGCGCGGCGTATAAAATTATACATGGTTGTACCGAAGCCTCGGATTACATGTGGAGCTGTGTCAATTCCAAATACGTATAATCGCTCTAGAAAGCATAAATTGTTTAATGTCCCATTTTGTCGCACGGTAGCTCGATCCACCTCCCCTATACCGCGTGTGCTTACGATGCTCAACGCGCTCGTGGAGACCAACCCTGGATTGGACATGTTTTCTGATGAATGGAAGACGATAATGTTAGAATGTTTGTGGTTCTGTGAGAAGACCGAGTAAAAGGATTACTTAATTTAGTGTTAATGGCTTATGCTGTAACAAAATAAAATGTTCCCACTGCTGGGATACAGGTGCTCTCTCTACGAGAGAGTATCTTCTTCGTAAATTCAGAAAATAGACAGCAGCTTCTTCCTGAATCTGTTTATGGCATAATTGTTATCACAAATCAGTCTTGTGAATCAGTGGTGATTAGTGATTATACCAAAATTCCTCTCTATACCAATCATACCTAGTCGTTTCTTTAGATAACTATTTGTAATCTGAAGTACATTTTAGAAAAAAAGACATAAATGAATTATATTCAAACTTGGTTAACTACGCACGAAAATACTATCGAACTTGACCTACATACCATACCACCATAATTATTAAATGTTAAATAACCCATATTATCAAACAGGTATTTCCGCCATTCAACCTAATAGTAGGTACATCCCTGTCCTCCTCCGTAATATAACCAGTTGGATGGTATTGCCACATGCGTGAGGTGAACGGCCACTTCCTCCGGTCAAGGTCTGAAGTCTGTTGCAACACCAGAGCCTACTAATCTGTGCAACGTAACCTACTGCTTTTTGTAATCAATCGCTTTGGAAGAAACGTGACATCATAATATCACGCATATTTTCCTCAATAGGGTAGGCAGAGGTGTAAGACGCATTTTGAAAGATGACTACTTATTTCCAATAGTCGCAAGCTCGACTACTGAGCATGAGGTCCTGTGTTCGATTACGGGTGGTGTTAGTAGATTTCTCCATCTGGAATTTCCCAGTAGCTGCCACGAAGTCTATCATCAAATGACCCATTCCGCTCCGCCCAGAGCGGGAGGGGTCATTCGATGAGTGTCCAGACTTGTACTAACTAAAACCCATCCACGTTTCTTCTTAGCCTTTTGTATTCCAGAGCCGCGGTATCTCTTTCAAAATGAACCCGGAGCCCCGGGAAAAAATATGATACCTCTGCCTAACCCTTCGGGGATTACAGGCGTGATTTTATATCAACTTACTACATCGCATACAGCTATCAAAAATGTATCTACATTGATTATTTTGACAATAATACTAAATGAGATTAATAAATTTCTCTCTATTGTATTGTGTATATTCGTTATGAATAAAAATTGCAATAGTAACACTCAACTAGGTGTTGCAAGCATTTTAGGTAAAGTTCGGGGGTGCGCGCGATGTGCGGACACATGGTCACAGGTAGGAACAGTGAGTTTTTAGTCCTTACCTCTATCCGACAAAATTCTTACTGGGTTTTTTAATGTGTTATAATTGTCTCTAACACAACCTTTGTAATTAAATAAATGAATAGTCCGACATAACCGTCGGCTCGCCCCAGACGGAGGGTATCCTTGAGGAGCAATTCTGAAAAACTTTAACAATACTGACTGTCATAAACTGGTTGTCAAACTTTCGGGCAACTGATTGTCAAAGATCCAAATGAAATGTGAAATGACAGCCGCGACCAAGGGCTTAACGTGCTTTCAGAGGCATGGAGGAATCTCGGTATGTAATGGGTGGTCACCCATCCACAGACCAACCTAGGCAAGCACGGCTTAACCTAAAGATCGACCCGAGCGGCTGCTATTATTTAACCACGAGCTCCTTCCTCTTAACCATACTCACTGTATAATCTTTATGTGTAAACAAATGTTGTTTTTATGGTAATAAATAAATAAATAAATAAATAAAACAACTATTCATCTTCATCTTTCTACCCTTGTCATGGGCAGCAAAATTGTTGATTGTTACTTGGAGTCGGCGCAACACTTCATTTTCTTCTATTCTCTGCTGTCAACCGCCACACTATCATGGCAAATATCTATTGCGCTATTTCATTACTTAAAAGTCTGGGGGACGCCCTCAAAGGCAGATTTGTAACGGTTTTGTTTACTATTTACGAATGCAAGTTTATTTCTTCAATTGACTCCTTAGAAGCGCATGCACTGACCTTATTGGTGATGCTCCAAAGAAAGGTCAGGTGAGTAGTACTCTCAGCCAGCGCGCTCGTGTATCTAGGTGCATGAACGAAGCGAAAGGAGTACCTATGTAAGAATCGTAGCAGGTGGCGTTCTGTAGTTTATATACCCCCTGTGGCAGCGTGAGTTTATGAATGTTAAGTTGGCTGTGGACCACATTTCAGCCTTAATGCTTAAGGCATAAGGGTTAAAAGTGGTCAACCGTCAACTATGTCAAGTGTACACGTTCAAAGTTATGTCTGTTGTTTATTAGGACAGACACAGTGGGACCCTTGTATAAACCATAGAAAGTTCATCCAAAGTTCAACAAAAAATAAAAGGCCGAAATCAAAATAATGACTTTTAATGTTTTTTTTTTTCAATTTCAAATATGTATTAATATTTACATGAATAATCTTATCGTAAACATAAAATAAAAAATATCGTTGATTACGTTAGACTACACCGCGTATTGTTCATTGTTTGACAACCCTATTTTTTTACTAGAAATACATTAAAACTGGGTAAGAAATCACGTCACCTAAAAATACTCAATGGAAAGGAAGTGGCATCCCTTGCCTGTTCACTAAAAATAAAATTATTTAGAAGCTATCAAATTTCTTGATTATTAAACTATCTACTTAACAATGTATATTTGCGATATAAGCCCTCAGTACCTCCATACCATTCTGACCATCACAAGTAAGGCGTGATACACACATTCGATTTTGCCGACCGTATGTGCGTAGCAAGCCTTAGACAGGACTTGTTGAAAAGGTCAGACAAAACCTATTATTGTAAGCAGTTTTTTTTTATAATATAGCATTAATCTATGGAAGCTATTTCAACAGTATTTCGTCTGTCAAAATTCTGGTGATTTTCTTCCAGTTTTAATGTGTCACTAACTATGATGCGCTTGCACATAGCGCGAGAATTGATCTTTGTAGTACAAGAGATAGCATAGTCAAGTGGCGCGTCATGTGACGAGTCTAGGAGCTAGGTTAGTAAATCAATTATTTACTCACCTTAGTACTTTTTGATTATGTTATCTTATTCTATTTAAATGCTAGATTTTTACATATTTGACTTACTTTATTTGTTAGTAAAAGTTATGAGGCCGACCATATGAAGTTGTTTTTTCCAGAGAAAGTTTGTCAGATTTTCCAAGATGAAGCGCGTTTTAACTATGCTGTCTCTTAAACTATATAAAATATCACGATGTTCCGTCAACATGTTACAATCAAAAACGTTAATAATATGGAATTATACAAATTTTATTTTCGATAATCATCTTTATAATTTTAGGCAAATAATAAAATAATTAAAAAAAAACACTTACGATATTTATTTATGTACTTTGCTTTAATTTTGTGAAAAACGTACATTACAAAATATGATTTTTTTATTGTTTTATATTTGATTTTGACAGAAAATGCATAGGGCATTACTCTGTTAAGTAAAGGAAAACGATGGCCAATCCAACAGAACGAGACGACCGAAGATGCGTCGGAGTGGCCAAAGTACACCATAAACACATTTCTATAAAGCCTAAAATTATAAAGACATAAAAATAATATATTGATAAAACTATCTAAATTAAGTAAACGATCATAGACGAAAACGCAACTTGACTAAAACTAAATAAATACAGGGTGTAAACAATTGCTCCATTAATAAATATTACATTATATCTTTAATCAATTAATAGTTATAAATTTCAACTGTCCATTTCATGGAGACCGTTCGGTTATCTAATTATTTTATATTTATACATATTTCAAATAGCAATTTTTTACACCTTATACTAAAATTATGTACAAGTGTGCTATATATGAAAATATCTTTTTATATATCCAAGCGAAAAGCAATATTTATCTAACGTATAGGACGCAAAATGAATAATTATTAATTACTAAACAAGTCCGGACAAGGTGGCCTAATTTACCCAATCTTTAATATAATTGAAACCTCTCGTAAAACTTTACATTTCCTTCCACCTTGCCCAGGTATATCACGTTATTTAGAATTTAAAATCGTAAATAATGCGTGGAATAAATTATCAACATTGCACGTAGGCTTTGTCACTCACTTATCAAAGGCTACCTTGGTTGCCGCAGGTCGACACTGACAGCTGTCAGATTTGACAGGCAGAAAACGAAACACCATGTACATTATAATTTTATAGTATACATTTTTCAACTTTTAATAATATTTTCCTCATAAAGTAAAATAGGTCTTTAGCTTTACCACAGGACTAACACTAATAATAATTTATTGCAATTTTATACGTAAACTGGTTTTGTTTCAATTAGCCCTGTGGTCAACAGGCCCATTAAAAATGGCGCATTTTAGGTATTTTAATAGTAAAAGCTTTATATCAACATTACATTATTATGGCTGAGTCGTAAAGCTAATTATGTCAAAGGTGGATTAGACTCATGGTACAATATTGCTGCGACAAATATTCTTCTTATGACAAGACACGTAATTGGCCCAAGGCTAGGTCATACACAGATGAACCAATGAGGTTTTAACATAACATAACATCACACCTCCAATCCCCAAACGGTAAGGCGTCTATCTAATAGTACACCCACATTTCACCAGTTACTTTTAAGTCCTATGTAATAGGGGGGCGAGCCTATTGCCAAGCAGGCATAAATTAGCAACGTGGCGTGGAAAATGCCATGCTATTGGTGGAATCACTTGTGGTGATATCTTGTACCGCATGAAAGCCAGACTGTTTTCAAGCCATTAAGTTTAGATTGTACCTACAGGTGCTTAACCCTGTGGTTAGCGAAAGGTTTATTTTTAATCGGCCTCATTGATTACTTACGCCATATTGGATTTGATTCTCATAATTCGAAGATGAGAAAAAGGCTTTTATAGACATAATATAGAGGTTACACATTTGCAAAGGATGACACTTAGCAACATCTATCAAGTCTTGGTGAATTATTTATCTATTTTTGTTTAGAAATTCGCACTACTAGCTTTACTGTACTATTGACGCACGCATTTTACTTTTACTCTGTGCTTGTCTAATTTGCTAAGAATTCTTGAGTGTATTTTACATCTAAAAACAATTTAAAAAAGGCAGTATCAAGCAGTGTTTAACCATTTTTACTAATATTTGGTAACACTAAAATGAATGCCTAAATAAAGCGCATTTTAGGATTTTCAACCCGGCTGAGAGATAAGAAATTTCAACAGTGCTTTAATAATTAGGCGTTATATTAGGTGCCGCGTCGCGTAGTATTAACAAAACGATTATTACTATACATGCTAGTCATGCTACTAAGTGTCATCTCCCTTTTGTATAAGGTTTCAACATTAAATTAGTATTTAAAGATGAAGACATAAAATTATTGTCTTTGTGAAGAATAAAAAATGAGAATGCAGATTAGACACCAATTAAATATAGAATAGGCACTCATTTAGAATACTAATCACACGTACGAATAACTAACTCATTTTTTATTTAGTAGTTATGTATTACTTAATTATTTGCTCACTCCTATTTTTACATCGTACTGGCGATTATAGAAGTATAGGTGAACCAGAAAAGGTACGCGCTTCTGTAATTTTCGGTGTTCCAAAAAGTGTTAGTGAATTAGTGCGACCTTCAGCCCACAGAGGCAAAGCTGCTGAACTATGTTTTACACTGTCGCCTTTTGTCATAGTGCAGCTATTATTGCGCATTTGTATGAAGATTTATCTCTATTGGATGACCATCACTACAGAAAGAAAACTTCATACACACACACGAAAATCAGTGTAGCTACGCTCTAGTTGCAGCTTGTCATATCCACTCAAAAGTTAGAAAAGCTTATTTAGAAGTTGTTTTTCAATGTTTATACCATAGTACATACTTATAAAAATTTAGTAAGAAAGAAAGAAGAAAGAAAACATGTTTTTTTTTAGTAAGAACTTCCTTGATTGTAACAGCTCTCAGCAATCACGCGTTCTTTTTTAAATAAAAAAGTTAATTGCCGAAGCGCATACTTTTGCTGGTAGATCTGTTTGTAGTTTTACGTATTTTTTCTAAATCATGTGTGCATTGGTTGGTATGTATGTATATTATGTTGGTTCCGATTCTTATTTGCAAAAGGATTGGCAAAGGTTGACAAATATATTTTTTTATTGCGGTTAGACCTTGTACAAAATGTCGGCCGGGGATTTTCTTAGGCCAAAGGTTGCGATAACAACAATGGATCATTGATAAATTGACACTCAACATATAATCAGATTTATTTGAATAGGTTGACAGTATCTTTCAACATACCCACGCTATCGACATAAAATGATCAACAACAATTTGTTTACAAGAATCCTCGGTAACTCTAAACAGTTTTGTCAGACATTTCAGATTTTTTCATTTACATTATTTCATTAATTAACATTATATTAACGTTGGAAGATTACAGAACTTAGAATTTTAGTAAGTATTGCGAATTCTTCGCCTCCAAAGAAAAGTTGTAAGAAATACAAAGTTGTCAGTTTCGTTTGCAGAGTTCTGCCCAGTCTGTTATAATAAGTATATCGCATGATGGTATGTAACTGTTCCATGTTTGAGCAGGTTTTTTAATAATCCGGTAGATGGCGCTAGTATTAAGGTTTAGTTAGCCAAACCGATACCTTTAGAGATCATAAGTGCCTGAGTCAAACAAAGACTGTTTAAAATGATCACGTAGTATGAACAAGTTAATTTAAACAATCATCAGTCGTAATGCCGGAGCAAAAGACCGTAAAATGGCCATTCCACCCAGTAATCTAATAATAATCAAAGCCAAAGTCAAAATCAAAACCTTTATTGCAAACTATTTGTTCAAATTACATTTTGACTTTGACTTTCATGTCTTAGTTGGTTGATAAGTAATATTATATTCCATCCGTAAGTCTAATTATTATCAAACTCCAAACTAAGTGTACAAATAACCGTTTTGACTCTGACCTTGACTTTGACTTTTTATTTTTAACCAGTTTATAAGTAAGACAATGTTGCCTATCCTCAGTCCATCAGTCCAGTCCAGTACCTGTGAGCAGGTAGTGCAGCAGCGAGGCGGCAGTGAGGGCGAAGTCTCAGTCGACGCCGGCGAAGCCCTGCGAGCCTTCGATGGCCTTGATGAGCTTCTCGCGGAGCTGCTGGTAGCTCTCGTAGGGGGGGAGGTCGATGCGGTTGAAACTAGAGGAGGAGAAGGTTATTTAGTTACATTGTGGAGTGCAATAAATACAATATGTTAAAAAAAAAAACTTGTCCGATCCGTGAGGGTATTATTGGGTATTGAGATTAGATTATATTTATGTAATCCTTTTTGGAGAAGAAGTAAAAAAATACCCCGATGAAAATTAAATAAAATGTACATTGGCAACACACGGGCGCGTGTGATCGCTTCTCGGGTAGCGACGTCATACAAAAAGCAATTGACGATCGAACATACTTATGCCGAAGATGGTGTTGTCACGTTTTAAAAGTTTGTTAGAATTTAGTGAAACGGGGGTAAGTTGGGTCAAAAATCATGCATTTTAAAATTCATTAATATTTTTACTTTCATTAATATTTTATGTTTCTTATTTTACTTCGCAATGTCATTGGTAAACCTATAAGCTCCTTTCGGTTCGGACAGGGTTTTTTTTAAATATTGTATAATTTGAGTGTCGAGTTTAATTTTTTTTAAATAGGTCAAATTCAAAGCTGATTAATTAGATCAAATTGAAGCGCCCCTGCTTACATGATCTAACGACTTCTTTTAAAGGTGACAATATTGTACCGCGCACTGGATTCTAACACTTGTCTAGGCGCCGAAAAAGTCACAACCCCGTGCTTAAAACGGCCGTGCCATCAAGTGCTACATCTAGTGATTGAACTTGAAAACGAGGGTGTTGAAATTTCCTGGGTTTATTTCCCCGATCGGGCAGAGTTATAAGGTTTTACCATTAGAAGTGGTCAGTAGCAGAGCCCGAATCAAGATTTCTCTCCGGTTTGTGGTTAGTGGCTATCAGCTTGCTACTATTATATCATCAGACGCATAACTTGTAATAAATTTCAGTCTATCTCTTTGACATACTACTTACTACATATTTAAAAATACAAATCCGTAAAATTACCTATCAAATTAAATCGTTACGTATTTTAGATAAAGTCGCAAGATGACACACTGTTTTCAGCTTATTCAAACAAATCTGTCGCAGGTACTCACCAGGTATGCGCCCTGGGGTAGTTGTCCGGCGAGCCCCACTTCTCGATGGTGAAGAGCTGCGGCCCGTTGCTGCCGTACAGCTCCTTGAAGCCGTTCATGGGCACGCGCGAGGTGCCCGTCACGAACTGCAGCAGGCGCGAGCGCATCTCGTTGGAGAACGACAGGACTACCTGTGGAAGGGACAGACAGATTGGAATCACTATGCTAATAGGCTAAATGGCTCGTTGTGCGTTTTTGTTTCGGTTTACGAGACGCGCGTGCAGCTGGTGTTATCGCCGCCCTAACACTAACATAATGATGGCAGCGTACGTGTTGTGCGAGGAGCCCGGGTATCCCGCGCGCCGCTAGTGGCGCTTCTCGCGTGTTCGTAAATGAGCCCCAAGAGCGAGTTTCCCCCATGTTACTTAATACGGGCGTAGCCGCGTTGAGCGGAAAGCCTCTTAAGACGACTTTTTCAAATATTAAACCTATTTTTAAAACTATAGAATAGTACCTTATAATCAATGCCTTGCATTACCTAACCCGTGTTACTGTTACATACCACCGCGCTCACTAACTGTCGACCACTTTTCACCCTTATGCCCTCAGAATTAAAATTGAAAAGTAGTGGAGATACGAGTGCTATACTGGCAAACGAGCTGACAATGCAGATAACCTCTAAGCTACCCATTCCACGTGTGCAACGAGCTAGCGAGTTTGTTTGTTGAACAATTAGAAAGAAGCCGAAGTGAATAAAAGTCGGGTAAAACAAAGCACTAACTGCAAAACCATCATGGCTCACTGTGTACTCACCCGCCAGAACCACTGCACCACGATATGGTTCGCATGATAATCTCCCTTGTACAGCGTGTTAGCTCTCCAGTCCCTGACGTCGATGTGCTGGATGCCACACAGCAGCAGCTCCAGCTCGTTCTCGTCGAAGATCTTCAGTAATGGGAGAGGAACCAAGCCTCCTAGACCTTCGAGGAACGCGAACATCTGCTCTTGAACTCGACTGACGAATCGCCATTGGATTACTAGCCTGGAGTGGAAGATACAACGTTATATCATTCATTTCATTCAGTTCATTCACATCAGTAGGGCTCAAAAACAATGTATGTTTCAATTCAACTGGTTGAATTCCCCGCTGTGTGATCTCTCGTGCGACGGATGATAGTTCCGTTTAATTGATAATGTAATGACATACAGAGTTTCAACTAGGAACTAATGATCGGTATCGGCGCATTCTTCAGGTAGGTTAGAGTATCCAGTAATAATAAGTTTATTTCATTATATTTTTTGGCATACATTTCATGTCGAGGAGGCTCCATTTAGGCATAGAAAATGCCTGTAGTTGAAGGCTCTGCTCTTCCCTTACATTATAATATTACAAATAGGTAAATAACAAAAAGATTTGTATAGTGTGTGTGTGTGTGTGCTTGCGCGCGTGTGTGTGTTTAATAATAATAAGTTTTTATTTATTTTCTCTTACAATGGTTTTGTAGCACTGAACAGTTTTAAACTATATAAATTTTCATTGTGAAAGCTGGTGCTTGAAATAAGTTTTAGAAAAAAACCTGTGTTACAGGTCACCAGAATGCTTAAGTAGTTACATTATACATGTGTAAGGCAAATAAGTTCTGTTGTCAACTCTAACACGCGACTGGTCGAGTGGTCGCAAGCGCGACTGCCGAGCATGAGGTGCTTGCTGGGTTCGACTCCCGGATCGGGCAAAGTTTTATTGGAATTTTCCATCAGGAATTTCTCAGTAGCAGCCACGGAGTCTGGATTTGTGCCGCGTTGATGGTAATAGGCTTGTCCCCTATTACATGGGACTTAAAACATAGCTGACGAAAAGAGGGTGTACTATTAGGCACACCACTGCCTAGCGCTTCGATGGACATGCGTAATATAATGTTATGTCGGACACCTCTTTAGATTTCACTTAAAGACCAGTAGCTACCTACTAGTTCTTCTTAATACTGTAACTCATTTGGCGTCATTTAGAAATTATAAATTAATAAGCTAATATGTATAGAAGTAGCAACTTTTAAAAGTGATCTGCTGCCATTGATCGCAATTTTATGTTGCTACGAGAAAGTATTTTGGACCCTTTACTATTATGAAATAGGTCTTATGTCAAAGTTGCAATCGATATTTCACAAGGAAATCGCTATTGAATGTTGCTACCTGTATTCATATTAGTGCTCGCGACTGTACATACCAATCTGGTTATAAACTTCCCGTTGCTAGGACAGACTTACTTGATGTACTCGTCCTTGTTATCGTTGTCTACGGAGATGTTGGCGCCGCCCGGCTTGAGGTCGCGCTGTATCGTCTTACCCAACTGCTCCTCGTCTACTGAGAACGTTAGGTACAGCTCTGAGGGGTCGTTTTCCTGCAAATTATCATCAAAAATACGGTTCAATCAACCTCTAAGGTTATAAACCTAGAGAAATTAACCTACACAGCAACCCAGTAATACAGAATTTAAAATCTGCCTTATAGTAATACTTGAAATTTTTACCCATCACATTTATGTTGTTGAACACTTGACTGCTCACGAAAAAGACAAACACTTTCAAAGAAACTTAAAGGACGAAATCGTTTACACGCACAGATCAGCATTTTCTTGCATCTTTTTACCTTTCTATACAATTCGATTCCAATCATCATCACCATCAGCCTACAACAGTCCACTGCTGGACATAGGGCTCTTCAATCGCACACCACTTAACTCGATTCTCGGTAACTGTCATCCAGTAGCTAGCAGCCCCCCTCACCGCTAGCGGCCTCGGGCTCTCCAGTCGCGAGCACGTGTACACCACGCCCATCGGCCCTACGGTTAACATGGTCGACACAGTGCCACTACAGCCAATCCACTTCTGTCACAATTATTTTGCAACTCACTAGTCAAAGGTCCAATCGCACGTTAAGTGGTTTCGATGCGAATAAAAAAACAAAAAAAAGTTTATTGATTCATAAAAGTCTTACAATATTTAGGTATGACACTGGATCCCGCACTAGGATACCCTGTGTCGCAGGATCCAGTCTCTTTCGACAGATAATATGAGTTATAAAAAGGATCAAATGCAACGGTTACAGTATAGTTCACTTAACTTAGGACTAGAAGGTAACCAAGTGTATGTGTGTGTCTATTGAGAGTGAGTATGTATGTGATGTGTGTGAGTATGTATGTGATGAGTGTGAGTGTGTATGTGATGAGTTTAAGTATGTATGTGATGAGTGTGAGTGTGTATGTGATGAATTTAAGTATGTATGTGATGAGTGTGCGTGTGTGATGATGAATACCTACTTTAATGGCTGAACGATAAAAGGTTTTCCGTTTCAGCATAATTAAGCCCAATGAAAAAAGAATGTATGCAGATACTTGCGACCGCACTTCTCGCTCCACCGAATGAAGTCTTTACGTGACAGAGTGGGATAGATATACTTGAAAACGGGACACATTTTTTATATCAAGTCAACGCCAGGTCTTGTTTAATTATGCCGAAATGATTTCATTTTGTGACTAACCTTGATCCACATGAGTGAGTTGTAGTATTCTAGGTCTACAGATTCCATGTCGAGCAGCTCTATCGTCTTGCCCAGCATCATCTTGTAGAATGGACGGATGAAGAACGCTGGAAAACATTCTAGAGTTACTCATTTGACTCATTTGTGATTTTTCTTGGAGCGTTCGAGAAAGTGTTATTGTCACAGATATAGATAGACATAGATAACGCAAGTATCACGATCTGTATGAAAACCAAGCGTGCCATTTTTTGACTACCTACTATGACGTCACAAGCACTATTTAGTGATGGGAAAATCAAATCGATTTAAAGATTAGCCGCGTGCTTCACCCGTCTCGCCCCACACCCCGCCTAGCGCCAGCGCTCACCCAGCCCAGCAGTACGTTGAGAGTTTTCGTAGGGAGAGGATGCGTGCTCGAGCGCTCGCGTTCCGTCAACGTGCTAGTTTTTGGATACATTTGCCATAATTTCAAGTTTATCAGTATAAACACGTAAAATAATATTCGATTGAAACACCTTATATTCAATGTAATTCTAGTGTTTACAAAAAGCAACGGGATTCTACCCTTTTTCTTCTCTTTCTCTCACTCAAAGATTTGCTGGGTGAAAACTCAATTTTGAATAAAGTTCGCCTTTGTATATACCATTTCTCAATTACTGTACGAATAATTCTTTACCATACACAATTACTCAATAAATAGTTATTGAGTAATTGTATAAGGTAAAGAATTATTAGAATTGTTTAAATCGATTTATTAATCGATTTTGAGACAGAGTAATGAGACAGACACAGGCATGAGATATACAGAGGAATGAGATAAACAGAGAAAAAAAAAATACCTAATCATCTTAGTAGTACATAGACTTATCAATTAACTAACTTCATCAGTTATGATACTTATGATCTTCAGTAGATCAATAGTCGGATATGCTTCTTTTGTCAATATTCGTTGCTTTTTCCCTTCAACAAAGCTTGCTTCCTCAAAATGTATTGAACATATAGTGCTATGCTTTGTTGGGAACCAATCTTTATTTCCCGTCGCCTCAATCCATTTTTCTTTCAAATTGGGTTCATGTGGAAAACTAAAATAATCACGAAACATTACGATTATTTATTAAAATTGTCTATATATTAAGTACCTATAAAATACAAAATCATTCCTCTGCTTCCAAAATCGATTCTTGAGAATCGATTGGTGTTGCATAGCATGAACAGCACTAATCGCTAAAATGGACAGAAAAATGATAAAAGCGCCTGTACTACGAAACCGAAGCGATATACGATAGTATCACTTGTTTCGATATCCATCATCTGTTAAAACAAAACATCGCATCAACCGCTCCAAGTAAAAGCGGCAATGTAATACGATATGCATCTTACTTTTGACGACCTATGTTTTTCTCAAATTTAGTATTACCAGATATTACTGTGCGTATTAGATTCAAAATAATTGATTTTAAAATTAATTACGCATAATATTAATCACAAAATGACTGACCGATGGAAGGAAACGTTTACTTTATTTTTTCTCACCAGATTTGAACTGTTTTTACAATTTATAACAGCACAATTAACCATTTTAAGTTTTTTAACTGACGTCCGACTAGCGCGGCCACACCGATGCGACTGAGCGCGAAAGTGGCCGCTTATGATTCTGCATCATAAGCTGGGCACGCGAAGTAGTTGCTTTTGCGTTATCTATGTCTATCTATATCTGTGGTTATTGTTGACGCGGAGTACCTCCCCGCACAGCTGCGCGGCCACACTCTCGTACAGCCGCCGCGGGTAACACACGTCTACGTTGAATATTGTCAGGCCGCGGACCAGATAGTAATATCTAAATTCATTAGACGAATTTCATTTACAAACCCAACATTCCCGGGACGAAGTTATGCCCACAAATATTATGTTTCATTTGTTATAGCGCACAACTGAGACCCTACAAAACGGCTCTTACGGTAAGATTTCTATGGATAATATTATTCGACTAAATTAAACCAGATTAACTACCCAAGACTATTGCTATCTCATGAAGGAATACGCTGACAAAGAATGTAAACATTCTCTATCTACACGATACTCACCATCTAACAGTTTCCCATGGTACACGGCCATGCCGGCGACTCTCCCGATAAACTTGAAGTAGCTCAGATGTTCCTCGTTGCACACCCCACTGTTGGGATTGATCTGTAGCGTGTAGTTGTCCATGGCAGAGTACTCGAACAGTCCGTAGTACGGGTTGAACATCTCCTTGGAGAGTAAGAAGAACCATTCGCGGGCTAGGCCGCCGTAGTCTGGAAGAGAATAGAGTGTGATCAACACAAATATAGATCTTATAGTCTTATGCTAATAGATGATAAAATAGGGTTTTCTGTAAAAACAGGCAACCAAAAAGGGGTGGTGCCTTTAGTTATGTATAGTCTGCTCCGTCTCTTTCTCGCACTGGAATCATGACATCAAAATGGGACCAGACAACACTTTTTTTCCAGGAAATACTCTATCCTGACTTTGAGGAGCTCGTGGTTTAATAATAACAGCCGCTCGGTATTAATAATAGTAATTGTAGATCTTTGACAGTCATTACAGGTAGTCAGTGGCCTAGAAAGTCTGACAACCAGTCTATCAAGGGGCATCGTAATACACCGTACTAACTGGGTTGTGGAGGTCAGACAGGTAGTCCAAAGTACTGGTATTCAGCTGCACCCGGTTATACTGGAAGCCAACCTCAAAATAATTGGGAAAGGGCTAGGTGGTGACCCTTTTTTTTTGTTCCCCGGGTAGAAAATCCACACGGATGTCCTCCGCCCTGGGGGTGGGCGGAGGGGTCTGTCGGACTCTAACCGACTAAAAACCACCCCGGTGTTCCCTTTCCACACTTGCATAGGTATCCCAACTTTATAACTTTTTTATGTTTGTTATGTGGAAATATATTGTCATAGAATAGTTGTGAGAAGAGTTCTGAGTTTGAATCTCAATGAAGACCAAAGAAACGTTGAATGACTTGTGTACAAAATAATATGGCTAGAACAGGGGAGTACCTACTGAGATGTCGGCGATTACAGAAGTATGGAAGAAGAAGACATACTGCATCAACCACTAATACATCTGGAAAAGGGCCGGCGGGTAAATTCGAAGACATACGGAGTCCCCAACCCGGGTTCACGTCGCGGATTACGGCCCACGGTCTTAAACAGATGGGAGGCCTTTGTCCCAGCAGTGGGAACCTTACATGCCGGGTATGTTGTTAAGGGCAGAATGATCAGGCAGTTATAGCTTACCAAGTCCGACTTCGGATTCGAACTCGACCCACAGCTTGGTCTTGAGCAGGTCCAGTCGACTGACTGAGCTGATGATGCGGTACGAGTCCTCCAGGATCGAGTTACGTCGCACTTTGATCTCGAACTTGTTTGGCACATTGCTCTGAAAGAGAAATATGTAATTTTTTTTTATAAAATATTATCGAAATAGTTTGATAAAAACGCCCGATCGATGTCCATAACATGAAAGACATAATTAGAACTTAAATAAATTGAAAAGAACAGCCAAAGGTCTCATTGCAAAAAAGGCCTTTTTGACGAAATAAAAAAAAACATATTTAGTTAAGAGAGAAAAGTATGGAATAGTTCAAAAAAGTTTAATCTTAGTATCGACTTATCATGAAACTGATAACAGATATTTTACTTGAGTGAACAGTTCACTCGAGTGACTTTTAATTTTTGTTTTATTCGACATTCACAAGACACTGACAATATTACTTGGTAATGAATGTTAGTTAAACGTTAATCCTCTTCATTTTACTCCATTTGGTAGGCGAGTGAAAGATGTCGGGTGTCGAAATCAATCATCGTTGGTTGACTAATGAATTCAATTTCCACTTTTGATTTTTTATGTCCCACTTCGAGTGGATGTAAGGCGGGATCTTGAGGAGATATTGAAACACCGGGAGCCGAGTCTATACTGACTTTATTATAATGATTAAACGATTAATAAGATTACATCTAAGTACATACATGATATAAGGCTGGTTACAATCCAATAAGGTTGCTTACACACTTAAATCCTGAATGAAAGACAAATATGAACAAATTTGCTTGTAAATTCGCTGTGCGTCTGTTTCAAACTACATTTTAATGGCACCGTTCGCGAATTCGCCGAAAAGCTCTTCAGTTTCAAGCGCACACGTGGTGGCATAATACCTCATAGTTCTGCGTTTACTTACCGGTGACTCAAGAGACGAGTAATAGAGAACTGTGGAAGAAGATCTCTTACCGACCCCATACAAATTGGGATAAGGGTAGAACAATAATGATGATGAGGATAGGTTTATCTTACCGGTTTGCGCAGCTGACTCTTGAGGTACTCATACTTGCGCTTGTAGTCGCGCGAGTACGGCACGGCGGGGCCCGCGATCTGCGGGTTGGACAGGCGAGGGTCCTCCCACTGCGTCGTGCGCGTGTCTGCAAGATACAAGTCAGTACTGTAGTAATATAATAATCATATTTATTTGCTTAAAAACATGGTATAAAAGATGGTAAAATACAAAAAAAAACAAGAGCATACATGTTTTTGCTTAACAGTGATAAGCGTAAAAAATTTAACATTTATTGTCAAAGAAGTCTTTGACACTGTAAAAACTATGACTACACAACCATTCATGCTATTTATTTTTAAATGAACTTACATTTAACATCTTGAGATTACTTGGTATTTTATTATATATACGCACACACATAGATATACAACTTTTATTATATTTAGCTAGTCTTGGAAGGATATCCAGGACCAGCTAGTAGCTAGTAGTTATCATTACTTTATTAATTTCGACTACTCTGGTCCATATGGTAAGGATTTAAGCAGGTAAAACACATAGAAAAAACTCAAAATGAAACTAAAAAAAATAGATCCAATATTTGGACATTCGACTGCGAACTTGGGCTGGCCGCTGCGGATTCAATATAACTACTTTTAGCTAGATTGAATCCGCAGCGGCGGGCAGCATCGACCCTATACTACCAATCTAAGTGCAATGTTTTTTTTGAATGGTATCTCGCCGGTCTACCTAGAAAGTTGTCGTCTGCCTAACTGGACTATCCTGTGGGTGCTTTGAGCGTGAGGCCTCCAGCCAGGTCAGGGCAGCCATCATTATTTAGGGACATGTTTAAAACTACAGGCTCAGCATCGCGGGTTGGCTCGAGCATGGGTCGGAGTGGTATGTGAAATGTGGAGTATCGTCGCAAGATATGTCGCCTCTTCTGTCCTGCCCGTCGTCCACAACTACCTGCACCCTACAAGATTTAAATGAAGCAAACATCAGAGCAGTCCAAGTCACTACGTAGTCTACGTACTGGTCTAACAAAATAAGTCACAGACAGAGAAGAAGAGCATTGGTAGTCAGGCTTCGCTTTGTCCTAGTTGCTAGGTGTAGAACAAATAGCGTATTAGTGATACTCACTGTGGTCAATGAAGAAGATCCGTCCGTCGGTGTGCACGCGCTCCTCCCAGCCCTCGGGCAGCGCGCCCAGCTCGTCGGGCTCGGCGGGCGGCGCCAGCGCGGCCGGCAGGCTGGACGCGCAGCCTGCACCACACGAGCTTTGTAAGCTTTTAAACGGTCATGGTCATTAACACTAGAAACGGGACATGGTAAATATCCCGTTTCTAGTGTTAATTATATAGCACACTTGTTTGTTAGCAAACATGGCAGGTAGTTTAAAAAAATGCTTTATTGCCATGTCGAGCGAATCGATTTAAAATGAGCAAAGTATGCTTCCTTATTACTCTTTCAGTCTTACACAAACTTAGTTCCATGTGCCCTAAACCTCTTAAGGAGTGCTCAAAGTAATTATGAATAATTTTTTACAATGGGAACGAATTCCAAAATCACAGAAAAAAATCAGCTGTTCCCTTCGTTTAAACGAAAAATGCATACAAAAACATGCTGTTTTGGGAAACTTTGAATGGTATTCTGCGCAGTCATTACTACGCAGTAAACCATTCAAAGTTTCCCAAAGCAGCAATAAAAAGACTAGCAAAATGTTTAGATAATTCAACTTTGAATCACATATAACTACAACTTCAAATACTCTATTGGTACTCATTGAAGTCGTAGTGGCGGTTTCCCAGACGGTTTCAATAGTAATAATATACATTATATAACACTTCTATCTGAAAATTTAATACTAAAAATAAATGACACAGTAACTTGCCAGTTCTGGGGTCTATCCATGTGGTGGTCTTCTGGTTGTGGTCGATGAAGAATATCCTACCGTTGGGCGCTCTCTGCATACTCCAGCCGGGTGGCAGACCTGCAGCAGACACACCACGTACCATTAGCTTAATAATAATACTAATTCATAATCAATCTACTTATTGTTTCTCATTCCACGACAGGTCATAGTTGCTCCTAGCACCGTAGTTGTATCACATCACCCACTCTATATATAGCCTTCCTGCGGTCAATTCCACGCTCATGCTGCCTTCACCGAATCGCCGTCTCTCTAGGGTTCATTTGGGACTTCCACTGGCATTCCTGTTATACCCTGAGACTTATTTCTCCTTTCTAACTAGCTGACCCGACATACGTTCTCCTGTACTTCTCTGGTCTCGACAATAGCGCCACCTACCGGGTCGAACAATACCTAATAAGTAAGAACCATCCAGGTAACCCATCTTTACACAGTATAAACCAAAGTCGCTCCCGCTGTCTGTACGCTTAGATCTTTTAAACTGCGCAACGGATTTTAATTCCATTTTCAGCAATAGATCGTGATTCAAGAGGAAGGTTTTTATGCATATGTGTATCTACATTGCACCCGTGCGAAACCGGGGCGGGTCCCTAGTAAGTAATAAAATGTTAAAAATTCACCATCCTTTCTCTTTGTCGCGGATATTACGATTATAACAGGGATGCCAACCATGGAATGAAATCATTTATATTTACCGTCACTATTCGGCAGGTTCTGACTCTGCGTGCTGCTGGCGCTGCTACTCCTGGTACTCTCTGTGGAGCCGTCAGTCTCGTCCTATAAACATATTATCTTATAACAACAGCAATGGATTGTATACCTTATGCACATGGCAGTACGGCCGTGTTTGCTTCGAGCTTTGTGACGCGTGTACTGACAAACTTTTAGTAAAGTTTAGTAAGTAAGTTTTTGTTTAGTTTTAGTGGCTCTTTTAATTTAGTCGAAACTAAGGCTCCCATCTTGTTTTCTCAATATAATTTCCATGAACAATATCATAAATGATTACCAGCGCCCTCCTGAAAATGTCTTTTAAGCGTCGAAAGCACCATGCAGCACGCGTAGCATGACCACCGTAGAAACGGGTTTTGTCGACGTGAAAATCGCCAAAATGACAGATTTCTTTTGTTGATCTGTCATTTTGTCGATTCTTCCGTCGTTAAAAAAACCCTGTTTCTACAGTGGTCATGCTACGCGTGCTGCACTATATAAGCTGGAAGGGACACCGACACTAAACCCCCCCCCCCCCTCCCAACATAGCAATTTGTCGTCAGTTATAAAAAACAGCTGTTTCCTATAAAACTGCAATACTTACACAATCATACACAATCAAAATGTATGGAATACAAGAGGTGGGACTTAAACGTTTGTCAGTACACTTTCATTTGTGTGCAAAATATTATGCATATCTCCACAGTATGTAGCCCCCTAGCTTAGACGAGTTTTAACAATCTGCTTAACAAGCTATGTGTACAGCACATTTCTTTAATATCTGGCATTGAAATCTAAACCAGAAAAGTTTAAGTGCGTAGTTCTGAGGAAATATAAGGCAGACTGGCTCTGCAGGCAATCTGGCAATATAATTATTTACAGAAAAACAAATAATTAAAATCCCATATCACCTAAAATTCAAACAAAACTTGCTTTATAGACATAACTAAAACAAATCAAGCCTTACCGTACCATTAAAAAGTTTAAAAACCGCCAAAAAATCTACATCATGAAGCAAAAATACACAAACTCTCAAACTACATAATAAATACTAAATAACATAAAAAAACTACAAGTTAATCAAGCGAAACAGCACAAGCAAACATGTATTATAGATGTAGATACGATGTCAAATAGATGCGATGTCAAATTAGAACGGGAATTCAAAAGCGTTGTCAAATCAGCTTAGTTATTTGTTAAGTTGTGTTATTATGGACAAGTTTCTTTTTTTTCATATTTTTATTTGTTTGTGAACTGGAATCTATGAAACGATCACAAAAAAACACTTTTTTTTAAAGTTTTTATGTACTTTATGTTTTAAACGTTTTTTCATAGACAAGCAGTTCACAACAACTTCAAAAGTTTGTAGCACAAGCACTAGATATTTAGCAAAAGAGATAAGTTTAAGTGCTTTCCAATGCTCTTTAAAAAGCAGAAAATTGAAAAGCGTGCACTTGTTCTGTACCAACCGACACCGCTTACAGCACTATTACTTTAATCTTACTAATCTTGGAAAGAGATGACGCTATACAGAACGTATATCTTAACGACCATCTCTTTCCCACATTGAAGATTAAAATAATACTGACATAGAAGGTGGTGGTAAGCCCTTTGAAGTGGAAAAGAATTTTGGCCCATCAAATTGTGCATTACAACTTCAAGCGTGTCAAATATCCATTCGAATTGAAAGCACGGCAGTGCGAAAGCCAAGTTGCAAACTAGCAAGACTTGTGCTACAAACAGCCTAATGCCTGTTTACACTAAGTAATCCTAAATAAATGCCTAACTATAAACTGTTGAAAATCCAACAGGGCGCTTTTATTAAGGCATTGATTTAAGTGTAGCTTAGTATTAGAGAAACTGGATACCTAAGTACTAAGTACCCTTGTCGGTGAGTCATAGGCGCGTCGCTGCCTGAGTGTTAGTGACGTAAGCAGACATCACAGTAGCATGTTGTGCCTCACACTTACTCATAGACAATTTCCCAAAGCACTCTGCCAAAGGCCTAGTGCGGGTTACGACGCAATTATATACCGTAATCTATTCTGAGAAGGTTTTAATTTGAATGCAAAAGGTAACGACATCGATAGATTTGGACCCTAACACCCAAAAACGGACAGTGACATACACAGACATTTACTTCGCAATTTCAAAATATTTCAAATTATAACCCAAAATATTCGACACAGTCTAAATAGATAACAAAAATTACTTTTAATATGACACATGGAGCTTCAGAAAGAGACTGTCACAATGGTATGAGTGACAGAGACAACGCTATAATGAGTGTAAAAAGATCCTTCACGAAGCTAATTGGCACTTGTTCTCTCCTTCACTGCAAACATTTTGTTGTTCTGGACCATACTTGGGAATAGTTACGGAGATATTGGAGGTCAAAGTTCCAACTTTTTTTTTATTCAAGTTTTTGCTATTATGACTTTACATTAAACAACTCCACGACCCCTGTATTATTCAATCTATCCATCAGCAATGTTTTGAGTGCGTTAAATTGAGTCCTACCAAAAACCGTGAATTTTCACCCCAAAATAAAGCTTTCCCAGAAATAATTCTAGCGTAGAGTTTTTATTTTATTTATTTAAATGCCATAAACTATCATTACAGGTCTACAACCTAATGCAATAGCCAAGTCACACACACAAAATTAAAATTAAAGCACCAAATACCTCTCAAGATCCTTGTGTGTGTATACAATAGTACTTTTGCGAATTCACCCCAGTGACATGTAAATATATCAATTTCGACCGGAATGTAATTGATGGTGCGAATTGCTCGAGTCAGACGGGTTTTGGCCAGCAAGTTGGTCCTAGCTGAAGGTACGACCAGCAGAGGCGACGGCCCCCGGGCCGTCGCCTCCACGCATAGCGGTCGGGAACAGTTACTTAGTTTGTTGTACAAAAGCCATGGTCGTCGACTTCGTAAAGGGTCCGTTTACACCTTGTACAATGACGAACTCTTTGTAAAACTCAATGTGCCATTTTAAAGACCATTTAGTTCATACTTTCAAGTATAATGGAGATTTTTACCAATGAAACTTAATATGATCAGCACATCTTAAACAGCGTTTAAAAACTGTCAGTGTAGTCTGCAGCAATTATGACATGACAGCTCTTGAATGCAGTTTAAGGTCAGCGGTCATCGGGGTCGGTACAGCAGGGCATTATATCTTTATCCTACGTAAATTCATACGTATGTTTAGAAATCGACCCCAAGACAACAAAGGGGATTCGTTTCGCGGCATTGAACATTGAAATCTGTATCTTGTTACGACAAACTACGCATGACTTGACGTTGGGTAAAGATAAAATGCCTTGCACTGCCGTCCCTGGTTTACGCTGGCCTTTACAGTGCGACATGATTCATTTGGCACGTGGCGAATAGTCGGAAATGGGAATATTACCCCTGACAATTTCATTCGAGCACCAAAATCCAGAAAGAATCATGCTGCACTATAGATATGCTCATGATGTCAATTCCATTGGTGAATATCGTGCTAAGACAAAACAAATTCATCTAAAAAGATGTCACCAAATACCATTTAACGTATACAATTTTCCACCTACACTGCTTTTGCGTACCAAATATGCCTATACCGGGTACATCGCGTCGCGGCCCGCACCGACCCCCGGGTCTTACCTCTGAGTCCTCCATGGAGCTGGCGGTCGCAGTTCTCCGTCGCCGGGCGGCTGGTGACGTCACGGGAGAAGCCCCCGTCGGTGTACTGAAGTGATTCTCATCGAACGTCAACGCGTCTTCTACAACGACTTCAGTTTGAGGTAGCGCTGTTTGAGGTTCAGTCTCATTTTCTGTTACTTCTGTCGCATTTTCTGTTGCTATGGTCGCACTTTCTGTTCCTATTGCCGCATTTTCTGTTGTTATGGTTGCACTTTCTGTTTCCATTGTCGCATTTTCAGTGACTTCTGTCTCGTTTTGCGTTTCTATCGCACTTTCAGTGGCTTCTGTCTCGTGTTGCGTTTCTATCGCATTTTCAGTGACTTCTGTCTCGTTTTGCGTTTCAGTCGCATTTTCAGTGACTTCTGTCTCGTTTTGGGTTTCTGTTTCAGTTCGCGTTTCTGTCTCATTAAGCGTCTCTGTTTCATTTGTTTCTGTAACATTCACCGTCACTCCCCGACTGTCATTCTCTCGGTTATCGGTAGCCGTGACAACATCGTCTACTTCGTCAGTACTGTTCTCATTAACATCACTTGTATTTACAGTCGTAATCTCGTTTTGTTCTGCTTCTTCAGTAGGTGTGTTTTGACTAGCACTGGCGTCACATTGAGCGTCGGTAACGTGTTCGTTAGCGCATACAACGTCATCCTCCTCTTGTATCGTTTTGCTTCTTAAATTATTATCACAGTCGGTTTCATCACTTATACTATTAGTTGGTGTGTTCGTCACCGCCGTGTCCGGAACGGCGACGGGTTCCGGCGATCTGATCGGTGTCGAAAACGGCGTGGGGTCCGTCGAGTTAGTGTCCACACTTGTATTGCTTATATCCTCCTGTTAGACATGTACATTGGATAATACTTGACGCATAAACTTATTCGTGCAGTTCAACAAATATTTATTCGGTACAATTTGACGGTTTATTTGTTTCCCTAACTGCACGCTTAAGTTTGTGGCCCATTTATATAATTTCCCAGATAAATATTGGGCTTGTAAGCGTGAAGCATCAATGTGCTGTAGAATTGTCTATGAACGTGAGGACAACACAGTGGATGTCTATGGAACACCCGGACCGATGAGCACAGACTATTATTAGTGATTGTATGTATGAATGGCTGTCTGAAATTCCCTGAAAGATCTTACATATAAACACATATTGTTGTTTATTATTTAACATTTTTTCTTACATAAACTTTCGAATTAATAATATCAATTTCAGATGAAACATTAAGAAAAAACCTCTCAGAAAAATGTCCTTATGTGGAACCATGTACTCATTTTTATACATTGTTTTAATACAGTGTAAAACCTTAACATTTTTTACATAACCTTTAATATTAATATTTGTCAATAACAAGGCCAGCACCAGACAATCGACAAAGGCCACCAAAGCAAGATATTTGCGAAATACGCAAAGCCTCAAATTTCAAGTAGGAGCTTTATTATGGTGTCTATAATATTCAATGAGTATTTTATCTATATAAAGAAATCAATGGTAGATAAAGCAAGCCTTTACTCAACAATTAGCGCATAATTAATGTCTGACACCGGCCTTTAAAAGTTCGGTGAAACCGTACTGACAAAATTGCGGACATAGTTCAGAATACCGACAGATAATATCCGGTGGCCGCAGCCGGCACGCAATTGTCCGTACCGGTTCTACAGAACCTTTCCAATAACTTTACAATTCTGGCCACCCCTCGTACAAAATGACACATTTTTTTAATGCTTTATTGAGAGGTCAATGACTCGATTAGTTTTACTGCGGCAAGCGAACATGCAATCTTAACCGATCATGCAACATATTTGTAAATAACAGTATTATAATATTTAAAGCGAAACGTGTATTTAGTTTTAAGTTGAAGTTGGTAAACAGGAACATGCTTTATTTGAGTCAAAATAGAGTTTAAAATGTTTTAGCTGCTGAGTGCAAATAAAAATGAATAAAAAATGAGTACACGGCTTAAGAATAATTTTATTATTGTTACTGGCAGTCTGAATACGACAACTTTTATTAAAAGCATTTTGTTTTTTATTATTTAAACTACTTGATAAGCAGGTGAAACATAACCAAACCTTCTTACTAGTAAACGTAGGATAAAGTCAATCCAAACTGACTAGAGTTTAAAAACTAAACCGTATTGTGTTGAGATAAGATCTATTTTTGAAACCGGTTATACGTTTCTTAGTAACATAGGTTTTCTTTACTAATTCAGACTCCCAGTATCGAAAAATATAATGTATTGATGTATTGTTAGTACATAATGTCTATCGCGTAAGCCCATGCTGCGAAACAAAATATTCTCTAACAGAATCAGTAACTAACATAGATCCTCGAAACAAATTATAATCATTTATCTTAATGAATACGTCTATAATACGCATGCATCAATTTATTTTATAGTGTATTGCCGATACCGCTGCTAATTTTGAGTTGAAGGGCATAAGATACGCCCGGTTAACCCCTAAAGTACACTGATCATAGATCAGTACATAGATCAATGTCAAAAACTTAAAGATAGAAGCGATATTGGTGATATAAATTGAAGTGGAACCTAATGCTTTGAAAATATAATAGATATTACCGTATATTGCCGTAATAGACGGATTAATTGCCTATATTAAAATATACTAACGGTTTGGGATATTATGTTTTGTTTTCTTTTACATAAATAAATATCAATTTCATGCATAAGCCCTTCAAGCCTTCATTGTCACCTCAATGCACCCACTATGATGACCTATTTCCTGACATATCATTTGTTTTTTTTTATTACATAAGACACAAAGATCCGACCCTCAAAAAATAATTTAAGCAGCGCATTCCGGCTAGCAGACCACCTCATTCGTCCTTTTTCGACCTCTATGAATTTTGAAAATACCGCAAAACAAATATAATGTAATCGTTTACACACGAGGAACCGCTTGCATCACAAATTACGAATTCCTTTAGCATAATACATAATTTTGTCTCGTGTCAACTTCTTACGATTGACAGAAATATAATGATGTTAGTTTGTGACACAAGCGGACCTCAAACTAAATCAGTTCATTTCGGCAATAATACGGTAAACATCTAATCTTCCAATATAACCCAAAACGTCACATCTACACTAACATTCTCTCCTCTAACGACCCGATTACAAATGGCACCTGGGGATACCAACACGCCTTATAGTATTATTTTGATCTTACTTCAGCGTGGAAAATAGATAAATCTATACGTCAACAATGAGTATCAGAAAAGTGTGGTCACAATATCGCGAAAAAATAATCAGTTCTCTCATACAAAACTTCAATTCCTACTCGACCCAAATTTATGGTACAGTTAATTATTTTTTTGCGATTCGGTAACCGTTAGTCTTAATTTAGAAAGTCGTCCAGTTTGATGGAACAGACCGAGGCACCCTTATTAAATTTGAGCACGTATTTCTGATACACGCTGTATAGCTTGAATATCTTCCTATAAGACGTGGCGGCAGGCGTGCAGTGCGTGTACCTGCGAGCGCGGCGCGTGCGGCGGGGGCGGCGGGGGCTGCGCGTGCGGCGCGGGCGGCGGGGGCTGCGCGTGCGGCGCAGGGCTGGCGGCGCGCTCGGTGTCGGCGGAGATGTGGAAGCGGCGCTGGAACTCCGTGGCCGCCGTCTCCATGCGCTCCGCCTGGGACTCCGTGCTCATGTTGCGCCTGGTGGAACAGTAGAATGATTACCGTGTTTTTTTGTTGAAAATGCAAGCACATATTGACCCACGTCATTTGGAAGAACACATTTTGTTTTGCTAACCCAATTAATATGTCTTGTTAGTTGACAAATAAAGAACGCGAAATTGCGAGTGCCAAGTTTTAAAGTAATTAACGAAGCAGGCCATATCTAGATTTTAAATTCAATTTTACAATTAGTCGATTTTACTGAATTGCTTATTAGTTCGCATAATCATACGAAAATATTATAGCGTCTGATTATCACTTATCTTCCTTCACAATTATTACTAAAATAATAAAGAGTTTTACAACTAAAGGCAAGTAATAATGCTCTTTATTCAAGAAATTAACACAAATTATAGAATAACAGTAGATATATTATCAGAAGAGATTATTGTGTCCGCGGACAGCGATGACAATTCCGTAAAAATATCAATTGATAAGTCAAAACCACGGTACTGATACTAACATGAAGGTAGGACGTTCCCACTGCGTGGACCGCTCAATATGGTTGACGTAGTAGGTGCGGCCGTTAGCATCCTGCCGCTCTTCCCAGCCCGGAGGCAAGGGGTCTCCGCCGATAGCCTGGAACAAACACATTGCGGATCATGTTACTGTGTATGCATGCGGTCCTTTGTATGTATTCACAACGCACAGATCATCATCGGCTCAACTCAAGCCGGTCACCATTAAAACTCCACACAAGAATGCACACTTTATAGGTATGGTAGCGATGGCGCTGCACAGAGGGGGTTCTGAACAGGTATTCAAGAGAAAACGGTGCCTCTTCTCATGTGCGGATGGTGACAACCGAGGGGGGGGGGGTCTTACCCCCAAAGACCGGTCGCCTTTTGAAGGTTCCCACAACGAAACAAAAAAAAGCCATGGTAGCGGTATTGCCTCCGATCTAGATTATCCAGTCAAAATGAAATGAGGTGATGCGGATCCGGTGCTGTACTTTTAAGTGAGCTATGAGCTTAATAGAGCTGGTCAGATTTTCGGATCGGGATAGTGTGACTCATTAATGAATAACGATTAATTTGAATGAGACGAAATTTTTCGAACAGTGAAGTTTTCGATCGGTTCCATGGTTTAACGAGACCGCCCGGATTTGCATTTTCCCATTACTCTAACCTCTTCAAAATTCTTCAGCGCAGAAAGGGGTATACTTAGAGTAACATGCCAGCCATATGCGTAGGTCTGGTCAACCTTAGGATTTAATGAGCCAGCAAAGAGTTTGAATGTTGATATGACAGGGGTTTAAAAGGTATTATAGCAAGCATTCTAAACGCCCACGAACCGACTGGCAATTAGATCGTTCAACACAACAATACAATAATTCTGAACCCATATATTTTTTATAAAACCATCTCCCAGACCAGTAAAACCAAGTTTTATTTAAAAATCAAACACACAGAGTGCCATTAGTTACAATTAGGGATCTTTTTACTATGGAAGCTGGTATAGTAGTTATCCCATCGCCATTTTGATTTTTCAGAAAAGATGCATTGCACTATGAAGCTGGTATGACCTGGATTGAAGTTAGTATAACAAACAGAACATTTCCGGAGTTATAATGTTTTACAGTATCGCATCGTCGAGATTTTTTGATGCAAAGATCTCATTTAGTGATGTGTAGACTCATAAGATACAACCTGGACATCTTGCACCGCAACTTTTCATATAAATAAATCTCTAAATGTCGACAGGGGTGCCTATGCCAGCTTCCATAAAAAAGTTCCACCCCTTTATCATTTATGATCAACAGAATTTGAGTCAATTCAAATTGACATTGTATGTGATTCAAAATGTGTGAACAAAAACATGCCTCAATACAGAAGGCAGTGTTCACACTGCTCATACCAAAAAGCTTGTAAAAATAAAAATGAACACATACAGTAGCTACTCGCGTGGCCTCGACCAGCTGCCAATCATCGCCGGTGAACGATGGTACGGAGCAGGACACGACCTACCACGAGGGAACCACTCAACACATCGACGGTGGAGATAGAACGTATGGGACATTGAGGGTGCTGTTGGAATACAAACTGTCAACGGAGAGCCGAAAGTTAATGTTTGAACAGCACGTTCAATGTCCCTCGCGGAATTTCCACTGCCGAAATATACTTGACAAAAGCAATATAAAGCAAGGATGTAGGGGGGTGATGAAGCAGTATTAGAGTTATTTACTTAATATTTTAAAACAAAAATTTGCCGTGGGAGATTTTTCATTACAGCGTGGATTGTCAGACTAGACGTAATTTTGAGGTAATTTTTGCTCTTTTTCTCTTGGAGTAAGTAAAGTCAGGGAAATGAATTATTCAGCAATCAGCTTAAATTGACCGTACATCCAGATCACAACTGTCATTGTTAGATTTTTTTATGATTGCTGCACGGCAAATGGACGTAGGAAAAAAAAAAATTCTCTGACTTGGCGAGGCGATACTCCCTGAAAAAATGAGCGCTGAATAACATCAGCAAAAGTTACCCAATAGGCACCCACCTCAATCCTGTAACAACATAAGTAATGTGTGCACTCTCACCGGCTGCACGACCCCCTGCTGCGGCTGCGGCTCCACCAGCTCCCAGTCGCCGTCGGGCGCCGGCTCCGCGCCCGCGTCGCCCACGCGGCCCACCAGCGCGTGGTACACCTCGATGTAGCCGCGCACTCGGGAGCGCGCGCTGTGCGGGAGCCACAGATCAGTTGCCGCAAAGGGAATCAAGGTTAGAACGATGTATGAAGCGAGTGGCTGAAGGCAAGGAAGAATTGCAGAAGCCTAATTGCGATTCTCGTTGTGTACTTCAGAAAATAGCGTCGAACGGCAGATCAAAATTTTGATAAGAGGCGATAAGTGCATAGTTCATATTCTATTGGTTGATAGTTACAATGCTGCATGGCTCTTATGTTGGAGGGCGCCGTTGGTGAACATTTATAAAACATAACATCACGGCTGTAATCCCCGAAGGGTGAAGCAGAGGTGTACGTATAGTACACCCACTTTTCGCCAGTTATATTTAAGTCCCATATAACAGACAGGGGACTGCTCCATGGCTGCTACTGAGAAATTCTTGACGAAAAAACCCAATAACAATTTCCCAATGTGGGAATCGAACCCAGGACCTCATGCAGCCGCGCTAGAGAACACGAGATCAACGAGTGAGTTCCGCCAAAAGAACCACGCATCACTATATTTCCTAGATATCATAGCTAGTGTTGGAAGCACAACATTTGGACAGAATTTAACCATACATGGTTACATTTATATCAGTCTGATTTAACACATAAAAGTTCTGGCGGCTCTTGTCTTTAAAAACAAGGGAGCTGACCTTGACAATATTAAACTACTACATATTGACAAAATACTCAAGTAACACAACACTTCAAGCACACAATAATTATACAACCAGGGGTTAGCAGGGGTAGTCGCAAGACTCGCAAGCTCTAAACAGTTCATACTGGGATTACCTACATAACATTTAAATTATAGTTATTCGTGTATGTTAAAAAAAGCAACATTTTATTTACTTAGCCAATTAAAACATCCAGTTAATAAAGTATATGCTCAAATAATAATGTCCCATTTGACATTTACTTACGACCCGCCAGGGACTTGTATAATTCCAATTTGAAACACAGAAACATTTCTGAAGAAATTCTCTGAATCCTAGTGAAAACCTTATCAAAATTCATCAAATAGTTAAGAAGTACTAAAAGAAGATACAGACTATGTAATGATGACTCTGGTTTATACCACTTGAGTGTCGCATAGACACCTCATCATGAAATATGACAAAATTTGTATTCGATCAAGCCGGTACGAACAGATTGCTGACCGGCTGCGGACACCAGACACTCATCGGCCTAGCCTTTTCCCAACTATGTTGGGTTCGGCTTCCAGTCTAAACGGATGTAGCTGAATGTTTGAAGCCTACTTTTATGCAAACATGCATGTATTAGGAGAATCTGCACTTCCATATCATGAAACTAGTTACTTCAGTACATTCATTATCATTCAGAGTCCAGACCCGCGTCCTTAATTCGTCCATACCCGTTTAACCAAACATTTACTGGTGTAGTTACGTCTCATAGACACCACATAAGCCGCGAGATCATCGTATGGAGTCTCACATACGTATAATATTAGTTACGTAAGTTTTAGTTCAAAATAAGACCATGTTATTAGCAAGACACACTTAACACCACACACAAACTGTTGTTAGTAGACACCATACAAATAAACAATAATAAATAGAAAAATAATATACCTTCAGTGTTAGGATGGTAGCTAAAAGTAATAAGGATGATTCATACTCTTCAAGAATGTGGTTAACTATCTTATCTTTTGGTTCCATATTCTGAGAACAGCAATCATTTTATGTAAGAAATCCATTCTGATTAAACAGAATTTGTATCACATTGACATTCTTTTTACGATTATTTATGCATTTTCTGGTCACTATCAATGAATTTCAATATTTCTAGTTTGGCGGTATTTTTTGCTCCTATAATTCTTAAAACAATCGTAAGAGATAAAATAATGCCAGTGTAATTGAGTTATTAAAAGTACACTCTCACAGTTTGCTTAGGAGAACTCAGGTGTGAAGCCGAACCAGACTGACGGGCGAGACAGGTGTGACTAGGAACAGGCCGGACGGCAAATTTGCCGCTGATGGAATCAGACCCATCTGAACAAGTGTCATGGCACGCCTTTCAGAACAATTTGGTTTCAAAAATCGAATTCTATAATATGTTTGGTAAAAATATTTCAAGCTTGTCATAACAAAATCTCAAACTCGGGGTTATTAAGTCTCAAAAGGATCTAAAATCCCAGCACAAATCATCCTCATTCTAAAAAAAAATTATTAAAAAGCCCACGGCATGCTTAGAGCGTTACTTACACAGACCTGCGCGGGCGCAACGGGTACTTAACGACGTTGGGGCGGGCTGACGCGGCCGTCTCCGTGGGGATGGCGGACAGGGGGACCTCCACCATGCCCAGGAAGTCGTCGCGGGTCAGGCGGTTCTCGTCGAACACCTGGATGAGGAGCTTGTGCTCTGTGGGTTTCACCTGGGGGAAAGAACTATTTGTTATCGCTTGTGCAGTTTAGAACTTGGTCTTATAAACCTGGAAAAATGGCCACAAGCGTAGACAGTGGGTAGGTATTAATTAAACCAAACCTCTGCAAATCGATATTATAGTTATCTTTATTTGCTTACACCGGGTGGAAGGGGTTTTTATTTTAAAAAAAACAGCTGTTTCCTACTAAAGTGCAATACCTACACGGTCAAAATGTATATAGAACAGCTGGATTTTTTTTAACAACCGATGAAAAATTTCCATGCGGGAGGGGCGGCTCAGAATAATGTACTGAATACGTGGTAACCATTTTCGTCGTCGGTGTCTCTTTTTTTTTAATTTTCCCTCAAAAACAATAGCTACTTCAAAATAATACTTTGACAAGTACTCTACCTACTACACTATTATTTCAGTTTCATGACCATCAAGTGAATAAGAAAAATGTAGTTTGTCATCAAAACAAATGAATACTCACCCGAAATACAAACTCCTGATTCCATGTCGGATTCAGTGTCTGAAAAAAAAAATCAAAAAAAAATATGATAATTATGTTGATAACATTGACCTTTATGTGTTTTACTCATTCAATACAAATATAAATCAAATCAAATCACAATCAAATCATCCTTTATTTGTCAGAACATGGTCGGTATGTATATTACATGGTCTTGAGTTTACGTTGTCTTATCACATTCTACCACATGGGCATACAAATTTTACATACATAAATTGTTACATTAGTCATACTGATAAATTATAATATTTTTAATAATTATAGTTAAATTAAAAAAGGAATGTCAGTAGTTATTGTATATAGATGTGAAACAGACGAGAGAGTAGAGCAGCAGGAAATTCCGTGTATCATGAGATAGCAAGTTAGGATGACGTACCTTTTTCTTGGTTTTGGTGAGAAACGTATCAATGGTGAGATCACCATCGACCTTCTGCAGCTCCACGCGCACATAAGGATCGCTGGAATTAGGAGATAGTCCTTATTATTAGGTTTCGTCGATTACCGAATGATGCGATCTTCGGAACACGCATCGTTGGTCTAAATCGCAAGCGCTAATTCTAAGTGTGAGATTCTGGTCGTACGGTTCCCAGGTGATCGTATACGATAGATCCAATGTGTTATTGGATTTTTCCATCAGGAATTTCTAAGCTGCAGCCCGTAGGATTTGCGACCAGTTGATGGCAATAGGCTCGCCGCCTACTACATCAAGACTTATACATAAAAGGCGAAATGTGGGTGTACTATAATTACACTTCTGCCTTTCTTTTTGGGGATACAAGCGTGATATTATGTTATGTGAAAAAACAAGGATTCGATTATAAATTAGATTTCATCGATTACCTTATACAAATAATACATTTGGAAACATCAACAGGCCATATGTGGAACATCAAGGATACTCTCCGTTTAGGGTAGGCGGAAATGCATAATATCGGAATTCCACTGACTAAAACGATACACTGAAACCAGATTATCAACCTAAATAAAAGCGCGCTATCGGAATTTTGACTTTCGGGTCACCATTGAAAGTTGCAATTTCAGCAGTGGGCTTTTATTTTAGCATTCATTTAGTCGTCACTTAGTATTAATGGAAACGAGCTCGTTATTATTGTCATCAAACAAGAAGATCGTTGGTTTTACTTTAGTAACAAACCTAGATCTAAAGAATCAGTCATTCGACTTATGATCATTTTAAGTGCAAGTGCACCAAGACTCGTAAGGAAGGAATCTTAACATAAGTAACATCGTTTCGAGAGTCTCGACGATTCAGACGAACAGTCTCGATTAGTTGCGGAAGCAAATGGTCGCGCGTGTCTTGAATTTAAATTATTCCCCAGGCAAGCAATACTAGATTACATTAGCCAATACAGTTTTAAGTTAATCAGGATAATAATAATCCTCCTGAACGTTTTTGGTTAAGGCGGCCAACATCGGCGGGGACTAACCAGTGGAGGAAATTTTGCAGTCCGCATTCCCCAAGAATGTAAGCAAACAGAAGAGATTCTATCTTTCCTCTCTCTGATAGTCTTATCGCCAAATATCAGGCGTAAGAACGACTTAACGTGCTTTCCGAGGCCCGGGGAATCATACCGTCAACTTTTAACCCCCGAGCTCCTACTGACAAATTCCTAATGGAAAAACCCAACAACGAAACCAGGACCTCATGCTAAAAAGTAGCGCGTCCGACCGCTACACCAACGAGGCTGTTTCAGATTATTTAATTACATATTGTTCTTTTTCATCCTACCGTAACGCTGTAACGCACAGCCGGTGATCGGTTCACTTATAAGATTGTTCGTGCGTAATTATTATCAAGTGCACAGCCTATTGTACAGTCTGCAGAGCATGGAATCGTTGGCATACTGGCCTTGAAGAAGCTTTATTGTAAGATGTCTGGTAATGTGACGTGGGTCTTAAACGTAACTGATAAAAGTTCTGTACCATCAGGCGTCTAACTACCTCTTTGGGGAGTACAGGCGCGTGTTTCGAAATGTCAAATATGTAAAAAAAAAAACAAATGAAAAAATTTGGTGGTTCATGGTCATCATGTGATTTTATTGGGTTAGACTAGCAGTAAATGAATGGATCTCTCATTTTAAACTTGGAACGAATGTGAGCTACTCGAAGTGGAAACCCGTCATCTACCTGTATGCATGAGTACAGTAAACAATGCCGACACACCTAATAAAAATACTACGTGAAATTATAGTATTCCGATTAGCATTGTCTTAACGAACTTAATCTTACAATTATACCATTCGGTATTTACGTTATTAAATCCCATAACAATTATACCGTTAAAATTATGAGAGTAGTAAGACCTTACTGAAAGGGGGCAATTACATTGAAAAAACCCCGGCATATCAGTCGATTGTTTTCTACGAGTTGCCTTATCTAGTACAAGTACCTGTCTATTTATTAGAATGAATGTATATCGGACAAGCTAGGGTTGTACCACAGAAACAGAGCAACTCGCTATAGCAAATGACGATTCTGAGCGACGACGGAAAAGGATAAGAGTATGGAAAAATTTGATTCCGTGCTGATAGATGTGGTGCAACCCTTTTTTTTCGGATGGGAAATCATCAAATGACTCCTCTCGCTCTGGGCGGAGCGGAAGGGAGTGTCAGTCTTTTACTGATTAAAAACCCTCCATGTTCCTTCTTTTGCCCTTTATGTTCCAGGGCCGCGGTATCTCTTTCGAACAGTCCCGCAGTCCTGGCAGGCATCGGCCCTTGCGGGTCCCTCATGTTTGCTGACATCTCTTTGAGGCGCGCGTGGAACACGAACGCGCCGTCGACACGGCCTGTCGTCATAAGACGGACGGACGGCGAGCTAGCCCATTACTCACCGTCCACAGACCCGCGCCTACGGTGGCCGAGAGCCACCACGTGGCCCCCGACGATGTGGCGCAACCCTTAATCTCTATCTCTGCCTAGCCTTTGAACAACTATGCTGGAATCGGCTTCCAGTCAAATCGGATGCAGCTGACTTCCACAGTCCATAGTACCGGGCAATGCGATACCCTTTGGTAAGACTGGCTATCAGGCTTTCGGGCCACTGGTAGCCCAGACCAACGGCTTAACGTGCTCCCGAGGCACGGAAGAAACTCGGTATGTAATAGATGGTCACCTATCTACGGACCGACCTTGCCAAATTCTGAAGATCGACCCGTGCGGCTGTTTTTACATGTTAATCGAGGCCCTAAATAGCTGGGCAAACAACAGACCGAATAACAGCTTCAAAGAGATAAGTACTATAGAGAAGCGATTAGAAAAAAGCAATAGAAATTCAGGCAATTTACCCCTTTAGCAGCCCGGAGACCAGATTTGTGCCCGGTTGACGGCAACGGCCCTAATACATGGACCCTAAACATAACCGGCGAAGTGTAGGTGTACGACCTCTGCCAAACCCTTAGCAGATTACAGGCGTTATGTACGTACGATGGGGCGGTTTCCAAAAGGGAACTATTATCGACTATCGAATTCCGGTTAGGACCGGTGAAACTAGTGGACCGACTATATCAAATTGTTTATTGTCTGATAGAGATCAGCTAGGTGCGATGAATTGGCAGCATTTTAATTCTGGTGTGGTCAAAGTACATTTTTTGTAAAGCTCGTGCGCGCGACCTTCGCATTACCAGCTGGACCAGAAATGGAACAGCCATTGGGTTGGGCTGTAGCTCCTTTAGGTTCCTATCTTATTTTAAAGCCATTTAGGGTTCTTTTATTTAGATCTAAGACATTTATCTAATGGTCCAACGACCTTAACAATGTGGTTGGAGCTAATAAGAAGAAGAAGGAGGAAGGCGGAGGACGGGGTGAAGTGGTGCTCCTTGGGAGAGGCCGTGAACTGTGATAGTCTGGGCTGATTGGTTGATAGATCGACCTGCACAGCGTCTGCGACAGAAGACTAATTTGAATCAATATTCCAAACTCTTTCTAATAATTTCACCGACAACTGACAATCACATCGACAAATCTATAGCAAGTACGTAATTAGGTAAAGGTGCCATAAAATCTATATAACACGCCGATATGCGACCTATTGTACGCGTGACGTCATTAATTCGTCGGATTTGACCGGCTGTCAGTGAAGCCGGCGCCACCTCGTTAGCCAGTCTGACCGATATCAGCGATTTGACTCATATCTACGCTTTTGCTAATAATAATTATCTAGTCGAAACATGTTTTGTTTTGTTTCTTTACAAAGAGGTCTGTTTTTTGTCTGTGGCAACAAACTTGTCAAAGATGTATATAAATTAGAGGTATATTTGAAAGATTGCGTCCAAACAGACGGGAGTTCCCCTTGGATACATGGTCAGACAGTCTTAGGCGAAAAAAACTTTTTAGAGTAAGCCTGAACCAACAGGGGTGTTTTATTGGTCCTTATGGCATCAGCCCTTTGGGTGCGCCATATTTGCTTGAGGGGCACAGGCCTACTAACCTTATTTTACGACGAGCTTAAAATAAACCCTATTATCACACTGGATACGTTTTTTGGTGGAGTACGAAACCAATACAGAGTGTCAGGTCAGGTAGAAGGAAGAAATTCATCAATAGTACCATATTTACAAAGCTGATTTTAGATCAAAATATAGACGACATTTTTGAATAGAATAGAATCGAATAGAATTTTATTTTGCAAATATGGGTAATACACAATAGTTGTTTTCAAATATCAAAGGTCAGCCATATTTTACCATTCGGCATGCAAACATTTACATTATTTATGAAATATGTAATTACATTTTAAATACCAGTTCGATTATATACATTACTATTTCAATTCTCATCAAATGGATCAGTTAATAAGTAAATTATAACATTTTTATTAATATATTATCATTTGCATTACAATTATCATTCAGTAGATCAATTAATAAATTATCATTTTCAATACAATTATCATTCAATTAACAAATTATCATTATCATTAAAATTAATCAACAAATATACTTTTCCCTGTTAGAAATTCATTTATACTATAAGTACGCTTTATCCATCAAAAATTTACGTAGTCTACTCTTAAAAATCATCGTATTTAAATCTTTCCAACCACTTGGTAATTTGTTGAAAATAATTGGGAATACATCAGCTTGGCGTTCAAAACAACTTGGATTTTGCTTCACAAACATAGCTTTCATTATGTATATTTTCCGGTTCCAAAAACATTTAAAATCACGTCTAATAATAACACATCCAACTGACTGTGTTAATATTAATAAAATGATGCGTCACCATGATGAGGCGTCCATCAATTTGGTGACAATTGACGATCAAGGCGAGGTGGTAGACGGGTACATTTGTACTGATTGCTAGTGAACCGAATCTCGGTATCATAGGACATTGATATGGCCCTGATCGTGTTCACGATGTGGAGATTTATATCTCATAAAATTCAGGGCAAGTTCTATTTATTAGAGCACCACGCCTGCATTTCTCGAAGGTTTAAGCAGAGATGTATACCTAAAGGGTGTAACAAGACCTTTAATGAAGCCGAAAGGCACTTGTTCTCCCCGTCCGCGTCATTGCGAAATTTTTTTCCTAGACCATACTTGAGAACCTTCTAGTTACGGATATATTAGGGGTAAGATTTTTACTTTAAACACCTCCACGACCCCCGTAAATATTCAATTCATCAGCACAATGTTTTGAATGCATTACATTCCTCCTAGTCAAAAATTGTTTCGCGGCAATAATTTTTGCGTAAAGTTTCTTAGTTTGATGTACATAATGCTTGGTTAACGGCTTCGAGAAGGTTCCATTTACACTGTGTAGTACCATCAATGCTGGCACATTTACATAACCACTCTTGAGAAGAAGACAAGTCAGAAAATGCAGGTACCTTAGGTCCTGTTTTCCACTAAAGTGGAGCGGAGAAAAGACGTGAATTGACTAATCACCAATCGTCTATTACCAATCAAGTTATAATTGAAAATTAATAAATTAATTGGTTAATTCATTAAAATCCAAAATTTAAAACACTTTTTCTAACACAAATTGAAAGTTGTTCACTCACGCAAAAGGCTTGAAGGAATTAAATGATAAGTAGTAGGAACCACGATTAATCACCACAACTGTAAATACTTTAACTATGACTAATAAGTCGTGAGATCCTCTTCCGGTACGCTTTATGTACTGATTATTTACTTATTTACAAGCCTCTGATTAGATCTAATCATAATAATATCGTTTTCAGATTTTCTGAGAACCTTCGTCGGTCTAATTTTCGCGCGTAGATGTGAAATGTCAGTGTAAGAAAATATGCAGATAACAGAAAAGATGGATGGATTATGTGATTGATGATAAAGACTAGAAAGTGAACTCTGTGATGGCCAGAGAATTAGGAGGACCAGCTTTAGACGGTGGCTTCCTTACGTAGAGGTTGGAACTTATCCTAAAAATATCCTATGTCCCAGGTCTTTAATTATGCTAAGACAGACTGGCGAATGGACATGGAGGGTGACATTTAAACAATTTGAGATTTTTTGACATTTACACCACTGACTGAAACAAATTTTAACAATTTTTAGCCGCGTAAATTTTGCTGTGTAATGATTTGACTGCTGATTGAATACAAATGCATCTAGGCCGAGTGTATAGCTATATTTTATTATTTTTGATAACATAATCACAATGTATTCTTTTATCGCATATTCAATGATGATAGACGCAAAATGGCCAGAATTTTTATATAACATGAAATCAATTCTGATTTTCCCTAACACCCCTTCTTCGGGTAAAACAGTCGGTTGATGTGTATAATAGTACACCCACTTTTCGTCAGTGATGTTATAAATCCCATGTAATAGGGGCCCCTGGGCTAATTTTGATGGTTACCGAATAGAAACACCCGTTAACACTCGGCACGTCCCGGGGACGTCGCAGAGGATCCCGGACCCCACAGTCAACAGCCGTACTTTGCAACTAGCCTTTTGAAGTAGCTGTCTTATATAAAATAAGTAATATTATAAATGAAACTCACCTAGCACCAAATATATCCTTTTTAGCCAATGAGTAAGCCCCTACAATCCGCAGCCGAAGTAGGAAGCTATTCTCATCAGTCTGAAATAGAAAACAATTAACATTTTAACACATAACATATAATATTACGTCTGTAATCCCCGACTTAGCAGTGGTACCCTATAGCACACCCTACAACAACATTAACAGTTTCTCTTGTCCTTGTTCCAATTTATGAGTATTTGGGGTCGGCACAGCATGTTTGTCTTCTTCATACCACCCTATTCGTCGCTCATTCACCATCCCAGCAGTAACCGTGACACCTCCTTTCAAGTCCGCACACACACAGTGCATACATCGTTTCTTTGGTCTTCCTCTACTCATTAAGTCATCCACATGTACATTCATACTCAAAATTTTCCTCACGACATTTTCCTCATTCCTCTGCAGTGCATTTTAAGCAGAACATTTTAATAAATTTATTTGATGAGTGCACTGTTTGGATAACTAACATAAGTAGGTAATTAAGTGATATGAGATAACTATTTTAAAGCAAGTTAAATGTCAGGTCCTTGATGATATGGACTGTGGTTGAAACATGTGGATATAGTCACTTATTTATGTTAATTTATTTATTTATTTGATTTGTAAAATTCTTCATGCATCTGGATTTATGCAAAGTAACTTTTCAAAGACAAAAAAATGGTGCCAAAGTACTGGTCCCGGCGGCAAAATATAATTATAACATAACTTCAAGTCTGTAATTCTCCAAAGGTTAGGTAGAGGTGTAAGGTACACCGTGTACCCACTTTTTGGTTATAACTGTCTCTGATGGCTATATAACTGCCTTTTTATTTTTATCAGCCAGTTACAAAGTATTAAAATACCTAAGTATCTATTAGACTATTTTTAGTTTGACCTTAGCTACTCATTAAAGTTATTGGTCTACTACTAACATAAATAAATAGTTCTTAACTAATTAAATTAGCAACTTGCTTTTCCCCTGACTCCTGAGTCATTACATAAAACTTACACCTACGGGAATTAAAACGGGCTAGCTGTAACTACTGTAAATAAGTCTTACACAAGGTCATTTGTTATAACAGTTCCCCCTTCTTTTCCCATGAGGCGACAGGTGTATTGGCAGTTGTTCTTTTTTTTTACTAAATGCAACGATAAGCAATCACCAAAAAGCAAAGCATCACCTTTGTACCAATTTTTCTGTTCCTTTCCTCTTTTCTGTATTGAGTGTGTATATAAACTGTTAAATAAATAAATGATTTAAATCACTAGATTCGTTCTGTTGCATCTAAAAATGATCATGTTTCTACTTAGTTGACAATATCTGAATAGCAGTGGAATGCCCAGGGGCCAACAAGACGGCAAGCCCAATCAGACTGATCAAAGACACTTACATCATGATGAGTAGTAGGCTATAAAGGCTTGTATGCCATTACCACCAGTACTGAATTGTATTGTCTCACTCATACCAAAAATTATATCTATCCTTCTATGCGGTGTTGAGCAACACCGCATAATACTGCATGAACACTTTTTAGTGACCTATCGTTAGAGTAGCACTAACCAGTGCAACTCTAACGATTTAAATCTTTAAACTAAATCTAAGTTTTGATTCCTATGCAAAGATAGCCAAGTACGGTCTGGCATTTTTTTTTAAATTTAAATGTGTTCTGTATAAATTTATACAAGGTCACACATCTTTAGCCGACACCATGTTTTTATTTGAAAAAACTCGGAAGCTAAAAAAGCAGCTGCAAATCTATTAATGATGTTTCAGTATCATTCACTAGTAGTGTGTAAGTACAGTTTGAAGTTATGTTCATTAAAGTTTATCCTTGTTATGTTAATTTTAAAAATAGAATTATAATTCATGCAGTCACTAGGTTACTAGATACCTTCATACAGGTTCAAAAAATGACAAATCATGGAAAACTTAGTCCTAAATCAACCTATGCCAGATGGTGTTATCTTAACTAATTGACATGTATGATAGACTACCTGTTAAGTAAATATTATCAAGCAAGTACTAGCCAATTTATTTTTTTAAATATTATTTTTATCTTATGCAAATTTCCCTATGAAAAACTTGTGATAAACTTATGAAAAAATTTTCCTATGTAAAACTGTGAACTTTGCACAAGGATAATGCAAAATTTGAACTCAATGAAGCACCGTTTACTGTAACTGTATGAATACAGTACAATAACAATCAAGTCTGAACCGAAACCTGCAGTGATGCAAAAATACACACACTAGTGGCCTGTTTATTGAATACTACTAAACTTGAATGGGCATTTGTGTGTTTGTGAGTGCGTGATTTTATTTCAATATACCTCCTGTATCTTTTGTCCTTTACTATCAAGCTTCTCATTATCATATCAGCCAATAAATTTCTACAGCAGCAACCTAACCCTCTCAATCAACAATCAAATAGGAAAAAGGGAATGTCATACCCAATCACTAAGTTTGGCCGAGATGTTGTTGATTAATTTATTGATTAAATAAATATCCATAGACTTATACCTCTCTCCCAAGGGGATAGGCTGGAACTACTGAACCTCCTGTTACAACCTTTACACACTCGTCTGCTTCATCCACATTTATACATGCATGTTTCCTTACATATTGAAACTTGACTTGGAAAATGTGATATTTATTAAACAGGCAAAGTTTAGACCATATTTTGAAATTATTTTGACATGGTGTCCAACTCTGTTTATTGACAACATCAAACTTTGTTTATTTTGTTTTTGAGTTTTGATAACAACTAGATTCCAATAAGAACTGTGTGTAATATTTTGATATGCATCCAAAGTATCTTAGTCCATGATACCAAGAGATCATTGAACTGTCTGAATGATTCCAATTATCTTATTAAACATCTTTGCACATTCATTAAAAACTTTGACACTATATGAAAAATAGATATTCAAGTTTACAGTATGATAAGAAAACTGAAGATTCAAATAAAAAGTTATGCCATGTTTTGACAAATGAACTGGAAACAGATGTGGGTAACACAAGTTGATTTATAAGGACGTAAATTACATGGATATTGTTGAGGTTTTTTCCCCATATACCATGAATTAACATGACAAAGTTACACAACATTGACAGCCCAAAATCGACATTTCACAAAAAACCTGTAGTTTCAATAGCACTAATATTAGCTTCGTTATGCACGTAACACTAAGTTGAAGGGCGAACCTCTTTGTGGACCTGGCTTGCACCACCAACAAACTTTACTGAACACTATGACTAAACTTCATAACACAATATTGTCATACAAAAACGCAAGTGAATAAATTAAATCTCCTCGTTCCGCAAAATAAAACGCATTAAAATGTTAATCGTTCACAAGGACATGTATGTATTATCGATAAATACTAAGAACTCACAAGAAATACAAGTTACAATCAATAAGGAAATTACAGTTTTAGCAACTTACACGAGTGTCCGACTGCCAAGCCATCACCCATGTGAAAATATACTAATAATTAAATAAAATTAGACACGATTCACATTCCTATAGCGACGTATCGGTTGAAAACAACTGTTTGTAAAATAATAGTGACACGTTCTTCTAATTGTTGTTCGTCACTATGTTACAGAGTCTTCTACAGTTTATCAACATCAGTAACAATTATTATGGAGACAATATAAAAATCTAAACACCAAAACTCCAACAATTATCTAGAAATACGTGATACACAAATAAAAAAACTAAAATATCACGGGGGATAATAATTATTTTCTGTGACAGACTGTGTATGACAGTTAGTCGCGCATTCCAATCCACGCATTATTTTAGAACATCAAATATTGGTCATCTTCTTCGCTCGTACCGAATTATCGGTAAGGTACTAAGTACTAATGCTTATAAATCCAAATCGGTAGCTCAGAAGCGCATGTAATTTCCAAGTGATTCATTTGCGCATTACGTTACATTTTACGCAGTGGAACAAAATTCATTGCATGTTTTTTCAAATTCGACGGTTTTATTTTTATTTCAAAAAATGAATAATTATCAAAATAGCCATGTATATAAGAGAGATATTATAAAGGATAATATGCAAATATTCTTTCACTATTGAACTCCACTAGTCACTAGTTCTTTTGTTCAAGAGAGGCCTAAACTGTTACCACAGGCACAGCTAATAATGATGCACACAATATCAAGGGCAATGTGTTCTAAGTAACAGTGTTTTTATGTCTCATTATCATTATAATGTCAGGAACTATGCCATCTTCAGACACACTTCCATATCACCTTCGTTGTAATGATGTCAAAGCATTTAATCTTTTCTAAATATTGCAGTCCCTAATCCAACTTAAATAGCAAGACTATACCTGGCACTGTAACGAATATCTGGGTTCATGTCTTGATAATCCATTTTGCATACGCCGCAATGACCAAGACGAAGATCGGCTCCTCTGAGGATGTTCTTCGCCGCTGTTATATTCCAAGGACCTTGCGTTTTGCATAGTGGTTTGAATTGACATGACGGGAACTGAAGGATTTTGTATCATTTCGCACTAAAAACAACAATACACTGCACCATCACTTCCTAGCGTTTATTTTTTTTACATTCTCACAATAAAACATTTAGTATTTACAAGGTACGCTCACTTAAAGCTGTAGAGGTGGCGCTGTTGTGAGCCATATGACACTGTAATCTTATCGGGACAAGAAACTGGTGTGATAAAAAAGTGTGCGTTTACAATTAGCGTTCGGATGATAACTATATTCGGCCAAGTCATGTGAAACGCAGCCGATTACTGGACGTTTTTTTCATTTATTTGTTTGATAACGGTATCGGTCATTTATTCTAAATGAACGGTTTTGTTCTCAGCTCCGGCAGCTAGGCTATTGTTACAGTAATGACGAACTGTTGACAACATGTGTTTGTTTCTTATTTGCTTTGAAAATGTACGCTACCACTTCATGTTAAATAGCTCAAAGTAGGTCAAAAGAGACATGCTACGCTTCGGACAAATTTTAGCTGAGAACTTGAAATGGATGTTTAAGTACTATAAAATGAGTACTTTTTTGGTATCCACGTGTATTTAGGTGTTATTTGGTTGACTTATCTTGGCACTCGAGTGGTTATAGGAATTCTCATGCCACCTACATCATTAAAATCACCAATTTTGCAATTCACGCAACCTTGACGTTCCAGATGTAATATCTACTCTTGCAGCTTCGTTTAGGGGGATCAATTCATTCAGCGTCTGTCCTTCAGCTAAGTGTTACATTAACATTGTTACTTATACCTACGTATACAACCGTGGACGGTATTCATATGCAGATGAAACTGGACCCGGACCGGTATGACCAAAGAATTTCCAATCATAACAGGTAGTAAAATTAGGCTTTGTACGCAAAGCACCAATGTGGATGAAAATCGACGCGACCACTTAATTACCGGACGCTGCAACGTAAGTAAATCGGCCCTGCACAGGGTGACCTAAAGGTACCGAAGGTAGGTCGCAGAAAGAGAAAAGACAGAGCTTGAATCTATTTAAGTCGCGAGTTAAAGGCTTCTTTTAGGTTAGCTCGTTCCATCATCGACCTATCCCTGTCGTCAGGTTTAGATTGAGGTCAAGAGTAGGCCAATGGGCCATTTAATACTTATTTTAAAAAAAAGCTTTGAGACCTCTGCCTATCATCCTGTGACCAAACACAATGAGTTCACATACATATAATTTGGTACATAAGTACGTTGATACATTACCATTTTAAATAAGTCATATCTAGGTTCAGACTAGGTAGGAAAGTAGGTACGCAAGTACTTATACTTACCTACTTTCATTATCTATTAATGTTTATTGCAGCTCTGTTTTAATTTTATTGAGGGATATTAATTATTATAAACAGCCAATATGTGATTATTGTGATTAAGTTCAATCATTAAGTCTTAATTCGTATCAGTGGACCTGCAATGTCTGCATATAGTTAATATAAGTTGGTAGTACGTACAATAGTAAATACAGTCAGTGCCAAGCATTACCTACTGGGACCCTCTTTCTCTATTCTTCTTTTTGTACCCAGCATTATTTGACGCCTCTTAAGTCAAACGTTGCAGGGCACTGACCGTACCTACTAATTAGCAATGGGTGGGCTTCTTGTATTTCTTCACTTTCACTATTGGGCAAGATTTTCGAAGGGTTTGTGAGACCCGACATTTTAAATAAGCCAACAAAACTGGTCTACATTTGATAAGATTTTCCAAGAAAATATTATGAAATAATGAAAAACAAAACAATCACGGTGATTTTAAAGAGTCCTATCTTTTGATACTGAATTCGGCTGCAGAAACGATTTGGTTTTGAAAATATCACTATCGCAATCTACGTGAAATGGTAAGATAACACCATCAAAGTATTTAGATCAGTCTTAAGCAAACTGTGGCAAAAAGTAGGCTAAGTGCATAGGCCTGAGGCATCATAAATTATGTGGTTATCAATAGTCAGTCTTTGTTTATTATAGTACCTAGTCGTAAAACAAGCACAAGCCACAGCTAACCTGATTAAGGGACAAAGGGATAGACTACTTATTTAAGTAATGAAAAGTTTTCCGTAATTTCGTGTTCCTTTCTACCCAAATTGAGACAAAGAGAACGAGGCAGTCTACAGTCTTCAGAGAAATAGGTAGATAAGTAGGTGTTAGGTAGAACAATTATTTCTTTATGATCAGACCGACCAGACAGAAAAATTAAGTCCTTTTCAAATATTTACGACATATTCGTAGACATGATAAATTATTTTTTGTTGATGCATATTTATTTTCTTCAAGATAAGAAAATGATCAAAACAAATCTTAAGCACCCTTTGGAAATTTCAAGATAATATTATGTTGCAATATTTTGTTTATTTCAATTAACAAATAGTCATATTTTAATGATAGTGCACCAGATAATCTTGCCATTTCGTACAAATCAAGTCGTTGTGTGCCTACCACTCATCAAATTAAATTATGGGAAAACAAATTTATTTTGAACCATTCCTCAAATGTAAATAGTTGTAAGCTGCATCTTGAAAACGCTAACATAAAAGCATCGTCAATCAAATTGAGGTAGTAGACATAGTTCAATCAGATCATAATTTTGTATGTTTAGGCCTGATGTCCAATCGACTACGTTTATTTTCTTCATTGCGCTCTTCTTCACTCGTCTTCGATTTATAGGCAGTGTAAGAATTATTATTTCGTTTTTAGTCTATAATCTTTTTCATTGGTCTAGATTGTACTTTAATTTGTATTTTCATTTTTTAATCTTTTTCATAAAAAACTTTTTCGCGAACTATCTCAAAATCAAAATCAAAGCATTTATTTCAAGTAGGCCCGTTACAGGCACTTTTGAACTGTCGAAACAAAGACAACAATGAAATTTAGCTACAGTCCCAGTCACAAGGCATAAAAACTGTGAAAGTACTGTAGTTGCCCATTCCCTAACGTAGATCTCTATGGAGAAGAACGGGCAAGAAACTCCATGGACACTCTTTTAAATCAGAATATTTTTACAAAACCTTGGTTACATCATTCATGTTTAGATGGTGCATTATGTGAGAGCGATGTAGCAAGATGTGCACGTTAAAAGTGTCCATAGTAAAAACAAGGAAAAGAACAATTCAAAAAATAAAATAATTAATTCAAATAAGCCGTGGCAACCAAGAGATGACCAGTCACAACTGACAGCGCCCGTTCACGAACATGACGCATGTATCAGCACCATTCAACTCAACCATTTTGAAGGGAACTAACTGATCCGACACACGCGCCACCATCAGCGAGACATTTGAGTGAGCATGACATACACTTAACCACCAGGGCAAATTCAAGTCAAAAAAAAAAAAAAATGACGTAGGTTTCCAACGAAGGATAGCTTTCTATTACATAGTACTCACATAATATGGGCTATGCGGTTATATAATACCAAAAGAAATTGAATCTATACAATGCAAAGATAGTTGTACAATCTTCAGCAGCTCCAACAATACTATTTAATGCTATCCATTAATCAGTTTATGCGCCCCTGTCCATGTGGAGCAGGACCGGCATTGAGCCAAGCATTTTTATCAGAGATATAATCGTCCAACTTGTAATATGCTTGCTTACATAGTGTGCGTTTAATGCATGATTTAAATTTCGTCTCATTCAGTTCAAGAATACTTTGTGGAATTTTATTATAGCATCTTAAACAGTACCCCATGAAAGATGAGTCTACTTTAGCGAGTCTGAAGCCCGGCTGAACTAATTGGTCTCTAGTTCTCGTACTGTAATTGTGTCTGTCACCTCTTTTATTAAAAAGATGTAGATTTTTTCTAACGTACATTATGTTTTCGTAGATGTATTGACAATGTACCGTCATGATTTTGATTTCCTTAAACAGTTCCCTTAGAGAATCGCGCCTACGAAGATTATATATGGCTCTGATGGCTCTTTTTTGCAGAATAAATATAGACTCAATGTCTGCAGCCCGTCCCCATAACAGAATGCCATAAGACATTATACTATGAAAGTAACTAAAATAGACCAGTCTAGCGGTATCTACATCAGAAAATTGACGGATTTTTCTAACAGCATATGCTGCTGAACTTAGGCGCCCCGCAAGAGATTTCAAATGAGAACCCCATTGTAGCCTTGAATCAAGCGTAAGCCCCAGGAAAACGGTTTTATCTACGAATTCAAGTTTCTCTTTATTCAATACTATATCACACTCGTTACTTTTAACATTTGGTAAAGCAAATCTTATGCATTTCGTTTTTTTTTCATTTAATACTAAATTGTTTCTGTCTTCTGTATTGGCAATCCTGAATTTCTGATCCTGGCAAACCCTAAATCTTAATGTCAAATTTTGACGTATGTTTGACGTTTGTATGTTTTGAAAATAAATATTTTTTCAGGATAAACATCAATAAAATAGGAGTTATTTATTAAATATTTAGCCAAAATGTCGCAACATTTAGTCAATGAAAACAGTAAATACATACTAGAGTAAGTTAAAGTTCATGTCATAACCTAACCTCTTTATTTTTAAGTGCAAGTGACACATATTTTTAATTGTTTGTTATTATTTGCAGCTTATTTTCAGAGCAGACAGTAGACCAACAAACATTAGATTCTATATGTACTCAAGTGCAGAAGAAGTTTCCTAAATCAGACCATTTTAACTGTAAGTTTAGCGGGCTTGTATAAAGTTTTTTTATTTGTATCACCATAAGGTACACTTTCATGAATCCAATAAGTTTCTTTACTGAGATAGAGGACTATTTAAGGCAATGATAATACTGCTTATTCATCCTATAAGAATATTACTAGATTATTATTTATAATATTTTATTTTACTACTTTTTTTTTTTTTTTTTAACTCTTTCTTTTTTTTATTCATACATAGAAATTTATTTAATCAAAATATTAAATATTTACAAACTACTATTTAAATATATTATTTTACTGTACAAGTGATAAAATATGAACAATCAAATTAAAGTTAATAAATTAATGATGATCTTAAAAAAACCATTTTTTCCAGTATGTCTACTCCTATCCTCACTAATAACAGGCGGGGACCTCTCCCTGCCTGGACAGCGTGTGGTGGCCATAGCAATCCTATTTGATGTGTATAAGATGGACAATCCGTTTGCCTCTTTATTTCTCCATTTGCTAGAAGGCAAGGCTGGTCTGTTGCCACTGTCACCGCAGGAGAGGCTGCTGATTGGACAGCTGCATGGGTTCTTGCCTATTAATATCAAAGATGTAAGTATATTTATCAATATTTTAAAGAAATACTGAGATGTAGTGAAGGATTAGTGTGTTGGGAGCTATCAAGTGTCTTTGACTTAAAAATATGACAATCAGTTTTATTAGTTCACAAATGCATTAAAGTTTCCAAACCTCTGTAAATATTCTGTTCTAATAATTAACAGCAGTTAGAAATATTTTATGTTGCCAGCCAGCAACATGAAATTAGTACTTGCATTATTATTTCGTTTACATGGGACTTCAACACAAGTAGCAAAATGTGGGTATACTAAAAGGTACACATCTGCATAACCCTTGGGGGATTATAGGCATGATAGTGTGTTTTGTTTATTCATTTTTTTTACATACTAATTACATTTTTAAATATTTTTGTCAACAAAAATTATTTAAAAACATTTAAATATAAAAATAATAGTTTGCCGGTGTCGGGAGCTGGGTCCAAGCTACCGGTGGTTAGGGCTCCAGAGACTGGAACCTCCTCACAATACGAACTGTATTGAGGATCGACCTTCTGGATCAGGCCCTTGATCCGCCTAAGGTGAGCTTTGAAAGATGGTCATCGAGGCTCTTGGCCATAAGGCCATTGGCCGTTACTACAATCGGCACAATGATAGCCGAGTTCACATTCCACATGTCAACAACTTCGTGTGCCAAGTCAAGTTATTTATTTGTTTCTCTTTCTCAGCTTTACACAGGACAATAGTCCTGCCAGTAAAAATAGACTGATCCCAGTACAGCGTGACATGGTCTTTACTGGGTCGGGCACATACTTGTAGTATGGTACCTCAGATTCCACAAGTTTATATTTCAAGGCAAGTTATATATCCTGGCCACTTGGTTGTGCCTGTGCAAGTACTCGCCGTTAGCCAGACGAGAACAACCAGAAATATTGTGCCTGATGGACTCACCTGGACGGTGGCATGCCCGACACACGTCAACCCGCAACCGTCCCGTCCTTCATAATATATTTCCGTTTGACGAACAAGTCAAGATAACTTCGTCCATAATTGCACAGACAAAACCTTCTATTTCCCCAAAAAGGTCGCCGAAATGTAATGTTTGCAATTCTTTTGAGCCATGGACAGCAGGGTGAATCCCTTGTCCACTGCGACCACATCTCGGTGCATACCCAGGCTCCAGTACCTAAGGCTTTTAAAAAATATTCTAAGATACTGCACACCTCGCGGTTGTGGAAGGTCTTCGCATTTAAAAAGCCTCGATCTCTGCAGGATGTACAGTCTCATCACCGATGATCGTGGGTGATGCATCCGGTTTGCAGTTAGCGGTGTACGAACTGTCCTATCCAGGGCGTCGAGTTCGGTCTGAGTCCATTTGAGTATGCGGAAAGAGTACATTAACCCAAACGTTGAAGGCGCGAAGAAGCGCTTCTTCAACGATTGCTTCATGTCAGTTACGTTAATGCCTAACGCTTCAGACATACCCAAATATTTATAGCTTTCGGATGAGGAAAGGGATCTTAGGTGTATGAAGTCCGAGAGCTCAAGTCCCTTGGATTCCATAATCTCCCCTCGCTTTACATGCATGACTGCACATTTTTCCACACCAAATTCCATCCTGATGGCGCTACTAAAAGTTTCATGTGTGTATGTTTTGTTATTATTAATTGTTGTCATTTTATAAGTTTCCCAAATTTTAAACTTAAGTACCCTTTTCACAAGAGAAGCAAAAGACAAACATATCTTAAAATACAATTTTTAATTTCTAGATAATGAAGAAATCTGCCAAACAAGTGATGCTGACTGAAGTTTCACCAAAAGACCTGGAGTTTGACTACTCCACCCTGCAGACAATCGTAGCGGAGAGAGTTGCTGACATGAGCTCTATGGCACGCGCTGCGGCACCAGCTCTCATACCACTTAGTGACGGGTTTGATTGTTTTTTTAGTATTGGGTGGTAATTTTAATTTGGAGAACTGCCTTTACTAGGAAAATTTAAAGAGACCATTGCTAGTCAAGTGCTTGTCATGTCCAATACTAGATTTCTTTCATAATCCTTTAAGGTACCAAACATAGCCCGCGAAATTCAAATTTTATTACGTTTTTTGCAGTTTACAGCTCAGTGTCAGGTTATATGTTGATTAAAATATGATTTGCGGCCGTAACAAATATGGCTTAACAGACTTATAGTTACTAAAATCATCAATACGACCCTCTAAATTATTTTTTTCCCATTGAATGGCTTTTTCATGCTAGAAATAGAACCTGTAAATTGCAAAAAACTGAATTTTGCGGGATATCCTGGTGCTACCCCATTAAGCTATTAAACTATTCTTTTGGGGACATCCCTTTTGAATCGTTGAGAATGTGCGCTGAGTCTGTGTGATGCCACCGTTCTTCGCCTACACTTCCGCATCTTTTACGTTTGTCACCTCTTTATAATGCAACTACAAACAACAACTTGTGGGGCGATTCCTGTATTTCTAAGAAGGTTTGTGCCGTCTGAATCTGTCAAAAATACCTTTATTGTTTTCATTGATTGTTGCTGAGGTGGTATAGCGAAAGCTTTTAAACTGTCATGGTCACTACATTATAATTAATACTAGAAACGGGATATTTACCATGTATGTACACTGTTTGTTTTGAGTTCCCGATATCAGTAAACAACAACACAAACAACAGACAGCAACAGTATAACAGTGGACATGGTAAATATCCCGTTTCTAGTGTTAATTATAGCGAAAGCTGTTTTGCTTTTCTTAATAGAATTTGATAAAATCTCAAAAAGCATATTCTTTAATTTCCAGGAGCCCACCCAACCGCATGGCAATGAAGGAACTGCTAGAATCTCTAATATCAAACGACTACATGCCTCTACATCGCACGCTGAAGGCCTCCGGACCCATACCACTGCCCACCTTCTTGATGGATACTACGGAAATTACTGCTGATAAGGTATTATTATTATAATCTGTCAAACCTTTTCCCAACTATGTTAGGGTCGGCTTCCAGTGTTACCTTACCGGATGGAGCTGAATACCAGTAATGTATATGGAGCGACTGCCTATCTGACCTCCACAACCCAGTTAGTATTAGGTAATACAATATCCCTTGGTAAGACTGGTTGTCAGATTTTCTGGTCACTGGACTACCTGTAACGACTGTCGAAAGATCTACAAATGACAGCCGGGACCAACGGCTTAACGTGATTTCCGAAGCACGGAGGAAATTCCGTATACAATGGGTTGTCACCCATCCACGGATCAACCCTAGGCAAGCGCCGCTTAACCTGAAGATTGATCCGAGCGGCTGTTATTATTTAACCACGAGCTCCACAAGGTATTATTATGTACATTTAAATTTATATTGGGTAGTGTCAGGAGCACCCCTAGTTGGAATTTTGCTTTCTGGAGCCATATTAATACACTGGTTGATAGCTGTGTCCCCAGAGCTGTAAAAATGTTCATCATGTTTATCTGGAAAGGCTCAGTTGATTGATTATTATCACTACATAGTATAAAACAAAGTCGCTTTCTCTGTCCCTTATCCCTATGTATGCTTAAATCTTACTACGCAACGGATTTTGATGCGGTTTTTTTTAATAGATAGAGTGATTCAAGAGGAAGGTTTATATGTATAATACATGCACCCGTGCGAAGCCGGGTCGGGTCGCTAGTTATTTATCAACTCACTAGTCGCCATTTCTACGCCCTCCTCATCCAGTACTTACTTCCAGGTCGTCTTGAGGTCCTGGGTTCGATTCCCGGGTCGGGCAAATTGTTATTGGGAATTTCTCAGTAGCAGCAACGGAGTCTGGCTTTGTGCCCGGTTGATGGCAATAGGCTCGCTCACATACATGGGACTTAAACATAACTGGCGAAATGTGGGTGTACTATAGGTACACCTCTGCTTAACTCTTCTAGAATTACAGGCGTGATAAGAACACTATCGCGTGTGACAGTCCTTCACCCTAGATGGCGCAACTTGAAACTGTCAATCAACATGGTAATAGTCAAGTAGACATCACGTCCAAAGCATTGTACCTACACTACCTACCAACATGACTTGTTTCCAGGCAGTCTGGAAGTGCCTGGTGAACCGCGGCGCATACAACCCGCTGTACGACACGGACTACGAAGGGCTCATAGGACTGCGACCGGAGAAGTTGGACAGGCGACAGCACACGCAGCCACCTAAACCTAAGGTATGACGAAGGGACACGCGCCAGGGTAGCCCGCGAAATACAAATTTTCTTACGTTTTTCGCAATTTGCAGAGTTTTTCATATAATAGTCATTCAATGGGATTACATTAACGGAGAGGGTTGTATTAATGATTTTAATGATTATAATTCTGGAAATAAACGCGTGTGGTGGTGCAAATCATATTTGTGAAGTGAAAACATCTTTAGCGGTGTTGTGCACTTTTTTTGTGATGGGTAAAAAATGTTAAACTCGCGTCAGGACACGTGACCTGATCGAAAATTCGTAAGACGGAGGTAGAGTAGGTAGACCGAAAGTCTTTACGACAGTCTGGAAATGATGGATATTTGAATCCATTGTAAACTGATATTATTTTCAGTATAGCAATGTTTGAGAGCAATGTTCTTAATTAAAGCAATTCGTGCAAAATTACTCCCTAACCATTCCAAAATATCAAAAATGCGCAACGTTAATATTCAAGTGTTCACTTCTGCCGGCTCTCCCGGAGTACAACCCGTTGTTTTTTCAATATACAGCCTGATAGACTGCATTAAACGCAGGCCACAACGCCAGCGGGCGGGCGAGCGACGCGAACGATGTGTTCATACTGCGTTCGGCTCGTTCTAGTTGGCGGTGTGAACCAAAGTATGAAAGCCTCGCTTGTGGCCTGCGCTTAATGTTTAATTCCTGACTGCTCATAAGAGGCACCTGCATGGTCTTGCATTATGGTTATAGCAAACTTTTACTCCCTTAACATTAACTTTACCAGTCATTCTTCTTTGTGAAATCTAGACTCAAAATACAAGCTCACGGTCGCTCTGAGACAGATTTACTATGACAGTATAGAGGTTTATTTTTTATTTTTATTTTATTGAAAGCAAGTTTACAAGGATCTTAACTTAAGAACTAAGCCTCACAAAACCGTTTTCACGGTTTGTCTGTGAGAACGGAACAAATAGTATTATAAATAAGGTTTAATAGTGCGGACTTATTTGATGAAAAGTAACTAACAATTAAATAGAATCTTAATACTAAGGACAGTAAATCTAGGAATTATATAATAGGAAATCAAATGACTTATCCTAATGCTAATTAATTTTCTAGAAGAGCTAAAATCAAAATATTTTATCCACACGCTAAAAGATCTCGTGCGCGCGAGCAATGTTTTATCGTGCACTGCATTATCAACTCTCAGGCTTGTGTCGAGTATTGAAAATACAACAGCGCTCATCCCGGCTTGTCCAAAAGCGCACTGTTGGACATTAGCTTTCACGCACTAGATTTTCAAAGTACTGTACTTTGAAAATCTAGTGCGAGATAAAAAATTGACGCTAAGTAGAAAACCGACTGACTAATCTAAACAAATAAATAAAATTGAAGTGTCTGTTTGTAATTTACTGAATGCATATAAAAGTATATACGCGTACATATAAAAAAAAAACATATTTTTTAATATCTGTCTGTTTGATCCGGCTAATCTCCGAAACGGCAGGACCGATTTTCACTGAGCTTTTACTGGCAGATAGCCATTTTATTTTAGAAATGGATTAGAGTTCTGTGCAAAAAAAAAAACTCATGAAATTGTTAAGAAAATCCGATTCAAATAGTGAATTAATATTTTTATTATAATTTCACCCGAATGAAGGTCACGGGAACAGCTAGTCTACACTAAAATCCCACCTTTCTCTATCGCCAGCAAGAAGAAAAAAAAGAAAAATCCGAGGAAAAGAAACCCCCACCAGAAGACAAGCCTGCTGACCCAGCGAACGCAGTGGCTGAAGCGAAGGAACTAAGCGCTTTAGCGCTCAAGGGCGCGCTGAGCGTGCAGCACCAACAGCGGCTGCTAGCGCTGCTGGATCAGGAGCCACACGTCGTGTATGAGATTGGAGTCACACCTAACCAGGTATAGTCTAACTGTATCAAATCGCAGTTACCTTCGACAGATTACAATCGAAACGGTAATCTTAAAGGAAAGATTGAAATCAAATTTTTAAATCCTGTTTTTCATTTAATGTTATTACCGCTTAAAGAAATGTCGACTTTACCTTAGTGTAAATTAAGTTGATTACAGAATGACTACTATTATTGGAAAAGCCCTAAGTTCAACAGTAGGTTTAAAAAATCCTGTCCAATCCAATGACATTACCTACAAAATAAAATATTAATAAATTTTAAAATGCATGATTTTTGTGCCCATATTTACCACCATTATCCTAAAATCTAACAACTTTTAAAACGTCAGGCCCGCGCCCCTTTTTTGTCCAATTTCCTCATTTTAGTTCATTTTTAATCGGGGTATTTTTTTTTACTTGTCCAAAAAGTATTAAGTACATAAATGGAATCTAATCTCGATGCCTAATAATACCCTCACAGACGGATCGGACAAGGGGTTTTTTAAACATATTCTATGTATATTGAAAACGAAATTGTGAAAAACAGTATTATTCATAGGCTGATACTTCTATGGTTAAACATTTTTGACGTTAACCTAAATAGTTTCTATTACTTCTACAGTTACCAGAGCTAGTAGAGAACAACCCGATGGTCGCCATATCAGTGCTACTGAAGCTGATCCACTCGCAGCACATCACGGAGTACTTCAGTGTGCTCGTCAACATGGAGATGTCGCTGCATTCTATGGAGGTTGTCAACAGGTAACTTCACGCTTTTATGCCAACCGTAGTAGAGTTGCTATTATCAAATCAAAATCAATCCGGTCATTGATACGGACCTAAAATGAATCGCAAGTACGCCAGTGTCATGCGACCTACTTACAAGTCTGCCCACACCATAGCGTGCTTCTACAGAGCCCTGATGTTTACAGGAGTGGAATTCCCTGCCTTCGTCGGTGTTCCAATCTATTTAAGTCGCGAGTTAATAGGCTTCTTTTGGGTTAGCTCGTTCCATCGTCGACCTCATCTCTGTCCTCAGGACTAGATTGAGGTCAACAGTAGGCCCATCAAACATAAAAAAAAGCTCGAGGCGACGACGACAATTCAATGTCTGATCACGGCGGAGTTGAGACGTCTTGGTCTTGGTCTTGAGTATTGTACCCGATTCTTTGTGTTCAATTGTAATGTCAAGTAATTTGTTAGTTTAATAGAAACAGTGTATCGCACCCAGTGTGTTTTCATTGCACGAAACCCATCGTCTGCCCACATGATGTACGAGCCTAACGGAATAACACATTTTGGGCTCGTGCCGACCGGCAACCTCCGATCGGCATCCACCATCACTATATTATGTTTGGGTCAGTTATACACAATTCGAGATATATCTACATAACTAAAGCAGCCCGGGTTCTTCAAATAACCAGAACATGCGTGTTCAAAATCACATATATTATAAAGAGGTGTTTCCAAATAAATTATCCTCTATGCCATTAAGATAAAGTTCAAAGCTGATTGCCTTACATTCCCTGTCCACAGACTAACAACATCAGTAGACCTGCCAGTGGAGTTCGTGCACCTATACATCAGTAACTGCATATCCACGTGTGAGACCATCAGGGACAGGTACATGCAGAACCGGCTGGTGCGGCTAGTCTGTGTGTTCCTGCAGTCGCTCATTAGGAACAAGATTATTAATGTAAAGGTAAGAAGATGCTGATATTCTCTTATCTTCTGTTGTGAAAATCATTTGTTGACAACTCTGCAGAATCTGGGACTACTAGGCAACATTTTCAAGTGTCTGGGACTATCAAGCAAAAATGTTGAGTTCTTAAATACTATGTCAAATCGTTTTAAGCTGGCAAAACAATTGAAAGAAACAATATTTAATTGTGTAGCACAGGAGAAAACAAAATGATTAAAATTAACAATAAAACAAACAATTATATACAGTAAACATAAGAAAAACTTTAAAATAAGACTAAACAATTGAATGTTAACTTGTACCACTCGCAAAACACTGTTGTAAAACTCGCAATTGTAAACGATAGCTATCGCCATCCAAACGAACTATCGCTAAATATCATACGTATACACGTATGTAATACACAGGTCCTGTATTATGTGTATTATGATACGCGTGAGATATCAATCGGTTATCGCTCCGACCGATCGTGGTAGTGGTCGGTGGTGGTCGGGTTATCGGTTTTTTAGCAATAAAATTGTTTTGCCAGCTTAAAATGATTCTACGATATCAGGTAATATTGTAGAGTATCTGGTACTACTTCACAACATTTTAGAGTCTGAGACTGATTTGCTATATCTTAGGCCCTTCTCCCATTACGATACGCCCAAGCGACTCTAGTATCTAGCGAGTCCCGGAGACTAATCGCCGCGGAGTATCGCACATACATTTGTGTCGCTGCTCGCATACTACGTACCGGTATCGTACGCGTCCGCGACCCGCCGCGCTAGTCGCCCGCGCGCCGTGTCTCTTACGCATCTTGAAATAATGGCGGCGGAGCAAGAAAATATTTTGTGCATGAAATTGGAAAACATCCTTGTTTATATAACTATAAATTACCTGATTACATGAGACAACAGATAGGACTTGGGCAGAAATTGGAAATAAATTTAAATTATTCAGTCATTTCGTCTTGTGCGATGACGTCTTCTTCTGTTTCAATAAAACAGATAAACTGCAAGCGCTTCTTCGTCACTGGAATCGGTCGACATAACGTCGGTTTATTAAAAAAATGCATTTTGTTATTTTTCAGTAGCGTAATGTGCGAACGTCGAGTTGCCAACAAGTATTCAGCTAGTATGCGACTTGAGTATTGTATCCTACATGTTTCGTAATGGGGGTAGTGCCTTTCAGTATATGGGACTACAATGCAATATTTTTGAGTTTCTAGAAGAGGCAAGGGACTACTTAAATAAAAAATTTAAGGGAGTCTAATGTCAAGAATTGATTAAATTTTTATTATCATAACACCTGCCCAGCAGTGGGAAAGAATAGGCTAAACAAAAAAAACACCCTCTAATGTTCCCACTGGTGGGACACAGGCCTCCTCATCCTTGAGAGGGAGTGGGGTCTGATGTACCTCGCAGGCCCAATGTGGGCTAGTACTAATCAGCAATTTATAATTCCAGGAACTATTCATCGAAGTAGAAGCCTTTTGCGTTGAGTTCTCTCGCATCAGAGAGGCAGCTGCCCTGTTCAGACTGCTCAAGCAACTGGACTCGGGCGACGGACTAGCACACAAGGACGTGAAGGAGAACTAGCAGTGGGCCAAATGGGACAAGGATTGTTTGCGTGAGGACAGTGCTTCGTGATAGTATTGAAACATGGATAATTCAAGACAGTTTTAGTGTTCTGCGCTAATTTTCGAGTTTTTGGGAATGTAAACAGGTATTAATTGTTATATTTTAGAGACATTGTGGAATGGTTTTTTGTACGGAAAATTAAGGCCAGTTAGAATCCTTCATCGACCGTCGGTCCTGACGATACGCATGGCCGTCCGTATATAACATTTAGTGCTCATCTGACGGACAAACTGGTACAGCCATTTATACAATGGCCTATCGGTTCATTGGTCGATGCAGCACTGAGCGCGATTATTTATTTGCATAGCGCTTCTGTCAAGCGACGGCAATCGACTTTCGGTGAAGTACTATAACCGGCCTAAACGAAAACATTAATTTATTGATTGAAAAATATAGGTAAAAGTACTCTGAGGGGGCGAATCATCCTTGCGTAGTACATAATAGCACTTCCAAAATTGTTAGTTCTATCGCAAATGTGTTAAACAAATTTTTTATCGATCTTTATGATTGATCCTGTTCACATTCTTTGAAAATAAGGATATGAAATAGTGTATATTGGACTACTTTTCTCACGTTGACTCATCATTTTGTTGTGAAAGATTGAGATAAAAATTGTAGTGAAATTGGATTTCAAAAATAGCGCAAAACGTGATCGTTTGAAGGTACTATCTCAGATTTAATCGGACCGATTCAAGATTTTTTATCGAAAAAAAAAATATTGGTTGCTAGTAATAATGTCTCCGACAAAAAGTCTTCAAAAAGGGACGAAGGCGTGTGCCTCAAAAATGTACATAATTGTCTATGCTAGATAAGGTAGATAGATAAAAACATGCTCTATTTTAATTGGTTAGATTTGATAGCATTTAGAAAAGAGATTCTGACGAATTGAGAACTTTTTCTGCATTATCTTGAATATTTATTATAGTAGTTTTAGGAAATACTGTTGCGGTCTTACATAGAGTTATTGTTTACAGACCTTGTGTAATTTATTTGACAGAGTGTAATATAGTAGGTACAATTCGTTAAAAATATGTCTAAATAGTAATTGTATTTACATTAATAGCCAGTCTTAAATTAAAAGTAATGGTGTACATACGGATGCAAATATCTGTGTTGAGGGCGACATTCATAGAGCCCACTCATTTCACTTTACTAAGCTAAGTACCTATGTGTTTCATTTCATGTACGAACGTTATTATGGTCGAATATTTTTTTATATCGACTGCCACGTTGGTTTAGTGGTCGCAAGCACGACTGCTGAACTTGAGGTCCTGGGTTCGATTCCCAGGTCGGGCAGTGTTATTGAGTTTCTCCATTAGGAATTTCTCAGTAGCAGCCACGGAGTCTGGATTTGTGCCCGGTTGATGGCAATTGAATCGCCCCCTATTACTTGGGACTTAAACATAACTAGTGAAATGTGGGTGTACTATTAGGTATACATCTGCCTTACCCTTCGGGGATTACAGGCGTTATGTTATGTATTTATTTATAGCCTTATGATACAGTTACTTTATTTGACAAAGTAAAGTCACAGTTCAGTCTGTGTAATGTTTCTCTTAGAAGGGTGTTTTTAGCATCATGTAAATGCGGATTTGATCACTGCCTACACTCTATGGTCATCCATCTTGTGTTACGGAATACAATACGCAGTACGGTCGAATCTATGGGAAGGTAAAATGAACCTTACTTGATGCATCCTTTTTGTTTACTGTGGCAACATTTTGGATGCCGTCACCACACACATGCGAGGCATCTCACTACCACAATGAAGTTAGCTGCAAGAGAACCCAATCCTGGGTTAAGCTAGCCTTTGTACACACGGCGACATATCAATCTATTCATTTCCAGTAAAACATGGCCTCGCTTTGCATAGATTTCCCATACACTGAGAGGTCCGCTTATACTGGTTTTGCATAGCTTGATTGGTCGCATATAAGCTAAAATTTCAAATGCAATTTAAATGTAATTTTGTGTGTACAATAATGAACAAGAATGCGGGCAAATCCGCATGACTAAAACGTCTTAATAATAAAATTCAGCACACTAGTAGTAGCAAAATGTTAAAAGTTCGTTAAAACTATCTTCCAGTCTTTGTAAGGTCAATAATCTTCCTTGGTCTTTTCGACGCTGTCGTTTATAAAAAAAAAATGAAACGAACGAACAAACGTTTTTTGTCGTTTAGAAAATGTATACAAATATATAAAATTGAAGTGTCTGCTTGTAATTTTAAAGTAACAGCTTTTTTGCTGAATGTGTATGAAAGTATATAGGGTACTTAATACAAAAAAATAAAGTAAATAATATTTCGTTTCAAATAGCGTTAAATGAATAACAGTTTCTTGTTGAGACTGTTTATTAAAACCATTTATAACTTTTTATACCGTAACTTACTGCTATTTCAAAAATTTATCATCACTTAATAAATTAGTAAATAGCTCCACAATATTATTAAGGAGATGCTCCTTTATATGAACTTAAATAATGCACAAAGTAATTGATTCACTTGTTGTTGAATTATGTTATTTAAACAAAGAAATGAAATTGCAGTGTCTGGTAATATCAAAATAACAACTTTTTACTGAATGCATATGAAAATATACATATAACAAAAACACATTTTTTTTTAAATTTTTGTCTGTGTTTGTTCCGACTAATCTCCGAAACGGCTGGACCGATTTTGACGGGACTTTCACTAGCAGATAACTGATATTATAAGGACTAACTTATGCTACTTTTATTTTAGAAACATAATTAGTGTTCCGTGCAAAAATAATAAAAACCTTGAAATTGGTTACAAAATTCGATTCAAAAAGGGATAGGTAATATTTTTTATAATAATTTCACGCGAACGTAAGTCGCGGGCAAAAGCTAGTAATAAATAGAAATTAAAGTAGAGTAACTTGCAGTTACGACTGATTAAACTATGTATATTACTATTAACTTTTATAAGATAATTTAGATGTTGCTTGGTTTTTCATATTTTGTACATAGCGAAGAATTGGATGGCTTTGGCGTTTAATGAAAATGTAGCCTTGAGTGCTACCTAATATTTTTGGCTTTAATGTAAAATAACATTAATTCAAAAGATATTCAAGTGTGAACAAAACTTGTACCAATTACTATGTAAATAGAATGACGTGTGTGTGGCAAAAATGATTATATTTGGGAACACAAAGAAAATTTCAATTTATTTTCCAAGGGAATTCTGCGATGCAAACGTGGCGTCAGCATGGCTAGTGTATGGACTGATGGACAGAGTTCATCTTGCAACTGCTGTGTTCACAGGCATTTCTGTGTCCATGACGGATCGGGTTTGCATCGTGATAGTACATCACGGTTGTCGTGGGCGAAGGTATACAGCGCCAGAGACAGCATCGCGGCCGTTTTATGTTTGCATCTCTGTAAAAAACCGCGGTGGACGATGGCCTTAAGAAATTCTTATTGAGACATTTTGGCAGGATTATGCTGTAAATGCCTCCTGGACCCATCTTGTCTATAGATCGTTTAATATATATCCTATTTAACTGTTAAAGTGTGTTGTGTAAGTTGGCAATAAAACATACAAAATAATACATTCAGAGTTTATTATTATGAATAACTACAGTAACCCAATATTAATTCTAACTAAAACTGGTATGGTAGTCTGATGGATGCATGAATGCTTGAAACTTACATTTTCGGGTAAATAGAAATAATTATTACAGTCACAGCATTCACACATCCAACAAACTATCTTAATCTACTTAGCACCTTCCAGAACTGTCCTTATTTCGTCATCAGCAGCCAAGTCCAATGGAGTACAGTCATCCTCATCTTTTAGCAGGGATGCTCCAGCTTTTAGCAATATCTTAGTCGACTCTATGTGGCCACAGGATGCAGCATAATGTAAAGCGGTTTGACCACTCTCATCTGCCACATCTACTGGACATCCTCCATCCAAAGCAGCTTGTAAAGATTTAGTAGCATTGCGGTCAGCAGCCCAGTGTAACGCAGTGAGACCATCTTCATCAGTCTCATGACGGAGTTCTGGGAACTTGGTGAGGAGTTCAGTGACACGCTCTGCACAGTTCTCTCGTGCCGCATCCAATATAGTCAGCTCGTTATGTATCAGCTCAGGTTCAGGTGATTTGCGCATAGAAGACACTGCAACCCAGCCTTCTTTCATTCCTGCCTCATTGTCATCTTCCAATTCTGGGGCGAATTTGTGCACTAAGGCAATGTACTTTTGTTTAGCCTCTTCACTTGGCAAGTCACCGAGGGACCTCCAGGCGTCCCATTTTCTACGGCCTCTACCATCCAGCCAGCCAGGCTTAGGTGTATAACATTTGCCTTCAAGGCCTTGTTTGTAGAGACCATACAGCTCTAACAGTTGGTTGTTGTTTAGTGTGCTTGTCAGTTTCTTTACATGATCAGCTGCCTTATTAAAAGATATGTCTAAAGGAGACTGGTCATCATCGGAAAAGTCTGAATCAGGGTATTCTGGAAGTGCTTCAGCCATTGTAACTGCTATCTATGGCGGTCTGTTTAACTATTCTGAACTTGAACAGTTAAGTTCAGTCCTTCTAATGTGTGCACTTGCTTGTTGGTGGCATCTGCGGCAGAGGCGGCACTTGCAAACTCTATGAAACCGTATCCTTTGCTGAGACCGGTGGAGCGGTCAAACACTACTCTAGCACTCTGTATTGGTCCAAACTGAGCAAAGTATTCTTTGAGTTGTCGATGCCCTACAGTCCAAGGCAGGTTGCCTACGTACAGGCGAGCTGCTCTTGCTGTGCTGGCCATAACCTTAAACTGCAACAATTTCAAGTAAATGCAAAGATCGGTCCCCAGCCAACGCTCGGTAGTCAACTCCCGAACTGTCACTCAGTGAGTCCAAGTCCAGTAGAGCTCCCTTCAGTCCCCACTTCTTCAGCAGAGCCTCAATGGACCAGTCCGCGCTGCGTTCCTGGTAAGAACATAAAAATCGCGCGTCAGTGCCGTCTAGCAGGTAAGCGACAGTCGATAACACTTCCTCGAACTGAGAGGGTTCGTAAAAACAATCAGAAGCTAGCAACAGATCTACAGGTCTAAGTGCGTGAACTTCTGATAGGAATAAGCCCCAGGCTAGTCCTAGGATCTTTACGTCGCGATTGGGAACGAGGCCGTTCGCCTCACAGCACGCAGCCAGGTGCCGCAGCGACCTGGGCAAGGCGACGCTGTCAGTGAGCGTAACACGGGCACCGCACTTCGCGGCTAAGATGCCCGGCAGGCCAGTTCCACAGCCGAGTTCTAGGACGCGGAGACCGCGTAAATGGCGCCTTTGTGTCCACAAATACCAGGCTAACAGGGGCGCCGACGGCCACGTGTAGAACGAATAGCCAGCCGTCAGAAGCTCCGGAATAACTATCTCCAAATATTCACCTCGAGTGTCGCCGTTGGTCGATGACTTGCCACGAAACACGAACTTTTTCAATTGACCACTCACAGACCTACCATCGGTCATTGCATAAGCATTCCTTGCGATAAATAAAGATTTTATATTTTTCGATGCTATGTCGCCGTGTGAAACCAGATCAGCCGTCAATAACAATGTTGCCAGTTAATAATGGTTGAAATGAAAATAAAATATCTCATTCAACTTTTTTTTGCTTAGTTATATCGAGTTTCGTAGTTTTTTACAACAAAATATACAGTTTTAAATATTTCTTAATTTTAGTAATAGTACAGTGAAATAGAACAAAATCTAGACAAAGATGTTATCATGTTTAATTGAATTTACCTATCTTGTAACCCTGTTTCCATTCGTTCATTTATCAGCAGATCATTCAATTTTCAAAGGCTTATCAGCCCGTTCAATCTTTCTACTTGCAAACGAAATAATTTGTTCAATCAATGTTCATTCATTAAGTTGTGAAGTGTGTGCGTGCGTGTTACGGAGAGTTAATTAATTTTTTTATTATAAAATCTTCATAAAACATAAAAATGTCAGTAGCAGCTAAAGGTATGCATCTTGGCTATTTTATAATACCCTGTCATAGTTAAATACCTACCGTGTTAATTCGTTCCAATAACAACATTATTACCGCGGGGTCAAACTCCAAAGTTTTACAAACAACTTTGTGCCATTCGGATAGTAATATTTTTTCTGCATTGTTATCGATTGAATGTATTGTAGATAACGTACCTAATTATTTATGAATGTAACCATTCAAGTTTAGAAATTATATTGTAAAAATATGAGGTGATTGACCTGTTAGAAACCGTGGCTAAAGTCCAGTGCCAACGTTGTCTGAAGTCGTCGCCTAAAAGAAGTAGACTTTAAATACGACTGCCATAATAAATTGGGTCAGGGTGAGATTTAGGTGTAGGTAAGCCAGACTCAGGATCCAAATTAAAACAGGGGGTCAAGAAATTGTTCAAGGTTACCAACCGGTATAATTTAAGCACCTACAAGTTTCGTTACCTAAGACCAAAGACTGTGGTTATTATATTCTCTATGCCTAAGACAGATGCTTATGCCCTGTGAACTGGTAGAATTTGCAGCGATAAAATAATAATAAGCGGTAAAATAAGGTAGAACGAATTAATATTGCATAATTTAGGTAGGTATTAGGCGATACCTATTGGAGGGTGGCTACTCGACACCAGTCGAAGCTTACGTTCGCAAAGGCTGGTTAAAGCCACCTGTTGAATCTCAGCTAGAGGCTTCAACCTGCCTCTACATAAGTTTTTGGGTAGTCCCTCACTCAGAGTTAAACAGCCTAGGTATTCACCTACCTACCTATTATTTGAACTTTACCGTTTACCCAAAGTGATCTTCTACTCGGGAGGGCAAACGGAAGCATGGCGGACAACATCTTAGCTATAAGGACGTGCTCAAGAGGCATCATAACGCTTGAGCTATTGATCCGACCGTTTGGGAGAGGCTCACTTTGCATAGGTCGTTTTGGCGCTCTACTATCTACAAAAATCCAAAAACCTTCTAAAACCAGCGACTCGACATTGAACGAAATGCTCCTAATACGGAAAGGGAGACCTATGCCCACCTACACCTATAACTCTACCGGTCAAATATACCGGTCAACTCTACCTGTCAACTCTACTACTTTAGTTGTGACCGGGTACCTATTTAAGGGCAAATTCGGTCTGACCAGTCATAAGGGCATAAACAAGGAAATAGCATTAAAGGGTCGCCGTTACCGAAATCGGTAAGGAGGACCATATAGTACCTACCTATAACTGAACATAACTTTTGACAGCAAGATCGGCAGGCTAGCGTGCTCTCTAGCCTGCCGCCAAAAAACAGAAAAAAAAGACAGATTTTGATAAAAGAGACAGAATCACACATTTACATTGGGACTTGTCTTAGCTGTTAGATAATAATACCTTTTTATTAAGTCACCTTTGAGTATTATATTATTAACAGATACCTACACCTACATGTGACACCTTTGGCCGTGTCAGTCTTACGCAAGGATTATGCTTTACGATAGCGTTTTGGCTTATCATTACCATGACCAACGAAACTTACGTTTTTTGCAAGCAATGAAAGAAAATGCAAGTCACGTAAAAGCACGGTTGCAGAGAGATATCTCTGCAACCAATCTTTACATGTGACTAGTTGACTCGACGATAGACGTATCGAACGTAGCGTCGAGTCTACTCTAACTCTTTCTGATATATGTACCTACCTGCACACATGCTTATTCATAAATCAAAAGCTGGTTCTAATATAGGTATTCAATTCTATATGAATGGCATATTATAACAAATTCTAACGCCTTAACTCTTTGAATCCCCTACAACATAATCACCAGCCAAGCAACAAGCCAAGGGTTTCACACTCCTCAGCGAGAAAAAAAATAAGCAGCCTTCTAGACCCAAAAGGCAGCTTCTCCAGACAGCCCAGTCCAGTCGAGGTCTTATATTATAGTTAACAAATTAAAAGAATCTGTTATCGTATGACATAATAAATATACCCAAACTGTCCCAAACATACCTACTTTTAAAAAGCCTTTTAGAGCATCCCTAATATAGGTGAACAAATTGCCATTTGAGCCTGCCACTATAATAAGTCCTAGGTCTACATGTCAACCCTCGAAAAGGACTTTAGACAACACTCAAACTACGTATCACTATGTAGCTACGATAAACCTGTTATATCATCATATCAGGGTCAGTCTTATGTATGCCAGGTTTAGAACTGTTTACAGTCAAGGCCAAAGTCGGTGTGTTAATTTTAGATTACGAATACGATTGATAGAATTCACTATCAGGCTTATTTACATAATATCATCATAACACACCTGAAATCCCCCGAAGCGTTAGGCAGAGGTGTTCCCTAAACCGTACACCCACAATTCGCCAGAGTAAGTCCCATGTAATAAGGGACAATAGCTTATTGCCATCAACCGGGCACAGATCCAGACTCCGGGCGGTTACTGGGATATTATTGATGGAAATCCCAATTACGCTTAGCCCTACTTGGGAATCGAAACTAGGATCTAATGCACAGCAGAAACGAGCAGTAATGAGGCAGTTGCCAAGCGGCTTACTTATCTCCAAACGTATATATATCAGTCAGTTGATATCATTATCAGCTGCTGAATTTTGCCCCCTTGTAAAAACAACTAACGTTCTTGAAGGTCATTGATGCGAACTCCTTGGAAATTAAAGTGCATACCCCATGATGACGCATATTGGTCTATCTTAGCTATGGGATTATCCACGATTAGCAATAGTGAAGCCAAACAACCTATGACTTTCACAACTGTACTCTGTCCAGGTGAAAATCTGTTCAGCTGCGAAGCTGTCCAGCTGAGAATCTGTCCAGTTGCTCCGGACGGCATACTAGGGCAAATACTAATACGAAGTTTATATATAAAGTGTGTACTTAAGGTACACATTAATATTCTATTGAAAAACATAGCCCCCTGTAAATTGTCCTCCCGCGCACGATTGGTTTCTTTCGTTTTTCAGCAGTGTCTCTTCCAACATAGTCTACTCTAGACCGAGGAGTCCGTTTGATACGAAGTGTAGTACACGTAGCCAAAAGCTAAAGACAAAGCATTAATTATAAAAACACTTTATAACCCTTGCTCAGCTAAGACCACAACTTAGACATGTCGCAGAAAAGTGAACACAACTGGTTTTTATGAAACTCTATGAAAACGCTTCCAGAGATGGTCGACATTACCACCTGACTGCGTTTGCATTGACTTGCATAGAAAGCAGTCGTGTTCGCCTTCGAAAGAGCACCTTGAAGCTGGTTCCACATTAGCAAGCGTCGATTCCTTTCATCTAATTTTACGTTCTATTCTAAGCAAGTATACCAAACTCTTCCCTTACTTTACCCAGGTATCTTCATCGTGGGTGCCAAACGCACAGCGTTCGGTACCTTCGGCGGCGCCTTCCGCAACACTTCGGCCACTGAGCTGCAAACCGTAGCAGCTGTAGCGGCGCTCAAGGAGGCTGGAGTCGCCCCCGAGAAGGTCGACTCTGTCATCGTGGGCCAGGTCATGACGGTATGTGCCAGAGAGTTCTTAACTACTGTTGCGTCTTCGGAATGGGGTTAGGGCGATATCCATGTTGTGCTAGGTGATCTTTAAAGAAATTATGTCTGATTTCCAAGAGAAATATAAAATATTGCCTCAATAGAAGCGAGTTGTTTAGTGAGCGGATTTTAAGTGCTCGGCTCAGCGCCGAAGGTTTAAAATGCAGCAGATGCTCAGTGATTCAAGAAATGAATATGTACTGTAATGCAAGTCATGCGGTGTGGAAGCACTGTTGTATAGAAGGTACTGTATGCGTTACATCGCTTCATATATACGTAAAACATACAACAGCATAATCTTCGTGTTTACATCACTTCCTTAACTGGAACTGCACGTCATGTGGGCCAAAAAATAATTACGAATCACCTGCATTCCATAACATTTCCAATTGAGTGTAATTCAAATCCGAATACCTAAGTTGATTTCAGAATGCCAAGTATTTTTTTTCTAAAAACACAGATCTGTTTACATTTTGATAATTAAATTGCAAATGCAGGAATATTGTGTTAACTCGTCGTGTTGTTTCGTGCAGGCATCTCAAACGGACGGTATCTACTTGCCCCGTCACGTTATGCTGAAGGCTGGCATCCCCCAGGACAAGCCTGCACTCGGAGTGAACAGGCTCTGCGGATCAGGATTCCAATCAGTCGTCAACAGTGCACAGGTAAGCAAGTCAAGTAACTTATAGGTAGCTGTGCTATGATCTCTTCCACTCTTAATCTTTAAGGTAAGGAACATTTTTGTTACGGAACTTAAAAATATTCAGGGATTTTGAAAGGCAGGTATTATCCAGATGGTGATACTTATTTGCTCTTTCTGATCCCTGCTGATAACAGATCGCTTTATGCCAATGAAAAGTAATTTTCGCGAAATTGATCATCTATTTTATTCTGCAGACTTAGGGATGATTCTCATTAGAGCGGGCCGTGCCCGGGACGGGCCGAGGCCGGGCGGGGACGGGCCGGAGTCCGTCCGTGCTGCACGATTTATATTACACCGTGTGTTAAACGGGTTAGGGATGATTCTCATTAGAGCGAACCTACAACCGTGGCGTCGTGCGGGCCCGGACGGGACTCGGAACATGCACTGTGTAATATGAATTGCTTCATACAAAATGTATGTAACGTTTCAAATCCGTGCCCCGGCCGGGCCACGTACACGGCCCGCCCCGGGCACGGCCCGCTCTAATGAGAATCATCCCTTACTGCCTCGTATGTCTGCTAAAATTCGCTAAACTCACAATACATAGCTGCAATTTATAACATCATTCATTGCAGAGAGGACAGAATTAATAGCAAAACCCCTATGATAATAACCTTGTATTCGGAGACTTGCCAAATGCATACAATGTTGCCGTAGGCCACTGGCTAGATTCGATCAACCGATGCCAACAATAAAGTTTTTGGAATTCAATTCATTGAACTATCTTCAACTCGAATGTCCTCGGCTTAAAATAAGCAATAGGCTGTTTTAGGAGAGACGATGACAAAATATAATAAATTTTATTGTTACGCGTAATGTTCTGCTAGTAAAAAATAGCAGCACATTGTATATTTGTTTAAAGACCTTTTTTTCCGCTCTGGGCGGAGCGGAAGGGAGTGTCAGACTTTTACTGACTAAAAACCATCCATGTTCCTTCTTTTGCCCTTTATGTTCCAGGGCCGCGGTAACTCTTTCGAACAGTCCCGCAGGCCTTGTTTAAAGACCTGTGGCAACAAATTTGTTATTTTTTTTATTTTGTTTTTTAAATAATTATGAGTTTTTTTTACGCTGACTTGATTGACTAACCTTTTAACGCCAGAGCATAAAAACACGCGCGTGCCCTCCACGCCAAGCCGTGTAAAAATGTAAATGTATGTGTTACTAGGGTAGTAGGTGTCAGCTACTCTTAGCAATTTAATAGTCCCGACCGTTTATCGGTCATCTTGGCCAATGTCAGCATAGACAACCAATCGACACGGGGTTATTATAGTGCGGAGTACAATTGTGTGAGGAAACACAGATGCAATCTCGCTTCCCTCACTTTCATAGTCCGATGGGACGACCATCCGACACGACAGACTGCCCCTAGCAATTTACACAGATTGTGATCACCCATCTGCTTAATCCAGTGTCATACATACAATTCTACTCTTATATCCTCCTAGGACATCATAACCGGTGGTGCCAAGATCTCCCTCGCCGGTGGCGTAGAGAATATGTCCCAAGCTCCTTTCGCAGTCAGAAACGTCAGGTTCGGCACAGCCCTGGGCCAGAACTACGCCTTCGAAGACACCCTGTGGGCTGGTCTCACTGACTCCTACTGCGGCCTGCCCATGGGCATGACTGCTGAGAAGCTTGGAGCCAAGTACGGTATCACCAGGGATGAGGTTGACAACTTCGCGCTTAGGTCACAGCAGAGGTGGAAGGCCGGTAAGTAAACAAAACCCTTACGTCTTTAATAAGAAAATTAAGATTTGTATATCAGCACTTTACGCTGTATTAAAAAAATCGGAGCCCTAAGAGAACCAAAATATTTTTTATACATATGTGTATATTTTACACTCATTAAAATTGATAAATCGTCTAGGTACTTATTCTTTATTATACCTATGCATTACATAGACATTGTAACAATATTACATAGCTCATGTAGAAAGGTGAGCAGTTCTGGATATAAGACTTCAAAAAGACATTCGACTTTATTTGTAACGTAAGAGATCCTGTTCTTATGAAAATTAAATTCTCAAACAGCCCAAGACGCCGGAGTATTCAAGGCTGAGATTGCCCCCGTGACCTTGACCGTGAAGAGGAAAGAGGTCAAGGTTGAGATGGACGAGCACCCCCGTCCTCAGACTACCATCGAGGGCCTGAAGAAGCTGCCCCCCGTGTTCAAGAAGGAGGGTATTGTCACCGCTGGTACTGCTTCTGTAAGTCACAGTTTCGTTTATCAATTGCTTTATGTTCGAAGATTTAGATCAAGAATTAGCTCGACAAAATTTCTAATGAAGAAAACAATACACTAATAAGTACTCCTCAATACAGCTCGCATTGTGAGGAGGTTCCAGTCTCTGGAACCCTTACCACCCTCAACTCTCGACACCGGCGGACCACTATTTTTTATGTGTTTATAGGTTTTTTTTAAAGAAATAAAAAAAAAAATGTCTAGATAATGAATAAAGGAAAACAATATTATTTACATCTTAATTAACAGTCATTTAATTTAGCTACAATAATGAAGTTTTTAAAAATAATAAAGAGTGAGCGTGCTTTCATGAATATCCATTATTAATATTGGAGAAGTCACCTCTATTTCACATGGTGCAGTCGACGGTGTTATTAACTAATCATTTTATGGAACAAAAGATGTATGTAAATACAGCTCATACTTTGTAACGACGACCACCTAAGTAATTTTTGTTACGTCCTGTTGTATTCTGAATGTTTTTATTTTTTCTTTCTAATTAGCTATTGTCCATAGACATTTTAATATACTTTGTCGTATTATTCCGACACCAAAAACAAAAGACAAAAAGATTGACTGTCCAGTCATTTGGACCTTCTTCGATAAATTAATAGAAAAATACCATCCAGGGTAGATGATGATGGACGAGCCTGCACAGGGTGCAACAACTAACATCTAACTATTTGCAACTTCAACTTCCCTTCCTCACCTAGGGTATCAGCGACGGCGCGGGCGCCATCGTCCTGGCCAGCGAGGAAGCCGCCAAGGGTCTGAAACCCCTCGCCCGGCTGGTGGGTTGGTCGTACGTGGGTGTAGACCCCAGCATCATGGGCGTCGGCCCTGTGCCCGCCATTGAGAACCTTCTGAAGGTCACCAAGATGACCCTCAATGACATCGACCTGATTGAGGTGAGCGTAACATGTTTCAGATATTTATTAAAATCTTGATTTAATATCCCAGAGTCCGAGTTATTTTTAAATAAATTCTAAGTATCCTACACTAGCTTCCGCCCGCGACTTCGTCCGCGTGGAATAGTTACTTTGGGCTAACATGACTGCCCGGCTTTGCACATTGTGCGCGCAGTACCCGATCATTATTTTGCTGTGATTTTATTTTAAAACTGCGACAGCTCCTAAGATATTCACTTAAATCGAAAGATGTAAAGGGCAATTTTGTTTTAAATGAAATACTTGTGATGAGTAACGTATTTATTTGGATAAGGATTAATATCATGTTTATAAAAACACCTCCGTAAATAATGCATTATTTTAGAACAAATTTGGTTAGCATAAAAAAGGTTATAGTGAGCTAACCTTAAAAGATAGACATATGCTGTCGCGGACTTTTTTTTAGAACTTTTAAAGAGGAATAATTCTGTAATACATGATTTTTGTGAAACTTTAACCGTTTACGCAGCGCACGCAGCGGAAGCTCTCAATAGGAAAAAATATCTCCCGATTTTGAAACATTCTTCATTAGTGCTCCGCTCCTATTGGTCGTAGCGTGATGATATATAGCCTATAGCCTTCCTCGATAAATGGGCTATCTAACACTGAAAGAATTGTTCAAATCGGGACAGCAGTTCCTGAGATTAGCGCGTTCAAACAAACAAACAAACAAACAAACAAACTCTTCAGCTTTATAATATTAGTATAGATAATAATAGGTAATATATAGTCCGAGATTTAATCAAAAGTTCAGTAGTAACTAATCTTGATGATTTATTCACTGCTTAATCGTAATATAAATATTTTTCAAATGTGAACTGTCTTGACACCACTATTTAAGATAATAAACGTCACTTTGGTTTGACTTCTTGAGCATGTTCATAGAAAATGATGGATGACCATTTTACTATGTTGCTTTAAGAGTTATACTTGGGAACTCAAGATCTAGAACTACAATTATTAGATATACTTTATTGTCGAGTATAAGTTTATGTACACCAAAATTGTAACACAGCTCTTTGTACAAATCTGTTAAATCTATTGGTACAGTGGCGGTCTTATCGCTGATAGCGATATCTTGCAGACCACCTTGAACACAAAAAAGGTCAAAACCCATATTAATCTCAAATTATCTCCCACAGATCAACGAAGCCTTCTGCGCACAGACCCTCTCCTGCGCCAAGGCCCTGAAGCTTGACTTAGAGAAGCTGAACGTGAACGGAGGCGCCACCGCCCTCGGACATCCCCTCGGAGCCTCAGGCTCCCGCATCACCGCGCATTTGGTGCATGAGCTTAAGTAAGGACTTGTACACGATAAATGATATTTATTTTTGTGATTTTCATTTGTAGATTTTGGACAGTCATTACAGATAGTGAGTGACCCGAAAGTCAGACAGCCAGTCTTATCTAGGGGAATCGTATTACCCAGTACTAACTGGTTTGTGAAGTTCAGATTTCTAATAGCTCCATGTAAAACTGGTATTCAGCTGCATCCGAATGGATTGGAAGCCGACCCTAACATAGTTGGGTTGGCTACGCAGATGGTGATTTTTTTGCTAAACTTTTTTTTATAATAAAAAGTTGGTGTTTCCTATTGGTGGCTACTTTGAGAAGAAACACCGAACAAACTCAGAGGTCACAGTCTCCTTTAAAGTCCAGGCATAGTTCCGGTCAAGTCCATATGAGGAACGAATGAACTTTCATGTTCATAGACCTAATTTCAGCGATGCGGGTGAAAACGCGGGCAAAAGCTAGTGGGTAATAATTGTCACTTTATGTGGACCATCTCGCAATAATGAGACAATCAATTGAAAATATTGCACTCAATTAGTGAAGCTACATTGGCTGCATAAGTACACTATGCCCGTTGATCGTGATGGCCGGCTAATAAAATGATGTAGTTTTCGCATCATGATAATAACTGCCTCTTAGTCTAGTCGTCGCAAGCGCTACTGCTGAGCATGAGATCCTGGGTTCGATTTCCGGGTCGGGAAACTGTGGGATTTTCATCTCGAATTTCTCGTTAGCAGCCGGAACTACAGGCGAAATGTGGGTGTCGTGTTTACCTCAGCCTAACCCTTCAGGGATTACGAGTGTAATGATATGGGTATGATAATATTAACTTTATTTTCTTTCCACAGACGTCGCGGCCTGAAGCGCGGTATTGGCTCGGCCTGCATCGGAGGAGGCCAGGGTATCGCGCTGATGATTGAGACCGTCTAAACCACTATAACTTAAGTGAACGAGTGAATGAATGAGACGTGAACGAGAAGAATGAGTATATAAATTATATCAGTAATTTTCAAACAGAAAACTTTCTTCAAACGTGATATTTTTGTACCAATTGAAATTAGTTGAAAATTGTTCTTGATCGTGTAAATAAATTATCCTTTTACTATGTATTTTATATTTAAATGGTAAAAAGACCTGTGCATAATATGTTCTTGTTCGATTTATATAAAACTGTCTATTTACTGGCGAGAATATAAATAAATAATCATGATTAAAAGAGGCACTGTTACTGTATGCTAAGTCAATTATATTTTGATAGCGTTTATATTAAGAAGTATTAACTTTTTGAGGTTATTTAATTATATGTTATAAAAAATAATCTATTGTTTCATTTTGCCGTTTCCCATCCATTTTACGTCATTCTTTGTCATTCGCATTCACGTCAATTTTTCGTGTGCGTCAATCTGATGTCTGAATCACTTTACCTACTGTACATTTTATTTTCATGCTGAGGCATTGCAAAATAGAGTAGTAATAACAAAAGTAAGAATGATCATGTAGTCACGAGCACTATGCACACGTAGCAAGATCCAAAACGCTATTTTCTCTTGACGATTGAAACTTTCGAGATCAAACCTGTTTCGTAATAGTATGGGTTCCAAAATACTACCTACCTAGATTTGAAACAACATAAAATTATAGTAGAAAATCACTTTTGAAAGTTGCTACGTGTACATGTACGTGACGTATATCAGTGCTCATGACTGTATGTACTTTGTAGGAATCCTGCAGCAGTGGGAAGTCACGAAGAAGAATGCCAAACCATTGGCAATATCTGCTGGCTTCCCAGGTCCGGACGCGGGTAGTTCCGAAAATCAAATCATTTATAATTGCTTTGCAAACATGGGTAGAAGATACATAGATGTTTCATATTTATAAATAAGCGAAACGAAACGAACCGAACCGAAACGTAGCGTTTGATTTGCATTTGTTTAACGAAAACAGCATCGCTCATGAAACTAAACAAAAACACGATAACTGTATGACATGTCATTTCTATGATACAGCGAATGCGAATAATATCGGATTATAAAGATTTGGTAGGCATGACATGACAGCATTATTTCATATCTAGTTACCTACCCACCGCAATACAAACTATCTCCTTGGTCGTGATACATTGAATAAAAATTAAATAAGTAATGTACAGACGCCAGCATATCAAGCTACTACAATCTGTCAAACTTTAATAGATTTTCAACTTTATCGCTGAAGCATTAGATTCAAGGTTGATTGGGATGACTGTTTCGGGTAGCTTGATGCGCTGGCGTTTGTAACCAAAAATATGTAAAGGCGGCGTATTAGCTTTAATAAATAACCCTAATAAAATATTCTCAAGATTAGATATGAATAAATGAAACAGATATTATGCTACAAATTGGCGAATCATTTTCATGATTCAGAAATTCTCTCAATTGCTAACTCGAATCAACAAGCAATCTTCAGATCTGATACACCTAAAGCCAGTTCAGTTAGTCCTTGTATGACAATTAACACAGGTGTTTTGAACGCATATTCAAGACTGGGATAAAACGATGGTATTGTTGGCGCAGTGGCTGTGCAGTTAGCTGCTACATTACGCTTGGCGGATTTGAATCTTGTACAGAAAAGAAAACAGTACTCTACTAGCTATGGGCTTCTGCTTACTCCGGGTCTGGCTGTTATTGTATGTTCGGTTTTGTATAAATAAACTACAGATAAAAGACCTTTCATTGTCGAGCCACGATAACAAGCAGTTTTTGCGAAGTTTTTTTTTTTTTTTTCATGTGAAATAGGTAGGTACAGCGTCATGTCCTGTTTAATCACATATAGGTAGTTGTTTCTTGTATCAAAATGAACATCGTAGTTACAACATCATGTTCAATTAATTTCACAGAACATTTTTTTTTCTTGTTTAGAAAACGTTGCCCCACACTAGCAATAACTCCTGTATCCTGGGTGACTTTACAAACATTTAAACTCACTTAAACAAAGAGCCAGTCGGAAAAAAAATCCGGAACCACTGCCTGTGTCATACAAATATTTGTTCCGTGCGGGGATCGAACCCGCGACACGCGGCGTAGCAGCCAATCGCTTAGCCACTGCGCTTACCGTGCGTGCTTGCAAATGATAGGTAGGTATACAGGGTATACTTATGATGTCTGAACGCCCAATAGATACTTAGTTGGCCTAGGTGTTAACAAATAGACAAGATCATTTGCATGCAAAACAAAAAAAATACCTTATGTTGAGAGTTTACGATACATCGTTGATGAAAAAAGGTCGTAAGGATTATTATTATATGAACGAGCGTAATTTATTTATTTATTCACATATCATGTTTCCTTTGTCATTAACTCATTACAGATAATAAATCTAAAGCGACAGAGTAACTTAACATATACTTAGTACGTGACCCTTGTGAACTCACCCTGTGTAAGGTGAATATATGTATATTTGTCTTACTTTACATATTGGAATGGTTATATGCTCAAACTGATTGTTCATTTGGTTATATGTGCAATCACAGTATTCAGAGTAGACGTGTAAGCTGTGGCGAGTTCAAAAATACTTAATTTAAAGAAATAATGTTTTTTTATTCACACAGAAATACGTGCATATAAAAAAGATAAAGCTTAAACTAAGAAACCTGAAAAAAAGAATTGTCTATAATAATTGATATTTAATACTTCCTTATAACCGGTTGACTGGGCGCTGAACCACAGGCTGAACATCGACATTCCCAAGCGCCCAACCGCGCACGCGATGACGTAACGCCACGCGTCAAAGGTTTTATAGTGCAATAGCGGTATAACATTGACTCGACGCAATATGGCAGTAGCAGTGAAAAAAGGTAAGAAACAATAACTATGCTTATTTGCTACAGTTTTGTTTGTGAGGAAGACTTGACATTTTTTCTTGTGAACTTGTGAAAGGCCATTGAGGTTTCCGAGAGTATAATACAACAGTACCTTTTCTTGCGAAGCTATATTTTTGATTTTCATGGATGTTGCAAAATAATGCCAGCTCCAACAATTTTGAACGTTACAGCGCATCCTTTTGGTGTTGAACTTTAACAGCGGTAGTAACTTACCACTATCTACCAGAAGGTACAACGGTCTGTGAAGTATCCCAAGGAGATAATGATGTATCGACACAAATTGCTTCCCCATAAGTCACAGCCTACTAAAAAAACGCTGCAATTACACTTTAACATCGGTGGTAAATCCAGCACTAAATATAAGAAAAGTTAAGCTGTATTTAACGACCAGTTATTTCCAGGGGTGTATGTAGTGGCCGGTAAGCGGACTCCTTTCGGGAAGTATGGGGGCCTACTCCGAGATGTCTTAGCTGAGGATCTGTTCGCCACAGCGGCTACAGCTGCCCTGAAATCAGGTGATGTTCCTGCTGATCTTATCGACACCGTCAATATTGGGCAGGTAAACATCTTTAATATTTCGCTAATCGTTAGTTCTGAAACCTCCAATTAAGGAGCCGAAAAGGCCAGAGTGAATTAATATTTTAAAACATCTTATACCGTCGAATGATACTGTTTCCCAGATTAGTGCAATGTCACAAACTGGCCTGTCTCCTCGTCACGCGGCTTTGAAGGCAGGCATCCCTGCTGACCGACCTGTTCTCAGCATGAATAGACTGTCAGGCTCTGCATTCGACGCCATCATTTGCAGTGCTCAGGTACGTTCACACGTACGTGCCTCATTTCTAAGTGCAACCTATCTGAAACCAGCGGCCGAAATATTCATATTACGGCCGCTGCGCGCTGTGTTAAAAACCATGATGGATCCGTTGCGAAAAAGGGATCGTGTTATTCGTCCTTTATAGCTCCATTTCTCTCTAGCTCCTTCCCTGAAACAGTGCTCGGTTTAACAGCCAACGGTTTTTTCAGGAAATCCTTGTGGGAGCAGCACAAATCTCTCTTGCTGGTGGTATGGAAACCTTATCTTCAGTTCCATTCCTCGTCCGCGATGTGCGTTTTAGAACTAATTTGAAGAAGACTACCGAACTGGAAGACGCACTTCACCAGGGATACATTGATACCTACTGCAACATGTTTCTGCCACAAACTGCTGATATTGTTGCTGCCAAGTATGGTGTGACTAGGGAAGAGGCTGATGAGTATGCTCTCAGATCGCAACAGAGGTGGAAACAAGGTGAGACTAGAAAAGGTTGAAGTCTTTTTAGGGTTCCGTACCCAAAGGGTAAAACGGGACCCTATTACTAAGACTCCGCTGTCTGTCTGTCTGTCTGTCTCCAAGCTGTATCTCATAAACCGTGATAGCTAGAAAGCTGAAATTTTCACAAATGATGTATTACTATTGCCGCTATAACAACAAATACTAAAAATTTAAAAAAAAATATTAAGGGGGCTCCCATACAACAGATATGATTTTTTTGCCGTTTTTATAGATAATGGTACGGAACCCTTCGTGCGCGAGTCCGACTCGCACTTGGCCGGTTTATTTTATTTTATGGACTTGAATTTAATAGTTAAAACATTGAAAATTTTACTGACAGTGCCAAGACGGTTTAAAAGACATCTAGTGTTTTATATCCAGTTTTTCCCTATTTTTAAGTAAGTCAAGAAGTTTAATAAACACAAGAACCTGGATGCCACTGATTTGATCCAACGTATCATAGCCTAAAGAAATGTTACAGTAGACCAAATGCTAGTGATTATACTTCCAGCGGATGCAAGCGGTTTGTTCAATGAGGAGCTGGTCCCAGTGACAGTGAAGATCAAGAACCGCGAGGTGCTGATGACGAGGGATGAACACCCTCAACCTGACATCACATTGGAGAAGCTTAGCAGACTGCCACCTGTAGCTCAAGGTGGAGTCACCACAGCAGGCAACGCTACTGTGGGTTTGAATTTTAGAGTATTTAAGATTTAGTTTTTATGGCCTGGGACGATGCGACTTGAGTCAAGAAGTTCGTCAAGTGAAACGCGCGCTCGTCACTTGTGTTCGTGGCGCGCCAAACCGTGTCTTCGCAAGACGCGTCACGGTGATTCGGGTATAATCTATTTAATAAACAACTTTTAACGTTCGTGGTCTCTGCAGTCTCTGTCGCAAGGCGCGTGCCTTTTTAAGCGTGTAGGTAGGTGGCTAATTGGTCAGAATGGTAACGTTTCGAAATACATAAAAAATGGGGATTCTGATATTCAAATATCAATTGACATGATCAACTTCTTCGAATTTCCGGGAAGATCATATTACTGAACCATTGCACCATGACGAAAATTTGGTCATAATAACATTCCTCAAAACACAGACAATAGCTGTACTTTATAATAATTTCCTCTTTTTCTTGCAGGGTCTGAACGACGGTGGTTCAGCAATGATCCTAGCCAACGATCAAGCTTTGAAAGACCATAACTTAAAACCACTGGCTCGGCTTGTAGGATGGTCACGTGTTGCAGTGGACCCATTAATGATGAGTACCGGGGCTATACCTGCTGCGGAGACTCTTCTTAAGGCTACGGGACTGACAATCAATGATATGGACTTAGTTGAGGTAGGTAAGGATCCATCCACCATAAGGAGGGACCTGCGGGCGGCGAACTTAGGGCTGGGTCGTCGCCCGACCAGCCAGGTCCAAAAAGGTGGCGTGCAGTGGATCCTGCGTGGTCGCGGAATAGGCCGCACTTCGTGATGGGGCCCGCCGGGAATGGCGGGCGGGCTGATACAAGTCAGGGGTGCGCGCGATTGTACTTATATCTCCCGGGGCTCCGACACATGCTGATAGTAGTAACAATGGGTTTTAGTCGGTTAGAGTCCAACATACCCTCCGCTCGCCCCAGACGGATGGAATTCTGACGATTTTCCCACTAAAAAAAAAGGAAAGGATCCACGCAAATCGCAAGCCTTGGGAGGATTAGGGTGTCAATATTAAGTCATGGTAAAAATCAAACATGATTTTGCAGAAAATGTTTTCAGGAATTCCGAAGAAATCAACTTTTAACTTTTTTGTGTGTAGTTTAATGATCTTTAAACTACCCCCAACACATTATCGATTCATGAAATATCACGATGCATGCCAGTTAGACCGGAAAACATTAAGGTGTCAAACTCTGTTTTTGGTATAAATCAGACATGACTGCAGAAAATGTGCAAAGTGCAACTATTAACTATTTACAGTTTTGCAAGAATTCCATAAGAGAACACCGATTTGAAAAAAGATAAGGTTTACCATCGACGTTCACATTACAGATTCATGAAATATACGCAGCAACAACTATAGTCTGTGCCAGAGAGCTAGCGGTAGATGAAAATATACTTAACGTCAACGGAGGAGCCATCGCTATCGGCCATCCTTCTGGCGCGTCTGGGGCCAGGATAATGTCACATCTCACATATGAGCTCAGGTAGGATACAATATGAAGATTAACTGATGATAAATACCTTTTTTGTCTTCGGGCGAAAATCTTCAAAATTACCCGGGCTTTGAGGTCCCAACGCCGACGACCAGCGTAAAGCGGATAGAGCCAAAGCATGAAACGAGGTGCTAGTCTGTGTGTTGCACTAACTGGCGGAAACAGAGTTTGCGTCGGCATTTGAACAGTGATCAACTTTTAACATAATTCATCGTTTTTACTGGACCTACATCTATTGGACCTGGTCTACGTTTCTCCAGCGTGAAAGTAGTCGACAGCAAGTCGCTTCATCGTCGGCGGTGAGACAGACGGCTATGCTGTCCTGTCTCTCTTTCGATCAGGCTTCTCTGATATCTCTAAATCTTGTTATTGTTTCAGGCGAAGAGGTCTCAAAAGAGCTATAGCATCAGCTAGTATCGCCGGTGGACAAGGCATAGCGCTGATTATCGAAACTGTTTGATCCGACTGACGGAAACTAAAGGAAAATTAACATTCTAGTGCATCATTAATAGCTGATGTCGAAGACCTCAGCAGGCTGATAAAAAAATTAATGATTAAGTGTTTAATATGAATAAAAGATGGTGCTTATTGTCAGTCTTACGTTTTTCTTCATTTAAAAAGTCTGTTGCTCCGCCCGACCGCAACTACCGCAAGCAACATGGGTCAAGGGCAAGAAGATGATGATTTAATTACGTTTATAAAAACCGGCCAAGAGCGTGTCGGGCCACGCTCAGTGTAGGGTTCCGTAGTTTCCCGTCCGTCACAATAAGTGTTCCCACTTATGAGTTTAAAGGTGGGTATCCATACTATCCATTATGTTCGCGATCCAGCAGCGCTCCGCGCTCCTGCAACAGCTCCCGGTAGTGGGTACGTGCGCGAACACGGATTATTTTTTTGTTTGAAAAAAGATACGTTCAGGATAATAAAATATTATGTAAACGAAGTTAAAAAAAAAATACGGGCAAATGAAACTTGACCTCTGGATTGTATAGGCGCTCATACGATTCAGGGACCAAATTATATTGGTTAACTGCAGTTTCCATCTGTTGTTTCCATCCAAGTTCAAAATAATTTTCCTAGAAAGTCCTTATAAAGTTCTACTTTTCAGATTTTTTTCGTATTTTCTAAACTTATGGTTCAAAAGTTAGAGGGGGGGGGGACGCTTTGTTTTTTACTTTTGGAGCGATTATTTCCGAAATTATTGACATTATCAAAAAATGATTTTAGTAAACCCCTATTCATTTTTAAATACCTTTCCAACAATATATCACACATTAGGGTTAAAATTAAAAAAAAAAACACTTCCCACTTTACATATAGGGGGGCTACCCTAATAAAACATTTTTTTCCAATTTTTATTTTAGCACTTTGTCGGCGTGATTGATACACATATTGGTCCCAAATTTCAGCTTTCTAGTGCTAACGGTCACAGAGATTAAGCGAGGACGGACAGACGGACAGACAGACAGACAGACAGACAGACAGACAGACAGACATGGCGAAACTATAAGGGTTCCTAGTTGACTACGGAACCCTAAAAACGAAAGAAATAGTATTAAAAAAATATTTTCGTACTGTTTACTTACCTATGAAAAGTTATACCAGTATTTTTGTAATTAGATGTCTTGGAATGTTTCCCACACCACTTCACCGCGCATGAAGGCATTTTGATGCATTAAAATTGTATAAAAAGTTATACCTATTTGTAAAAATTTTGCGTGCACACAGGTCTAACAATTGGAAACAACTAAAATGGTAACTAGCTATAGTACCGTTGCCTATACATAGGCGACAAAATACAAATAGTTTTCAAGCGCCGGGGCACTGCAGTCAAGTGGAATAGTCTTTTTTTTTACTTTGAAACAAAGTCGCTTCTTGTCTGTCAGTCCGTATGTATGCTTAGATATTTAAAACTACGCAACGGATTTTGATGCGTTTTTTTTAATAGATAGAATAATTCAAGAGGAAGGTTTATGTGTATAATACATGCATAATATAGTAGAGGAACACTGATAATTTTAGAGGTTTCTAATGTGATGTCGTAAATAAACACATTTTTTTGCGGGCCGCTAGTAAGGATATAATTAGTGTTGTAAGTAATTTAACGTAATTTGTCTGTTTGTCAAAGCAAGTGCTTTGCAACAGAGGTGGAAGGAGTGTCTTGTTATAATTTGAAGTAGTACATATGTAGGATCAGAATAACTTAAATAGGTATTGATATTCTGACCTACATAATATTTAAATTAAACTTTGTTTTATCAATGTGTCATAATCTTCAGTGTCATTGAAGTCAATATAGGAGACAAAACGCTACCCTGTGAGACTCCGAATATCATCCAACAGAGAATGAGCGATTTTGTATAGGCTCTGTGCTGTTGGAATAAGTTGTTTTTTTTATGTGATTGGAATGGTAATAATAACTTCATCTTTTTAGTTTTGAATAGTAGTTTGTCGCTTTGTTAAACAAACTTTGGGACCTAGATATGTGTGTACTCTCCAATGAATAAGTCCTTTTTAGGTTACGAAATATATTTCGAAGGTTCACAAATTACAGAAAAATTATAAAATTGGTTTCTTATGAATTAGGTTTAACATATCAGTGTCCGTCCCCACCGAAGTTAGGTAAAGAAAAGGCGATGACAATAGTCGGTGACGTCTGAAGTCCGGTGTCGTAATACGAACGATCACTTTGGCGGTACGATGTGCTGAGCTTGCAGGTTGACCGAATAACAATCTTCATTACGTATTATAAATTGCAATTTTATTACCTACAACTACCATACATTAATACCATACTAAACAAACGACAAACGGGCCGTCTTCTTGAAATTCCTATTTTGATTTTATGATCGTTTTCTTTATCGATATTCCTGAAAGTTATAAAATAAACAGGTAATGCTCATTAGGTTTTATTACAGAGTTAACTATATGTTCGATATTTTAAAGATAACACAAAACATCAAAAGCAATATAGTGCACTTGCAGTGCCACATTTGATAAACGGCTAAGCGCATTTAAGTATGGCAGTCGCAGCGAAAAAAGGTAAGTCATGTATTTTTGCTTGAGTTCTGGTGACGGCACCAAATATGTTATGAACGGCTTTCTTTTTCCTTTATATTTATCCCATACGCTATCCATCCATCTTTTTCTTAGTCTTCTATTTCTTCTGCATCCATCATCATTTATTGGCATTGTGAAAATGTTGGGAGTTAGATGTTTGGCATCAGGTTGTAGATCATCATCATAATCTTGATTATTCTTCTGTTGTTTTAAGGAATCTATATAGTGGCTGGTAAGCGTACTCCTTTCGGGAAGTACGGAGGCCTCCTCCGAGAGGTCTTGGCCGAGGATTTGTTCGCCACAGTAGCTACAGCTGCCCTGAAGGCAGGTGACGTAGCTGCTGATCTTGTAGACACCGTCAATATCGGCCAGGTTATATAACCCTTATTCTTTTGAAATAGTAGTTTAGTAGGTAGTTTTAAAATTATGTTCGTTGTTGGGTTTCTGTATATGTGCGATGCAAGATTTCGCGTGACGTCAGATGTGGTGTTTAGTTCGTATGTGGTATTGTTGATACAGCCACAACTTAAAGACTTGAGAAATATTCCTCTACTTATTCATTAATGACTCTGCCCTGGAGTGTAAATGTGGTGCTGTTCTGCAAACGATGGGGCACTTAATATCGTGTCCTGCGTGTCCTGTTGTTTGTTCGCTACAGGAACTGATGGACGCTACTAAAAGCGCCAAACTAGTAGTTCAGTTTTGGGCTGATACAATTTAGATTGCCATCGATACGCTAAGAAGAAGAATTATGAAGTTCATTTGACCACTACAGCCGTAGGATTGTTTCATTACCAAATCCTGTATGTTACCGCTCCCCAGGCAAGTCCCATATCACTTACTGGCCTGTCTCCCCGCCAAGCATCGCTGAAAGCTGGAATCCCTGCAGGTCGGCCAGTTCTCGGATTAAACAGATTGTCGGGATCTGCATTCAACGCTATCATTTGCGGTGCACAGGTAGGAGTACAATGACGAGGGGCCTGATCTGAGGAGATCCAAGAGCCTAGACAAGTGACTTTTTATCAACGATGGCGTTGGTGGGACTGACAAACATGTTTGGAACTAGCTTGACTTATTGCGGTCAAGAGTAGGCCCATTTAATTTAAAAAAAAAAGTTTTTAAACTGACATGATCACCAACACTATCATTAAAACTGAAAACAGGATATTTACCATGTTTACTATTACTACTAACTACTCCACACACTACACACACTACTACTACTACTTGTTGTTTGTTTGTGTCTTGTTGTTGTTTGTTTGTTTGTTGGTGCTTGTTTGTTTGTTGTGGTATTACTCTACTACTTGTTTTCTTTACTATTTGTTATGAGTTCCGGATATTTCGGTGCTGCTGGAAGCACCATGATTACGGATACCTAAACCGTGAACCGTGGAACCGTGGGTTTATCCGTGATCAGCTTACGGCTATAGTGCTACCGAAATGCTTATGTCAATCCCGTAGAAAGTCAGTGTCGAACCACAAAACGCGATGAAAGCAAATTTCACTTGGCTAGGCCTTGGCATCCGCATGGCTTGCGGCTTTTTTATTCGATCTCGGTTTGTATTTGGTGCGAGTTTTTTTGCAGGAAATTATTGTAGGTGCATCTCAAATCTCCCTCGCTGGTGGCATGGAAGCCATGTCTTCAATCCCTTTACTCGTCCGTGAGATGCGTTTTGGAACTGATTTGAGGAAGACTATCAAAGTAGAAGACTTCCTCCAAATGTCTTTCTTTGATTCTTACTGCAATATGTTCCTGTTGCAAACTGCTAATATCGTTGCTGCCATGTATGGTATAACTAGAAGAGAGGCCGATGAGTATGCTTTGAGATCACAGCTAAAGTGAAAACATGGTAAGTAAACGTAAATTCATTTGCATAGTGTGGAAATACCAATACATAGTTTGAAGAGCAGCAGTCATCAATAACCAAAAATGACTTCAAAATTCAAGCGAATGCAAGCGGATTCTTCAAAGAGGAGTTAGTCCCAGTGCCAGTGAAGCTGAATACCGGTGAGGTGATGATGATCACGAAGGATGAACACCCAAACCCTGATACCACAATTGAGAAACTCAGCAGAGTGCCGCCAGTGTTCCCTGGTGGAATCATCACTCCAGGTAATTCTACTGTAAGTATTTATTCCATGTACACATAAAAAACCTAATAAGAGAAAATATAAAAGAAAATATTGCTGTCAGCGATAAGACTGCTAGAATTGTCAATAAATCAAGGTTATGTATCGACATTGGTCGAAATATCTTTAGGCAATATTTAAGATGGTTTGATCTTCTTGCAGGGTATCAACGACGGTGCCGCAGCAATTATTCTAGCCAATGATAAAGCTCTCAAAGACCATAACTTGAAGCCATTAGCACGGCTTGTAGGCTGGTCATGTGTAGGAGTGGACCCAATGATGATGAGTACTGCGGCAGTATCCGCTGTGCAGACACTACTGAGGGCAACCGAACTGACAATGAATGACATGGATCTAGTTGAGGTAGATATTAGGACCTATGCAGTAGACCAACGAGTATTAAACTTTCGTTCTAACTTTTCATGGAAATAAGGCATATTGTTTTTACATACTGACTGATTCTTTTAGCCTGCGTCATCACACTGCTGGGCAATGGTCACCCCATGACTTCGTTGTTTGGATCCAAGACCAATGTGGACCACTGGTCGCTGGTCTTATCCAGCTCATCCCAACATCTTCTACGAGGTCTGCCGCGACGCCTTCTGGCTGACAGGGCTCCAGAAAGTGGCTATTTTGGCCCACAGCTCATGCGGCAGATGTGGCCAGTCCAGTCCCACTTCAGCTTAGCGGCTTTTTGGGCAACGTCCGTAATTTGTGTTTTGGAGTATAGTGTGGTGTTGTGTACACGTTCGGTTAGTTTGACGCCTAGTATGCTGCGGTCCATTGCACGTTGGCAGACCGTGAGTTTACACACAAAACATAATGCCACGCCTGTTTTCCCGAAGGTCCCATGTAGTTGTGGCGAGCCTATTGCCATCAACCGGGCACGGATCCAGACTCCGGGCTGCTACTGAAGAAATCCTGTTAGAAAACCCGATAACACTTTGCTTGACCTGTGAATCAAACCCAGAACCTCATGCTGAACAATCGCGCTTGCGACCTCTAGATCAACCAGACAAAAATCTCTTTTAGAAAACACCGAAGTTGAAACCTGAAAACGGGAGAGTTCCCGATATTTCGGTGCTGTTGCAAGCACCCATATTGTTAGTGACCATGTCAGTTTAAAACCTAAATACTGAAGTTGAAGTTAAAATTCCAAAAAAACATATTAGGTATGATATGCAATTACAGATTCATGAAACCTACGCAGCAACAACGCTAGTCTGTGCCAGAGAGCTGGCAGTAAATGAGGACAAAATGAACGTCAACGGAGGAGCCATCGCTATCGGCCATCCTACTGGCGCGTCTGGGGCCAGAATCATGTCACATCTCATGTATGAGCTCAGGTAAGATAGGAATTGGACAGCTTGAAAATAGGTCACATATCTAGTAGATAGTTTTACCATTCGTGTTGATCAGCTGATCGAGTCAGTTCCTATACAAAGTCCATTTGTTTTTTTGCGAATTTCTAGAAATCATAGAACAACAAATATACGATTTGATTTGAATTTTTTTATTTCAAAAGTTGTCTTTATGCAATCACTATGATCAAAGTAGATCAAAAAAGCTCCTCTTATTGAATAACCGTTGTACTTTTTTCAGGCGACGAGGCCTTAAAAGAGGAATCGCATCAGCTAACATCGCCGGTGGACAAGGCGTAGCTATGATAATCGAAACTGTTTGATCCGGCAGACTTAAAGAAATGAATGGAGATAATCATTCATCTTTGTGAGCTCATGTTGATAGAAGACCTTCATTATTACTCGAGTAGGAAAGAAGATGCGAGCCTAACAAATTGTTGTATCTGCGTTTTGCTTCTAATAAAAGTATGTTTTTGGCACTGTCTTGTTTTCTTCAGCACTAGCTAAAGAAAAAAAAAATCTACGATCGGATCTCGGAGTTTAGTAAAGTATTTGGAAATGTCCCTGATATATCTTAGAGAGTAAGCAAACTAAAATAACAGTACCGAGGCAGACTATGTCTGAGGGATCAAATGATGTAGCGGGACGTTCCCCCAGCTAGCTGACGGGATGACCTTAAAAAAGCAACTGACTGGACGTAAAAGGTGGACCAGTTGTTGAGGTGACATTACTGACCTACCTCACAATCTCATAAGCTGATAACTAGTCGGTAGGTTGGGATTACCTATAGGAAGGTACATAATCAAATCAAAAAATCAAATCAAATCATTTATTACCCAGATAATACAATCCAATTTGTTAGTAAAATCATACATACACATCTTAAACACTAGTGTTAGTACATAATTATATTTGGAAAATTTTGGTAATACCTAGTTACTACATACATACATACACACACACACACATACACATACACATACACACATACATACATATCTCAATACAAACATTGATCTACTTTATATTTTTAACATTTGTATTTTACTTTTAAATTCGGCCTTGGCAGTGCAAACATGCAAAAGCCGCGTATAGATTGCAAGAACCGAATTTGCAGAAAAGTTCTTTGAGTGCACGCCACTGCACTTAATAAACGGATGGTATTTAAAAGTACTTCAATTTATTCCCATTTCATTTACCTAATTTTGCCTGTGTTCCACCAAATATACTGAATGTGCACCAAAATATGTTCATTAAAATATGTTATAACGAGCATCTATTTAACAACTGTTGCAAATAGTAATACACCTAATTTTAAAAACAAGCATTTATTTTTTTAGTTTTACTTCAGATAATGCACTGCAAAATGTATTTGAATCAAACACCAATGATATAATTTTAAATTATATCTAGAGCCTCGTTTCGGTATGAGCCTGCCAACCCCTACAAAACTTCTACTTATGTACCTACTTAATAAAAACAAATGACCATAAATGTTGCGGTTGTAGAATATTGTGTGGAGAGGGTTCGCTGGCGGGATGACGACTGAAGAGAGTGACGGTGCAGGAGTAAATAAATACTATTTTCTTGAGGATTTTCTTCTTGTTTTATTCAGAGTTCTTTCTTCTTATCTTCTAGATTATTCTTGAGGTACTGCTGGATTCGGAATGCCTGACCACGAAAAGGGGCCCTCTTTTAAAGACGGCTCTAGCCAATCATAACACTTAAAATTTGCACACGGCACTATTACCTCCCCTCTGACCAATCAGAGCGAAGGTGCCCTCTTTGTATGGGAAAACTTTTGTGGGCTATTATTTCCGTGATTAGGCATCCGTTACAATAACGCTTATTCCTAACAGCTTAGGACGGATTTATTTAACTTAATTAACACAAAACAATACTAAAAACCTTAAATAATTATTAAAAATAATCGAAAAACTAAAACGGTCCCCGTTACGGTAACGTTTCCTAGTAGCTAAGCTACATGTTACTATGGCGCAGGTGATGCCGCCTGGTGACTGGAATGTACAACACTTATAACAACAATAGGAATTTACGCTAACTAGATTATTATCACATTTCTAATTAGAATTATTAATGAATCTACCTTAACTTTGTGTTTCCAATTAGAATTACTAATGAGTTTACCTTAAATCCTATATAAAACATTCCAAACTAGTAAAAACTATCTTAAATCTTATATGTACACTTTCTAACTTAATCAGTCGTGAATCTACGCTAATAGTTATTATGATTACATAAGTTATACATAGGTTATTTACGTTTCGTCGCTAACATTCTCCCCCACGGTGCGAAGCACTGCATCCTCTGGAGGCGACGATGTAGCGGGAACCAGCACGATGATCCGTCGAGTCGGGCGGCGAAGTACTCCTCCCGACGTCCGCACGTCCAGCACTCTGGTTCTTCCGTCTGGTCCAGGATACGTCTTGACAACTTCTCCGCGAGGCCATGAGTTTCGTGGTAGTGTTGAGTCCACGATTAGTACGACGTCTCCTTCTTTGGGGTCTTTGGTTTCTTTCCCCTCGAGTTTCCTTGGCATGAGGAGAGGCAGGTATTCTTTGACCCACCTTCTCCAGAAGTGGTCAGCGAGTCTTTGGGTGGTTCTCCAGTTTGCCTTCCCAATTAGTTCGGTGTCGTCGAACTCTCCCGGCGCCATTGCTCCACAGGATCTCCCCAGCAGGAAGTGGTTCGGTGTCAGACCCTCTTCATCTTCAGGGTCCATGCTGATGGGGGTGAGAGGTCTAGAGTTGACGATATGTTCAACCTCTGTCATGAGCGTGTGGAGAACTTCTTCAGGTGGGTTCCTTTCGTTGAGGACCACCGCTAGCGCTGTCTTGACTGTTCGTACGAGTCTCTCCCAAGCGCCTCCCATGTTTGGGGCGCCCGGGGGTATGAACTTCCACTCGATGCCTTTCTCTTGCGCAGCTTCTTCTAACTCTCTCTTGGCTCCGACGAAGTTGGTCCCGTTGTCGCTGAATATGGTTTTCGGAGTTCCTCTTCTGGCTGCCATCCGACGGAGTGCCATAATCATCGAGCTCGTGCTAAGAGAGGGCACTAGCTCTAGATGTACGGCTCTGGTGGTGAGGCAGGTGAACAAGGCCCCCCAGCGCTTCTCGGTCCTCCTTCCAAGTGTGACTTGCATCGGGCCGAAATAATCCACGGCCGCGCAAGAGAAGGGGAACTGGTGGTGCTGCAGCCTTTCGCTTGGTAGGTCTCCCATCGGAGGTTTTTCTGGTAAACTCTTCTTTGTCCTGCACCATTGACAGCTGTGTGCGACTGTTTTTAGGGCCGCTCTTAATCCCAGGATCCAATATTTCTGTCGTAACTCGTTCATCACTGTTGCTGTGTTGCCATGTAGGAATTTTTTATGATAATGTTGTATGATGAGGCGCGTTATTTTTTGTTTCCCGTCTAATATGATGGGGTTCATTTTTCTTTCGCCATCGTCACGGAATTTCTTTGTTCTGCTTCTTAGTTTGATTATTTCGTCGTCTCCTATGTAGACGTCGATCTTCTTAAGACGGCTCGCGTTTTCTAGGGGTTTTTCTGCTTTTAAGCTCTTAATCTCTGATGCGAAGCTATCTTTTTGACTTATTTTCATCAATAATTCTTCAGCCTTTTTTAAGTGTTCTTCTTCCAGGGGCAGGTACAGCCGCCTTTTTTCTTCCTTGTTGACGAGTTGAGTTGAGGTCTTCTTGGCTTTCTTCTGGGTTTTTCCTTGGGGTTTCCAGGGCTCTTCTTTCTGACGTGCGGCAGTGGTGGTCGCCTTACGTGTCTTCTTTAACAAGTGGCTTGTGAAGGCAACCACTCTGGCTGTCGTGCGCAGTAGTCGACCCCAGCTTGAGAACCTCTCTACGTCTAAGAGGACGTCTTCTGTGACCTTGATTGTCATCACCTTTTGTTTGTTTTTCTCTTCTGGCATGACTCCTTTTGGTTTGAAGTCATGAAATGGCCACTCTTCTTCTGGGCAACGGAGAAAGGATGGGCCTTTGAACCACCTGGCGTTGTGGTCGAACTCGGCTGGAGTCCCTCTGGTGGCGTCATCTGCTGGGTTTTCCTTGGTTGGTACCCATCTCCAATCACTCGGCTTGGACTTCTCTTCTATTTCGGCTAGTCGATTGGCTACGAAGGTCTTGAATTTTCTTGGTTCCGCTTGTATCCACTGTAGTACTGTGCTGGAGTCTGTCCAGTAGATCTTCTTTGTGATTTCGAGGTCAGACTCTTCCTCGATCGTGGCGGCTAGTCTGCTGCCGAGCAACGCTGCTTGTAGTTCCAGCCTTGGAATTGAGACTGGTTTTGTTGGCGTTACTCGTGCCTTGCCGGCGATCATGGAGACGTGGACTCTTCCGTCTGGTTCGACTGTCCTCCAGTAGACTACAGCTGCGTAGGCCTCTTCGCTTGCATCGGTAAATGTATGTAGTTGTCCTTTTCTTCCGCGGGGTGAGACGCATCTTGGGATCTTCAGCTTTACTAACGATGATACTTCTTCTAGGTAATTCATCCAGGCTTCTTTTTGTGGTTCGTTGATCTGCTCGTCCCAGTCTACCTTGGTTCGCCAGATGTCTTGAATTAATTTCTTGCCCTGTATCAAGACTGGTGTTGCGAAACCCATTGGATCGAACGTAGACATCACTGCGCTCGTGACTTCCCTTTTTGTTGGAGTTTTTCTTCCATTTTGCAGGTCTTCTGACGTGTTACGCAGGCCGACGTTGAAAGCTAGTGCATCTTCTTTTACCAGCCATCTTAGTCCCAAGGTTTTCTCTTCTTTTGTTAGTTGCAGGGAATCGGCTTTATTTGCGTCTTCAATTTCCGATAGTACCCCTGTGTTGTTGCTGGCCCAACCCTTCAGATGGAAGTTTGCTCTTGCGTGGATGTCTCTTACTTCTCTTGAAGTCTTCTTTGCTTCAGCTGCAGTTGGGAAGCTCTGTAGATAGTCGTCCATGTAATGGTTTCTATTTATCGCCTGTACTGCTTCGGGATGGGTGCTTTTGAATTCTTCTGCGTTCTTGTTCATCACGTATATGGCTGTTGCTGGTGATGATGCTGCTCCAAAGATGATTGACGACATCCTATACTCTTCAGGCTTGCCAGTTCTTCGGTTTCCTCGCCATAGGAACCTGAGGCTGTCTCGATCATCTTCTCTCACTTTGACACGAAGGAACATGTCTTGGATGTCGGCCATGACGGCCACTGGTCCTTCCCTGAAGCGTAGCAGCACGCCAAATAGTGACTGCAGTAGGTCTGGACCGGAGAGTAAGGCATCGTTGAGGCTCTTCCCTTCGAACTTGGCAGCTGCGTCGAACACTATTCTCAGCTTCTTCTTGACTGGATGCACGACGGCAAAGTGAGGTAAGTAGAATGTTCTTCCCTCACTTGACTTCTTTGGAGCTTTTTCTGCGTATCCCTTTTCAATTAGGTTCTGGATCTGCTTCTCATAATGTTCTTTAGCTTCTTGATCTCGATCCAACTTCCTTTCAATGTTGACCAGGCGTCGAATTGCTTGATTGTAGTTATTGGGTAGGGTTTCTTCTTCTTTCTTCCACAGGAGACCAGTTTCGTATTGACCGCTTGATAGCTTCTTCGTAGTTTTCTCGAGGGTTTCTAGAGCTCTTCTATCGCTGTCGTTCGTTGGCGATCGATTTTGAATCCCAAGAGATTCCAGTTGAAAATGTTCTCGAACAATCTCTTCTACGCTTTCTTCATCGGTGGTCGACCTGCCGTAGTGAGTGAAGTTTACTGAGGCAGTCGCCCCGGCTTCGCATCCGTGTAGCACCCACCCTAGGTTGGTTAGGGAGGCCACAGGATCGGATGGTTTGCCCTTCTTCAGTCTTCTTGTTACTATCAGACCCCAGTTGTCTTGGCCTATCAGCAGTTTAGGCCTTTCGGTGACGTAGAGGAGTTGACCTTCAATTGCCCTTAGGTGTGGGCAATTCTTCACGGTGTCCTTGTTGATGCATTGTTCGGACAGCTTCAGGTCGTCGATGGTTCTCGCTGTGATGGATCTCTTCTCCCTTTTGTGAACCCCCTTTATCTTGAACTCGATCTTCTGTGAACTTTCTTTTCTTAGTAACTTCCCGCCGACTGTCTCGATTGTGAGTTTTTCTTGCTTCCCTTCGACTCCAATCTCCTCGGCGACTGATGCGTCTAGCAGTGTGACTGTTGACCCTTCGTCCAACAATGCTAGTACGCGGACTTGACCTTTTGGACCATAAAGGTCAACTGGGATGATCTTCAAGTAAGCCTTTTCTTCTCCTTTGGCGTTGTGTATCGATGCGACTTTTTCTTCGGTTGTAATTCCCGAGTGGGTTTTGTTCGATTCCTTCGCTACTGGTGGATTCTCGGAATGCAAGACGGTATGATGCCATCTTTTACATTGTTTGCAGACCGGCGCTTTACAGTTGATTCTTGAGTGTTTGAATCGAAGGCACTTGAAGCATATTTTAGCCTTCTTGATCATATCCCATTTTTCATTTATGTCGGATTCTTTGAACTTCTTGCATTCTAACGCGAAATGTTCTTCTTCGCAGAATGGACATGACTTCTTATATTTTTCTTGAGACGCTTCTTGAACCATATGTACGGGTCTTCTTATTCCTTTTCTTTGCTCCGAGGGCACTTCAGGTGGAGCAAAGTCCCCACACATGTCGGCTTCTGATTCTAAAAACGCTTCGACGAGTGATAATTCTTGAATATCTTCATCCCTTCTATTTCTGTGGTAGGCAAACCAACGGAATTTCATGGAGGTTGGCATCTTGTCTACTATGATCCTCAGTGTTTCAGGAGAACTGAGGTATTGGGGTTTCTTCAAGGCCTTGATTGTTTCGACGGCGTTTTTTACTTTGCTTGCGAAAACACAGATGTCGCTAGGGTTCTCGCCGACTTTTGACAAATTCTTCATTTTTTCCAGCTCAGCTAGTGCCAGTGCTCCAGGTCTTCCGAATCTTGCTTCCAGCCCCTTGATGACTTCACGTGGATCTTCAGCGGTGAACAGCAGGCTTTGGACGGCTTCTCTTGCTTTTCCTTGGATTGCTATTCTGAGGCGCGCTAAGTTCTGATTGTTGTTGAACGAAGCGGCCATGTCCTCGTATGACCTCTTGAAGGCCAACCATTCTTCGCAGGCCCCGTTGAAGTGAGGGAGTTCGAGGTGCTTTGATGGAATGGTGTCACGTGACTTCTCGGAAAGCTTGAGTAGGACTGAGGCTAATTCTTGAATGTCACTCTTCTTTTCTTCAGCTGGCTTGGCTGGCTGCTCCTTGAGAGGTGGTCTGTCTCCGGTCGTTATGAACCACTGTTCGACTTCTCGGGATCGCTCGAACATCTCTTCTCCGACTCCATCTTCTTCTTCTGACTCTGCTGCTAGAAGATCTAGTTCGGCTTGAGCGACCTTGGAACGTGCTTCGGCTAATTCTAGTTCCCTTAGTGCCACTGTCATTCTTGCTTGCGCTTCTGCTCTCTTCCTATGTGACGAGCGAACAGAGTGAGTGTCTAGATCGCGGGTCATCTTCTTAGGGCGAGGCTGCTGCAGACTCTCTTCTCTGGACGTAGGTGTGCTTCCTTCGTTCAGGCGCGTTTTCACGGCGACACTTCTTTCTTGAATCTGCGGCGTAGGATGACTTTCTTCATGGTGGGCGGGAATCGACGCTTCGATGGTACGGGTCGGGGGGGTGGTATGAGTTACGTCCCCCGATGTTGATTCCTCTCCAGCAGTATTCGCGGGTCGATGTACGGGTTGCTGACGTCCTTGGATGCTACTCGGCGGTGATCTTCTTGTGAGTGTCGATCGATTTGAAATCGACGTGTTCATAGTCGTGGCGCTTGTAGAATCACTCGGCGTAATCATGCTCCAGTCCGTCGTACCGGTGCCCGTAGTATCCGACGTGGCGTTGCTTTCTTTCGTAGTTGTAGTCTTCGACTGCACCGATCTTGATCTTGTGTTCGTAGGCATCTTCTCAGTTTTCTTTCTTGAAACCCAATCCGGCTGACGAAGGACCAAATGTTGCGGTTGTAGAATATTGTGTGGAGAGGGTTCGCTGGCGGGATGACGACTGAAGAGAGTGACGGTGCAGGAGTAAATAAATACTATTTTCTTGAGGATTTTCTTCTTGTTTTATTCAGAGTTCTTTCTTCTTATCTTCTAGATTATTCTTGAGGTACTGCTGGATTCGGAATGCCTGACCACGAAAAGGGGCCCTCTTTTAAAGACGGCTCTAGCCAATCATAACACTTAAAATTTGCACACGGCACTATTACCTCCCCTCTGACCAATCAGAGCGAAGGTGCCCTCTTTGTATGGGAAAACTTTTGTGGGCTATTATTTCCGTGATTAGGCATCCGTTACAATAACGCTTATTCCTAACAGCTTAGGACGGATTTATTTAACTTAATTAACACAAAACAATACTAAAAACCTTAAATAATTATTAAAAATAATCGAAAAACTAAAACGGTCCCCGTTACGGTAACGTTTCCTAGTAGCTAAGCTACATGTTACTATGGCGCAGGTGATGCCGCCTGGTGACTGGAATGTACAACACTTATAACAACAATAGGAATTTACGCTAACTAGATTATTATCACATTTCTAATTAGAATTATTAATGAATCTACCTTAACTTTGTGTTTCCAATTAGAATTACTAATGAGTTTACCTTAAATCCTATATAAAACATTCCAAACTAGTAAAAACTATCTTAAATCTTATATGTACACTTTCTAACTTAATCAGTCGTGAATCTACGCTAATAGTTATTATGATTACATAAGTTATACATAGGTTATTTACGTTTCGTCGCTAACAATAAATAATGAAAGGATGTAGTTCTTATGCTTAGTTAGTCCAACCGCGCAAGGATTAGCATAGTTTGTGCACATAAACCAAATATCTATGATAAATACTAGGGATCAGATAAGATTAAGGCTTAGGCAAATTGTCTAAGGTTAAACACTTAGTTCCTTTTTCAGATCTCGAAGACTATGGTCGGGTCATTCGGAGTTGCATAATAATTAATACATATATTGTTTGAAATGGCTGTAGCTTTGAAGACGGGTAAGTTTTTTGAGAACTGACTATGAGATGAGCCATGAATCAATCACAGAACTGATCGTTTTGGCGACGCTTACAGGAGACTTGTCCAGCAAATCATGATGATGGAGATAGAAATACAGACAATTTTCTGTAAATGTACATATTTCAATGCTCTTAACTTGAATTGGTGTACCTCTGTGTTTAAAGATAAAAAACGTACTGTGTATTCTGTGTGCTCCAATTAGCTAACCAATATCAGTTTTATTGAAAATAAGATTCTAAGTCAAACACTGAACAAAGTACCTAGTAGGTATAGGAGTAGCAGAAAGAGTTTTATGCTGGGCTTCCAAATAGTCAAGAACACACTGACCAGTGGGGTCTCCAATGCCTTTAATTTTAACAATTCCACATTATTCATTACATTGTTTACATCGTCGCGCAGTTGAACCCTTCAAACAATTAAAGCAGTGGATACCAAATAATGTAAGGAATTTCCTTCGAAATGTTTCGGATTGTGTTAGAAAGTGTCGTTACGGAATTGGGATGCAGCCCTGACATCGATCGTTTCAATTTTAAAATAGTCAAATAAACAATTATTCGTCTGTCTTTAGGCATATACATAGTAGCAGCAAAACGGACACCGTTCGCTAAAATGGGAAGAGCGTTCAAAGACGTCCATCCTTCGGAGTTGTTCGCAGCCGCCGCGAGAGAAGCCTTCAGGGCGAGTCATCTGACGCCTGAAGTAGTGGACACGGTTAATGTGGGTCAAGTGTATACGGTAAGACAAAATTTATTATTGACGTTTTAATATGTTTTGAAAATTCATCCACTAACGGAGTTAAACGGGAGCTCAAAATTCGCGTGGCTGTTCGTAAATCTAACCGATGATGGGAAATCCTATTGGGCGCAAGGTTTGTTGTAGTGGGCGGACAAATAGAACAAAAAAAAGATACCGAATATATAACCTCCTCCTTTATTAGAAGTCGGATAAAATATGGGAAGGTTTGACCAAATCTACGACATAGGTATAGAAAAAGATAGTGAAGAGCGTTGAATCGCAGATTATCATCCATCGCTTTTAATCAGCCGAAATCGTAGTAAAGAACAACTCCATTCTTTTATCAAAACTACACTGCATGCTGAACTGCCAAACATTGCATTATAACTTTAAATGGAGCAGAATAGTGGCGGCAGGTACTAAGAAACTCACCGAACCTATCTCCATGTAGACACTAGTCTCCGCCTTTGTATAATTTCAGATAAGCGGTTCATCAGACGGAATCATGACTCCTCGACACTCAGCTCTAAAAGCAGGAATTCCTTACGACAAGCCAGCCCTTGGTGTCAACAGGCTATGTGGTTCTGGTTTCGAAGCTATGGTTAATAGTGCACAAGTAAGTTCAAATTATCGTTTTGTGTACATACCAGCATACCACATCACAAACAGCTTTAGATCTTTGGCAAAGACATTCCAAAGCTGCAATGATACGCTTGAGTTCCGATCAGAAACAGCTTTATGTCCATACCTACAATGAAAACGACAAAGAAGACATTCCTCGTGTCGCGAAGGATGACGTGACTCGACACAGCGACACTGCATCGAATTAAATGCGACAAAGCACTGCGCGTTTATGTCACCAATGGACTCTTGTCTAAGGTTGATTACCACTGACTGAGTATGTATGTCTTTCCTCTTGTTAGAACGTAATTTAGTCTGTGATATCATCGCTGAAGCAGCTGGACCGGGAGCTCCTCCTGGAAGCCTCGATCGTGCAGGCCTGGGTGACACCACCGGGCAGGCCTGCCGATGTCAACAGCGAGGCGGGTTGGTTCCAGGAAGCCATGTCCGAGATCTGTGACGTGGCAATGCCCCGAGTTCGGCCAGGAAGCGCCCGGCGTCAGGTGTACTGGTGGTCGCGAGAGCTGACGTCTCTGCATGAGGCGTGCGTCGCCGCGCGGCACCTGTACGCCAGGCATCGCAGGCTCCGCATCCGACCTCCGGATGCGGCAGCCATTGAGGCGGAGCTGTACGAGGGATACAGAGCAGCGAAGACCGCCCTCCGAGAGGCTATCCAGCGGGCCAAGGATCTGGCCCGCGAGGAGATGCTGGAGACTCTCGACGGTGATCCGTGGGGGCGTCCTTACAAAATGGTGCGGGACAAACTCCGCACCTGGGCCCCCCCGCTGACGCAGAGTCTCCGGCCTCAGCTTGTGGAGGACGTGGTGAGCGCTCTGTTCCCTTTGCGAGGGGAACATCCTCCCCCGCCTACGGCTCCGCCGCTTGCGGTGCCGGAAGCGGACCACTCAGAGGACGATGACGACACTGCGGAGGTGACCGGGATAGACGTGAGAGTGGCGGTAAACCGGCTTAAGGCCAGACATACCGCCCCGGGACCCGATGGCTTACCTGGCAAAGCCTGGGTCCTGGCCTTGGAGGCTCTCGGGCCCCGACTGGAGGGGCTCCTAAGCGCATGCTTGGAGAGAGGCCAGTTCCCGCTTCGTTAGAAGACAGGGAATCTGGTCCTCATCCGTAAGCCGGGGCGCCCTGCGGACTCTCCGTCCGCATACCGGCCCATTGTGTTGCTCGACGAGGTGGGCAAGCTCTTTGAAAGAGTCATTGCAAACCGCCTCGCCGGGCACCTTGCGGGGATGGGGCCGGATCTTGCGGATAACCAATTTGGTTTCCGCAAGAGGCGCTCGACGGTGGACGCCATCATGCGCGTGAGAGCCCTCACGACGGGGGATGCGGTGTCCCGGGGTGGGGTTGTCTTGGCGGTGTCTCTCGACATCGCCAACGCCTTCAACTCCATGCCCTGGAGCTGCATTAGGGAGGCACTCCGGTATCACCGGGTGCCGACCTACCTCCGTCGTGTGGTCGGGGACTACCTGACGGACAGGGCCGTCATCTACCCTGGTCACAGCGGAGAGTGGAACCGGCGAGAGATGTCGTGCGGTGTTCCACAGGGATCGGTTCTAGGGCCACCCTTGTGGAACATCGGTTACGACTGGGTGCTGCGCGCCGACCGCCCTAGCGGCGTCAGCGTAGTTTGCTACGCTGACGACACGCTGGTGTTGGCGCAGGGGAGGTCGCACGAGGCGGTGGCCGAACTAATGACACGCGGGGTTGCGATAGTCGTGGAGAGGATCCGGCAATTGGGTCTCGAGGTGGCATTGCACAAGTCCGAGTCCATATGCTTTCATGGACCTCGGAATGCGCCACCGTCGGGATCCACACTGACGTCGACTCGACGCCGACGGGAACCCCTCCTGGTTCCCGTCGGCGTCGAGTCGACGTTGAGGTATCTCGGACTCCTCCTCGACAGCCGATGGAACTTCGTGGAGCACTTCCGACGTTTGGCTCCAAGACTGGAACGGGCCGGGGCTGCCTTCAAGCGGCTCCTGCCCAACCTGAGGGGTCCAAACGCCTCCTGCCGGAGGCTCTACGCGGGGATCGTGCGGTCCATAGTGTGGGCGCGTTCGTTGAGGCTGCAAGACGCACACTATTTGAACGCGCCCCAAAAGGTGCAGGTAGCCGTAAGGCTGATCCGTGGGTACCGCACGATCTCCCGCGAGGCAGCGAGCCTCCTTGCCGGATTGCCGCCATGGGCCTGGAGGCCATAGTCCTCGCGTGCCTGCACGAGTGGCGCGCGGAGGCACAGCGCCGGGGGGAAACTCCGCTGCCGCGGCAAATTGTCGCGCAGCGGACAGACTTCCGGCGCGATCTCATGGCGACAAGAAGAGAGCGACTATCGCAACCCCGTGCAGGGCACGCCACGATAGTGGCGATAAGTCCCCTCTTTGAGGAGTGGCTAGAGAGGCGCCTCACCTTCCGCCTGACGCAGGTCCTCACCGGACACGGTTGTTTCGGGAGGTACCTGCACCGAATCGGGCGGACCTCTCGCGTCCGGCCCTGGTTCAAGCCATGGTCCGGGGCGAGAGGGAATGGGAAGCCGTCACCTCCATCTGCGAAGCAGTCATGCTAGCGAAGGAGGTGGCGGAACGTGAGAGGGATAGAACCTCACGTCCCAGCCGCCGCGGGAGAAGCACCGGGCGTCGGGGGCCACGCCGTGATGGCTCTCGGCCACCGTAGGCGCGGGCCTGTGGACGGTGAGTAATGGGTTAGCTCGCCGTCCGTCCGTCTTGTGACGACAGGCCGTGTCGACGGCGCGTTCGTGTTCCACGCGCGCCTCAAAGAGATGTCAGCAAACAGGAGGGGCCCGCAAGGGCCGATGCCTGCCAGGGCTGCGAGACTGTTCGAAAGAGATACCGCGGCCCTGGAACATAAAGGGCAAAAGAAGGAACATGGGTGGTTTTTAGTCAATAAAAGTCTGACACTCCCTTCCGCTCCACCCAGAGCGGGAGGAGTCACTTGATGATTTCGCACCCGAAAAAAAAAAAAAAAGTCTGTGATATCATGACTGGAGCTTAGTTATATTAGGAACCAGAATTTATTAAGCTGATTTGGTTGATTGATTTGTCAATTTCTTCCAGGAGATTCTTCTAGGATCAGCCCAAATCTCCCTAGCAGGAGGAACAGAAAATATGTCAGCAATCCCGTTCTTGGTCAGGGACCTTCGTTTCGGCTCACAGCTGGGCCAAGTCAGAGCCTTTGAGTATTTCCTGAAAGCTGGCTCATTGGACTCTTATTGTCAGTTCACTATGGCACAGACTGCTGAGAACCTGGCCGAGATGTATGATTTGAAGAGGGAACAGCTGGATGAGTTCGCTTTGAAGTCGCAGATGAAGTGGAAAGCTGGTACGGTATGGCTTACGCTGCTAAAATGATCATTTATTTATGGAAATAACTGGAAATATTTCACTGACAGTTTACGACGTCGAAGCTCCTACGTTCCATGTATGGGCTTCATCTCATTTTAAAGAATGCAGTACCTAGCAAGCATGTTAAGGTCGTGTCTAGAGCAATTCTCTGTATATTTCAAACAAATATTCAGCCAAATTTGACCCTTAAAACAGCGAATGAATTCTTATGAGGACTATTACACCTTAAGTCTGGTTATGTTTTCAGGTTTCGAGAACGGTGCTTTTGAAGCAGAGATGGCCCCAGTGACTGTAATGATGGATGGTAAACCAGTGATAGTGGACAAAGATGATCATCCTCGTGCTAACACCACGATGGAGTCTCTTAGAAAACTGCCCGTGTTATTTAGAGAAGGTGGAGTAGGGACTGTCGGTAATTCTACCGTAAGTATTTAGTCTCCATGTCTCTATCTTCTTAATCTATACATATAATAAAACTGTAGAAAAGTCGTTTTTGTACATCAAAAAAAAAATCCAAAAAAAATAGCCAGGGTGTTAAAGGACAACCAATAGAACCCATTTCCAGCATTTTTCGAATTTTTGTCTGTTTGTCTGTGTATTTGTTCGGGCATCACGTAAAATGTACAAAAGCAATGTAGATAACTTTTATACACAACGATTGAGCGTAACTTGAAGTAACATTTAGTTTTTGTTTCATTGCAATCGGTTCAGTCTATCAAAAGATATTTGAATTTAAAGTGTTACAGAAGTAAAATTAGGGTTATGTGCACTTGGTCTCACAACTTCCCGTAACTTTTATACACAACAATATATGCGTAAATTGAAATAACATTAAGTTTTTTGTTTCATCGTAATCAGTTCACACCTTATAAATGAAAAGAAAGAAAGATGTAAATTAATAAAATCATAATAGTGTTTCCGAAGTAAAATATTAAAACAGCGCCATCTATCGAACTCAGACTGGACTATATCTAGAGCTCAACTGCGTGCAGCATTGAATATAGATATTCGATAGATGGCATTGTGCGTGTGACGTCATTTTCTGATTGAGGCATGTTCAACTAAACACTGATGGAGAAATTCCTGACCTATAGGGTACGTGAAATTTGTCACAACAGGTCCTTATTGCTATTAAAGAGAGGGATATTTTTAAATGCACATCTGTATATTTTTTCAGCACACTAGGTAACTCCACTAATTAACTGGATGCATACCAGAAAAATGAATGCTGTGCAAAAAAACCAATTGATTAACTAAACAAGTACTGCAAAAAAAAACTAAAAAATAACACAAAACGAGATGACCTTTTTTATCGAATTCACACCAAAAATGTGGTTCGTACATCGGATATATGATTTATAAAACAAAAATACGAATTGCTTATCAAAAATACTAACTTGCACTCTAAATTGTACTTTCTTACTACGGAATTTCTAAAACTGATATCTAAAGGTGCACCACATTAAAGTAAGTTTCCATTATCAAAAAAGCTCTACAAATCGACTAGTCGTGCAACTAAAATACATTATACCTAACTTTATTTGCTTTTTGTTTCTCTGTTTTACTGAAAAACATGTTGGCGCCTGCACATCTAGCGCCGCGCTCGCTCCTTCGCGCTCGCTCTTTAGCATCTAACGCGAGTGCGAGGGAGACCGAGCGATGCGAAGTAAGCAGACGGTGCGGTGGCGGGCGGGGCCGGCGGCAGCGCATGCATTTGTTATTGTTTATCTATGACGTCGGATGCGCTCGGAGTGATCTCGCTCGTGTTTAATTGCAAATTAGGTAATTTAATTAGTGAAACTTGAACTTTTACTAGTGGCTGTTTCTACGGTCAATTAATATGGAATTAAACCTGCAAGAGCGAGCGAAGCGAGCTCGGGACTTGGGGCACCCCGACTCGGACAGGTTAGGTTAGAAGGGTATGGCGGGGTCAAAGACCCCGCCATACCCTTCGTGGTTATTTTTTTTGAAAACCACCCAGAAGTAGGAGCCCCGCGAAGCGGGGCTCCGTCGACGACGCCTTTCCTAATATATGCCACACCGCCTGTAGAGGCTAAAAACATTCCTATCGGCATCAAGCGTAAACGCGGCCGTTCTGGTAAAGCAAGACCAGCCCTAATAATTGAATAAAAATTATTACTACCTCAGTATTGTTTCTAAAGTGTTTTTTCTAAACTGAGTTACCACTCAGTGTGCCAATGTTTGGTGCATGTTAAGTGAGCACTTGATTATTTTTTTGTGTACCTAATTATATAAAGATGACTGATTAAATTGGGTTTTATTTAGAATAGACGATGTTCCTAAAAGTAAATTAGGTGATGGTTTTCCTTAAAAAAGGTTTAATATGTTTGTTGAATTTGTTAGATATACTATTTTGATAATAGTTATTCGTTCAGTAAAACAGTTCTGCAAATACCATTAAACAGTATATCGAATTTGATTTATTTAGTGTGCATAATTTGAGTGCAAGTCAGTATTTTTGGTTTAACTTTGAAATATTTTGATCGAAAAAAGGGAATATACAGATATCGATTTAAATACATGCCTTAAAGAGATAGTTATAAGTATACCAGGGAACCCGATCTGTCAATACGGTTTGCCCACACCGACAGTCGATGGGGAACGTATAAACAGAGAATACGTATCAGAAATTAGTTAAAACCCCGGGGAACTCGCAGAAATTTTACAAAATGGCTGCGCAAAGACAGAGGAACAGCGCCAGACGTTTGATAGGGTATGCTGCAGTGTAGAAAACGCCTCGGGTGAAATCCTGTTTTTAGACGCACCGGGCGGAACAGGTAAAACTTTCCTAACCAACGTCATTTTGGCTCGAATAAGGAACTTTGGGAGTATGAAGAACAGGGTGTAAAGCTCTACAACCCCCATTGAAAAGGGAGGATCCTCCGACCAGACGGGTGTTATGTCTGGTGGGCTATTGCCCAACAGTTGTTGTCGGGTTCTTCTGTATAGTCTTAAGTCGCGAATAACTTTACTTGCGCGATGTAGAATTTAGATATATTTCGATTTTTAGTTTATCCTCTGCGTCATAGCTGGCGCTGTAGTACATTATGTTGTGCCGCTACAGAACCAAAATAAAATTTCCCTTGCTGTCGCCTCTTCAGGGATAGCAGCCACATTATTGCCTGGAGGAAAAACGGCACACACAACATTTATAATTTCTATCGACTTAGACCGTGCGGTAAAGCCCGGTTTGCAACACATTGCGAAATAGCGATAAAGCAAGGGTTTTATGCGATTGTGTTTTAATTTTTTGGGACGAGTGCACTATGGCAAACCGCAAAGCTGTAGAAGTAGTGAATAGAACTTTACAGGACATAAGGCAAAATGACCGGCTGATGGGAGGCATTACGGTGCTGTTCTGCGGTGATTTTCGGCAGACACTCCCGATAGTACCCCGAGGAACGAGAGCCGAAGAAATTGCTGCCTGTCTGAAGAGTTCTGTTTTATGGCGCAATATATCATCTACACATCTGAGTGAACATATGCGTGCACAGTTGCGAGGCTGGGAAAATGCACAGGAGTTTCCCAATTTATTGTTACAAATAGGCGATGGCACATACCCCGTACAAGAAGATGGAAAAGTTATTATGGTTGATAATCTCTGTTCTTGCGTTACATCACAACAGGAGCTAATTTCTTCTGTGTACGGAGATTCCACAAACATGGGAAATCAAGCCGGTTCTTGGCTATTTTCACTCCTCGCAATGTCCAAGCTGCGGCAATTAATTTAAAAATATTGATTCATGTGTCCGGGAATAGTAGAGAATACACCTCTATAAATACAGTTATGGAAGAAGATGACTCCACGCACTACCCGGTAGAATTTTTGGATTCCCTCAACACACCCGGACTTCCAGCCCACAAAATAGTTTTAAAAATCGGTGTACCAATTTCTCCTCAGAAATTTATGCCCTCCAAACTTTGTAACGGCACTCGGCTCAAAGTCACAAATCTGCAGCAAAACATAATCGAAGCTGAAATATTAACAGGTTGCGGCGCTGGTGATATTGTTTTTATTCCAAGAATACCTATAACTCCTAACAACTTTCCTTTCTCTTTCAAACGAGTGCAATTCCCAGTCAGTCTCTGTTATGCCATGACAATTAATAAAGCTCAGGGCCAGACATTATCCGTTGCGGGGGTGGACCTAAGTATTGGATGCTTTTCCCATGGTCAACTATACGTAGCTCTTTCTCGCGTAAACAACCCCAATAACCTTTTTGTGTACGCTCCAGATGGTTTCACAGCTAATGTTCTTTATAAGGAAGCACTAGCATAAATAAAAAAAATGATTTGTGTCGGAATCCTCCAACAGCGCTTCGCACTAAAAAAATACAGTCGCGGGCACAGCTAGTATGTAAATAAATCTAAATAGAGACGGTTCATAATTTGGTTTGTCTATCAGTTCCTGTAACGAGCAAACAACAGGAAACGTAGGGCACGATATTGAAAGCCCCACATTTATACACTCTAGGTCGGAGTCAACCACGAATCTCCACTCATGCGGGTTTTTATTGCTTCGGGCGGCTTGCTGCTCTATATTTGTTCGTAAAGCCTCGATAGATGATTTCGAGCTGGTGAAATTTGATGTGTGGCTAATTGCAACGCATTTGATTTTGCCAACATTTACACACAACACTTATATCATCATCTGTTTTCAAGGGTGTAAACGACGGTGCAGGAGTTCTAATCCTTGCAAGTGAAGAGGCCGTTAAACAACACAAACTGATTCCACTGGTCCGTCTGGCGGGCTGGTCCCATGCTGGTGTGGAGCCCAGGGTCATGGGGTTAGGACCTGTGCCTGCTATCAGACAGTTGATGGGCGCTACTGGGTTTACACTTGATGATATGGACATGATTGAGGTAACTTTTATTATTTTTTTTATTGGTGTCCCCATAGCCTTTCACTCTTCTCTACGTGCGGTTTTCTCAATCCAATCTCTCGCAGTCGCCTCTAAGTGGTCGTCGTTATCTTCGATCAATCGTTGTTGTCCGTAAACACTGCTGTGGGTCTAGACAAGACAGTGTTAATCGCTTACAAAGACGTATTTCTACGACTTTACGGTAGCCTACGTTAGGTCAAATATTTTTTTTCTTCTCCATAATCGTGATCCGTGCCTGATAGAATGCCAGTTTGTCTAGGCTTTCAGGTGTCATACAAAATTATGATCGCCAAAACGCGCTTGAACAACAGGGTGCTTAGCAGTCAGGGAGACGCAGAGACGTTGCTGCCTAAAGAAGAAAGATAATTGTTTTCTTTGACGGAAACCTCGGCAGAGATCGTAACTAACAGGAAATTCGTGAATGATTAGGATGAGAAACGGTCCAACTACAACATTTTGGGTTATGTCATTTAGAAACAATGTCGAATTTATTTGTGCACCCAGTCGTTTTATAAAAAGTCGTTATAAGCAATACAGCATACTAAACACTCGGCGAAATCCTCGATAAGATAGCGAGGCAGATAAAAGTAATATTTTGGTAAACATGACTTACATAATACAATTGTTAGCGGTCAAACCAAAGGTCAATGTTTTGGTTCGATACATACATGCATACATACATAAGTGGATTAAAGTCGATTGATTGTTATACTTGCTTGTTTTTCATATCCTTAGGGCGAGGGCCTGGACAAATGCCTATCGCTTTCAAAGCCTTTCGTATTACTTACTACATCATTTTTCGAAGGTATTTGATTCGGTAGCTTATGTCAGTCCCATACATTTTTGACTTTCCCACCATTGTTATTGCTGATTTAATGTCACTTCGTATAGCTCTAGGCCTTCTGGGGTTTTGAAGTCGTAAAAAACCCCTTCTGGGTTCGTAAAATAATTGCTTATTTACCGAATGTGTTATGTAGTGGCAGCCAGACATCTTCAAGACGAGTAAAAGCAGACTGTACACAAATGGACTGTATAGATTTCAAAGCTTTACCTGGAGATTTTTTTCAGATCAACGAGCAGTTCGCAGCACAAGCTTTGGCCAGCGTGCTAGAGTTAGGCGTTGATCAAGACAAGCTGAACATGAACGGTGGCGCCATCGCCATTGGACACCCGGCTGCTGCCTCTGGGGCTAGGATAGCTGCCCATCTTACGCACGAGCTCAGGTTGTTTGGGTTATTTTACCATCATCTTATTTTCCTTTACTTAAAAAGAAAATCGATTAAATATTTTCCCGATCTCAAAAGAGAGTTGCCAAGTATGCAGGTATTATATATATACAGAACCATGTGCGCAAACGCAGGTGCACTCTCTGTTCCCTTGGTCTCATAGCTCGATGAGATCACTCGCGGGGCCAACGGCTTTACGTGTCACACCACCAACTGGCAGAATCCGGCCTAATGAGAAATTCCTAATGGAAAAATAAGGAATTTCTCAGTAACACTGAAAGCTCAGCAGTTGTGTTTGTGGCAACAAGAGGTGCAGTCTGAATTTTTAGCGATGAACCTAGAACAAAATTTTCGTATCCTCAACTTTTTGTCAAGAAAGTCACAGAGATAGAACTGGTTATGTTACCCTGATCGTGGACGCTGCCAGAGCTAGAAGAAATAAAGTCTTCTTTCTTTTTCAGACGTCGAGGCTTGAAACGAGGAATCGGTGCAACGTGTATTGGTGGAGGCCAAGGCATTGCTGTGTTACTTGAGGCTGTCTGAATAGCATGGAGATAAATAATAAAATCTAATATTAGTTGACATATTATGTCAACTAATATTAGATATCGCCCCCTAATGTCATGGAAATTATTAGATACTGGCGAAATTTGGGTGTTTTACATGTACAGTTCTGCCTATCCCTTCAGGTATTACAGGCGTGATGCTATGTAATGTACCTGGTCCAGGTACTTAATAATAAAGTTAATAATTCAATAGCGACTTTTTATTTATACAGCGTGTAACGGAAGGGGGTATCAACCCTGAAGGAGGTGAATGTGCTCATGAAACTCAACAACTTTCCCCAAAGAACATAGGTCGAAATATGAAAAAAAAATTTGGCCCTCCCATAGTAAATCAATCAGCTGGTACCTACTTAGTCAGTTTTGTAAGTGAGGGCCAAATTTTTTTTTGTTCTTGGCTGTTCGTATTTAGCCACGAGCTCCTCAACAACACATTGAACACATACAACACCTTATTAACATTAATTCACCGCTTTCTTCCAACCTCATATAACCGGTAAATACATAAGAACATTAACAAAACAACTGGATTTTGCGCCGGACTTTAGACTCAGTTCGTTATCAACATTTACTGGGGGCGCACGATTCGCTTATGTACCTATCTCCTTGTAAAATAAGTGATAAATAAAAACGTAATCCTTCAATATAGCGAGTAGGTATAGATTGGGGAATGTGATATTAACAGTACCGGTGTGGTTTAGTGCTGAGACGACGTGCGTGTGAGTGAATCAAAATAAAAATGGCCGTCGTTATCAATAAAGGTTGGTCTGAATATTATTTTATGTGGTACATATGTAAGTATAATATTATTATGTAGTTATTTATAGTGATGTTGATGTACTTAGTACATTGAACTGTAGGTGCATGAACTGTTCATGGACACAGGAAACAGGAGCAATCAATATACCTACACACTATCTATTTATTCACTAAATACCTATTATTAAAACATTGAACACACTATTCTTATCAAAATAGGTAGGTACGTACATGATGAACATGTTGTATTGGAATTCTTTAGAACCTTCTTACATAATTGACGAATGGTAGGTAATATGGACACAATTAGTGTTTGTCAAAACTCGGTAAAATGATTATTTCATTATGGTATTCTAATCATTTTTAATAATTTAAATAGGTATGATTTAGATAATATGTTTATAATATTGTACCTTACGAAGGAATTACCAACATGATTCAGAAAAGTGGTTTTATTTTATAGGTACCTAATCTTATAAAAATGTAAAAAACATTCAATGAAACACCAGCTTCTTAAAATCACATCATTGTTTACAAATTAACCAGACAACAATTGTTATGAAGCGATTATGATCCTTATCAGTTACAACACAAGGTTTAAATGTCATTGTACGGACTTCCACACAGGGTTCAATGTCCACATGACATAAATTGAGGGGCAAGGTTATTTCAAACGTTTTCTCTTGAATGACTATGTTTAATTAATATGTAAAACACACTCATGATGTTTATAACAATGTATTTTTATTTAAGTCGTAATCGAAGTTCCTAAAATAATAATCTTAAAAATAAATTCTAAGAACTGTTTCGAAGACAGTCCTTCAGATTTTTGATCTAAGTATAGCAGTATTATATCACTTCTAAATGATTAAAAACGCACCGATATCACACTATTGTATAAATCACAATAGGTATAAACACAATAGGTAATTAGTACCTAGGGAAGTACTTAATTGACTTGAAAACTAACTGTGAACGAATACAAGCGCTAAACAAAACCATCTAGAGCTAAAACTAATCCTAACACTACAGAATAAGAACCACATTTACTCACCCCTCTTTTTCCCACATCCAGGTATCTTCATAGTAGCAGCCAAGAGGACGCCGTTTGGCAGGTTCGGTGGAGCCTTCAAGGACGTGTATCCTTCCGACTTGCTGGCTGCTGCAGCTAAGGATGCCCTTAAAGCCGGCAGCGTCGCCCCTGAGGTCATCGACACTGTCAATATTGGACAGGTTTATGGGGTCAGTATTTTGCTGAAGACATAAGAAGTACCTAATGGCAGTGGCCTGATGGCCAAAAGGCTCGATATCAAATGACACTCCTAAATGTTGCGAGGCCTCTTGTTGGGAAGCTTCTATTTTTGGATCCATTTTCCGGTGATTGATTGAATGGATCCTTTCGTGTAAGTGAACATACTTTAATAGTCGGACTTCGTAGTTTCATTGGTTCTTCCATCACAAAAGCCCCAAGAGTAATTCTTGGGAATCAAGACAACCTTTAAAAGCCTCAAGTTCAAAAAGAGCTAGCTATGTTATGATTCTAACGGAAATGTTATATCTCCAGATCAGTGGCTCATCAGATGGTGGATTATCTCCACGTCACGCAGCACTGAAGGCAGGAATCCCTGAAGACAAGCCAGCTCTTGGAATTAGCCGACTCTGTGGGTCTGGTTTCCAAGCTGTCGTCAACAGTGCTCAGGTAAGCGAAAAAGTCAATAACACTTTTCCAAAGCTGTTAATCGAAACCAAGTTCAACAGTAGCACTTTACAACCACTAGACCTGTGACACAGAATCAATCAGTTTAACATTTCCTTCTTAGGACATCATCACCGGAGCTGCCCAAACCTCTTTAGCAGGAGGCACAGAGAACATGTCAACAGTACCTTTCGTCGTCAGGAATACCCGCTTCGGAGTTGGTTTAGGAGTAAAGATACCCTTCGAAGATGTACTGACCGCATCATCTTTGGACACATCCTGTAACTTCAGTATGCCGGAGACCGCTGAGAATCTGGCTGAGAAGTATGGCTTACAGAGGATGGAGGTTGACCAGTACGCTCTGCAGTCGCAGCAGAGGTGGAAAACAGGTAAATAATCATGATGTTCTCCAAAATCTTTTGTAATTAGTCTTCGGCTTTATTCTTTGATTCGGAGTCTTAAGTTTCAAAATCAAAATCAAAATATTTTTATTTCACATAGGCCTACATGGGCACTTATGAAACGTCGACAAAAAGGTGCACGGTTCGGGTTGGTCGTTTCCTATGGAGAAGAACCGGCAAGAAACTCCATGGTTACTCTTTTAAAATGATTAGTTTTACAATATTATCATGTTACAGCATTAGTACTCAAGTATGGGGGGACAGCATAGGCCCGACAATAAGTCGTTGCTTAATAGACAAGAAAAACGGAAAGCAAGATAAGAGGTTAACAAAAGTTAACATACATCTAGGAATCTACAAGGCCTACACTGTTCACACATTCACAAACAATCGTTAAAAAGAATCTATACAAAGGCAAGAAAATATTATAAAAGACTAAATTAAACAAGTGACAAAAATATTGTTATCAGTGCTGCAACTATTCTGAACAAAGGGTGTTTAAGTGATGTGATAACCATTGTAAAAAAAGAAAAAAAAAACCATTGTAAATTAAAATGAAAAGAAAAAAAAAAATTGATTGAGAATAGTTAGAGACATCCACATATTTGTGCTGTTTATGAGCTACCAGGGAAGCCGCATGCGCAGAAGGAACTAAAGCCAAACCTCTTTATCTTCAACGTAGTCCTTGATTTTGTAATATGCTTTTTTTAATAAGGACACGTTTAATGTAATTTTTGAACTTTCCATCGGTCAGTTCTATAACTGACTTAGGTAATTTGTTATAAAAACGTATACTGTTAATAAGAAAATTATATAGTGCAGTGAAACCTGTGAATCATCCATAAACTTTAGCGAAAACCTTTTCATTAAGATATCAAAACGCCTCCAAGTCTTACATAGTAATCCATTTCGTCGAAAAATAGAAGATATACACTGTCTCCGTATTTTGAGTCCAATGACTGAATGCACCTAACTCCATTATTCGAATTATAGCGCAAGACCAAGGCGTGTTCAAAGCGGAGATGACCCCAGTGACCGTGAAGGTCAAGAGGCAAGAGAAGGTGATCGAAGTAGACGAGCACCCTCGTCCTGAAACCACCACTGAAATGCTCAGCAGACTGCCAGTGCTGTTCAGAAAGGGTGGCGTTGTTACTGCTGGCAACTCTTCTGTAAGTAACGACCTCACCTCATTTCCTGCTAATTTCATATCTTGCTAAACTTAACTTCCCTTCTACAATCTCAAAGCAAGAATCTCGATGTTACCTTGCATGATTGCAATAGGCCATTGATTTGAATACAGCATTAATGCTCGCATTGGATTGCATTTTAGAAGCCAGAAAAGACAGAGCATGCTGTAAACTAGTTGACCCAACCACAAACAAAATCTCATTCTCATGTTCACGCTCCTTTATGATATTTGTAACAGGGTGTTAACGATGGTGCTGGAGCGATAGTTGTTGCAAGCGAGGAGTCTGTCAAGCAGAATGGCTTCAAGCCCTTAGTGCGACTCCTGGCCTGGTCAGTAGTTGGAGTGGATCCTTCAGTCATGGGCATCGGGCCCGTACCCGCCATTCAGAACCTTCTAAAGGTTACGGGACTCACACTTGATGACATTGACATGGTTGAGGTAAGCATACTTAAAGTTTCTGGATAAATAATTGTGAATAGGACAGCAAAGAACTTCGTCAGCTCAAATACTAGATAATAGTCAAACTTATTCTAAGCAGACCAAAGTGCTTTGGCTGAATTATATAGTTGACCTCATATCAGTGGTAACACTTGCGCTAGGAAATCCCCTAACTGCTAGGGCAAAAGGGCTATGGCAACGTCAAATGGTAACTACTGATGTACCATACGAAAACTCACAGCAAAACGGTTCTCTCGAGCCATGAACCATGTGAAATTTTGCACCTATCTCCTTTGAACGGACTGTTTGAATAAGTTGCCTTCTTCAATTACCACTGATCTCTCTTTTTCTCCAACAGATCAACGAGGCGTTCTCAGCTCAGACTTTGGCGTGCGCTAAGGAGCTGGGTCTGGACCAGAGCAAGCTGAACATTAACGGAGGAGCCATCGCCATGGGACATCCCGTCGGTGCTTCAGGAGCTAGGATTACCGCACATCTTGCGCATGAGCTTAGGTAAGCTGGCATTCCTACAAACATAGTTGGACATTCCGACACCTTTGGCCTTCTACCAATCCATCCATATAGTTTTTTTCCCCTAAGAGAATCAGAAAAGACGAATTAAAGAGATTCAGAGACAGCAGTTTCCTCCTTGTCATTGTGCTATATGCTAATTTCCGTCACTTTTTAAAATCTTAGCAGAACAGAATGCACGTTGACTGGACACGAGCTCTGTTATGGAAAGACCGTATCACGTCATAATATGGTTTTCTTTAGTTTCTGCCATGGAAAAAAGGCGTGAATTTGTATACGACGAACGAAGCAGAGTTCTTCTCCTTCTCCAGGTTACTGGGTCCTTATGCAGTAGCCAGGGGCAACCAGACCGTAACTAACTCCTAACCATTACTAACTTGTTAACATTGCTCATTGTATTTTTCAGACGTCGTGGTTTGAAGAGGGGCATCGGTTCAGCATGCATAGGTGGCGGCCAAGGAATCGCCCTCCTTCTTGAGACTGTTTAATTTAATACGAAGAACACATTATATTTACCATTTACATCTTATTGTATGAACAAAATTGTAAATAATGAAAGTATATAATTATGTAATTATTTTTGTTTATCTTGGTGTTTTATTTATTAACTGGCGGTCTAATCGTCGATACCCTAGAAATTTTCCCAGAAACTTGACAGTGGCCAGTGCTGCAGTGGTAGACACATCTTGAATAGAGCAGGCTAGACTCCATGTTTAATTCCGGGAACAATGCCGCAATGCACGAGCTAGTTTCTCTGACATGGTAAATGTTAGTTTATAAAATCTTTGATTTTAGGGTTCCGTACCCAAAGCGTAAAACGGGACCCTGTTACTAAGACTCAGCGTTCTGTCCGTCCGTCTGTCACCCAGGCTGTATCTCATGAACCGTGATAGTTAGACAGTTGAAATTTTCACATATATATGATGTATTTATGTTGCCGCTATAACAACAAATACTAAAAAACAGAATAAAAATATATATAAGTGGGGCTCCCATACAACAGACATGATTTTTTTGCCGATTTTATAGATAATGGTACGGAACCCTTCGTGCGCGAGTCCGACTCTCACTTGGCTCGTTTTTATAAAATAATGCAGTTAATGCTGCTCATAAGGATCGTAGTCGTAGCAGATGGCGTTCTGTAGTTACTGCCTATCCTCATGGAAAAATGGCTTGAGTTTATGTATAATGCTGCTTATAACTTTCCATTTCAGTGATGACTATCTATCACAAAAACGGCCACAATTATCTTGGCATTTAAAATGGATGTTGATCCTCACAATAAATAATATCTTTATATCAACATTATGTACGTATGTACTCGCGTTGATAACACACCTATCAACATTTTAGTGTACGAATACAAGTTTCATTCAAAACACGTTTCATTTCATTCGTTTAATAATTTTGTTTCTTTTGAACTTAGTTCAAGATGGCGACGGGTGCTAAAGGTACGTTCTACGTAACCGATTTTTGTTTCGAATTATGAATTATCTATCAATATTCTCATCGATAACTTGCTAATCCATAGAGGAGCTCAAGAACTGAATTTGCGCTACGATTATGGACTTTGACACCTAAGATTTAAAGTCGAGATTAGATTAAATTGTTATTTATTTTATCAGTTGTTTATTTAGTAATGCAAAGGTGTTTATTTGCTTAGGTTATAAATACTTTGGTATTTTGAATTTTAGATACGTTTGCGTTCAGTCTTATGAAGCCATTTACTTCAAGATTAGTATTCATACCCCACATTTCGTCTGTTATTTTGGTACAACGAGACCTAAATAACCTTCTCGTAGAGAAATATTTTTATGAAGATCATGTGAGGGGTATAAAAGCAAAGGCACCACTGTCCATGGAGTAGGAGTGGGTCAAATAAAGTTGTTAGTGTAGTGCTTCGGGTTTGTAAATTAACAATTTAACTATACTTGTTTTGCTGTGTTTAATGTAATTTATTTCTTATACTGTAATGTAATTTACACATACACATAGCATTTTAACGCAAACAAAACAAAATCATTAGGACAGTGGCGACTTTGCATCATAGTAATGGACTGTGGTAAGTATGCATCTAAAGGTTTGGACAGTGGCAGTTTTGCATTTGAGTAGTCTGACGTCATTATAGAGGTAAGGTTAGCAAAAAAGTTGTTAACGTTTTGAAAGTTTTTTGGCGGCAACCCATGACGTCATGTAGGAGCTCATGTTTGCCATTATTTAGATTTAAAAAAAACGTTAGAAAATGAAATAGTCTTTATTTAAAAAAAAACAATACCACTTAAATCTGCTTATTTAAATACTCATTTCCGACTCTGGGACCGCAATTTCGCACATTTCTTGCTCATATTCTTCAATTCCTTCAGTTCTCATTTCAACTGATCTTGTCATCGCCTGTTTGTAATAGCTTAAATCACTCCTATCTTTCCATTCTGAGCCATAGTGTTTAGTCAATAGATTATCCACGTCATGCAGTTTTGCTTGTTTGACTAATACATTATGTTTATTTATTTGATTGGGTCTGACATCTAAAAATGACTTTCCTCTTTTTAAAATGGACTTGTAACAGCCTGCTTCAACATTATAATTTGGTTCACCTTGTACAAAGACATTATTGCTGCTATTTCTCCTCAAGAAAAACTTTTTCATTTGAGCAAATTGAAAATGCCAATTCGCTGGAGGACGTATCACACCATTTAAAGCTGATTTCCAGTCCATAACATTATCAAAATGGATAACAGTCCCATAATTTTTATAGACTTCAATATACTCCTCTGGCTGTACTATGTTCTCCATGTTCTTTATTTCTTTTTCTATAAGTCCGAATACTCTGTCAGGTGGAATAAAAGAGTGTCCTGGTATAGGAAAAATCAATTCAATTTTTTTAATATGGGGCGGTGCTCGACTTAGCCAGGTGGCACACATACCAACCATAATGGAATTTTTGTTTTGTGCACCACACCCATCAGCTACCAATCTTATGGTATTAATATTTTGACTAAAAATTGTAGTCTGTAGTCTGTGGTACACTGCAGATGCAATCTCATTTGCTCCTTTACGGTGCTCGTCTTCTGTCCAGGTGTATAATGTGACAGTTTCTTTACCTAAAGTATTCTCAGGTACTGATTTAACGATTGCAAAATTGTATATGTACAGTTGGCGGCTGTAGTAAGCTGCCTGATCGGGTATTTTTGGCAAGACTTGGTTTTTCTGGCAGTCAAACGAGAAGACAACCATGTCTTCTCTTACTTCCTTTAGTAAGCGATAAAACGCTTTCGTCTTTAAAATATGCAATCTTTTTTCAGCCATTAGGTTCGCTTTTTGTGCTGTGTCTGTAGACGTCTTAATTTTTTCATGTAATTCGGTGCATTTTGAACAGGTATCTGTTCGGGGGCTCCCAAAACCCAAATTATAGCACCTATTGAATATTGCCCGGAAATAACATTCGCGAACTTTACTGTCGTCGCTGCACTGATTTATGTACATTTTCCACATCTTCCTAATATTTAAAGTAGACGGTAAATATTTTCTTATGACTGAGGAGCGGCAGTAATGGGACTCCAAGCATTGAAACGATTCAATAAATTGCTTGACAGCCCTTAATTTATGCAAGTTTTTTGCAGAAGTATGATCGCCGCCCCTGTTTTCCTTAACAACTGATCCTGTGATAGCAAAAGTTCGAGAAACAGTTCTTACTCTCTGAACTGTAATATTCAAGATGTGAACAAATGTTTTCTGGCAAACTCGTAACAGTGCGACCTTGTTCCTTTTACGTACAAATAGTGTTGTAGTATTTTGCGTTGGTTTTCGTAGTCCAACTCGAGGGCGGCGTCTGACAGCTTTTTTTACTTTACAGTGTTTAAGAATGAAGGCATCCTGGTCTTTTTTATTTTTAGTTTTGTAAAATTGATCGTGAAAATATGAAATGTCTAAGAGAGTTAATTTTTTACAATGAAATTTTTTGTCGTTTGGTCCGTGATTACAGGTAGGTACACCAGGGGGCATTTTGGCCGAGTACCTATAAAGAAAACGATTTGGGTTAAATATATATCTAAAGTAAAATCCTGATGTATGATAATCACGGTAAAACTGAATTAAACTACTTCGTGATCAATGATCCTCGGTTCGATATTTAGAAAAAAACTAAAATAAAATCCATCAAAAATATTAAGCACATTTCTAAAACTAAAAATAGGCTTTTAATCAAAACACAATTTGAAAATAGGTCCACAATAATTGGTCGAGTCTCTTTTGAAGTCGGTTAATATTTATTGACGGATATATTACCGCGTAAAAAGTTAAATAAGATATTAAAATACAACCACTGAAACTATTATTTTCTATATTCTACAAGTACAATAAATTGACAAAATAATAATATCGAATCATAACGACAAAAAATATTCAAATTCGATTTTTGATCTGACGGTACAAACATGCTTACCTTTCTTCCTTTGCTTTCGCACGTTTCCAGGTTCCCGGTGCTCTTCTCCGTTTTCTTGCCTTTTCCGGTAAACACTCTTGAACATTTTCCTCCATTTTGTAAAAGTTTTTCCAATTAATTAAGCTTTAAACTCAATAAAATACAGCAGCGATTTGTCATACAAAACTCATCAGCAGCCATATTGTTTATCGAAATGTTAGCGCCTTGTGATTGGCTGATGTGGACAATGGCGTTCTTGTAATTGAATGTTTATGGACAGTAGCGTTTTTGCACCATAACATAGTTTTAAAACGTGTTTTTCTATGGGACAGTGGGAACATTGCTTTGAAATCATCAGAATGTCATTAAAGTTTACAAAAAGATCTAATAGATGGCATCATTAGTTACGTTTTGATAAAAAATGGACAGTGGTGCCTTTGCTTTTGTACCCCTCATGTCATTGAGATGTTTCATTCACAAGGGTGTTGATCTCCTTTTTTTTTTAAATATTCTTATTTTTTCAGCAATTTTTATAATTGGCGCGAAAAGGACGCCATTTTGTCACTATGGCGGACCTCTACGAGAGTTGCCAGCATCGCATGTGTTTGCGGCCGCGGCGAAGGAAGCTATCAATTCAACCAAAGTAGATCCTTCTCTCATTGACAATACCATCGTTGGAAACGTTAATTTTGTACGTATCTATTTCAAACAGCGCGCATGTATTCCTTGAAAGGGCAGGTTTTTTTTTTGGCATCTTGCAGTTCAACCTCTGAGGTTGGCTACTGCTTAACCGGGCAAGTCCTGTGGATGCCTTGAAAGTAAGGCCTCCAGCCAGGGGCGTAAAACTAAGCGACCACTCGCTAAGGGCACCCCCTGTGGGGTACAAGCCACGGCTTAGGGCGTCGCTGGGGAGGGCAGCAAGGGGACAGGCTGGATCTGGTTTAGATTATTTAGGGGCTGGTTTAAATCTACTGGCTCAGCGTCGCGGGCTGGCTCTGGCAAGGGACGGGGGGGAAGAAAGGGCAGGCAGAAGACTAGACATTATATTTGATTCCAGTTTCTGCTGCTGCATGTTGCTTGAATAGTAGGCTCTGGCACAGGAACGTGTAAATTGGCACAAGCAAAGACAGTTAGGCCTGTGCAGTGGTTAAAGACGGGCTGTCGACGATGGTGATGATGTCTTTGTCCATAAATCAGGAGATTCATTTATAGTCTTTAATTCTATTATGATTGGAGCCCATATTAAATACAATATCTTACTCTTAGTTATTTCACCAGTATGAAAAAACAAAGATTATTGGAAACGACGTTGTTTACAGTTAAGCCAATGCGATGGTGGTAAAACGCCGCGGTACTGCGGCATATACTCCGGAGTTCCCATCAGTAGTCCAGCGCTGGGAATCAGTAAAGCCTGCGGGACTGGACTGCAGGCTATCATCAACAGTTCTGTGGTAAGAGAATATTGCACAACCGAACAACTTGAATCAAACTGTTCAATGATAAAACTTATAATAATCCTGACCGAATTTCGACTATAACGGCGGCTATCAGTGGAGAATAGACATCAACACGGGCGATATTATAGTCCACAAGCGTGTGCGCAGACGCAGGTACACTCTCTTTTTCATCACTCTCATTTTTTGATGGGACGGCCAACCGACACGACCGGAGAGAGATCATGCCCAATACTGACAATGAAACTGTTGAGTGTGGAGTCCTGGGTTCTGTTACCAGATCTGGCAGTTTTATTGGAAGTTGTCTACCCCATGCATCTGAATAACAAAATGTTATATTGTTTATGGATATTTTACAGGACATCCTAACAGGCACTTCAAAGATCACCCTAGCAGGTGGTACAGATCTAATGTCCTCATTACCCATGCTTGTAAGAAACGTTCGCTTCGGAACAGCGTTAGGCGCATCATATCGGTTGGAAGACCACATACAGAAGCAGATTCCTGACAGCTATACTGGTCTGACGATGCAGAAGATGGTAGAGGACTTAGCAAAAAAATATGGAGTGACCAGAGAAGATGTTGATGAGTTTGCTATGCAGAGTCAATTGAAGTGGAAAGCAGGTACCCTTTCCTTAATTTAAAGGTCAAATGCTGAGTAATATTATTGGGAAGTGAGCACCGTGGCGGTTAATTAATCCGGCGGGGAGAGAATGAAGTTTGAAGGCGGTAAACTGGATATTACGGTGCAACTAGGGATAGATCATGAATGGCTGTGACCAAAGACTATATATATTCTCTATGGCTGTGACTGACTTGATTGAAAAAGGATCATAAAGGGGATACTGTTGTTTAGCTCGTTCGGGCAGCATCCACAAGAGGAAGGGTAAACGTTTGCGTCTAAGAAATACTAAAACAAACAAATTTTATTCCAGCTGATGAATCAAAGGCATTTGAACAAGAGTTAGTCAGCATAACAGTGACTCTCAAGAAGAAGCAAATAGTAGTGGAGAAAGATCAACGTTCGCAACCACCAATAAAAAATGAAGATCTCAGACAATTGCCAGCCTTAATAGAAAATGGAGAGATTTTGACTTCTGGTAATACTTCTGTAAGTTTTTAGAATTTTCTTGATTTATTGTAGTAATCAGGTACCTATGTGTGATTGGGTTCTGCATAAGCGAATGTCGATATCAAAATAGCAGCCACTTTCTACTCGACGGTGGAGAAGTGTCGCGAGGGACATTGATGTTGGATTTTCTGACTTTCGGCGCTGGCGTTGTAAATCCAAATGCATCCTCAATGTTTCGCACGGTATTTCAAATTTCCACCATTGTATTCTCAGTGGTGCACCCGGTGCACCGGACACCGGTAAACTGCCACACTGTCTTACGACTAGTTCGTATACATACATACATATAGCAATAGTCATCAGATACTTATCATAATTACTGTCGGTTCCTTAACTCCGGAGCTGATGAGAATCACAGCACCTTTTCTTGACAAAGAAAATTTTTCCCCAAAAATCTTCCACTTACAGGCCCCAGCAGATGGTGCAGCAGCCCTCCTCATAGCTCATGAAGAAGCAGTAAGGAGTCATGACCTCCGACCGCTAGCCAGAGTAGTGGGGTGGACGTGTGTGGGAGTCGATCCCAAGGATGCAGGGATAGGAGGAGTCCACGCTGTGAGAAAACTGCTAGACGATCAGAAGTTGAGGGTTGATGATGTGGACCTATTTGAGGTAAAGAAAACTTACTTGTTTTGAAGTATGAATGCAACTGTGCATTGATAGTATTGACACTAGCAAAGGATTCACATAATAACATGGTGACAGATAGAAATGAATATTTCAACTAAGAGAAGAATTTCCTCTCGAAAGAAAGACACAAATACGAGTATTTACGCCCTTTATCCACTTTTACAAAATCATTCATCTGATTCAGCCAACACGACTTACGGTTAATTTTTTTTTAAAGTCTTTCGGATTTCTCTTTGCAGCAGTTATAAATAATTTTAAACAGATTAGAGACACTGCTAGCCAAGTTATCTTCTGACTTTTGTAATGTTGCAGATAAACGAAAACTTTGCTTCCCAAGCCCTCATCGCAGCCAAAGAACTCAAGTTGGATCTAAGTAAAATGAACGTTAGCGGCGGAGCGCTGGCTTTAGGGGACCCCATCTCTGCAACTGGTGCTAGAATGGCTACTCACCTAGTACATGAACTTAGGTACCTAACTTCTAAAATTGTACGAGTATACGAATTTTTATCGTATGTGCAAGAATGACCAGATATATTTGACACTTCATAGAAACCATCTGTTCTGGTCATTCTAATGACGATGGAGTGAGAGAGCAATATATGGCAAAATTGCTTTAAGAAACAGCCATGAAATTTGATTTTCAGATTTATATACATATACGTCTATTTTTTTTCCTTTATTTACTTCATGTAATCAAAATACGTTTGTTTTTTTTTCAGTCGGCGTAATTTAAAACGAGGAATAGCCGCTTCGAGTTGCGGTGGCGGTCAAGGCGTAGCAATTTTACTGGAGAAAATATAGTATTAAAAAATATGTTGCTGTCCTCTTTCTTTTTAAACCAATGAAGCAAGAAGGCAATAGTATTTGTTATAAAATGTTTATGATTAAGATGGTATATTTATGTTAAGTTTATAAATTATTTTTGTATTTTAAGTAAAGAAAAAATACATTGATTTTATTGAAGATTTTTATGACTTGATTATGTATTAAGCTAAAATACAAAAATAAAATCACCATTTTTTAAAATACATATATAATTACAGTAAAAGCAGTCATACAACAAACATATAGTATTGACTTACTGCTTAACTGGGGCAGTGCTTTTGCGCATGATTATAACATTGTATTATACATACATTGATTACATTAGCTAATAAACTTTACATAAAAAACTCATTTTACATTACAGCAACTGTTTAATACTCTAAAATATTATATTGGTATAAGAATTTTGTATACTTAAAGATATTTATACCTAATCTAATCTACACATATAACAAGCATTCATTATGATATAAAAAATGGGAATCATACAAATCTCATGGAATATTAACTTAAATACTATAAATAACTTATGATATTCAGATTATGTCAGTGTTTCACCTTTAGTTACCTGAAAAGAAATAAAAACTGTGAAAATAACTGAAAGGTTGTTTTTTTACTTAATTAATGTTATGTGTTCAAAATCGCCTTGAGAAAGTGTGGTGATCAATGCTTGTACCTTCTCTTGTTACCTTCAAAGAAGAGGACTTTTCCCTGCATTGGGATATTATTTTATGCTAAGTGTGAGACAAATTTGAGAGTATCGGGTGATTTGAGTTTGCGTGAAACAAAAGGTTTTCTAAGTGCATTTTTATTGACTTGTTTACACTTTTAATTAAATATGAATTAATAACTATGCCTAATTGATGAAAATCTTTTTTAAATACTAGTCTTAATCATACTTAGTGACCATACTTAAAAATAAGCAAAATAAAGTTTAAAACTACATAATAACTATAAAATTTCACTAGATTAGCTTACAATTGTACTAATTCTATAGTTCTACAGGTTTTGATCCATCCACTAGTTTCAGCTCCTGGGTTTGAATTCCAGGTTGGCATTTCTGTTAAAAATTTTGTTTTGTTCAATTTTTTTGTTAGGAGTGCTATTATTATTTGGTTTAGAAATTGTACCCAAATCATTGGGATTGTAGCAAGGTGCTGCACAGTCAATAATTTTGCTATTAAGTTAACAAAGAAGGATCCAGAAAAAGGGCTATTAAATTTATCAGTATTTGGAATGTATTGTATTCATTAGTAATTGAATTCTATTTCAAGGGGTGTTTCTAGTTATGGATGATTATTTTTGATGATGACATACAAAATATCTTGTTAGATGTTGATAACATGTAATACTTACACAAGCTTCCAAGTAGTCAATCTTCCGTTCCAATGATGTTAGTTTTTCATTCAGTGTGGCAAGACGGGATCGGCAGGACATATCTGAAAACAAAGATTTCCTATAAATGTAATATTTACAAACGCCGTAATTTTACATATTTGTGTTAGTTTGCTTCAAGCCATAAGTCCTTCAAATGGCTAGCAGGAAAAGAAAGCAAAGAATGCTTATATGAAAATAAATAAAAATGAAACAGGAACTTGCTTCAGCCATTACTGTATCATAGATCATATCAAATTTTACTAAAATTTGGTATCCAATGAATCACCACAGAGTGATAGGTAGTCATCTTAGGATCACCACTATCAGATCTATTTTAACACTGCAAGTTTCAACTTGGTCTTACACTGAACTGTTTAAAATATAGTCACCGCAGCATTATAATTGCTTAATATTCAATAGTAGAAAACTAGATTGATCAAAATATAATAATTAGATAAAGAACGTACCAAATGAATTGAGGAAATCTGTGATCTTCTTTATGCTGCCTGTTATTACTTCTATGTATTCCCTGTTCGCCCAGTCCTGCTGAATTTGTTTCTGAATGGTCTCTCTTGGCGGCGTCGACATGTTTACAAATGTTTTTGTGTATTTCAAGTAATGTTTTGATATTTTCAATAAATCTCACTCGCCAAGCCCCAATTTATTGTTATCGCTCCGCTAACCGCTTTCAATCTACAAGTTCCAGATATTCAGAACAGAATATATAGTATTTATAGCACTAGATTTAAAAATTGCAATAAATGTTGGCAAAACTATGCTAATAACATACCAAATACTGAAACGGAACGCAGTATTAGCCATTGGCCAGATGACAGGCCAAATTGCCAGTTGCCAGAAGGAAATATTTGTGACCACAGCAGAGGTAGCGTTCTATTTTGTATCAGTCCAAAGAGTATAATTGTATCAGTCTGTCTAGTCTAAAATTTTAGTAGACTGACCTGACGAAACAATTACCTAGATTTATAACGAAGAAAGACAAAATAAAGGCTTAGTAAATCGTTATTTCTTTGTTGATTAATTATAGGGCGTGATTGCCACAAAGAATGGATAAAGAATGGATAAAGTAAGGAACGAATATATTAGAGGAAGTTTAAAAGTTGCGCTAGTCACAGAAAAGTTGAAAGGAAATCGACTGTCTTGGTATGGACATGTGATGAGGAGGGACGAATCGCATGTGACTAAAAGAGTGATGAATATAAACGTTGACGGATGGAGAGGGAGAGTAAGACCAAAGAAACGATGGATGGATTGTGTGAGGAATGATATGAAAGATAAAGAAATAAATGATAGCGTGACGGTTGACAGAGGAGAATGGAAGAAAAAAACGTGTTGCGCCGACCCCAAATAACATGGGACAAGGGCAGGAAGATGATGATTGCCACAAAGAAAATTAAAAACACGAAATATTTATCCACATGTCAGATTGACAGATTCTGTAAAAGTCAAAGTGTCAACGCCAGCTGTTTCAGTGCCGGTCGCGAATATTCATAGAATTTAGAGAATAATAAAACAAAAATACCTTTAAAATGGATGAAATCGAATATAAATTGAACACTAATAATAGCGTTTTGATAGTCAACGCAATCGACAAGCTCATATCCACTATCAAATCAAAGTACAAGCCCACAGAAAGGCAAAGATTTGTAAATGAGAATGAAGAGTTGAAGTTTCTAAGAGAGAAATGTTCTTCTAAGGATGCTAAGGTGAGCTTGACGGCATGTCAGGGTCTTCTGGCGCTGGTGGAACTTGGTGTCCTGGAAATTGCACACACGATGTCTACAGTAGTTACAATATTGCCAAGTACACAGTAAGTATCATTTTAATCAAAAGACCATCCCAGACTGCATTTTCCTCATATGACTTTACCAAGATTAACTAAGAAACTATGACCTCTGAGTTTACTTCGGATGTTGCTTCTCAGAGTAGTAGAAACACCAATCCTGTGTTGTTTTAACACCTAGTTTATTTTGTTGTGTAAAAGTGTTTTCTTTACAAACAATTTGCATAATAAAATCGTTTATTGTTATTTATGTTTTCTAAGAATATAAGCATAATGCTAGGCAAAAGCTGTCTGTAACAGATTTTTAGCAAGTAGTGGCTTTAATAACAATACTCGCTAAGTAACTCCCAAAATTCTCAAGATTACCCATAAATTGTGATTAATAGCCGTTAGTCCCGGCTGTCATTTGATGCAATGTCAGAGGAGCTCGTGTTAAAATAATAATAGCCGCTCAGGTTGATCTTTAGGTTAAGCCGTGCTTGCCTAGTTTGGTCAGTGGATGGGAACCACCCATTCCATAACGAGTTTCCTCCGTGCCTCGGAAAGCAAGTTAAGCCCGAAAGTCTGACAACCAGTCTTACGTAGGATATCATATTACCCAGTACTAAGTGGGTTGTGGAGGTCAGACAGGCAGTGGCTCCATGTAAAATACTGGTATTCAGCTGCATCCGGTTAGACTGGGAGCCTACCCCAAGATAGTTGGGAAAAGGCTAGGCAGATGATGAGTCCCGGCTGTCATTTGTAGATTTTTGACAGTTGTGACAGGTAGTCAGTGTCCTGAAAGTCTGACAACCTGTCTTTCCCAAGTGTAGTGTATTACCCAGTACTAACTGGGTTGTGGAGGTCACATAGGTAGCTCCATGTAAAATACTGGTATTCTAGTGTGGTTAGTAAAACAATTATAATTTTTTACATAGAGTTAGACTAGGTTTTTTTTCTGTAATTTTATTATGTGCATTATACTTTTCAGCAACTACTCAGCAATAATATCCACAATGGCTGGTCTCCTAATCCTGGACCTTAAAGCACGTCTTGTGCCTGGTCACCAGTACAAGTGCCAGTTCACTCTCAAGTCTCCGCAGCATCCATTCATCACAGTGCTGGAAAAGAACAAGGAAGCAGAAGATGATGTACTGGCCCAGATGCATGCGCTGTGCACACATCCTGATTATATGTAGGTTGACATCAGCAGAGGTATATAAAATAGTACACCCACATTTTGTCAGTTATGACAAATCAATATTCCGTGGCTGCCATTGATAAATATCTTATGGAAACACCCAATAATACTTTGTGTGAGCTTTGAATGAAATCCAGGACCTCATGCGCTTGAGACCACCAGCCCAACAAAGCAGTTTGGCAATACTAATCATAGTAAATGAGGCAAAGCAATGTACAACCTCTTTCCCACAGTCTAACTAAATGATGAAACCTTTTTACTTGCTAGTCCACTAATTTCTAACAAACACTCTGTTCCAGTGTATCATCGAACAGCTTAGAACTGTTAAGGCCAGTGTTCCTCTGGCTAACATGTCATCCTCAGAGGGACAGCGGCATTAGACCCTGGCAACTGCTGCTCAGTCTGCCGCCGACAACTGCGCAGTCTTCTCTACTCCTGGCGTGCCTGAGTTGTCAACAGGTATTCATTTGGAAAATTCAAACTTTTTACTGTCCTGCTGTGGGCAAAAGTCTTCCCCATAGCGTTCCAATAAGCACGATATTTATGTAGTCCACCCTGGCCACTAATGCTTCTAATTTATCATGCCTATATTTCTGCGGCCTCACACGGCACCATGGTGCCGTATGAGGCCGTATGACGCCTGTTTTGTGGCACCCAATGTGTGACGACTGGCTAATGTGTCCCGATATGTATTGCAAACATGGCCCGCCAATTTTGAACAGAAAATATTCTTTGTTTCACAATTTTCCAACAGATCTGCAACCCAACTTTAATAGAGCGCTCGTACGCTGCATACAGCGCTGTGACAGAGGCAGCCGTGTACCAGGCGCAGCGCGACCACGTGATGGCGCTACTGCCCATGCTCGCCAGACTGTCCAGCCAACTCATCAAGCTGCAGTATGTATATTATAGAAAGCTGCAGCGCTGCATACAAAGCTGAGACAGGCAGCCGACAGCAGACATCAGCACATACGATGATAAAACATTAATTTCACACACTGTAAGGGCATGAGCCTTTACACTTAATGTTGAATGTTAATAAAATATGTTAATGTTCAAAAAGGTATTTAATACGAAATTGCACTAAAATACTATTACAAGAAAATAATAGAAAATGTTACAAAATGTTACAAATGTTGGATGTTGCGCGAGCTCGATATTAAACTGAAGACTGACGTACTTGCGTACGTGATAATACTACATTTTATAAATTAACTCAATTTGCAGTATTTTACTAGGCCAAAGTACAATGTGCGGTTGCTGACCGTACATCTTGGCGGGGCAAAAGTAATATTTAAGATAACTTATTAAAGAATATTTTACTAATGTACATATAATTATAAAAAAATAAAGATCATGAATAGAAAACAATGTAAATAAAAATGATTATAAGTCAAATGTTAAAAGAATGAGGTGTCGCGTAGTTAAGTTCTATGTTTTCAGTGGATGCTGTAGCTCTTGGTGGCTTCCGTGGCGGTAATCTGGTGGACGCGCCGGCACCGCTGACGGTGACCTTGCCGCTGCGTTTGCAGTACACGTAGGCTCCTCCCGCGACGACTATTGACAAGATCAGAAGTCCCATCGTAGAGTATGAAACGATGTATTGGTGCACATCGTGTTGGGACATTTCAGTCTGTCTTGTTTGATCTTCCAATTCTTTCAACGAATTATGAAGTTTTTCATAATCGTTTCTAACAAATTGCGTGTTCTGTTGTCCAGTAGATAAATCAAGCGGCTGGACAGATGTTAAATTGTTGATGTCATCCAGATCTATCAGTGGTATTTCCGGGCTGACATAAATCTTGTTTGTGTAGTAAACTTGTGTGTGGTATGTTTCTTCGTTGTTTCTAATTATGCATCCTTCTTTGGCTTCTATAATTCCCGTTGAATGTATTGCTTTAGTAGTCATACGACCTTCACAGATGATTTGCAGTTGGCAATCCGTGCAGCAGACATAGAGCCAGGTGTTAGGTTTTTGTAATGGTGTCCATTTATTGTTGCAGGAATCGGATGTGTAGATACATTTTGATAATGTAATGTTTGTTATTGCGCCGATTTCGCATGGAATCTGATGATTTCTCATGTTACGTGTTGGTTTGTTTAGTGAACATACAAATGTACTTGGCTCCAATTTAATACAATGTTCCAGGTCACTGTCTGTGAGCTGCATATATGTCTCTTTTCTTATATTGACTGCAACATATTCTGAATTTGTTTTCATTGTAAGTGAATGTTTGTTATTTTTTACCATCGGAATAGGAATTGTTTTATACACGGTGAATGGAGTGTCGCCTGTTAATGGTAATGTAATTTCGATGATAAAATATTTATCAATTAATCTAGATTTTACCTCTAGTAGTTTGTATATGTCAGCTAATTGATTTTGAATATTGTCAACGGGTATCGATAATTGTTGTGGCAATTGTCCAGAGATAATGTTGAGCTCCTGAAAGAGCTGATTCTGCGGTAAAAGTCTGGTATCTACATGACCATGGTGAATGTTAATAGCTGTGTCTAAAAGCATGTGCTGGATGTGGCGCAGTTTAGACAGAATTGTTGAACTGGTCAGAGCCATGATGTTAAAGTAGTTCAAAGCTTCTTCTTGCTCAATATCCTTACCCAATTTCTGTAAATAGTTTTCTGTAGCGTTAAGATGTTGACCTATGAGATTGAACTGAGTGTTCATCGCCTCTTCATTTCTCTTTAAAATGTTGTTATGTGCCTCTATGATTGATGTTTGACCTTTTATCAGGTTCAATATATGGTCTCTGTTATTTTTCAATGTTTCTATGTCCTTTTTATATTGTATTGCGAACCTTTCATCTAGCACGCCGAATAGGCTGTTTGCAAGGTAACCTATTCCATTGACAAGACCTCGGGAAACGCGCCCCCTTGTCTGCCCATGATGTGTTTCCAACATGTAATTGTTATGATCAAGTTCGTTGAGTTCCTGTTCGAATTCAGTCATAATGGTTTTGCACATCGTTTGGTATGCAAATTGCTCACACCTTTCGCCCAGATGTTCCACAACTCTATGTATGTTTTCCATGCCTTGCCAGTAAGATGTCATGTTATAATAGGTAACAATCTTCCAGTCATCATGTACGCTTTGCAAATTGCCGATTTTGTCAAAGTACACTGCTCTATTTGGTTCAAACGGTGTGATATTAATGGCGTCACTGCTTTGCTTTGTGGGCTGAAATAATGTTAGTAGTGTTAAGAGTATACATAGCAGGCTGGAACTTATATTCCTTGATTTAAATCTTTGTTGTCTGTTAGTGTTATTTCTTGTAGATTTTTGATTTTCAGTACAGATTTTGTCATTGGAGGTGGTGGTGTCAGGTATTTCTATATGCGATTCAGGTATTGGTAGTTTTACTAATTTTGTTATTGGTCTTGTTAGTAGCCCCGTTTTTGTTTTCATCGTCACAACTCTGACTAGATTGTCTCTTCCCGGGTGAACTTCCTGTATTCTGCCAAGTGCCCATTTCGCGGGAGGGAGGTTGTCTTCTTTGATTACGACAACATCTCCTATGGATAAATTATTTGTTTTGTTCAGCCATTTACTCCGAACTTGAAGTTGTTGTAGGTATTCTGACGACCATCTGGTCCAAAATCCTTGTTTCATTTTGTTTAGTAACTGCCACCTATGTCGAATGTTGATGTTTTGTTTTTCGATATTTTCCGTTGGTAAGAATGTTACTGGTCGGCCAATTAAAAAATGTGCAGGAGTAAGATAATCAATATCGTCCACGTCTTCCGTTAAAGGGCAAAGTGGTCTAGAGTTCATACAGGCTTCGATTTGAGTGAGCAGTGTTAAAAACTCTTCGTATGTCAACTTTTGCTCTCCTAGGACACGCTTTAGGTGATATTTCATGGACTTAACTGCAGCCTCCCAAAGTCCTCCCGCAGTCGGCCAGCTTGGGGCGTTGAAATGCCATTCTATCCCCATCTCGGTGTTCCTTCTTGATAAATTATCATTGTTAAATGTTTGTGAGAGATGCAGTTGTTTGGCTAACTCCCTTTCGGCTCCAACAAAGTTTGTTCCGTTGTCGGAGTAAATATGTTTCGGGCAGCCTCGTCGCCCAATCATGCGGTTGAGAGCTAGTATAAATGTTTGTGACGATAAATCTGATGCAAGTTCTAAATGCACCGCCTTCGTTGCCATGCAAACGAATACTACGACATAACCTTTAGTCGTTCTGACCCCTCGACCCTTGTTTAGTTTAACACTAACAAACCCTGTGAAGTCCACCCCTGTGTGGTAGAAAGGTGGTGATTGCGTTATCCTCTCACTGGGTAGATCGGCCATTAATTGGTATTGGTTCGATGGTTTGAAGCGACAACATCTTACACAGTCTTGCAGGCATTTTTTAACAGTGTGATTTCCTCCTGTTATCCAATATTTTTGTCTCAATGTAGCCATAGTTAGTCTCGCTCCACCGTGTAGTGTTATAACATGCGCACGGGCAATTAAAAGATATGCCAGCTTGCTGGTTTTTGGGATGATAACAGGGTGTTTGGTTTCTTCTGGTAAGTTTGAATTCTGTAATCTCCCTCCGACGCGTAATATGTTATTTTCATCTAGGTAAGGGCAAAGTTTCTGAAGTCCTCTATTGTTGCTTACCCTTCCTTTTGTTTTTAAATCTTGGATTTCATGTCCGTAATGTTCATTTTGTACATGTTTTATAATTATGTTAGTAGCGCGTCGAATGTCAGCGAGTGTTAAATTACATTGTTTTGACGCGGGCGGGCCATTCATGTTTGTATGATTCATAGTTGCGTCTTCCCTGTGACGATTATTTTTTGACGTGTTTGTTATGAAACGCGACACCCAAGCTACGATGCGTATTATAATCATAATACAGCTGTTCTTTATTAGGAGTTCTGTTACAATGTTCATGTTTTTGTTTTCGGTAGTTCGTGACGTAACTGCATGCACCTTTTTAACTTCTATTTCTGGTATTTTAACCATGTCATATGTTTCAGGGATGTTTTCACTGTTAAGCCATTCGGGTCCATCAAACCACAGACGAAAGTTATGTAACTGAGAAGGTAGTAGTCCACGTGACGCGCAGTCAGCCGGGTTTTGCTCCGATCTTACGTGCTTCCAGCTCCCGGCGGGCACTACAGATGTTATCTCCTGAACTCTGTGTCCGACGTAGGCCTTCCATCGCGAGACATCTCCCTTTAGCCAGCCAAGCACAATCATTGAGTCCGTCCATGCTGTTACTTTAATGTTAGGTTTGTCGAGGCAAAGTTTTATTTTCTTGACCAGTTGAGCTAACAGCTGAGCACCGCATAACTCAAGTCTGGGAAGTGTTTGTTGTTTTTTGATTGGGGCGACCTTTGTTTTTGCCGCAACCAATGCAATTTGTTGTTGTTTTCCATCTCTAACTTTACTGTACACCACGCACGAGAACGCTTTTTCCGATGCGTCACAGAATGCGTGTAATTCCCAATCCTTGCTTGCTTGTAATCCAAGCCATCGGTTAATTTTGAAAGGTTGCATATTTGTTAACTCAGTTTTTAGTATTCTCCATTCTTTTTCTATTCCATCCGGAACAGTATCATCCCATTCAATTTTGTACTTCCAGATCTGTTGGAATAAAATTTTTGCCTTGATTGTTATTGGGGATAGCAACCCCAAAGGATCAAAAATTGTTGAAATGTCGCTTAAGATTTGCCGTTTTGACGAATTTTTGTTAAAGCCAATGTTGGTTTTGTTTTTTAATGTGGGTGAAAATATGAATTCATCTTGTTTCGGATCCCATGCCAAGCCTAATGCTTTGGAAGCTGATGCCTCTGTAAAGCTTAAACTGACTGGGCTAATCATATGTTCTGGCAGATCTTCTAGCAGTTGATGTTCGTTACTCGACCATTTTCTGAGATTAAACCCTCCTTCTTTCAATAGCTGTATGAGTTGGTCTCTTGTTTCTCGGGCTTCGTCCATAGTATCCTTTCCGAATAACGCATCATCTACAAAAAATTGGTTGAGTAAGATGTTTTTAGCTTCCGGGTACTTGTCACCTTCGTCCATCGCTAGCTGTTGAAGTGTTCGGAGTGCTAAGAATGGAGCAGCCTTAGTACCATAGGTGACTGTACATAGTTGATATTCTCTTAGCAGTTGCCGTGGACAAATTCCTCCACACTATTTTCTATTTTTTTTTTTTTCTATTTTCTATTTTTTTTTTTTTATTTTTTTTTTCAAAATGTAAGGGCATGAGCCTTTACACTTAATGTTGAATGTTAATAAAATATGTTAATGTTCAAAAAGGTATTTAATACGAAATTGCACTAAAATACTATTACAAGAAAATAATAGAAAATGTTACAAAATGAAACAAATGTTGGATGTTGCGCGAGCTCGATATTAAACCGAAGACTGACGTACTTGCGTACGTGATAATACTACATTTTATAAATTAACTCAATTTGCAGTATTTTACTAGGCCAAAGTACAATGTGCGGTTGCTGACCGTACACACACAGACACAATCTATAGCGTTGATTTACTTTAGCCTGAGACGGCCATAAATTTGGTATATATTTTTCCACCTAAACTCAGTGAAGCAGGACCTAAATATTATTATAAGTTGCCCACGACCTTTGTTAGCGTGAAATTATTTTAAAAAACATTACTTTCCTTTTTGAATCGAATTTTGTTACCAATTTCAAGGGTTTTAATTTTTTTTTGTTGTACGGAACCCTAATTATTTTTTTAAAATAAAAATAGCCTTGTTAGACCTTATAACATCAGCTATCTGCCAGTAAAAGTCCCGTTAAAATCGATCCAGTCGTTTCGGAAATTAGCCGGAACAAACAGACAGACAAAAATTGAAAAAAAATGTGTTTTTGTTATAATTACCGTATATTCGTATATACTTTCATATGCATTCAGTACAAAGCTGTTATTTTGATATTACAAACAGACACTTCAATTTTATTTATTTGTATAGATTACAAACAATCACTTCAATTTTCTTTATGTGTGTTCAACACATAAAGAATCTACATCCAGTACATAACAAATCAAAAAATGAAGAAAGACCCATTCATGACAATCATCAATATTTTTTTGGACTGTTGTTTTGTACTTTCCTGTGCGAGTAGATTATACAACAAGTAAAAAAAAGGGAATTTAATTCGAGAGACTTAGTTGGATCCCGAGAGCAGCGAAGGATTCTAGAGTAGAATCCTGAGCGGAGCGAGGAATTGAAAAACCGAGATGATTTTTTTTCACGAATTATTATTATACTGGAAGCCGACCCCAATAAACTAAAATAAACCAAGAAATAAGTCTAGGCAGACGAGTATTTATCACATTTTATAATAAAAAAGGATTAAACATGAACACTACATAGTGAAACTAGAACAATTTTCGAAATTCAGTGTTATATTCTTGTCGGCACGTTGTATTATTATTTTTTGTTCATAATTCGTGCTTGTTCCAAATTTAAAATGTTTTTATTCACTCAGTGAGTAAAAGAGAGTTTTATTCACTGTTATCGATGAATAAAATGCCCTTTTTCGAGTGGCAATGGTTTTTCTTCTTTTCAATCATCACTATTCCATACTAAATGGTTTCCGCAGACGTGATCCCCGCTCGTGCTACAGCCTCATAGAGCGCTGCTTCGCACTGGACGCGCCGGAGCTACGCGCAGTCGCCGGCATCACGGTGATGCTGCTAGCTGAGAACCTGGCTGACACGTCTGCGTTGTACCTGCATGAGCTGTTTAACTTGTGTGAGTTTATTTGATACTAGCTTCTACTTGCTCGCGATTTTATCCTGTCAAGAGTTATTTATTTAAGCGAGTAAGTCACTTCCTGAACGTTAAAAAATACATAAGACAGACAGTCCCACAAAAGCCCTGCCATTCATCACTTCCTAGTGTTTAAGGAAAGCAGAAGCGGCTGAACAAACTTCTCATATGATGTACGTCTAGCATCCTATTAGTTTTTTTTTTCTTTGTATCATCTTGCGATCGGCTTTACAAGCCCTTAGCAGATTAGTTGCGTTGTTGTCAGGTAAGAGCTGTTCCTCCTGTGAGGAAGCTGTCTTTCATTTTAATTCCGGCTTTGTTTGGGAACAAAGTCCCATATGTGTTGCCTTTTGAGTCTTCTGCCACATAGTGGTTCGCATAACGCAGTTGCTAGCGTATTTGTGTGTGTTTTTATTCGGTAGCATCCTATTAGTGCAAGAATTTTTGTAACTGGATCAACACTTCTAGAGATAACTATTTACAATATTTTTTTCGTTCTTTATGATATTAGTTTAGATTACCTTACACTTGTAACATTTCTGGCTATTACTAAAGTAAATACAGATTTTTATACTGCAACACCAGATTAAAGAGCCGATATCGTAGTGCTTGAAGTAAAGATTGTGGATAAGCACTGCCAAACATAGGTCTCATAATATCCATCTGTTCCAGAGAATCACTAGATAATTTTCCAAAAAAAAAATAAGCACAACTTTTATCCACAGGTCTCAACATAATCAGCAAATACGAGTATTCCTCAATTTCCCTCAACGTTTTCGTGGCCCTCTCACTTCAATGGCTGAACCTACCCTCATATCTCACCGCCTCAGCCCTTAAAGTGGCCTCAAAGATCTTAGACACTTACCAGGACAATTATAAAGACGACACACGCCTGCATACACCGAACCTGAAAGCTAACAAAACACTCCAAGCATTACTCTACACAGATAGCCATTTGTCTATCATTTTTAAGTTAAATCAAAACTGGGAACGAATGAGGGATAACCCGGATAAATTAAAAAGCTGGTTAGACTCTATTGCTTCGGTAAACGAAAGTGTCAAATTAGAGTTGTTACCGTTTCTCCTCGGGATGCTTCTGGAGAAGAATAAAGAGACTTGGTATGAAGAAGTAGTGGTGAAAGTGTTGAAGATAGTGGTTGGCATTGTGGGGTACAAGAAAGAAGTGTCGGTGCAAGTATTGCCGCTGTTGGTGTACAAGATCGCTAGTGATAAGAGTCCGGGGGTGAGGCTGGAGTGTCTGAGGGCGCTGCCGCTGATGGCGAAAACTAAGGTCAAAATTACCATTTAAGTAATAACTTTAATCTGTAAACTGCCGTGGTTCTTTCGCTTTCTACGAAGAAGATTGCTCTGAAAGCGTCTCTTTGTGAAACTACCAGTCAAAGTGTTTGCCTGCGTAGTCTGAATATGCACTTATTGAATCAAAATGATGTCGATGCAAAAATCCGTTTTGAAATTGTAAACCTAAAAACTTTTGGACTTCTTTGCGTCTTTAATATTTTTGTAAATTTTCAGGAAAATGTGCCAACAATAGTATCCGTGCTCAACAAAATAAAGGCCAACAAAGGAGCACCAACGTCATTCCTCATCATGTTGTATACTACTTTAGCAGAAACACAGGTATTCAAAATTGTAAATTGATTTCATTTTAGTTAAGGTCATAGTATTCTACCTTGCGATACGCCAATTTAGTAACAGCCCACTATGTAATTTCACTGCAGTAAAGCCTCTACGTTTTATATGTCTAAGAGAAATGAGATAACAAGAGGTCTATACATTGTATTCCAATGCCAGAATATTTAATTCACAAACTTGTGTGCACAATTCATTATAATTAACCGTATGAAAACCTTGATTAGAGACCAATATGTTTGGAACTATCGTAGCTAATGTATGATTTAACAAATACAGGTACGATGTTTCCCGTATCTACAAGAAATTCTAGTAGACTCTGGCATTGGCAAGCAAGATGATTTGAAGTGGGAACTCGACATCGCCAAGGCAGTCGCAGTCAAGAGGATCTGCGAGATACGGTATGTAATCATTATAATTTGTGTGCACTTTATGGAAACAGTGTGTCTTTAATAATTGCCCTATTAGATCATTAATTCATGATGTATCTATTGCATTGATACAATATATGAATACAGCCTTTTTTACGGCCGCTTTTACCATTCACTAAATGCTAAACTTACTAAATGATTTTAGTGAATGCTTTTACTAAACGCATTTGTAACATGGTTCTGTTTCGGTCGAACAATTGAAGAGGACAGTGACAGAATGAGGTTTTAAATAAGTTTAGCGTTAAAGGAATTTAGTGAGTTTTGGAGCAAACGGTCCTTTATGCCTATTCTCGTGAAAATCTAAACTGTGGTTTGACCACAACCTAACATTTTTAAAATTTTGTTTATCCTTAGACCCACAAGTCATGGCCTAGAGTTAGTCTCCGTAATATCTTCAATCCTTAACCGCTGCGGAGACCGGTCAGGCAGCGTGGCGACGAGCGTGTGCGTGGAGTCGCTCGCGCTGCTGTGGCGTGGTGCCGCCTTAGCTCCTCACACCACGTGGACAGCCTTGCAGCCCAAGCTGGCGAGGGATAATAGGCATAGTGTGCAGATCAGGTAAGAAATCCCCTCATGTTTTAGCTGGAAGTGAAGAAAGTATGTCTTCTTTCTTTATAGTGTGATTAGTGCCTAACCAGAGTTTTGCCGTATGCCGCCCATGGGCCTCTGACTTGGCTTTACATGCCGTCGAGAAATATCTCTCAGGCATGCTGGTTTCTTCACGATGTTTTCCTTCACCAAAGCTATTGATAATTAACGTGTTGACTTTGTTTTTCTGTCGAATGTTGTGTCTCGTGGGCTACTGTCTGACTGTTGTTGTCCGGTTTCTGAGTCAGTTAATCGTGCGGATAACTCTGTAGTTCATCTGTGGCGGCGTATTTATGTCTTCACACATGTTATACCTTCTTGCTTAAACACTTTCCTCGTTTCCAGCATCTGCAAGCTCCTCAGTGAGGTGCCGTCCCTGCGCGTCCAGAGCGCGGAGTACGACAGGCTGGTGTGTGACGCGGCGCGCAAGCTGTGGGGGCTGCTGGCCGAGAGCAACCAGCCCGACGTGGTGGAGGCGGCGTGCGATGCGCTGGCTACCTACAGGATCGATGATTATAAGCTCAGTGATGTGCCTGAGGCGAGTTTTTTTTCCCACTATCTGGCAAATGCCTTCCTCCACTTCTTCCTTAGACGAACTCACTAACTCGGCAATAGTGCTAAACCCTACTATCAGTTTACATTTGTTTTCCGGCAGATATACAGAAAGACAGTAAAACTGCCCGCATCATTCTGCAAGACTCCGGCAGATGCCGCCAGGAAACCTGAAGAAGTCCTTGATTATGTTCCATGTAAGTAAGAATTCACAACGGTTTCAACCTACACACGCAACATAACTCTGTTTTACCAAGAAGTGCATACATCCATTTTTTCTCAGGCGAAATTTGGCCAGAAGTATTCAAATTCACGAACCAAAGCGCGTTACAAGGGGTCCAGCGCCTCTGTTCGAAGCTGATAGAGAAGGAGGTGCGAGGGTATCGCAGCGGAGTGTACCAATACGACCCGCGCCAGGAGCCCAGCAGTCTGGCGCATCTACATGTCACTAGCGTCGCCAGGGGTCTCGTCGAGTGCTTCAGGAAACAGGTAATAAATGAAGACAATAGGCATAAGGTAGGAGATTTTTGAACCACACTTAAGCATCTGCTTTATCCGTTTGCCAAGAGCTACACAATTGCGGTCATGAACATATAAAAAAATACTGTGCAACGACTGCGGGGACAACTTCTTTCGTTCATTTCCTACGATGTTGTTACCGCCCTACGAGTATACCACCAGTTAAGTCATAGCCTAGTCTCGAGTTCGAACCCAAGACACGCACCTGGAATATCATATAAACTCTTGTATAATATCACTTGCTTCGGTAAAGGAAAACATCTGGAGAAAACCAAATCAGCATGCCTGAGAGATATTCCTCGACGGCATTTAAAGCCAAGTCCGCCCATGGGCGGCATAAAAACTTTGACAACAGGTTAGCCACTAAACACGAAAAGAAAAAAGACGACAGGTATCCGCGACGTGACTTGCGCACCGATGGTACTCACGGAAGGGAACCAAGTGACGCGTGACGTGTGATGCAAGTCATATCACCCGAACCTTTAAAGAGAAGAAAAGTACAACTGTCTTATCAGACATCCAAAGCCTAACCTCACAGAGCATTACCTCATCATCTGCCTAGCCTTTACCCAACTATGTTGGGATCGGCTTCCAGTCTAACCGGATGCAGCTGAATACCAGTATTTTACAAGGAGCGACTGCCTATCTGACCTCCACAACCCAGTTAGTGCTAGGTAATACGATACCCCTTGGTAAGACTGGATGTCAGATTTTCGAACCACTGACTACCTGTAACGACTGTCAAAGATCTACAAATGACAGCCGGGACCAATGGCTTAACGTGCGTATCGACCCGAGCGGCTGTTCTTATTTAGCCACGATCTCCTTAATACTAGTACCTAACCTGTCTAATTGTATCTTATCTGTAGTGATGTCTATGAATCAACATACTAACTAAAATTCATCATCCTATGAACCGCGATACAGGATTTTAGTTCGTGTATTGTGTCATAGATGTCGCTACTTTTCCTCTGTGAAGTAAAGTCACATATTTTAATTTTGCTTTAATTTTTTTTAGGCCACAACCCCCTCCTACGACTTCCCCGACTCGGTTCTCCTCTGCATCCTGCAGACCCTCACATCGGAATACCCGAAGCCTCTGCCTCCATTCGACCTATGCTTCATCCCCGAGGTGTTCCACCGAGGGTCGGAGTGGAGACGCGGGTGTGTGTGCCTGGCTGCCAGGCAGGCTCAGGTGTCGCAGTCAGCTAGGAGGATCTTGGAGAACTATCTGCAAGGTGTCAGTGCGGGTACTGCTGAGGTCAGAGATAAACTTAATATTTTTATTGGTTACTGGTTATTTTTCTAGAATACAAAAACCTACCTGACTCTGCAGTCGATAAAATGTGTATATATGCAAAAAATTCGTTTGATGGTCGTTACGTCTTTGCTGGAAGAAGGACGAACCGACTAAAACATCTTCTGAATTATTTTGAAGGATTCAAAACTTGTTCATTTATTTTTAGACTGTACTGTCCCTTAACTGAAAACAGAAGAATCCAATTCTCAAATTGGAGAATTCTTTTTCACGCAAAATGAAACGGTTTATCGACTTTACAAAATAAATACCGCGGCCCAAAAGATATCACGTTACGGCATAGTCATTCAGCGCCATATTTATTTATTAAAACTTCATGGCCTTGTAAAACAAATATTGTACGCAGGCGGACTTAATGCCTTGGGCATTTTCTACTGGTCTACCTTAGGGTATATATTCTATCATGTCATATTCTTATACAACCATTCTGTCTTCTTCTTATATTCTTATTCTTCTTTCTTCTTATTTGTTTTATTCTTCTTTTAGGAATCAGACACCCTGCTAATCTTCGAGATCCTCCCGATCCTGTGCCGCGGCATGCCGCCCAACAGTCTCCGCGCGCCGCTGGAGCGCTGCCTGGCGGAATCCTTCGCCACCATCAGCCACACCAAGCTCCGGCTCCGGGGGGAGGAGAAGGAGCACCTGTTCGTGCAGCAGATGGACAGGATCCGCCAGTGTCTGGAGTGTGACAGAATACATGATGCCAATAGGACGTTGCTGTCACAGATTGTGGAAATGTATTTCTCGATTATTCCGGATGATAATGTGGTGAGTTGTGTTATTTACTTTGAATGATTTGAACATATCTTTATCATAGCTAGCTGACCCGACGAAAGTTAGTGTGTGTCCAAAATAAAAAACTAGAGAGGTGTCAAGGGACACCCGGATGGAACGAAGTTCCTTTCGATTAACTAGTGAAGGAATTGTAATAAAATTTTATTTTTTTAAGTTATAATAATATTTTTTTTATTATTAACAAATATAATGTAATATAAACTTAATCAGTAGGCTCAATTTTAGTAATAATTAGCTTGTGGTAACTGAAGTAGGAAATATATGTTTCGGATTCTATTTTATTTAAATGTCTTGAAAAAACTGCATCAATGGTAGTATTATATTTTGTTGTTGATTCTGCGGGATTATTGTTTATTCTTAAATCAAATTCTTCCTCTAGAAACTGTAGCAATGGTTTTGATTTTTCATTACTGAAGATGATGTTAACGACTGCCAAGGTCTGTCTGTGGATGGGTGATCCAAGTTAAGCAACGGTTGCCAAGGTTGGTCTGTGGATGGGTGATCAAGGTTAAGCAAGCCAACCTTGGCAACCGTTGCTTAACTTGGATCACTCATTCACAGACAGACCTTGGCAGTCGTTGCTTAACCTTGATCACCCATCCACAGACCAACCTTGGCAACCGTTGCTTAACTTGGATCACCCATCCACAGACAGACCTTGGCAGTCGTTGCTTAATCTTGATCACCCATCCACAGACCAACTTTGACAACCGTTGCTTAACTTGGATCACCCATCCACAGACAGACCTCGGCAACCACTGCTTAACCTTGATAACCCATCCACAGATCAACCTTGGTAACCGTTGCTTAACTTGGATCACCCATCCACAGACAGACCTTGGCAGTCGTTGTTTAACCTTGATCACCCATCCACAGACAGACCTCGGCAACCGTTGCTTAACTTGGATCACCCGTCCACAGACAGACCTTGGCAGTCGTTGCTTAACCTTGATCACCCATCCACAGACCAAAGACGAAATGAAAATATCTGGCTTACTTTCTATAAAAGAGAGAGAGAGACAGACAGAGAAACATGCGCACGCCGCACGGCTTACAATAGCTTACTATAGCAAAACGTGTCGTTACAACTTTTCGTCTTAATTTTTTCCGACTAGCCCCCTTTCGCAACGCGCGATAAGGAACTTCGTTCCAAAACTTCGTTCCAATAAACAAAAGAATAATCGTGAGTAAAGTTCTTGAGTACATAAATGAGCTTCTAGTTACACGAACAGCATTTAAATGCTATTTAACCATAAAGTTCGGTACGGGCCCCTTCCGGGGCTTGACATACAAACCTCCGCTGGCTCGGTATCGGCCCCGAAAGGGGCTAGCATTTAAGTCATACGTCATCCTCATTATTTATGTAAATATTTAATATTCTGATAATCAAATACTATGAGTGTGCGTTAACTAAGAGAGTTGGATAAAAAGCTCATATGTCAACGCCATTAAAACTTATGTATTTAGCGCGCAAGTTTCTTAATTTCACTTTACAAAATCCAAGGGCGTAAATACGGTCATCGCCATTTTGACAGCAGTGCTGGCCGAGGCTAAAAATCATAAAATTTGTGGCTTTCGGACATCCAAACTCACTTTATTGATAATAATTAACTCGTCATTTAATTATGTGACGAATTCATCCATAGTTCAATTTAAATAAGCAGTGGTAATGATGAATTTTGGTATCTAAAGTCGAAGTTTCGCGCCAATAGTGCGTGTTTACATTTTTATTTTTCACATTATATCACACAAACGCATAAAGATTCGATAACAGATGTGACAAATATAATTTCAAATATTATAAACAACATGAAAATGCCCAGATCTTAGCGTAATTTACTAATTCAGGACCAATAACACGTAATATTCATTACCACTATTCAATTTGTATTCGAAATAGACGACCATTTTTTTTTTAATTTTTGTGATGTGTGAAAGCGATTATTTCAATCGATTCTTGTTTTGTAAATTTCGATTAAATCGAGTAAGTAATTAAATGTAAGGAATTTAAGAAATCGATAGATAGAAATTAAAATAATTTTGTTTTAAGCTTTAAATACAATAAAAAATGTTATAATATTTGTTAAAGCTTTTATAATGGTAATCTTAATAAATTTTCGTGCATTGTAGGTATTAAAACCGACCCAACAATAAACAGAACAGATTCATCTATGGCTAAATTCGCGCCGATTTTGTTTCCATGTCAAAATTTAAATTAGGAATGCACTCGCTGTTCCAATTTATATTGTATTTATAGTTACTAGATTCTTATTCTTATTCTTTATTGCACACAAAATAATAAATTTGGATAGAAATTGCAATAATATAGCTTATGTACAATGGCGAGCTTAACCCAGAATTGGGTTTTCTTACAGCAAACAATATTATTTATTGTGATTTTTTTTTCTATTGGTTGGTTGAATATAATAGAACGCCAAGGATCTTGGTAGGCCATAGTGTTTGTTTGGTTCCCACCAAGATAAATTATATTTAGTCTACAAAATTGGGTTATGGTTATGTTATGGTTAGATGGATTGGTTATTAGGTATTCACTATTTACATTTTTTTTTTTATCAGACAGACAGACACTCTCCCACTGCTGGGCAAACCTCCCCATGGCTTTCCAATTTTCTTTATCTTTTGCCTTCTCCGACCAATACTTTTAATCGTCATTATTTTTTGATGCGTAGATAAGCTTGGTTTAGTAGCAACCCCAAAAACTATAAAATTGTATTTTTAAGAAAACTTCTAGAAATGCGAGTAGGACTCTTGCCCTGAGGGTTCTGATGATGCCTATGATGAATAACCTGAACTTTGCAGTTGTAAAAAGAGGTTTATACACAATTTTGTAGGATAAGTAATATAATGTATCTTTGACGGATCAAACTTATTTTTTATTATGCCTACCGAGATCCTGGGCATTCTATATCCAACCGCCAGATATTCATCATCATCTGCCTAGCCTTTACCCAACTATGTTGGGGTCGGCTTCCAGTCCAACCGCCAGATATTAGAAAACCAAATTCACAATAAATGATGTAGTAAATTAAAATACAATAGGCTGACGCCGTTTTACGAACCTCAACACGGTATTGAAGATATTTAACACAAACTTATCGTGTGAAACAGCTGCCGTGCAGCGCCGCAGCCTCCTTATAAGCCCATTCCCACCAGCTTCCCTTCAGAAGTTTGGAACACAACCACTCTCTCAATGGCACAATCAGTACTTTTAAAAGTAGAGAAAAATCACAAAACGCCTACACTGATGGACAATAAATCAACAAAATTTGCTCTTTAACAACATATTGCTATAAAGTAAACCGCAGGAGCGATCAGCTTATTTCGCCGATAGAATCTCTATGAAAAGAACGCCATGACGTCACTTGAAGGTCACTAACCAGCCCGCCATATTAGAACTAAAGTAAGCCGGCTTTAACCGAGTTATAGGTAGTTAAAGAGAAATAGGAATTGTGTGCGTGCGAGCGAGATGGTCGATATCCGTCGTTGAATTTCGTATCGAATCGGACGAATGTTTGATGACATTTTATGTTGACAGACAATTTGACGTATTTCCATTACATTAAAACATGCATGCGACATGCGTTGTTGATTGAATGTATATTTGAATTTAATAGTTAGCTATTAGAATTTATTGCTTGGTATAAAATAGTGATTTGTGTATTTTTTTAGTTGAACTGTGTTTATTTGTGTTGTTGTTGTGTGTAGTGAAAGCAGTTACATAGACGTACGTTGAAATTAGGTATTTCCGGTAAGTAGATATTGTAATAAGTAGAGATGGGTTAATACCGATATTTGTCAGTATTAGTTAATATGAAAATATTATTCAAGTGATATTATAATATTTTAACTACCTAATATATGAATATTACTGATATCTTATTAGGGTTCCACGTATCACTTTTCTATTCTTGTAATATGTTTATTTTACCAAGCAATCTTATTAGTTTTTATGGGATTATGCTATGATGAATATGCATTAATGTTGTTACTAAAAAAAATGATATTGTGAGGAATTGGAATGAAAAAAAAAACATTTTTTTGTGCTAAGAAAACTCGTTGCACTCAACATTTTTTTATTTTTTATTTGTGTGTAAAAACATCAATTTGTTCACTTTTTGTAAAATCCCGCTGGTCATCATAATATAAAATATTCAATGGAAAATAGTCCCTAGGTTCTGTACAATAGAGAACGAATAATACCCGCCAGACGCTCATATCGGTAAATCCATTCATTCATTCAGCCCGCTCGTGCGCACCGTCGCGCCATGCCATATTTACGATACGAATACAGAATACTCACGAATATTAGCAGCCGAGTCGAGCCGACTAGCCGAGTGATGAAAACTAATGTTGAACGATCGGTGTGTAAATGAAATGAATACGAAATATTAGCATATTAGAATCCGTCGGATTACTGATATGTGAATACGCCAAATATTACTAATATCTTAACGAATACGAATATATCGGTCACATCTCTAGTAATAAGTTGAAATGACTAATTTAAAGTAAGTAGATTTACAAGTAGCAGGTCAGTAGGATGGCGGCTCTAATAGCTTTAGATTGCTGCTTGACAGATTATTTGCTTTGTGAGGAAACATGCTTTTCAAGGTTAAGTTTTGAAAATAAAAAACACGTAATACAGTTAGGACGATTCCTAGGTTTTTACGATGTTAGCGGAAGTCGAACTGCTGAAGTTCTATCTAATCAGTTGTTAGAAATACTTGACCAGTATCATTGTAGGTATAAGTTAGTTGGTCAGTCTTACGATGGCGCGGCAGTTATGTCTGGCGAGCACGGTGGAGTCCAAGCAAAAATTCGCGACGCAAGTCATAGATTAGATTAGAAGCCAAGCATAGATTTTCGGTAAGGACTCAAGACTGCGTGCCCGCGCCCGGCCTAGGTAAGCATTTTTTTTTGCTCCGGCTTACCTCTCAATATTTCACCCCTCGCCACTGCTGCCGTGACATATTTCTCATCATAAAATCGAATGCTGAATGTTCACGAAAAGTCTTGAATTTCATGACAATTCGCATCACCACCCTCCACCCCCCCACCCCGATTCAGCTGATGTGTCATGTGTCAAAATCTTGTCGAGCAGAGTGGTTAAATTGATTGATTTGGTAATCAAAGTGACTTTGCAACTCAGGAATCGTTTCGCAATTCTTCTTATCACAGAACGCGTTCTAACTTTAGTCTTAGCCAGATGTGTTGATCTTTCTTAATCTTTACTTCGAAGTAATAGTTTTTTTTAAACGGCAATCTATATGGTTCCCCCAGGCATGGCCTACGTACGTGCAGACTTGCCGCTGCCTGTCCAGCAAGTACTTGGAGCGCATGACGTCGCCGTCCAGCTGGTGGGAGGTGTCGGGCCCACTGCTGCGGCGCAGTGCGGCCGTGCGCTGCGCGGTGGGCGCGCTCAAGGACTGCCCGGCCGCGCTCAACTGGCTCAACGAGATCATCGATGCGCAGGCTACGCAGCTCACGTGAGTTTACATTCATATCACGGCCGAACGCACCTAAGAAGCCGATTCCTGCCCGCACATCTGTGGGTACACATCACAGTACAGCCATTTAATACATCATAGGATTGAAAACATTTTCATGTCAACCAATAAAGCAGCAGGTGACGCCAAATAAGCCGGTGCTCGGGTGTCAGAATTCAGAACTAAAATCGTATGGACGCGTACACGTGACTTCGCGGCTGGCAGTACCGTTTTGTAGGGAGCTCGGTAAACTGAAGATTATCGAGTTACTACAGGGGCAGAAAAAGAAAGCATAATAGGGGAGAACGAGATAGAATGAGTAATGGTCGATATCGTATTTGGTACGAACTAGATTTTTTATTTTGTTGACTTATTTACATGAGATAAATTCACTTTTTTTTTCTGCATTTTATTCTTTACGTTTTTTCTTCATGGGTGCCATTTTCGTGGTTTTCGGGATCGCTAATAACGAATATGAAGTCAAAATGAAAATCCCAGATGGCGCCGACGAAAATTTTCGGTTTTTTCGTCATGGGTGTCATTTTCGTGGTTTTCAGGGTCGCTGATAACGAAAATTAGATCAAAAGAAAATTCAAAATGGCGCCAACACTTTTTTTGGTTTTTCATCAGGGTTATCATTTTCATGGTTTTCGAGGTCACTGATGATGAAAATGAGTTTGGTTTTTCATCAGGGTTATCATTTTCATGGTTTTCGAGGTCACTGATGACGAAAATGAGGTCTTCAAATCAACTCAATTTTCACCCTTCGCCACTGATTCATACATTAACTCCCATGGGGAATATGGGGATAGGCAGAGACAAAAGAACGCCAACTGCTACGATCTCCACGTACTAGTTTTGCTTCGTCTACATCCGTCGTCCATACACCTCTAGCCACAGTGGTATAATACACGCATGCTGGTTGCGAGTAATACGCACCTATTTGAAGAACATCACCAATAAGGTTAGTGTGTCTTCTACGGCGTTTCCTCGCGGCGTACGTGGACAGTTCCTCATCTTCCATTGCAAAAGGGAGGCTTTTTTCCTTTTCTATCAAATTATTTAATACAGCGGAATCATTCAAACCTGACATGGCAACACAAAACGCAGGTTTGCCAACTTAATATGTAGACGTAAAATGACTGTGATAATGTTTTTTTATCTCTCATGTGGTTGCCCCACACGTACAAACGTGGCAACACTTGAACTTTGAAAACGACATAAAGACGAATACTGCCATATGTATTTAGCCTATATGTATTTTTTTTTGTAACTTTATTAACAGGCAAGGGAACTGTGTAACTAATAACGCTAGCAGAGCTGGTTCCCAACATCGTCATTGGTTGAAAATCTCTTTCTGATGGTATTTTTTTTGTTTTAAAATAGCTTGACCTCATTGGTCAGATTGAGACCTAGCTATGGTCGCGCCATCTACAATTAGCTTTTAACGGTTTTCCCCATTACGTTCTACTTGCTGTATCATACAAATCCAATATGTATTTCAATATTATTGCAGTGAACAAGAGTACTCCTTACTTTGTATGCTACCAGCTCTGAAGGCTGCAGAACCTGACGCTGAATCCACCAGAGAATGGTTTCTACAACTTATGGGACGCACACAAGTCGCCTTCAATGAGTAAGTAAAAATTGCTGCCGATATAGCTATCGATACGCTTAGGCCCTACGGGGGCCTCGTCACAATGAATAGATCGTTGAATTGCGCCGGAGTTAAGGCAAGCAACCGCGTGTGAAATGCTGTGATTGATTCATCATCATCATTTTAGCCCGGAGTCACCCCTTTCTCCTACCAAACTTGAGATGCGTGCGTGATCCAACTGTTTCCGCGACTCTGACGATATCATCAATCTAATGCTGTTCGTCGACCCTACTGTCTTTGGCCCAACCTTGGCCACCATTCGGTCTAAACTTTTACTGAATTGATTCAACAGCCAATTGATTTTTTTCCAGAAATGGGGTGTTCATGTTTTTATTCTTTATCCCCAGAACCGAAGACAAATCAGCCAAGCTCTACCTGTGCGACGTATTCATGCTCTGCGTCATAGTGTTCAGCGGCCTTTGGTCTTTGGAGCCGGATGCTGAACAGCTCGCCAGCAGTCGTAGCGGCAGGCATGCTCTACTGCCCGCTGCAGCTGCTGAGCTGGTTGGCAGGGAGAGCTGGAGCAACTGTACTCTGCAGGTATGTACCATGTTACTGTTCCTTACTGTACAGGTAATTTTTCATGCTGTACATCCTGATGTTACGTACCTTGGCAGAGTAGTGTGTGGACACGTCGGAGCCCCCCCCGGAGCTGGGGCGCTCGGACAGTCGGGCTCCTTGTACTAGAATTTTGAAAACTATAACACGATTTTGGTCCATATGCAGTTCGTTTTTAAATTAAACAATAAATTGTGATATAATACTAATAAGTACAACACTGCAGATTACGAGATAATAATGGTCAATATGCACTGCACATGCGCAATGGGAACAATCAACACCTGTTCTTTCTCGGTGCTATTGTTCTGCAGTAGGACATGTTTTTGGAATAGTGGACTCTTTGTGAAGGATATGGTCTGTATTGCACGAATTCAAATAAGACCACACCTATTTCCACCACCAAAGATTTGTGCTATTGTTATTAGAGGTATATCAGACATTCCAATAGTGTCACTGTGTTGCATCTGCGATACAACTGATACTGTAGATGTCCATAAGAAGCTGTGGCCACTAAAATAGATTGTGTCAGGTGCTAGAGTGGCTGTCGCACTCGCGCGCGGCGGGCGGCGACAGCGCCACGGCCGTCTGCTGCCAGCGCGCGCTGCTGGCCGCGAGGCACGCGCAGCAGTTCGCCACGCACAGGATATGGACTAGACTGTGAGTTGCTTACTTCTATCATTGCTAGGCGGATGGTAGATGGAGCATTGGTAGCCATTTAAGTGAACGTCCTACAGAAAATAACGGAGAAGACCTGGATGAGACTCGCACAGACCAGGAAAGCATGGCATAAAAGAGAAGGAGGAAGGTGGGGGAGGGGAGAAGGTCTTTACTTAGGGGCTGTCAACACGAGCGAGAGAATCGCGGCGATATTACGTATTTGTATGGGATAATATCGCCGCGATTCTCTCGCTCGTGGAGACGGCCTCTAAGAGAATGTATAGAAATACGTGGCACGGACGATAATATCGTCGCGATTCTCTCGCTCGTGGAGACAGCCCCTTACTCAATGTCGGCTTCTCTGTTTCCTGATCATTATAATTTGGATCAAGGCTTCAAGGCAAGCGTGCTCCACCCTAGGCCGCGTCATCGCGCGCACATCAGGCTAGTTGCGGCCAAACGCAAGCCTATTTAGTATTTTTTTTTTTAAATTGCATTGGGTAGAACAAAACTGCTAATGACATGACTATGAAAATACAGGCGCACAAATTAAGATCGTAAATCCAACAAGGCAGTAGGAAAGAATGATGATTGATCGCTTCACCATCTTATCAGCCAACTGCTGGACATCTCGAATCGCACGCCATTTAATACAATTCTAAGCAAGTTTTTCAATCCAGCTACTACCACTGGGGGAAGAAAACATGAACTCACTTCGGTTTTCTTCAATTTTTTTTTTTGCGATTCAATGATTAAATTAACAGTTTTTGTTTGTTTCAGGGAGAGCCACTTCGGTCGTGATATTATTATCGACGAATAATTACTTAACATTTAACAATAGGTCTGCATTAACTGACTGAATAATATTACTGACGAAATTTAATATAATTATAATCTAGTCAAATAAGCATGTTGTACAAAGATTTAATCGAAGCAAATGTTAGAGGTGGCTACATAGTACATACTGGTCTAACGCAATTTGAGTTCACCGACACGTAAAGAAACAAGCATATTGTATTCAAATGGTTAAAACGTCAATTTTATAATATTTCTATAATAATTGTATGTAGTATTAAGATTCGGGTAAAATAAAATGCTATAAGCTTATGTATATGTATTACCTACTTTATTTACTTGACTTCATTAAAATATCACAAAACCTAATATAAATAATCTATTTACATTAACGTTGAATACAATTTGGCATATAACATACAGGATTTACAAAATACAGGATTAAGTATGGAAAACAAAGGCTACTTGCAAAATGTTTTATTTTTAATTCTTGCTTTTAGGTAATTATAAACTATTTACATCAACATAAACACTATAATGATTGAAATTGGTGGGTATAATTTCTGTACATTAAGGTTATGATGTAATTAACATGTTCCACAATATTATCCATTCATTACAATCACTAATCGAATGGCCATTTTTATCAGTCATTATTACAACGATTGCAAATATACTTCTTAATATTTCATATTACACACAGCCGATATCTCAAATGCAACTGAATTTAAGTCGCAGGACTTTCAATGTAAATCTATAAAAAATCTATAGATGGTAATGGTGCCGCCTGTTTCTAATGCCGTGAGAATTTTAACTGAATCCATATCATCCAGCATTCTTACAATTTTTCTTTATAAATCTAGTCCAGTATCCATAAAGTCACCTGGCCATCCTGCACAACCACCTGTACCTTCCAGGATTTAAATGAACCCAATGAAGAGCTGTGCAGATGGTTACATACTGGTCGGGAATTACTTGAGTACATCGACTCCCCTTCATCATATTTTTCCAATATCTATTACCATACCACCAGTAGCGAAGGGTCAGTTTTTGTAAGAGGTAAGCGGGAGTACGTATCTTTAACGTGATTATATTGTTTGTCTATAGAACTGACTGTGACATTTTTCAAAGGGAAGCCGGTAGGAATCGAGTTGTATGGGACCTTCGCCACTGCATACCACATAGTGTTTATCACCACCACGTGACTAATGTTTAAGACAAGTAAGTGTTCACCTTAAGACAGTCTTTTTACCAATACGTCTGGAATGTGTCAGCACCACTGTTAATCTTCTTTTATATATAAAAATCTCGTGACACGGGGTTTGTGGGCGCACTCCTTCGAAACGGCTTGACCGATTTTTATGTTTTTTTTTTTAATGTATATTTCATAGGAATGAGAATAGGTCGTAAAATATCTTTCACACCGCTAGGCGATAAGGGCGCGAAGCCGCAGGCAAAACCTAGTTCTCTATAATTCTGGCAAAATTATTCATCTCCCGCCATCATGATCTTCATATCCATGGTCACCCCTACAGTCTGCGCGGGGTGTCCAACAGTATCTTTATAGTTCATATTACTATTTTACGAGTACTGTAGGTAAAATGATGTTACCATAGTTTTATCGCCACTCGCCGCTTACAGTTTATCTCTGCTCCCTAACTAGCACTATACAATAAAAGTGTCATCACACATTCACTATCCAGTGTCACTACCACTTTCTTCCATCATCACCTTCCACCACATCATGTTCATATGCAACGGTCACCCCTACAGAGTCTGCGCGGGGTGGCGCTGCAGCCGCGCTCACACGGCCGTCTCGTCCGCCGGCGCCTTCACCAGGGGCTCCGTGGGGCTCTTCACCGGGATCCGGATCACCTCGTCTTCTAGCTTCGAGTCTATTGGCATGTTCTGTGAACGAGAACTGTGATGAGTTTGGTGGCAGATACAAGAATTTTAATCGTTAGATTCGAACTACTGTGTCCAAAAAATATTATAATGAATCTATATATATAAAAGAAAGTCGTGTTAGTTACTTCACTTATAACTCAAGAACGGCTGAACCGATTTAGCTGAAAATTGGCAGGGAGGTAGTTTAGAGCCAGGAGAAGGACATAGGATACTTTTTATCCCGTTCGACAGCAAGGGTAGGAGTAGGGTAGGAGTAGGGTAGGAGTAGGGTAGGAGTAGGGTAGGAGTAGGGTAGGAGTAGGGTAGGGGTAGGGTAGGAGTAGGGTAGGGGTAGGGTAGGAGTAGGGTAGGGGTAGGGTAGGAGTAGGGTAGGGGTAGGGTAGGAGTAGGGTAGGAGTAGGGTAGGAGTATGGTAGGAGTAGGGTAGGAGTAGGGTAGGAGTAGGGTAGGAGTAGGGTAGGAGTAGGGTAGGAGTAGGGTAGGAGTAGGGTAGGAGTAGGGTAGGAGTAGGGTAGGAGTAGGGTAGGAGTAGGGTAGGAGTAGGGTAGGAGTAGGGTAGGAGTAGGGTAGGAGTAGGGTAGGAGTAGTGTAGGAGTAGGTTAGGAGTAGTGTAGTAGTAGGTTAGGAGTAGGTTAGGAGTAGGGTAGGAGTAGTGCAGGAGTAGGGTAGGAGTAGTGTAGGAGTAGAGTAGGAGTAGTGTAGGAATAGGGTAGGAGTAGTGTAGGAGTAGAGTAGGAGTAGTGTAGGAGTAGGGTAGGAGTAGGGTAGGAGTAGTGTAGGACACCACGCGAACGAAGTTGCGCTGGGCAGCTAGTATAATATATATGAATCTATTGGCGTTCAAAAGATTGGTTAAAACGAGATCATTTTTAGGGTTCCGTACCCAAAGGGTAAAACGGGACCCTATTACTAAGACTTCGCTGTCTGTCTGTCTCCAGGCTGTATCTCATAAACCGTGATAGCTAGAAAGCTGAAATTTTCACAAATGCTGTATTACTATTGCCGCTATAACAAAAAATACTTAAATTTAAAAAAAATATTAAGGGGATTTTTTTTGCCGTTTTTATAGATAATGGTACGGAACCCTTCGTGCGCGAGTCCGACTCGCACTTGGCCGGTTTTTTAGTTTTTTTTTTTCATCCAAAGGTTGTCTTGAAAATATAGCTGTGTACACGAGTGGGGTGAGTGCTGAGTGTGGTGACACGTGTCACCCTATGTGAAATGTTCTCTTTTGTAAATGTAATTTGTATGGTGTAAATAATAAAAAAATACTATTCTAAAGGAAAAGCGCTGTTCGTAAACATTTGTGGAATGTGTTAAAAAACAAGACAGGAGATAGTTCCTTTTGACAATGCGCCAAAAGATCCATGTACAATTATATATATCTGTTTAGTTAAAAATTACATTAGATTGTCTCTCACTCTTAATGAAAACCTTTCCAAGCGGGGTGTGCAAGCCCACTTTTCTCAGTGTAACATTAATCTAAGGTGCACATCTATGTAACGATTTAAATCAAGTAAGATATACATTTTCTTTCATATGAGTTTGTGATTAGGATGAGAATGGTCAGAATAATTGTAATGTAAGGCTTTGTATAGACAAATCTTGCAGAGTGTCATTTTCAAATTGAAAACTTCCAACCCCTGCTGTGTTTGTATCTATTTATTACACAAAATACTAAGGTTACAAAAACAAAAAAATCTTCTATAAAAATCATATGAACTAAAACAAAAATTGTAGAACTAAACAAATAAACTTATTAAGTACATAATAATAAAATAATTATAAAACTAAGTACAAATAAACATAATATATGACATAGGTCCAATAATAAAATACATAAATTAATGTATACTTAAATAAAAATACATACATAGATATCATTTGTTAATAGTGAAACATTGTTAAGGCAAATAACCAATACATACTCCTTATTTCGCTGCAATTTTTCTGTAAAGAAAAATCCCTAAAATGTTAGTATTTAAAAGTAAGTGCCAGAATCTGCCTGGAAAGTGCGATCACCACCTCCGAACTACGACAACGCAAAACAAACCTCAAGGGCCGTATAATGCTTATGCAACGCTGCGGGCAACTTATTGTGTCGCGGCAAGGCTGCCAGCGCGCCGGGCCGCAGGCGCGCCGCGTCCAGCAGGCGCGCGCGCCGCACGGGCGACCCGCGCCCCGACACCACCACGCAAGTGCCCACACTCTTCAAAAGACGGGCTCTGAAGTCAAATTCAAATATCTTCTATACAAATATTATAAAGAGGTAACGTTTGAATGCATGGGGTAATCTTCTGAACTTCTGAGCTGATTCCAAAAATTCTTACACTAATGGGAAGCTACATTATATCCGATTGAGATAAGCTACGTTCAAAACGTGATAGAGAGATAATTTCCGACCATAACGCGAACGAAACCGCTGGCAAAACCTAGTTTCCCTTAAACAGAGTACAAATTGGTTGTGTCCTATGGAGACGAACCGACAAGAAACTAGCCATGTAAGTCATATGACAAGATCTGTAAAGTTGTGCGATAGTTGCGCGACTGTAGTGCTACTGTTGTGGGATTGTTGCGCTGCAATCGTGCAACGGCGACGCTGTATTCTGGAACTTGCAGCTGAAAATATAAAAAAAAATATACGATTGGATCAGTTGTAACATCAAAACTGTTAGAGCCTGCATTTCAGATGCCATGATATTGATCCAATATTTAATGCACCTTATCCACTGCATTCATTGTTTGTAAGGTATGTTTTTGGGCCATCATAGCCTGAAATAAATGTTTTATTATTTTCTCGGACCTTTGGGAGGCGTACAAAAGGCCGGGGCCCGTTATACGCTTTTAATTAAATGAGGCACCAACAGACGATCTACACTACATCTGACATGTTTTGAGGTACTAATTGCTTTTACGAGTACAAAGATGGATTTTCTGTAAGAAAAGCCTGAAACCTATCAAATGTTTGACATTTATGTTGCGATGATTGTGACATACACAAAACAAAATAAACCACTCACGCATCTAACAATTTTAACAGCAGCCGGCTGTATGCTGTATATTCGTCTTCTCCAAATTCTCCGGGATGATGCCGAGCAAACTCGTAGGTGTCGCAGAACTGATGCACCAGCTTCTGACCGCGCCCATCCAGGGGGGCTGCGAGGGAAGACAGGAGGAAGGCTCGTAGGGATTCCCGAGGGTGACGGCGGAGACCTGGGTCTTGACGGGCTATCTCTTCCTCTGGAAAAGTGGAGATAATGATATGTTATCATGTGCCTAACTTATTCCCAACCATATTAGGGTTATCATCGTCCAGCCTATCAACTAGATGTCAATAACTTATTAGTATTTAGATAGAGCATCTATTTTTCTGATCTCCAGAATCCGGTTACTAGCATCATGGTAACATAACCTAAGTGTGAAGGGTACCATGTTTTGACCTTTAAAATAGTATTATATGCTACTTTGGGCTTCAAAGGCCTATGAATAACATTTGGAATATGCTTAACATTTTTTCTAAGCAAGCTGCAAGTAGTTGGATGTTAGGTTGCGGGAAAAGATGTTCGATGTTTTAGGTCTGTCATAGTTTATTTTATGTCCGTATAAGAAACAGCTTCGATCCAAAACACAAATTGCAGACGTAGGCAACACAGCCGCCAAATTAAAATGGAACTGGGCAGGCCATGTGCGCCACATGTCAAATCAGAATTGGGCGAAAATATCTACGGATTTGGTCTGAAACTTCCGAACAATTGGAATCGGCGACGCGGCAGGCCCAGGAGATAGCGTGATGAGCTGGACTGCTACTTAAGGGATTGGGCTGAAATAGCTCTAGAGAAGAATGGAGGCCTTTGCCCTGCAGTGGGGCACAACAGGCTCATAATAGTAACAAAAAATTTAAAAAAATCTCTACTTCAGTTTGCTTGTTCTAGAAGCACTTAATGAAAAACCTAGATAAATCTTACCAAGAGTCTTCACATCATCCACAGCTCGGAAGCGGTAGTGGTATGGCTGCTGTGGCTCCAGGATGTAGTGCGATGGCTCCGTACTCAGCAGCCGAGGCTCGTGCATGATGCGTGGCACTGCCTCTATACGGCGTTCCAGCTCTTTCTTTAAACACTAGAAGAAAATGGTATAAGGTATTGAGCAGTACTCATAATAAGCGTGCATGTATAACCAGACAGACATATGTATGTGGACAAAGCAAACGGACTATAAACAATCGTAGCACATAGTTTTGTAGTTTCTGCAATTGATAATGAAAAATGATATGAGTTAATGTAGACAATATGTTAAAAAAAACCCTGTCCGATCCGTGAGGGTATCAGTGGCGAAGGTTCCATACAACTCGATTCCTACCGGCTTCCCTTTGAAAAATAGCACAGTCATTATTCGATAGACAAATAATATAATCACATTAAAAATATGTAGGTACTCCGGCTTACCTCTTACAAAAATTGACCGTTCGCTACTGGAGGGTATTATTGGGTATCGAGATTAGATTCTATTTATGTAATCCTTTTTGGATTACAAGTAAAAAAAGTACCATAATAAAAATTAAATAAAATGTAAGTACTAAAAAGAGGAAACTTTTATGGCCACACAAGAGTGGGGGTGGTGACACTCCGGTCGCTTCTCGGGTAGTGACATCATAAATAGACAACTGACAATCAAACATACTAATGCCGAAGATTTTGTTATCACATTTTAAAAGTTAATTAGATTTTTGGGAAATGGTGGTCATTTGGGCACAATAATCAAGGTTTTAAAATTCAGTAATATGTTTACTTTCATGAGTTAAAAAAAATCATGAAAGTTCTTTTGTTAGTTTTTCTTATTTTATTTGCCAATGTCATTGGCATACCTATAACCCCTTTCGGATCGGACTGGGTTAGTTTAACATATTGTATGTTTATCGAATTCCTTAATGGCTTAAATGTAGCATCATGACAATAACATTTTTGAAATTACTTTTAGAGGAATATATGTGAGAGAGCTTTTGTCTTTATTTTCCATTGGTAAGTATGTATTCTTAAGTAACTTGGGCCCATTCAATCAAATCATTTACTTAACAGATCATAAGCCCAATTTGTTAGTAATACATACATTAGGTGGACATTTTAATCAGTGTCATTAGTTTTTTTAAGTAGTCTAATGAGCAAGAGTAAGTGTAAGCACTGGACACTCCAGCAAGTGGGCCATGAATGGTCTGGTCTTAAAAAAAAAGAAATAGGATCTTATTGACATCAACTTTACTTCAAAAGCGAGGAAGTTTTCTGGCAAGATCATTTCTTATAACAAGCCTGTTGAGGAGTGTTTGGTAACACTAGTATCAAGAATATCTGTGTACTAGATGATTATTAGTTAGTTGCCGTTCATAAAGATTAAAATAAACTTACTTTTTTCGCATCAGTTCCGATAGGTACGTGAGGGCCTCTCCTCGAACGAAGAGCAAACCTAGTGATCTGTCTCTTGGCGAAGATAAACAGAATCACGAAAGTTAACACTCCACCGCTAATTATAAATATTATGTTCAATATACTCGTGAAATCCCCCATTGTGGATATTTATTAAATAATTCAAGAGATTGATTTTATAATCTTCACAGAATCGTAATCAAATCAATCGTCGAATCAGAAATCTTTGTTTATATTTTTGTAGCGTGTAACATTTAGCATAAATGAAACATCACATTGAAGATTGCAAGTGAGAGAAAAGGAAAGAGAGACTTTTCACGTTAAGGATATCGTATAAAGCTTTGTTTGGAATGAAAATATTTTGACACTGATGAATTTGACAGTTTCATATTATAAATGACAGTATTAAGTTCGTTCTTTATTTGTACTTTAACCAACAGATGAAGTAGTACATTCGAACATCTAGGTCCTGAACGACATTTTCATAAAACCTTTACACGTAGGGTACTGGGCAGCTGTCTCGTCTCATTACATTAGGGTCCCACTTGACTTTAATGCTTGGGTAATCGTGTGAAATGTAACAATTACGATTGATGTTTATTTTATAGGCTTTTTTAGGCAGTCTCAAGTAACTTTCGGTGCTGATTGAACTACAAATTACTTGTTTACGTTAATTTGGTCGTTAAATAGTAAAAGTCTCCGATGAGTAGATATTTACTTCATTGAAAAACAAAAGAATGCGGTGCATATAACATAACACAAAGCCCGCAGGTACTTGCTTTAAACCCAATCAGGTATCTGCCATCATACCTAGAAACGCTTATTATTTATTCATCGTTTATCATATGCTGTCGCGTACACAAAACGAACATAAATTCCTTCATCATGATTCTTTCTATTGAGGAGTTGGGCGCGGCACGAATGTCTTTGGCGGGAAACGCGGTTCGCATACTAATATGAAAATGGCGGCGACGTGCGATGACCAATAGACGTTGTTCAATTATGGAAAACGAATGTCGATTGTCAATCGACTGCCCACTGTGGCTACAATGGGTTTCTTTACAAATTTGGTGTCGTTATATTCCTTGTGATGCAATTTCGATTCAGCACACATGGTTGCATTACTTTAATAGGCGCGCTCATAGAAATATTGTCTTCCTTCCATCGTTAATGTGTAATGGAAATATCGTGATTGTCTGCTGGATAGCTAAAATTAGCCTGAATAAGGCGGGCCCTTAGTTAATATTATTCTGAATGTGTATTGGAGCCGGTAGAAGCTATAAATCCGGCAATAAATACATACTCAGAAAACCCGTAACTTGGAATGTATTGCACGCTACAACTTATTCAAGTACAGATTAAAATCCCTACACAGCATAAGATCATCACATACATCGTCCTTTGCTCAAAGAGCTCGTCACAACTTTATCCACAATAAAAACACGTGTTTTTCCACTTTCTGCAATAGTCTTATTATGTCTCTATAGGCTATAGATTTAATTGGACTTTCTCTTAAAGACAAATATCACTACAAACACATAGACTGAACTTGGTTATCACAAATCATATCCTTGAAGAATAAGTATCGAAGTTGCCTTAAAACGTACCTACTAAGTTATTTCGACATAAAAATACGTGACTCTATACACGTTCCATTCAAGTCTCCCTATGTCTGAAAGGGTCCTACGACTTCCCAACCCAAATCCCAAATATGTATAAACAGAAAGCCGAGTAAATATATATTCTTCACTGAAACTTTCCTAGTCTACCCATCTTCAGTCGTGACCTTTCATTTAGCAGCAGTTCCGTCCTATTGACGAGTCGCTGCTAAAATCTCTGACCTTGAAACTGAGGTTATCGTTACGAAATAGCAAACTGATACGATTGTTTGTAGACTTTGTAGATCGTCGCATATACCTAAGTTCGTTCCGTTCGGTTAAGCTAGATCATTTGGTATTTTGATCCTGTTTCCTCCGTTCTCCTTTGTCGTTACTCTACCAATTTATACCTTTTTCTCTCATAATATTCCTCACTCAATCCTTCCATCTTTTCTTTGGTATTTCTTTCCCTCTCCACCCAGTTCGACTACACATATTACACAGTTTGAATGTTCGATATCTAAATGCATATTATCTCTTCTTTCAATAGAAAGATATAAATTTGCAGAATAATATCGTGGTGTGTGGTCCTTGGGTGCGGATATGATATACCTAATGTTCACAGGTATTCTGCTACTAAATATAATAGAATATTAATAGGTACTTTTGTAGGGTACTCTTGAGTAACAAAGTGACAAAGAAGTGAGAGGATTCGGTTGATGAAAATTATTATAACTTTTCTATTTCTAACAGTAGCTGCCTGCTCAACTTTTTCCAATTCTTTTTATTACAGTACGAACATCGTGACGTGTTCCGTTCTAACGGCGGCGCCACATTTGGGGAAGAGTGGTGTTGATCACTACCACGTGGTTTCGAAACTGTACACACCATAACACAACATCCTACACGCCTGTCTTTCCCGAATAGTTAGGCAAAGGTAGGTAGCGAGTACTTAGATACAACCACGTTTCGCTGTTTGTGTCTAAGCCCCATGTTATGGGGGCGAGCCCATTGCCAACAATTATGCCACCACCGGGTAAGAATCGAAACTCCGGGCTCTGCTTTTTTAACGTAATACAAACGGAGGTGAAATCGAGGACGACATGTTTGAACTTGTCTCATTTGGCAGGACTTTATGGGACTATTGGCTACACCTTCACCACGAATGCTCGTTTCATGTATGTAATCGTCACCTTCGTGGACGGAGACCCTCAGGTGACTTCGGTCCGGTTACGATTGGGAAGGTAGCTAAAGCCAATAGCAAAGCCTTAAGGAATAATAAATTAATAAACAAAATACCTAACACTTTCTTAATTTCGCGACGCAAGAGTGCACTGAATTAAAATGCTTCAGGTATGTTTTCGTAACGTTGACCAACCAACGGTAGCTGGGCTTGGTTGTCAAGGCGCTCACGTGGGGTGGGTTTTGACGAAAACATACGGAGACGTTGTTGTGGCCAAAACCGTGGAAAACCGCGGCCTACGACAACTACGTACGGTCCTCTCCCACTCATAGAGAGGAGGCTTCTGCCTCAGCAGTGGAATCATAAAGGCTGATTATTATGTAAAAGCGATGTTTGATGCACATCTCTTCATTGCCGATTGTAACAGCTCTGGAAAATTCAACTCCAAACTCATCCGGCCTGCACAAAATACACATCCGTATATCCACAATCAACACCAATGCGCATAAGCATTCAAATCGCGTCTCTTAGCCACCACAATGGCGACGGCACGCGAAAATATGCGCACGCGACGAAGTTAGGGCATGATAATTTAACAGTGGCGAAATATTGTTTCGTAAAATACTTTAAGAGTTATGTAGCCTTTTTCTATGTATTGAACATAGATAGGAATCCATTGAGGTACTAGGTAGGTCTTTGAGCTTAGAAAATGATTTAATAATGAGATGTTGATCACTATCGTACAAGTATCTTTTAGCACGTGGTCAGAATCTTGTGTTTTCAATACAATGTCAAAAATATTTACCTACAGCAGTCTCTGTCGTTGTTTCTTAAAAGGCAAAAGATCCCTGTAGCACTGACATAGGTAACTACGTTAGGTTTGGCAGACTTTTTCAACGTCAAAATAAGTTTTTTTTTTAACCGGACCCTATCATGTGGCTCATTGTTTGCTAGAGGGACTGGTCAAGCGTGATATTTAGGGTTCAATCCTCAGGAGAAAAAGTATCGGTTTTCCTGCTAGCGATTTCTTAGAAGCTTACTTTAGCTTCGAATATATTTGTTCTGGGTAACGACACGACGACGGTAAATGATATGCACATTTAGGTATCATGGTGTCCCTAAAGACGCCTATATAGTTGTTGTAAAAATAAAGCAGACTCAAAAATCTGATAGGTACAAAGGCTAGCTAGGTTACATCTCTGTAGATACCAGAATCCCACCTAGTTACTTCTTCTTCTTCATCCTTTAGTCACCCAATGCTGAGCGTAGGTTTATTCCAAATCTATACATTTTTGGCGGTATTGTGTCATTGCTATCCAGTTTCTTCCGATCACTTTCATAAGATCGTCTGTCCACCTATCCGGTTGTCTTCCCACATTCCTCCGTGCTGCTCGTGGTCTCCACTTGACGATTTCCCTCCCCCATCTTCCATCCAGTCTACGGCATATATCGCCCGCCCACTTCCACTTCAGGGACTATTAAATAACGAGTTTTAGATGCATGATGATGGATGGATGCAGTAATGGCCCCTTTTAAAGAGGATGAGCAGTTGCTCAGTTACTAGAGGTATACAACAACCTATGTAACCACATTAATAACCAAATTAGTTTACTAATGAATACTGTTAAATTATTATGACAAATCCGTACGATCTTTCATTGTTGTGTCATATTTGGAGCAGCTACGCAGAACATTCTGGCTGTTGACGCACATATATCATTTTCATTAAGAATATATATGCCTCTGAAATATGAATACCAATCATTACCATGATCTTCTATTCCAACTTTTGATTGTGCTCATCATCCTACGACAATCTCAACCAGGTTCTAATCACGATGTCTTCCTACCAATCTTACAACCTAACTAGAAAACCATTTCCAGTACCTAACCTTAATACAGGCTACCAATCCATGCGCAACACAATCAAAACTACCGATCAACCTCTCCTAATTATAAGGAACCGTGACCTCAGACTATACTGCATGCACCCCACGTCAAGATGAAAGCTACATAGCCCATAGCCCGTAGCCCGTAGGCGGATGATGAATGGGCGAATGATGTAACTAATCATGACTCACTAATCGTATAATTAGGCCCTCTAAACGATTCTTATGAGTACGAGTGTGGCCCATTCATGCGAGGCAGCTAGAAATTAAACCTTTGGTTTGAAAAATATAATGGCCGCATTAATAATTGTGTGGCATAGCAACTGATAGCAAGTGTTTGAGTGGCATTGCACTAGGATTCTAACCTACAGTCCTATAAGTTTCAGGCTGTTGCCCGTTTTCACCAAACGCGACATCTAAAGAAATCCTTAAATAGAAGCGCACTGTTTCTGTCCGTCTGTATGTCAAAGCCATTTTACTCCAAGACTTTAGGCACCACACGTTTGAAATTTGGAGAGTAGGTGTCTTCTATAAACCGCTACACAAAAGTGATGTGAAATTATGGGAAGAGTTTCAGCGCTTGGTTCAGAACATAGAGAATATTGGTTCAGAACGAAAGTCGAAAATCCAACAACTTACTACTTATCAGGAATTAAATTGGGTGCCCCATAGCTATACTGAAAACATGTTATAACGTGTATATAAGTCCACACCTACTTCAAACAGCCTTTACGAACTAAAAATTCAGATGGTCTGGTGGTAGTCATATTTTTTTTGTTGTTTAATTGTTTTGTCAAGTCCTAGCTCATTTACCTCTGCACCTTCCTTTTGAAAACGATATTTGACCAAATACGTGGATACAAGAAGTAATCATTCAGATGAAAAGTCGTGATTACCTAACATAATCTCACTAGTAGGTACAGGTACCTATATTAAGTTATAGGTACTTACTTCAGAAAATCATTATTATTCAAGATCAGTACTCCCAAACTTAATTAATTGAACAAAACAAAGTTTCTATTCCTATCACCCACAGGTCCCACAATTCATTGAAAAACATCCGATAAGTCTTCCACGTCAGTTTCTGTGTTTGGTTTACCAAAGGATCTATTCAACAAAAAACCTTCCACCTCATGTAGGGCCTACATATTTTTTTAATTCGACAGTTAAACCATTATTTCAATATGTATTCATGTCACACGCATCCCCTCCCATATAACAATGGGTAGGTAGCGTACCATTTCGTCGCAGGAAACGACGTACGCGCAAGTTTTTCAAAATGGCCGCCTGGTACCTTCGAACACCGCCCAGGTAAGGCGATATAAGTGCGTCTGGATGCTAAGGAGACAGCATACCATAAATAAAAAGGATATCCTGGCTGGTTTCCGTTTGATAGTTTATATTTCTTAACGCGTATCCTGCGCGTGATTCACATTTAAGTTTTGTTGTTCTTCCTTCCGTGTGAAAGGTGACAAAACGATGCTTTTGTTGACTTTTTTTTGTAAATTTTACAGCAGGTACTTTTCAAAAAGACAGATTATCCATGAAATTTTACTTGGGACACATCTCCTAAGTGGTTGAAGGTATTTGCTTTGTCTACCACTCAGCTGGCAGGCTGCTAGACCCCAACGTGGGATGTGGTTCAATATGTTGGTTCCAAAGGAATAAAAGATTTACATAATTACGAAACTGAAACAAATATTGTTAAGTTTTCAGAGTAGGCATGTATGTAGGTGCCGACCTAATATAGAATCTGTCACTCCAACTAACGATGAAAACCGCCTCGAATAAGTAGGAAACCTTTGGGTTGTTACATCAAAGGAGGTTTTGACATTTATTATCTCGTTATTCTAACCAGCCAGTGATTTAGATCGTGTTGTGTTTAGAATAACTACTCTTTGGTATATATGGCTGGTTAGCACCGCAGCCAATGTAAATGTAAAAAAAAACGATTTATGAAACAGAGTGGTAGAAAAGTTGTGCGCCCGCCGCTGTAAGGCATGTCCTGGGTTCAATCCACAGCTCGGTAGCCTGCTGGCAAATATTATTTTGTTTCCAGATATTATCACAGCCAGATCTCAGATGCGTGTCTGCAAGTTGCTCCTTAATATAGCGCCAGAAATACAGATGCAATAAGTTTTAGTCGAAAAAAGTATCCGTACATTTTTGATTTGTCCGTACATCTTTTGTTTTTTTAACCGACGTTTTCGACGTTGAGGGGTCCAGATTCATGTGCTAAATTCACGATAACCGTTTGTGCTTCATTGTCCCCGCCACCCTGTAAATGCGTACTACATCTCTGCCAAACCCTACGGCGAATTTAGGCGTTATGTATAGGTGCATCCACTTTGCTAAGTACTCAAACAGGTACAGTAGATACGACAATCGAACACCCTGTAAGCGACCGAGGCCAGCCGGTCTAGCCAAAATCTGAAGTGATGCATTTTAAACCAAGTTTTGAAGTTTATCAATGTACAGACGCCACCACATCAAGCTACTACAATCTGTCCAATTTCTTTAATAGATTTTCAACTGTATCGCTGAAACATTAGGTTCAAGGTTGATTGGGAAAATTTGTCAATTTCCGATAGCTTGATGTGCTTGCGTCTGTACATTACATACTTCTATACATACCTAGTTCTAAAAATGCTAATAAGATTAAAATTAGATTAGAGATTATGTTTCTTATCGTATCGACGGTAAACAATTCAAAAGCGAATTTGATAAACCTTATGTTATCCAAAAGTGCCGAGGAACCTAATCAGCCTTTGTTACAAAAAATGTAGTTCTTCCTAGAAGTTTTTATTAAACGATAAAACCCGAAGCTACCGAATAAATAACAAAAAAGTCGTTGTTTGCTGACTGTATCCACCTGCAGGCTAGGAGATAAAGATAAAATTGTGTTTGCATTGAAACGAGATTTCCTAAGCTTATCTCAACGCTGTGAATCATAACTCGTAAGTTCATAACAGAGTCATTGTAGAGGTGATGAAGTATTTTTGGGGCATTCTGTAAATAATTAAACTCTCATGCTCGTGAACATATTATGGGTCTTTTAAAGTGCTTGTGGTGGACGTGTTCAGATTCTGCAGAATATTGCGTTGAATCTCAAGGTAGAAAATTGTGATAACAGTCTCGTAACTGGATAAACAATATTATCGTGGAATTTGGTAATTATAAACAAGTGTGTTATCCAGAATGGAGAATGAGTGGGTGTGTTGTTAGTTAGAAGTCAGGTCATAATAAGACTTCCTCTTGGGTTTACCAGCTTGGTATCCATTCATTTATTAATTTATGAATGTAAACTCAACATGGTGCATGTCATAAATAATTCTTGTTTTCCGCAATACAGATAAACTGTACATTACACTGACCATGTCATACTTTGACCCGATTCGACACCGGCTGCTGCGTAGGCGACGCGCTCAGCCAAAAAAATAAATTTAAAAAATCAGGCTCACACGTGGCAAACACCAGGAACGTTCGTCCCTTTAAACATACAAACTTTTTCCTCAGGCATGCTCGTCTAACGACAAGTACCTACACAAAGTGTCTAATTAGTATTCATCTGGGCGCGTGTAGTCCTCATCGCGGTGGGGACGGGTTATTAGCCGGCGCCGCCTCCGCGCCCAGGCATATTGTTCCGAGTTCTGCCCACCGAGCGCCGCGCTCGCCCGGCAAACGTTAATTCACTCTGTCAATATTTGAACTGCAATGCTGTACAGTCGACTTGGACGCCAGAGGAAGCCGAGCCGGTGGCTGGGAAGGCAAGAAGTCGGCATAGCTGTTTGATGTTGATATACGGCTGTGTCACTTCGAGCCAGCTCAATCCACCGGCTTTCTGCGATTTCTGCGCACGAAGATTGAAAAATTGCGGACGCTCCCGTAACGAAGAGAAGAAAATTCGGATCGCTCCCGTAACGTTTTCGCCGGGAGAGGGCGCGTCTCTGACAGCTGTCATTGCGCGCTTTCTTCACGGGCGGGACGTGGGACGAAAATCTTTATTTATATCACACACGACGATGTTCCCGTAGAGTGCGACCGGCTGTGTATTTGAGTGACGAAACGATACGAAAACACGACGACAGAATGGCGAACGAGGAGGTGTTGGGTCCGCGGAAGACGATGTTCGTACTTGTGATTGTTGTTGGGTGTTTCGCTGTGTTGTGGCCTAGGATCCTGTCGCCGCTGGTCCTGGGCCCCAGTCGGGACCAGATGAAGCCGAACAAGTTCGACCGGGAGGCAGGTAATGTCGGTATTTTTAACACAAGCTCAATGTCAATATCGCTGGACGCTGTGACGAAAGCGAGCGTTTTAGCTCACTATATGATGATTATAATCTAATTATACGCCGGTTACGGCTGTTAAATTATCACTATAATACGTTTGGTTACAGCTGATGTCATATTTCGGGTTATATAAATGTTTAAAATACTTATAGGCGGGCGAAATCGTGAGCTAAAGTGGGTATATTTGTAGTTCACAAGAACGAAGTATATTAGTGTACAAATACGTCGCGGTCCAGCTGTTGACTCTGCGCATTTAATATTTACTAAAGATCTGATTGGAATGTGGTACTGGCATGTACACAAGAATAATTACATAAAAGATTGCATACTTATTCAATTATTTAGAGGTATAATTTTTTATTACACTGGTAGTAGTTACTTAAGTTTCGTACAGAATACCCTTTTTTCTTTTTTATGTAGTCTGAAGCTTTTCTGTGATAAGAAACTACTGAAGCTTCTGAATTAGTACTAAACTTGATAAGAATCAAACATAAAAAATAGTTTTCAAAACAAATGGAAAAACCTTTCTTTATTCATTTTTATATTTATAGCTACAGGCATGAAATGGCTTGTGTAAATTATTTAATTAATGCATTTTTTTTTTCATACAAATTGTATACACAACCTTGAACACCTAAAAAGTAAATAAATCATAAGAAAAACAGAGAAACATTTCATTTTCATATGTTCAGATAAAATATTGCCTTAGTTGCAATATCTTTATATATATAATTCTTCTGTGAGTGTGTATGTCACTGAACTTCTCTCAAACGACTGGACCGATTTTGATGAAATTTTTTGTGTGTGTTCAAGGGGATCTGGGAATGGTTTAGATTCACAAAAAATTAGGGTAGGTAGGGTAGTAGGTAGGAAAACATGCATTGCAACGCATGCCGGGCACAGCTAGTATATTTTATATATTAAAACCTGGCACACAAAAATGAGACCACTGGTTTTCATAGTAAACCAACTTTATGAAGTACCAGGAATTGATTAACTTTAATACCTAACAATAAATAATTGTTTAGCTTATAAAACCATACAACAGGATAACAACGCTACCATTAGTGTAATTGGATAAAAAATATGTAAGTTAGATAACAGCATTACTTGCCAAATAATATAATTTAGAATATAGAGCTACATGTTACTAAATATGATCTGGTACCATGTAGCATTAGAATAGACACCTTTTATTAATTGATTGAAATATACAATACGTTAAAAAAAACCTGTCCAATCCGAAAGGGGCAAATAAGTATATCAATGACATTGCCAAATAGAATAAGAAACGTAAAATATTCATGAAAGTAAAAATGTTAATGAATTTTAAAATGCGTGATTTTAAACCCAAATCCACCGTTTCCCTAAATACAAACAAACTTTAAAAAAGTGTCAAGACCATCTTCGGGATAAGTATGTTCTATCGTCAATTCCTTTTTTTATGACGACACTACCCGAGAAGTGACAACTTGCGCCCATGTTTAGCGATATAAGTTTCCTCATTTTAGTATATTTTATTTTATTTTTATTGGGGTATTTTTTTTACTTCTTCTCCAAAAAGGAGTACATAAATAGAATCTAATCTCGATACCTAATAATACCCTCATCATGGATCAGACAGGTTTTTTTATCATATTGTATAAAGTACTTGCCAATTTTTCTAAGAACTGCATCAATCAGTAAATTAGTTATTTCTGGAATTATTTATTAGGTTCACTGTATAGGGTCATATTTGAGTGATTTTACTATGTATTTTAGTTAGTATTGTATTGTATCCTTACACATTTGAACTTTGACACTAAACTGCATACATCCAGTTAGCTTGAATATTCATTTGAAATGTTTTTTCTGATTCTTTTTAAACATGCACCATAATATTTTACTTATAATATGTATCCTCTAGGAATGTTCAGTAAAAAATCCCGATGTATGCAATCAGTTTATTATGTTTTTTTATTATGATTTTTATTTTTTCTAACAATAAAATGTTCCTAGAACATTGCCAACAATATGTTTCCACTATTAATCCCAACAGGATGCTGTGAGGTACTATTCGAAACCGATATGGCCTACTTGGAACTCATCAACGAAGTCTGCAGTTCAGCGGTTCAAGCTGACGGCAAGCTCAACCCTTATGCTGCTGCTGAATGTCGAAAAGCGGTCAATGAAACCTGCGGGGTTGACTTAGCAGCATTCTTGAAACGTAACGAGAATGTTGGAAAAACTTCAAAGATGTTAGCAGATACTATAAAGAGTAGCAACAGCTCCTGCCTTAAGGAACACTTCGGTGTACCCGTCTGGAATCTCGGAGTCCACTTCTCACAAAATTCCTGGACACAGCAAGACAGTTAGTGTGATATTCTAGATTGTTCCAGAGTATTCCATAATTGTTTGGCCCTTAGTTCGTACAAATACGTATGTTCAAAGATTTAAGATTAATGTATGGCGCCGTACAAATGCGTTGGTTTGCTGAAATAATATACAGCTTACCTGTGTTAAATATTGAGTCATAGATCCACTTTTTGATGACTAGATGTAATGAGTATTTTGGCATTAGAAAATTAAATATGTTGGCTACATACTCGTACTTACCTCGCAATTCATGATGATATTGTCTATCAATTGATAGTTCTGAGAGTAATTCTGTATGTTCTGAACTGGTGCCAAGCAAATAGTGATTTCTTACAGACACTAACAAGCATGGTGCTGTTTTGTGAATGTATGTACTAATAATTTTGCATTCTTGGTATCTTCACTAAAACTAAATAAATTCCATAATATAATGTTAGAGTTGTAGTTGTTTTCAACTCTCAACACTAAGCCGAAAGTCGATAATTCAACAAACCACAAACTGTCAGATTTCTCCAAATGATTTGAAACCATAAAATGTAGATGGTTAAGTTCAAAATCTAATGAGAAAATTTGACAGTTAATGGTGTCTTGATGCGCTGGCGACTGTACCTAATAGTGAAAACTTGCGTTAGGAGTAAACAACATTCTGTATCGATCTTCTTCAAGAACCATGTGATATTTATTTCTAGTCATAGTTTTATGATAATATGTATTTGTATGTCGTGTTTATTATGTCTTGTTTTAAAACATGTTTCTAGGACTACTTGAACTTCGTTTACAGATGTCGTGAACAGCTTATTATCGAATTGTAAGGACGTATTTACACGGAGGTCAATCGGACGTTTGGGGAGTGATCAGACCTATTGATACGGAATCGGTATGAGCCGATCAGAGAGACCTTATGTTTTTGCATTAAAAATAAATAGTCCAACGCGGTGCTGAGTCATGTCGTCCGAAATAAGGCGAATTACCTACATCTTTTTCTATTTAACTTAAGGACACAAAGCTCTTTCTGACTAGCTCAAGCTAATACCGCGTCGATAATCGTCGCGAAGTGATCACAATTTCGCTAAACAGCTCACACGGATGTATATTTCAATTAAAACTCCTCGCTTTGCTTTCCCCAAACTTGTGGTCTTTGCAGTCCCTCAGCATCAGGTCAGGGGCCGATAAATGTATTATTTCGTCTAGGTGGAATAAGCCTACGCATTCGCAATTTCGTGATCGTTTCTGATTCATCAAGACTAGGGATCTAAACTTCGTGTTCATTACCGCGCGTATTCATGCACCGCCTATACAGACGAGTTTCTTTAACCTTAACCTAAAGAAGCAAACAGCTTGCGTTGGTAGAGATATACGGAGGAGTATTAATAGAAGACTTATACTTCAAATTTGAACTCTAAATTCTGCATTTATTTCAACAGGCATTTTTGAATTGTCATTGAGTCGGTCAGTTTAGGTCAACGTACTGTTACCAGTACTGTAAGGGCTCATCATTGCCTCAACTCGAGCTATTCAGGAGTTATAAGCACCGTAACGCTTGGGTGACGCCGGGAACGCCCTGATCGTCTGGGTTGGGGATTTTTCAAACACTTTGACACGTTTAAAAGTACTTGCTTTGTCTGAAAGGCAAAGCTGTACGCCCGTTCCAAAACGTAGACTATGGAGAAAAGCGGATAAGAAACTCCATGTAATCCTACGTTAACATTACATATCTACGTTGCAGTGGTCTGTACTACGCACTAGTGACGTCGTTGTAGGATGATTTCCAGCCTTGGATTTCTAAGTTATGAGCAAATAGCAACCGGTCCTAATGTATGCTCTCTTACCCCCCTTTGTACATGTACCAAAGCATCCGCGACTCGTAGCCTTCGGTTGACACAACTTAAGTGTTTCAAGGCCTCTGGGTTCAAGTATCGATGCATGAAAATAAGTTTCAGCTGGAGTTCCGACTAAAGTATTGGCAGTACCTACTCTTCTACGCAGTTCGCCACAACACTCAGTAATCCAGGTTGTCTTCCAAATCTCACCAGGATCACCCATCTCTTGCATAGCCACATTCATTCTTCTTCCTCAGCTAAGATCTTTCATTTCCGTCTTGTTGAATATTAGAACTTAAGAGAGTTCTAATAGTCAGCTAGCCTAAATCCGTAGTCGAGGACCAATTTCTAGAACCAGCACATGAAAACTTCATCATCATCATCATCATCCACAGCCCGATTTCACCCACTGCTGGGTATAGGCCTCTCTTTGCTTGTGCCAAGCTCCACGCTCATGTGCCAGCCTCATCCAGGATATTCCCGCAATGGCAACAATGTCGTCTGCCCATCTCGACGCCGGACAACCAACACTCCTCTTTCCATTCCTTGGACGCCACTCAGTCACAGCTTTACTCCACCTGCCATCACCGCGCCTGGCTAGGTGTCCTGCCCAACTCCATTTGAAAACTTAAAGACCAATAAATACAAATATTCCAGTAAACACACTATCATCAAAGAGCAGAAACCTATCAGGGTTACAGTCACATGTGCATTACGTTGGAGCAGTTTACGTAGCAGAACTAAATATAGCCCCTGTTGATACCAGACGGTTGTTTTGCATCCTCACACACCGGGTTATGCAAGCCTAGTGTAAACTTACGTCATGGAGATGATAGACGAAGGCTTGGTAAAAGAAATACCTAACACTGCGTGTAGAAGTGAAACTCAAAATCTTGCTGTCAATTCTGTTTCAGGGCATATCTATTCATCTCTCTGAAGATCATGCAGTTTCGTTTCCCAGTAGTAGTTTTTCCCTCTGTTATGGTTCTGATAAACATTATTTTGCTAGCATAAAGTGGCATTTAGTACGTTAAGGTCCTTTCCAATCCTTCATGTTAATATCTGTCTTACTAAACAGACTGCTAATACTCTGATTTCGACGTAACTTATCGTAATTAGAAATATTCCCCTAATTAAAATCCCACACAGTTATTTCAGCTCGACCATCAAATTCTTGAGATGCTTTCTGAAATCTCGACCTTCGCATTAAAATTGTTCATGTAAACTTGAAATATGACTGTTTCAATTTATAAAATGATCAAGACTGGCCACCATTGCTAAATGTTTTACGATGATACGCAGAATTCAGCAACACATGGAACTTTATGGTTGTTTAAAGAAACGTTTTTCTTCCCACGACGCGTTTGCCGTCGGCACAAATTCTTAGTAAATACAACTGTCGTTTATATCAGCCATTCGTGCTACATACTATAGAGTTTACATTATTCTGTTGTTTCATACATTTTCCTCGAGGAAGCTGTTGAAATAGCAGTTATGTTTGAATTGCAGGAAACCTGATTAGTTTTAGGTTATCGTGATAAGGTCGAGGTGTCAAGGTTAATTTGATAGTGTTACGCCAACGTGGTCCTATTTACTGCGATTGTAATGTTTGTTGTTTGACGTATACCGAAGGACCATCAAATTATTTACTTCTTTTTTACTAATTTTCAAGAGCGATGTTTTAGTTCAAGATCTGGAAAAACGTTACGTACTCATAATATGTAAGTCAAAGAGTAAGTGTAACTTAAATTAATGAATTTTAAACATGGGGGCCACTTTGGGAGGGTAAATTAGAAAATGAAAAAAAGTTTTGCAAACTATCGTGTTACATATCAAATGAAAGGGTTCACTGTGAGCATCTCAAATATTTTATTTTTTATAATTTTAAGAGAAATAGTTTTGAAGTTATTTAAGAAAATAGGCGAATATTGACCATTCCTCCCTTAATTCCGAAACTTCATGGCAGAAAATTTTGAAAAAAATGCAAAAAATTCTTTTTTGCCTAGAGATTACAGGAAAATCTATAAGAAATCTATGGTATTAAAAGTAACAGGAAAGTTCCCAAATTTGGGTCAGATTTAAAACAAGTTACGGAATTTAGACAGTTAACGTACGGACAAGACTTGTCCGGTTATAGTATATCATGTTACTCGTTGGTGTGTTGTACAAAAAACTCCATAATATAAACCATTTTTCATAGCTTCTTTGCATTTTTACGGTTTCACATTCTAGGTTTTCAACGCAGGCTATCGCAGTTGCTGAAAATTAGAATTTAGTAGCGCCACAACATTCTTGATTCTCCGCTTAGGTCCTAAAAACCGAAGCCAAATCCATCAAAAATTACACACAATTTTCTACTAACCTCGCAAATGGGACATCAATAGCTAGATTTATCGTCTCCACATGAAGATTTCAACAATCATTTCGCTAGCAAATGTAAATACAAGACGTTAGCTTTCACAATGTGGTATGGAGCGGCATTTCAAGTAATACTCGTTTAGTGGCCTCTACGACAAGAACAAAAGTTTTAACGTCACATTGTCACATAAGTAAGGTCACATGAGTAAGTAACGGTGAGGCTGTCGTGGCTTCTTGTTAGAATAGGAAATTAGAACCATTCCGATTTGACGCCTCGGTATTGGTGTTTAGTGGCATCTTCGCATCTTTTGACCTAATAGTTGGTCTTTCTTCTCCATGACATATTGGTCCTTTTGTCTCTTGAACGCAATGATCGTCAGTCTTTTCTTTCAGTCCTTATTATCCTTTGCATTCCTTATTAGAAGTTTTTGAGCTTTATCAGAAAGAGTTCAAATTGCATTTTTTTTCTCATCATCTCATCCTGAAAAGGTGTCTATCTGGTCTGGATAAGTCTGTGTGGCAGACTAGTCATATATGTACTATAAAAGTATTCAGCGTTACACTCGGTCGGTGCAATGCTCCCATTTCAGCCAGTTTTGGTCAGAGCCAAAAATTATACTGTTGGAGTGTTGGCATAGTTAACAATGAAACCACCGGAAATAGCATATTAGGAAGAGTTGGTTGAAAACATTTTTGTGCTCTCTATATTATTACTATTAGTGGGCATTAGTGAGCGAGTACGGTGTAGGGTTTAAACTTATGTTTTAGAAGGTGTTATTAGAGAAGAGGATATTTTTATTCAATAGATTTGCAGACCTCCACAGGTTGGACTCGCAAAGAAATGAGTCATGCTGAAATGTAGGCTGTTGTTTTTCGCCTGAATTGATCATTATGATCCCGGTATTTTGGTGAACCCATTCTGGTATGATATATGATACTCGGTATATTTAGTAGAATTTTATTTTGGAAGAATACAGAATAAATATTTAATCCTTATAATATTTGCTTTGAAAGATTTCATCCGGTTACTATTAATCATGTCATGTGGAGGTTGGAGGAACGTCTTATAATATTTAAGCAGATTAAATGCGTTAACTAATTTACGTTGTAGATGGAGCGTATAATTACACGTCTATGCACCTTTGCGTTCTTTAGTTGATGACTGAAATCTGTCGCACACAGGCACACACGAAAACGATTTCCCTATGAAATGTGCAGTGCAGATCCGCGTCCGATTTCAGGAGTCGTATGTTTCTTTGTTAGAGTTTCAGGCCTCGGATGGTGCTTACTCTGAAAGTAAGTTTTCGTCTTTGTGTCTTCGAAGATTGATAATAAAGTTCTTATTCTATGACTTACATTATTTTCGTTGTTTCCCAACCAGTTTGATGCATTCCAGATTCCCAGTCTTACCAAGAATACCGTGTTACCCCGTAACGTCAGAAAGACAGTTGCTCGATATAAAACAATGGTATTCAGCTGCATCTGGTTAGACTGGAAGCAGACCATAGTTGAGATGATGATGACTGTTTTATGAGTATGTGAAATACTTTTTTATAGCCAATGTGATGTTAGATCCTTCACAATTTCAACCATATGCCTATCATGCCATGTGCACGATCGAATGTTTGTTCAAGTTACATAATAAGTATGTAATATGGCGTTAACATGACGATCTGGTTAGCGCCGCGCGAGAACCTTGGGGACCCATATGTTTCTTTTTAAACAAATTAGGTGTTGTGCTTATTGACAATCCGGGTCAAATTAATACATGTGCGTATGTCAATGCTTACGCGCTTTTAGTTTTAAAGCCTGGGATATAAAAACCACAAGTTTTAATTATTTTCCTGATTTTCTTTCCTTAAACTCCAAAATAAAATTGTTACTTATTATGGTTACTAAGAACTTGAAAATAGGAACACCTAATAAGGGTTGCGCCACATCTATCAGCACGGAATCGCTTTAATTATAATTATCCTTTTCCGTCGCTCAGAACCGTCGACAAAAGCATCGACGATGCGCTCGGTAGCACGCTCTGCGATTCCGTGCTTATAGATGTGGCGTAACCCTAAAGCGTCTGACCTAATGCTGTCAATCACGCGTCAACACAGTGACTCACGCGCACCCTTTGTGGTGAATTAGGAAGTTGCTGGTTACTACAAATGGGATATAATTAATCTTTGTTTTGTGTGCGTAGACAAAATAAGTAAGACGCATTGGATTGTTTGTCAAGTTTTAATTTATGAGACAAAAACTCTGTAGTGCCAAGGACGAATTTTGATGCAGATTAATTACGAAATTTTTAATTAGGGACCGAATAGAAAATCTTGTAGGGCCGACTTCTTTGTTACCTGTTTGTACTTATCTTCCTCTTCGCAATTTCGTTCGTTAGAGCTAGAGGTTTCAAGGTTTTACTGTATTGGTAAGGAGCATCTTTGAAAGAGTCGGGAGTAGAGAGTCCATCCCTGAGAGCCCAGTTTTGGATTCATAAACGCTTCTCATATTCAAGTTCTTCACGCGTATCATTGGCACCACAATATTTCTAATTTTGTAGGCCCAAATCTTCGCCATTTCCTCGGCGTCGTCAGTGGCCTTTGGCTGCATGTTTTGGAACACAGATAGCAGGATTAGGTGGAACAAAAGCTACTACACAGGTCCACATCGACACCCTGCTGCCATTCCATCGAGGTCGGACTTACAGTTTCCTACTTGAGTTCGGAGACGGTTGTTCACTTGCAAGTGCCTGAACCGTTTCAAAAATAAGGAAGGTTAGGCCCTGCAAAAACGCGCTCACTTGGTGGTTAAGAGTGAGTGGGCGGATGAGTAAATATGCTGCCAGTTTGCAGTTGGCGTCTTGCGATGTTCTTACGGTGCTGACGATTTCAGGAAACTGTGTCTGCTTAGATGATAATTATTTATACCGGTTAAGACATTTCAATGTATCACAGGTTCTATTTAATATTACTAACACATTGTTAAGTTAGTCATCTAACGAGTGGTTAGCTGTGATTCAACGCATGGTTTGTGGTTTAAGTAAATGTCGTTAAGTATTTATTGATTTATTTATATTTAATAGTTTTAATTATTGTTCTGCTGTGAATATTAACTTGTTAAGGATTTCTACACATTTTGCACGTGTAGACAATATGATTGTTTTAATGCATTATGATTATGATATGAACGTGGTCAGTTTAAATTGTAAATGTGTCAGCGAAGGCTGGTTCGGTATTGTTGTCGGACCACTAGCACTAAGTGAAGAAAGCTCTTTTACTAACTATTAATTACATTTTGACCAACTTTTTTGTGAATGTGAGTTTTTTTTTGTGAAATTATTTAATTTTGTGGCACTAATAAATAATAAACATCCCTCTGTAAATGCCGTCATTTATTTAAATAAAATCTCCATGAACAGATCCTCCTTTGATCCTCCTGACAACTTTCAGTTTAAAACTTCGTATTTTAGTTTCCGCAATCCGAAACTGAATTTCGATAAGTACTTCCGCTGGATGCGAGACGCACGGGACCGGTCAATGTGGCGACACTTGGGGGAGGCCTATGTCTAGCAGTGGACGTCTTTCGGCTGAAATGATGATGATGATTTTACCAGGCCATCATCACCTTTACTTAATCTTACAACGAATTTATTCATAAATGCTGCCCAACAGTAAACGTCAAAAACTGGTTTAGCACACATTAATCACTACTTAACTTTAAGTAGCGTTTGTGAATAAACCGCTAATTAGTTTGACAATTACAACCTACCTGCTGATTCAATCCCTCAATGAAATGCCCATTTATTCATCTAAGTATCACAATGGCATTACATTCTCTCGGCATAAGTAGAGAAATTTGAATCAAGTGTCACAGTCGTGACCGGTGTTTAGCACTTAAAATATCCACGAGGCGTTAATATTGAGTACCTACGCATTCAAAGTGAACGTGGTACTACTTATCTAAATTCAGTCCCGGATTCCGGACACTAAAATACAAAGTTGTAAACTGAAAGTGGTCAGGAGAGATCCATGAACCAGTAGTCCATGGAGATTTTTTATCAAACTGCTGTTAATAAACATCTTCACGAACAGATCTTCCTTTGAATATACAAAGTGGCGATTTAGTCACCAGAATCCGCAAAGGGCTAAACAACTTCTGATTCGTAAAAGAAAAAACCTACATGCATCGAATTGGTCCGTGCAACTTGCATATGACTTTGTTTTTTTACTCCATTCGGATATGAGTATCAAAGCAAAAGTAGTGTAATATACCTACCTGGTAGCCTCTTGATAGCAGGTGACTTAAATCGCTACTCAATATACGAGAGGACGGGGAATTTATTGGTTCAAAATTTTAACATTGATAGGAAGAAGAATGTTAAGGTCTAGGAACAACGGTGATTTTCTATTGCTTGAAAATTTCAGGGTGAAAGGACCAATTTTCACCTACCTGAGCAACCGTTGCATATTATTAAGCAGATGGTGCACGAAGCATGCTTGCACCCATCTTGTGTAATCAACTGTTGGCCAATCCGACGACCATTACGGGCCTGTATTAGCCAATCAGACGTGACTACGGCATATCACGGTTGCCGCAACATGTGTACCTTGTGTGTCATCTATGTACCGCTTTCATTGTTAACACAGTAATACTGAATGCGTTGGGCATCTAATAAATTAAATTTAAAGTATTGCTGTCTTGTACTTGCAAACGATGCGTAGAAAAACCATACCCCAGAATGAAGTGCAGTTTATCATCTCTTAGATTTTCAGTTTGCATAATTTTAGCTGCAAGTAAAATATGGCAATATCTTAATAACATTTTCTGTCTTAAATTTCATGAACAATTTCACCAATGATACTGAACGAGATCTGCCCATACTAATCTGGTCCTTATTCCCCAGCAATCAAACAAGAGCGCCCTCTGGTCCGCAGCTCAGGACCACACCCCGCCCTTCGTGAGAGAGGACGGGCGATCCCTCCCGGAGTTCCTCCTACTCCTACGAAGAACACCGTGGCGATGCCTCCCCACGTCAGGGTACGAACCTCTCCGCTATCAGTGTACTATGAACCGGAGATCAAGGTCAGTTCAGGGGGGAAAGTGCTTGTGAGGCTTTGCAAGGTAGGTCGGCAGCTCCTGGTGGTTTGTTGCTGGTCCAAAGATTTATATGATAATGACAGCTAGACTGAAGACACGGGGTTCTCTGTCAATGGAATTCTGAATGTATGTTAGACCATGTACCTACTGTATATTTGTTTCGTTCCCTTGAAAAGAGAAGATGAAAAGATAAATTACTTTTATGATACATGAAATAACCACAGTTCTATACTTACAAAGTAAGAAGATTGCGAAGACCTAGAACTGATTTGTTAAAGCACCGCGAGTAAATATAAGTATTAAAATTGGGCTTAAATTCAAATTCATTTAAATTCATTTATTGGTGTGATTTTTGGTGCATTTTACATGACATCTTAATAATAAATAATTAGTTCCTCAAAAATCTACCTTAGAGGTGTACACTCTTTCACATTATTAAAAAAAAAAAAGAATAATTAAATCAACATATTAAAACAAAGAAAAAAAAAAAAGAAAAAAAAGAAAGAAAAAGAAAAGACAAAAAAAAAAAAAAGAAAAGAAAAAAAAAAAAAGATGAAAAAAAAAGAAAAAAAGAAAAAAAAAAGAAAAAAAAAAAAAAAAAAAAAACAAAGAAACAAACACAAACAAAAACAACACAAAAACAAAGATTAACAAAGATTCTTTATTTATTCTAAAAGAACATACATTGTTCACTTATCGAATAAATACATAACTAAGGTAAAGTACAGTCCAGTAGTTAATGTTAATTATCACTAATCGCCTAATAACGAGTGAGTGGATATTGAAATTTTTTTAACAAATCTTTGGAAAAGCAAAATTGTAAAATCACCGGGAACTGTCGTTACATGTACTAATATTAGCGGCAAGCTTCGCCTGTGGTCGGCACTTCTAATACTGGTGAGTAATATGCCTAGATTAGCGCCATAACAATATGTAAGCTTAACGAGCTTCATAGCACAGTTCATTAGCTTCAAGATATGTCATATGTTCTGTTTATAAACTGGGACATATTTGTGAGGTCACACCTATTATGATAGATGTTGAAAAAAGCCTGGCAACGGGCACTTTAACTCTTTAAATTTGAATATAGAATTCATCGATACCACCGAGAAGATTATTTTATTGGGATTGCATTGGAGCTTTTTGGCTGATATGATATGATCTCTAACCATGTTAAGAGATTTCTCAAGTATGCAATGCAACTCCAGGTAAAACTTTCGATAGGTACAAGATTCACCTAAGAATTTATGTAGCAGTTCTCTTGTTGCCAAAATACTGCCTTAATTCCATTTTTCATGTTTCTTAACGAAGGTTCAAACAAACGCCATGTAACGAATATAAAAGTAAACAAGATTAAACGTTTGTTGTCCTAGTCTAGTTTAACCATTAGTTTGTGTTCACTCGGAGACTCTTTTGATGTTTGGTGCAAGTTGTAAGATTTATTCTTTTCGATATCGTCAGTTCAAATGTAACTTGTATTTCTCTTATTGTTAAAACGATATGCCGTTGTTAAGTAACTAGTCAGTAAGCATGGAAACGATTTTGATGTGTACATGGTGTGCATAATCGTGAGAAGGGTTGGATAAAATTTGATAGGCCTCTTAAAAGTACAAAGTATGAATTCTTTGAGAGATACTGTTGAGAAAAATGTAGTCATTTAGCCGGTAGGTAAGACTGATTGAAACTATGGAATAAAGATAGAATTTAATTGTACACCAAAATTGTTACTCAGTTTTTTACAATATTCTTAAATCAATGGCTACAATGACAGTATGGCGGCATTTTTAATTGCAGTCCGCCGGTCTTTTGTTAATTAAAAACGTGGATAGAAAGAACGCGAGCAAACTTACAAGTATGATGTCATCGGCATATTTTTGGTGCTATAGCTTCTGGTGGCACATGTTGCTAACACATAATCTATCGAATATTCTTAGTCTAATTAAAATGATGATGGAGCTTTAGTATTAGTCTGAGTTAAAATAGCTTAGGGGCGTGAGAATGTTTTACATAGTTTCAATATGGTAGTGTCTACACATTGGTGCCCGTTACAGACCTTCCGACCGATTCTTTGCCATCTTACGCCAACTCCCAAAGGATTAAAAGACCATTAATCTGAACAGACTTTGAAATATGGACTATGTCTCTTGAAGAGGAAACAATGTCATCGCACAGTTAAACAATATCTTGGCACAGAGTCAAACTGTTTTTATAAGTGCGAGAGTTAAATCTGAGACTCTAAATATGATAATTAAGACATGAATTCTATTGATATAAGATCAAAACTTTTGGCTCTTGAAAGTAGGTCCTTCAGATCATAAATCCCAAGATTCAATGGACCAGAAAATTCAACCGGTGACTGAAGTTGTGTGGTTATCTGTAGTCGAGTAACAGGCATGTGATACGAAGGTCAGAGGAACATGTCGTGGGGACAGTTTTGAAAACGATTAATAAAGAAGTGTGGTAGAAGAAGTTATGCTGCGCCTTACCAAGCGGGATATGGGCAGTAGTATAAGAATGATAAATCAGATAAAGTCTAATAGTGATGTTAATTATCCGGATGATACTGGCGCCAAAATAAATAATCGGAAGAGACAGAAAACGTCGCTGTAAGCTATGACAACTGCCAACTATCACAGCAACGTGTCCCGGAATGTCAATGCGAGATAGTCAAGGTCGGTTTCGTCAACGGCCGTCAGATCTTGACTTGATAATGTTTCAGGGACAGGTGCACTGAACGTTTGTCAACTGTTTAGTCTGGTTTGGTCCCATGTAAGGGTTCTGTCTGTCATTTGATAAAAGAGAGTCCATGGAATTTTTTGCCCATTCTACTCCGTAGAGATCCACGTTTTGGTACGATTAGCTTCAACTTTCTGACTAAAATCACAATCATAAATATTTATACATATATCAACGGCAGCATCATCAAGAATTACTAACTGGAAAGGAGAGTAAGCTGTCTTAGATAAGAGGGTCCTGAACAAAGACTAATGGTCCTGAACAACCTGAATTACACATCACCCGGATCACCATGTAAAATTGTTTTATGGACTAACGTTTTTTACTTTTTTGAGCTGCTTATGACCTGATGAGCCGCCCTAGAAGACATCTGGCTTCCACCAACCTGCTGGGCTCCCATGGTGGAAAATAGGCTATTCCCTGTCATAGATTGAAGGTTTGTGTCCCAGCAGTAAGACCGTTGCTGGTGGGCCTATTATGACCTGATCGATAAAGCCGTGAATAATTCAACATTTGCTGATTAATACACTCTAGAAATCTTAAAAGTTTAAACATATAATGATTAGTTAATTGAAAAGTTTGGCATACATGACTAAGTAAACTATGATGATGGCGCAATACACCGATGAAGTTTATCTTGCAAATATTTGCCATAAAATTATGAAAGACGATGCCGCCTGAGAAATTTAAGTAATTGAATTTGGATTGGATCGAACTATCGAAGCTTCCAATATCCATGCAATAATTTTGATGGATGGCTTGCACATGGCTCGGGAACGTTCTCTTTGGCAATTTATTGAAATGGCCTACTTTTAAAAGTGGTATATTTTTTTAATGATTGCTGTTTTTTTGAGAATAAAAGGCTTTGTGATACAATTGACATGTAAAACGCTGAAACATTTACGCCAAATCGACAAATACAAATTCAGATAGCGTAATTTAAGCATCATCAGCGTACAATTTTCCCAGTGCTGTGTGACTGAGCCCTCGAGAGGGAAGTAACATGAGCCCAGTGCGGGTCCGTGGACATCATGTCTTATTTTTGTTTCTATTCAAGCAGAGGCACGAGGTGCATTCTACTAATTTAAAAATCGAACAGTAACATTGATCGTGAGCTGTTTCAACCATTTGAAGATGCCACTTCAAAGTAAATTGGGAGCAAGACAGTAAAACAACAATTATCACGAAACCGCCGCAAGAAATACAATTACCCTTGAAACTAGGCTAGTTTATTTACAAGTTAGCAACAACTTCGACAAAGAGGCAAACGGTTACAGTTAAGCCTGAACAAAATGCCTTTGTAAACCAACATTTGCATAACACAGACGAAAATTTTAGTTTTTTTTTTGTTTTAAAAATAAAAGGCTTTGAATATGGACGAGTAGACGTTTGTTGATGAGTTCATTATGTTATGATGAACAATTTGCGTCAATGACTGGTGTGGAAAAAATGTGGGTTGTTGTGAATCAGTTTGGATTCTGCGTGTAATTTAGGTACAGTTTTGTTAACGTTGGCTTGTAATTTTGTTGTAGTACGGATGAAAGGAATATGGAGATTATGAAGTATGAACCTAGTTTGAATGGAAACAAGTCTATGCGTTGATTGCGTTGTTTTATGTAGTGAATGTATTGAATAATTCGTTAGTTTCTTGGAATTTGCTACGATCCGACGCATTCGTACGCAATTTTGGTCCTTCTGCCCGAAATAACATTGAAATAGCAATAGATTATGTTTTTGCAATTAAAATTACCGCTTTCAACTTCATTGGCGGATCATTTCTGCCTGCATTATTGAATCAATGACTCAACTTCATTTTCATCATACTTCTAACTGAAGAGCCTCTCGATCTGCTTAAAACCGGCTGTACACAAACAGCTTGTTCTCAAAACTAGGTAGATAAACAAATGTGTGGCTGGCATTGGTCGGGGCGACCCAAAACCGCGGCCTAGACACAGTGCGCAGAAATAGCCGCGGTGACACTCCCGCGCATCTCCGTCGGCGCACGCTGCGGGCGTCGCTACGGTAATGCTGTGATTTATGATTTATGGACTTTCTTTTTAGATACTGCTCATGCGTTGAATGTATAGGTTTTAATAAAAAAAATTAAAAAGATTATTTTGAAATCAACACAAAGGCATTATTTTTGGCTGCTTTCCTTCTGAAGCTCAAACCATTTAATTGAAGTAAACTTCTTACAGGGACTTTGTCAATAAGTCGGTCTCTTATAAGTACAAAAAGTGGAAGCTAGATGTCCGATTTTTTTTCTAAAAATCATTTTGGTTCTAATATCAAGACTATTGTACCCGACTGCGTCAGAAGGAGGGTAATGTTGTGCCTGTGAATAACACATTGCCTTATAATAAAACCATATTTTTATGAATGTGGACGAAACCGAAGGAGCATGTAAGTATCGTAGCAGGTGGCATTCAGTACTTTCTGCCTACCCCCAAAGAAAGAGAAGAAGGCTTGAGCTGATGTATACATGTAAAACTAATCTGACCGATGTATGGTCCATTGATACGATTTTATTTAGACTTCTTTTTTTATCCTACAAACACGATGGCAGACCTCGTAATACATACAAGAAGGCCTTAACTTTTAACGTAGCTAGCCCATAGTGATACGACAGGGGACATCAAACAATTTGTCAATATTGGGCACGGCTCGTAAGACAATAATCTCGTTTAGAGGCCGCCTACACTCTTACGTGTACCAACATTGACCATAGATTAATAGGCAGATGTGTCTATGCTTATTGTGAAATATCAAGCAGACCAGAAATTTGCAAGAGGCAATCCTATTACTGGGCCATCACTGGGTACTAACTTTGCACGACAGAGTCAGATTGTCATCATAAGCTTCATTGGCAGCATTGTTCTAACCGCTGGTTACTATAAACCTCCATTTTGTGTCATACCGGGGAGGCTCAGTGCAAGTCTCATCCATGTCTTTCCCGCGATCAACTGTACTTCTGTAAGTCGCTTACCCGTCTGTCTGAACGGGGAAGTACCACCATCATTTCCCTTTTCTGCCGGTATGTGGCGATCTTGTGTCCCAGTTCGAATGGTTTAGCTGCCGGTGTGATGGCCCACTAGGATGACAGCAGACTTGTAAAATGAATCTAATATCGACTATTGCCGTTATCCGTGCCTCGAAAAGCACGCTAAGCCGTTGGTCCCGGCTGTCATTTGTAGATCATTGACAGTCGTTACAGGTAGTCCCTAGTGGCCCGAAAGTCTGACAACCAGTTTTACTAAGGGGTATCGTATTACCCAATCCTAACTGGGTTGTGGAGGTCAGATAGGCAGTCGCTTCATATAAAATACTGTATTCAGCTGCATGCGGTTAGACTGGAAGCCGACCCCAACATAATTGGCAAAAGGCTAGGCAGATGATGATCGACTGTTGTCACTAGCGACGATGATAATTTACCGTCAAAACCCCAACTCCACAACTTACAAATAGTTTAGTAAGGTGTATATTGTCTGTTTTGACGTCTAAAAACTAGCGTCCATACCCAAGTTTCGATTCCCATCACGTTACCGGTGATAGGAAGATGTAGGCACACTGGCGTTCACTCAGACCCGGACACCTATGCATGCATTTCAATTTATGACCACATTCAAACAATGAAGGTTCGTGTTGAAGCATATAAATGAACAGGTCTAAACTCTTTATTACCTAGGAAGGTACGAGGCGCCATTTCTGTTACAACAGCTTTCACTCAGGTGATTGAAATATGAATTGAGCTTCCCTAAAGGGATCGGTAGACGCACTCAATAAAGTGACACTATAAACAGTGGCAGTTGTAAGTAATAAATTGTAAACGAGTATTGGCACAAAATGGGCGCGATTCCAAATTCCTACGTCAGGATTGCATCTGTAATTTACTCTGCCTAAGAAATGCTATTCAAAAGTTGTTATTGCCTGTGAAAACTTACAATTTCACTTGACTTGAATGGCGAAGTGTGGATTTAGCTGCTTAGGACACCGCTGAAGAGACACAGGCGTGATGTTATTTTGATAAAAGTATAGGTATCAGCAGGGTGGTGGGAGTCATAGGTCTCAAGTTCGAACCCAAGACACGCACCTCTGATTTTTCGGATTCATGTGCATAAGCATAGCATAAGCATAATCAGCCTTGAATGTTCCCACTGCTGGGACACAGCGCCTCCTCTCTAGAGAGATAATGGGCAAGTGTATCTCTTCAGCGGTGTCCTAAGTAGCTAAATCCACACTTCGCCATTCAAGTCAAGCGAAAAATTGTCTACCACGCGGGCCCAGTGCGGGTTGGTAGATGTCACATGTCTTCGAATTTTTGATTCTAGGACATGCCGGTTTCCTCACGATGTTTTACTTCACCGTTTTTGAGAGCAGTGGTGATAAAATAAATTACAAAAAGTAACTATTCGTAAGTCGGGGCCGCCACCACTGGGCCACCGCTGCTCTCTGCGGATTCATGTGCGAATTGTGAAAAAACGAAATGAGAGAAAACTGCACGGAGAGAAGAGTGGAAGGCTATGGGGGAGACTTTTGCCCAGCAGTGGGACAAATCAAATCAAAATCAAAGCATTTATTTCAAGTAGGCCAATTACAGGCACTTTTGAATTGTCGAAACAAAGACAACAATGAAATGTAGCTACAGTCCCAGTCACAAGGCATAAAAACTGTGAAAGTACTGTAGTTGCCCATTCCCTAACGTAGATCTCTATGGAGAAGAACGGGCAAGAAACTCCATGGACACTCTTTTAAATCAAAATATTGTTACAAAATCTGGTTACATCATTCATGTTGAGATTATACATATATGTGAGAACGATGTACAAAGACGTGCACATTAAGAGCGTCCAGAGTAAAAGGTAAAACCAACAATTTAAAAATAAAGTAATTAAAATAAACCGTGGCAGCTAAGAAATGACCAGTCCCAACTGACAGCGCCCGTTCACGAACATGACGCATGGATCAGCGCCATTCAACTCAACCATATTGAAGGGAATTAAATGACCCGACACACCCGCCACCATCAGCGAGACATTTGAGTGAGCATGACATTCTCTCAGCCACCAGGACACATTCAGGTCAATGAAAGATAACCCAATATAAATGGGAGCTTTACAGTACATAGTACTCACACATGTGTGTTATGCAATTATATAATTCTAGGAGATGGAATCTATACATTGCAAGGATATTTTTACAATCTTCAGCAGCTTCCACAATAATTGAAATGGTAATAAATTAGTTTGCACACGATGTGGAGATAAAACAGATAAGATATACAATTCAACCCCTAAGTTTCCAGAAGAGAAACAAGAAAGAAAATATGTATATATATATATATAATTAAAGAATTAAAGGGGGAGCATCTCTTCCAAACAATAAAATCTTAGTTCGTGAGCCCAAGTGGCTGTGGAGCAGGACCAGCATTGAGCCATGCATTTTTATCTACGAGATAGTCTTCCAACGTATAATATGCTCGTTTACATAGTGTGCGTTTTATGCATGTTTTAAATTTCTTCTCATTAAGTTGTAGAATGTCAAGTGGTATTTTATTGTAAAATTTTACACAGTACCCCATAAAAGAAGTGCGTACTTTTGACAATCTGAAACGTGGCTGATCTAATTTGTCCTTATTTCTAGTATTGAAATTATGCCTGTCGCTTATTTTACTAAAAAGATGTCTATTTTTCCGAACATACATAATGTTTTCATAAATATATTGACAAGGTACCGTCATGATGTTAATTTTTTTAAACAATTCTCTTAGAGACTCGCGTCTGCGTAGGTTATAGATGGCTCTTACAGCCCTCTTTTGCAGAATAAATATTGAGTCAATATCTGCAGCCCGTCCCCACAGCAGAATACCGTAAGACATGATGCTGTGGAAGTAACTAAAATAGACCAGTCTCGCGGTATCCACGTCTGTTAATTGCCGTATTTTACGGACAGCGTAAGCGGCTGAACTTAGCCGCCCTGCAAGTGCTGTTAAGTGAGGACTCCATTGCAGTTTCGAGTCAAGCGTAATCCCCAAGAAAACCGTCTTATCGACGAATTGTAGTATTTCCTTGTTCAATACAACGTTACATTCGCTACTTCTTACATTCGGTAACGCGAATCTTATACATTTACTTTTCTTCTCATTTAACACCAAATTATTTACAGTAAACCAGTTATGAATCTTAAGCATAGCGTTATTTACGTCATCAATATCTTGTGCACGTCTATCTACCTTAAAAATCAGTGATGTATCATCAGCAAATAACACCATTTGAGGTCGACTTTTCAGCAACTGAGGTAAATCATTTATGTATACTAGAAATAGGAAAGGACCCAATATTGAGCCTTGCGGTACCCCCATTTTTACTTTTAATCCTAATGAATTTACGCCATTTATTTGTACATGCTGCATTCGATCATTTAAATATGATTTCACCAAGCTAAGTGCTTGTTTTCCCAGTCCGTAATGCTCAAGTTTTAGCAACAGTGTGTCGTGATTCACGCAATCAAATGCCTTGGATAGATCGCAAAAGATGCCTATTGCATCCTTTGCCTCTTCCCATGCATTAAAGATGTGCTTTAGTAAGGTGACACCGGCGTCAGTAGTGCAACGACCTTTGGTGAAACCATACTGTTGATCATGCAGGATGTCATTCCGATTAAAATGATAGAGCAATAGAGGCTAAGTAAAAAAATGTGTGTATTGTATAATTATCACTTGCATCGGTGAAAGAAAACGTCGTGAGGAAACCAGAATGCTTGAGAGATATTTCTCGACGACATGTCAACCCAAGTCAGAGGCCCATAAAACGGGCGGTATAAAACCCTCGACATCAGGTTAGGCACTAACCACACGATAAAGAAGAAGCAGGGTGGATACAATATGTTAAACCCAATGCCGTAAATTTATTCTCTTAATCTTAAATCCTCCCAAATTATTCTGAGATGATTTGAGGAACCCATAGTAATTGGTCCTTTTTAGGGTTCCGTAGCCGAATGGCAAAAAACGGAACGCTAGATACGTCATATCTGTCTGTCTGTCCATATGTCACTTCCACTTTATTCCGTTTCCCCCTCTATTTTTTAGAAATTAGAGGGGGAAACGGAATAAAGTCCAATAAGTACACCTGCAAGTAAGTAAGTAATCCTACACTGTGATCAAATGTAGGATTGTAGAACGTAAAAAAAACTTTCAACGAAAATTGGTTTGAATAGGACTTGATGTTTAGTTTTTGAGATATGCATTTTTTCATAAAACTGCAGCAGTAAAAAGTTTTGTTTTTCATTACAATACTATGAAAAACACATTTAGTTTTGCTGTTGAATGTAATAGGTACAACTTATGAATGAGACTTCAAAATATTTTTATTAAATTATTGGGTGCTATGAAACCCTGTGTGCGTGTGAGTACGACTCGCACTTGGCCGGTTTTCAATAAGAACTGCAGTACAGACATTTTAATTCCCTGCGTTTCATTACTTGTCAGTACGTCTGTCAGTAAATTAGTTGAACAGCTGACGATCTCAAGCGGGTTAGACAATCTTGCGGTCTCCGAGGTCGTCTACATGCGTCTCAAACATTTGAGCATAGAATAATTTATTGTGCAGAGATGGGTAAATGTGTTTATCACTTTTATAGTAGGGAAGGTGAGTTGTGTGGTCCTGAAACTTAGGTTAGTTCACGATTAATGAAAAGTGAAGCATTTTAAAGGAAATCGTTGAAATGTATATATATATATATAAGATACGGTAATTAAGTATGCATAAGATATTTTTTGACATCCATGTGAAGCACATCATTTTCGCCTTCTGCAAAGAAAGAACAGGGTTCTAAATATTTTTTCAATGAATTAGTTGTTGTGAGGATCGAAGCAAAGGCCTTATTACTACTGTTCCGTAGTTAGCAAGCTTGACTTGTACGATAACTTCCACTAAAAAAAAAAATAGGCATCCAACAATAAACCACAGAAATGGGAGATGTTCGCATGGCAGACTTCTCCCATCAACTTGATCTATGGATCAAAAAGATGTTGTCTCTCAGAGGTCGCATGCGCATGTAGGACGTTTTCCCTTTCTAAGTGCATCTACATTATATAGTAGTAAGCTTTAAATCATGTTCACCATCAAACAGAGAGTGGGAATGGCATTGAACCCACGTCACATTAAATCTGATAGGTTTCGTGAGAATCCGTATAAAATAATTATGATTTATCGAATGGATCAGCATCCGTTAGAACTACCCACCTACAAGTCTATCGGCTGTCAATCTATTCGTTGAAAGTTTGCAAAAACTAAGAAGTCCGGACCTGTTAGACATTACTCTTTTGTTTAAAGTATGACTAAAATAATAATTGCCTAATGCATTAAAATATTGAAAAGAGTACTGGAGTCAGAATAATTGGGAGTTCTTCTTTGGTATATGGCCACGTTAATGTTAATCGTGGCGTAAAGGGGACATAAAAACACCACGTTTGCATGTCCTCTTTACGACAGGTTTAAGGATCATGCTGGAGTGTCCAAAATGGTGTGGTCTGGTCGTGAGCACCGCATTAACACTGAGCGTCGGAAGGACCTTTATTTCTCTATTTTATTTTGAGTTAACAAAAGTCAAAGTCAAAGCATTTATTTCAATTAGACCATTACAGGCACTTTTGAAAGTCAAAAACAAAAAAGCTAAGCTACAGTCACAGTCACAAGGCATAATAACTTGCGAAAGTACTGTAGTTGCACATCCCAAATCGTAGATCTCTATGGAGAAGAATGGGCAAGAAACTCCATGGACACTCGTTTTAAATCAAATGATCGAACAATTTAACTACCAGAGTTTGGAGTCGCCACACCCTCTTTAAATCAAAATAAAACATGACTCACCTACCAAAAGTCAAGTTTACTAAAAAGATGTATTTATCAACATACTAGTTACATTTTTATAGCTCACATGCGACACAAGTCTATAAAATGATGAACATCATTTTACCACCGGAATGCAATCATAAAACCTATTTTCATAGTGTAATGAAAATATTCTCCAAAATTACGGAAATCTAAGCAGTAATAGCAACGCGGGATATTTTGAAGATAGTTTAGAGTTTAGGGCGCGCGTACAGTTGCGGCAAAACAGTCTTAGACAACAGATTTATATGAATAGCCTCTTGTAACGTACCTCATTAACACCATCCACAGCCATACCTTATCCACTGCTGGAATTAGGCCTCTCTTTGCTCGTTAATATCCAGGGTCTTGTGCCAGCTACAACAAAGGGTTTACCCAAGATGGCAACAATTTCACCTGCCCATCTAGACGCCGAATTAAAATACTCAAAAACAATCAGGCAAAAAATGGAACATTTCGGTCCGAAATATGGTTAGGTTATATCAGAATTTTGATCAGCCTTACCCAGGTTTTTCCCGCGATGTTAACAATTTTCTTCTGCCAATTCCACAGCCAAAATTTAAATACTCAAACACAAACTGAAGTTTCGAGTAAGTTCTGGAACAATTAGGCAAAAAAAAAGAAACCTTCAAGCCTGAAAATGGTTAGGTACAGACGCCAGCACATCAAGCTATTACAAGCTGTCAAATTTCTTCAGTAGATTTTCAACTTTATCGCTGAAGCATTAGGTTCAAGAGTGATTGGGAAAATTTGTCAGTTTCGCTACGCTTGATGTGCTGGTGTCTGTACAACAAAGTTTTGAAATTTGGTCCTTTAGTCCGCAAAGTAAACACCTGCGTCAACATTAAACAACGAATCCGAATTCCTTGACACAACCCATTAGCCAATACGTCCGTCATGGGAAAATCGCAAACACACAGATTGTATAAAAGCCAGTAAATACAGGAAACCATTACGCCGCGTCGTAAACGAGAGCGGACAGTACACATTGGATTCGATCCGCGGCTCGGCAGTATCGTCTCCAGGCGTTCAAACGATAATCGTGTCATCTATAAATTGAAGCTGTTTTTAATCATAATTTCCTGTTTTTTTTTTATAAAATACGAGTTTGTTTGAAGTTTAAGTGGAATTGTGATTTTATATCGTGAAAAATGAAGGATTTGGAGCATAAGGTATTGTTTTAATTTTTTTTCCAAATGTTACCGTACTAGTTATAGAATTATCTAGTTCTGATTAATCTATTAATTACTCAGTATTATGGAATATATTTGTGTCTATTTATAGAAATAAGAGTGCAAGAATATGTATGTAGTTGTCAGGCAGGATTTTGAGATTCCCTGAAGTGTCAATTAAGATTTGGGTCGTTAGTGTTCGGTTGTCACGCCCCAATAAAATTCTAGGAATAATGTTGATTCACATTGACATGGAACCCTAATCAGTGGCGGTGGTGCGAATATTAGAATCATAGGATAATTGTGAAAGATAGATCTTTTGTCCCTGAAATTTCAAAAGTTCTAAAAGATGAAAGGTTGGATATGATAATATACTCATATAATCGACCAAAAATGTATATTCTAGACATTAATTTATTATACACATATAGAACGAAAATTGAATATGCCAGAAGAAAAAAATCTGCGCTATTTCCTATCATATTTTAGGACACCTATTTCTGTGAATGCTATCACCCATACAATCACAAGAATATTTTTGCATACCTACTATAAATTGACGAGCACATGGTGAAAGTGAAATTGTGTGAATTATAATTAGCTAATGGGGTTTTTGAGCTTCCATTGATGCCAATTGGCCTTTGGTCAAAACTTATTGTTGTCATTATTAACCAAATGCTTTAGTACAATTTTACTAACGGTGTTAAATACGCTAATAACTCTATCTCTAACATTTTTCTCCTGTTGTTGTACATTTTTGGTCTAAAAACATGCTGTTGCTTTTGGTCCTAATGTCCACCACTATTTTGTGAAAGGCTAAGTAACAATGAAAATCTTTAACACTTTTATAATAATCATAATCTTCTTGCACTGCTAAATTGGTTTTAAACCAACAACAGCAACAAAAACAAAATGTATTTTTGTTTAGCCCCTAAACAATTACTTACAACGGTGTCTATGATTTGTGCACCAAATTTTTTGAGACCTTACTCCAGATTATGATTGCATTGTAACCTTGGACCCTAAAAGGTTAATAAAACCAAATGGGTATGGCCATAATACTGAAGCATCAGAACTTATCCAATGTATTCATATAGTTTCTGTGTGTTTCTGTTTTCTTTCTTTCTATCCAATATCTCCAACCAGAACCACAACGAGACCAACTTGCAAGGGTTAGCAAGTACAAACTGAAAAGTACCTATACAGTACCTCATACATCTTTCCCTCGTACATCTTTGCCGTCATTTAGTTAGATACTAGATATTGCGCACCATAAAACGGATAGGTAGCCACTTCATACAACTATTAATGAAGGTAAACGTCAATAGTCTGCAACAATGGACCACCAAATTTAATGTTTTAGAAAACAAAATATTAAACCATAATTTTCTCCCATTCTAGCCCCCACCGATCCCCGGTATGCGTCCCCCACTCGGCTCGCCCGGCGGTCCAGTGCCGACCCCCAAGTCGTCCATGGGCTTCGTGATGCCGATATACACCATTTGCATCATCGTCTTCTTCGTCTACACCCTTAGCAAGGTATGTAACATCAACGTTGGTTTGTGTAGAACCTTCAACACGATTATTCGGATGTTGCAGCTTTAAAGATGTAATGAATATTATGCATGTCCATTGTCGAAACAGCCACACTGCAGGCTGATTAACTTGACTGACGCATTAAACTGGAAAAGGAGCATACAATAAATGTCACTTTCAAAGTTTGAAAGATAGATGTGTGTTTCGTCGTCGAGTCGTCTAACATGATGCACGGCAAACGCAATAACATTCCATTTTCAATATATCATATTGCCCCTAGCTGCTTTACGAAAATCGTCGCCAAGTCTAGATCAAAATGAATATCATAATCTTCCTTCAGATTCTATTCAAGCGTACCGGATCCTCCTCCCCGTACGAGTCCATCACTCCAGACCCTCAGTTCAGGAGACGAGTGTTCAGGGATGACTCTAGAACTACACCTGATAAATTGGGTAAGTTTCCAAGTTTATTTTTTTAACCATAACTATACATATAACCACATTTTTTTGACTTTCATATCCGATTATTTGACAAGATTGTCACAAAGGATCTATTAATTCTACGTATCTATCGTCGGAATGTGAAAACCACAGATATGGTCTGGATGGCAGAAGTTACACAAGGAGAACCTATAGTTACAGACGAAGAAGTTATAATTGCTATATTGTTCTGAAGGCAGGACTAGTGCGATTTTTTTAAACTGACAAAACTGACCTCAGACGCTTTAAAATAAATTGACACAATTTGTGTTATCGATTTTTGCTATCATACGATGCTTTCAGTACAAATAATTTTACTGCAAAACTAATATACGAATAGTTATAAAAAGTCACACTAAGCCCTCTGAATGAAACAGTTTGTAAAAGAAATCCAGCTACGAATACTTCTATGAACTTTTATTAAATCTTTAGCAGATTTTAAGATAAAGTTTAAATTAATATAAGGTCGTTAGCACTTTAAACTTTTCTAACCAAAATACTCTTGCGCATGCAGGACCAAAAGAGCGGGACACAAGTAAGTTACATGTTGTTTTACGTAAATTTCTGTGTTAAAAGGAAAATAGCGATACAATCGGGTGGCAGTTCATTAGTACTGAAATAATAATGCGATTTGATAAAGTAAACTGGGTTTTATAAACAATGTAACTCATGGCTATAGAAAAATAAATGAGAATACTCCCTATTGGCTGTACATTTTTGTGGTTATGTTGGTATGCAGTGGGTAAGGGCCATCAACGGTCAACTTGTTACCATAGATTTAGTACTTGATTCTAGACTCGCTAGCGTAGAAATTTCGCTTCGGTTAGTTTAAAAAAAACATCTGCTGTACCAAACATTTATTGATTTACACTTTACGCTCATAAAAGTACTACCGAGTTCTCTGACGGTCGACCACTTTCCAACCTTATTACTCAGGGCATAAGGGTGAAAAGTGGCAGACCGTCAGTACTCGAAAGTTTTAAGCATTCCCTGAACGCCGGTCGACCAAGGGTAGTGGAGAGATGATATGGCAGATGCATTGTTTGTGTAGTTTTTTTTTTGTAATCCTAAAAAATTAATCATAATACATGCCGGACCTTGTAAGCACTGTATAAAACCGCATTCTTTTTTAAATTTTAATAACCCACGTTAAATATCTACTCTGGGGGGTAAGGAATCATGTACTGAATTCATGGTAATTCAAAGCGCGCCGATATCCTTGTTTATAGTTGTATGTTTGTAAAAGCATCTAACACAAAATTACACGCAAACATTATGAATTAGATGCAACAAATTGGCACAGAGCACTTAGAAAAGCAGCAATATCATTCCAAAACTTCGCTCATCTATCAAATCAAATATATCTAGTAGGTTTACCTACTGTGTTCTTGGTATTGCTGTGAAAGAAATCACTTACGATGATCGTTAAGTAGTAGATCGTTGTGTATGTGTTACTGAGATGCCAATGCTAATGGATTGACATGACTACGTGTGGTTACGTAGTTAGAGGAGTACATTCACGAGCACTGATATGTATACACTATACACATAACATAATCAGTATAACATATCAGCACTGATAGCCAAAAGCCTAGTGGTGTGAACGTCGGACTGCCTAGTAGTAGGTCATTAGTTCGAACCCCAGACACGCACCTCTGATTTTTCGGATTCATGTGCGTATTGTATAATTTATCACTTGCTTCAGTGAAGAAAAACATCGTAGGAATCCAAACCAGCATGCCTGAGAGATATTTCTCGACGGCATGTAAAACCAAGTCAGAGGCCCATTGGGCAGCATAGCAAAAGTGTGATACCAGGTTAGGCAAAAAGCACAAGAAAGGAAAACACACCATATGACGTTACTGCGGCCTCCTCCTTCAAGGGGGACGGGATACCGCTGTAAATCAACCACGCGGGCTCAGTCTGGGGTGGTAGACGGCACATGTCTTCGAATTTTTGGTTCTAGATCTAGGATATACCAATATCCTCACAACTTTTTCCTTTCCTGGATGTTTACATTTAAAAACTAAAAAAAACGGATTTCTTGTCTCCTACTGTATTGATTGTATTTTTATGTTTTTACGAACACATATTATTAACTATATTAAAAGACATACTATGATGAAATAGATCTGAATGTTGAAATCGTTATTCCACAATAAAATGGTTTTTGAATTTTGCTAAGTGCATACATATAAATGCTCATGACTGTACGTTTACATACACAGTAACTACATACAAATAACTTATTTTCGTATTATGTATTTTTGTAGATCATCAATTAAGGCGTGGTTTAACATCTACTTGTGACGTCACGTGTTTTTAACATATTGTGTTCTATATTAAAAGGGTTAAGGTTACTTTTTCCATGAAAAATCAATTCAATTCAATCTGGGGGTTCATTTTTCCTAAATCTTTATATGCTTGTATCCGGTTTCTGACTTAAGAATTTGGTGAGTAGAACTGGTCAATCTGTACTTTAGCATTAACAGAAATTTTAAAGAAGAGTTTGACAAAATCTCAACTTCAAATCAATAAAGAAACCTGGTGTTAGTAGTACCTACTTTGCAATCGATTTTCCTGCAATATCCTTTCGATCTAACAACGCAAGTAAGTATAAAACACACCATACTAGGCTAGCTAGGACCAAAGCGATTATTTTTCCATTAAGACCAAAAAAATTCCGTATAAAAGCACCAATGACCCAATATTGTGGCTCGATGCTCAGGGGACGTGGAGTTGGAAGCGCTGAGGGCTCGACTGGCGGAGACCGAGCGCGCCATGCAAAGGATCGTCAGCCAGCTGGCGCAGCGCGACGCGGTATATATGGCGGATAGTGGACTGGCCTGGGGTTATCGGGCTTGGAGCTTTATTTACTATGGGAAATCGTTAATATTGGCAATCTATCAATGACAACGATCCTACATTCATTTAGGAATCCTGACAATTCTTGGGGATCCTAATTTCACACAAGAATTTTTGTTGGACTTTGGACTACTTTTCATCAACGTCAAGTTAATTTGCAGAAAATATTTGCACTTAAACAGTATTCTAAAAAGTTAAAACCAAGGCGACTGGTACTGTTGTTTGCCTACGAGTAATCCTTTTAGAAACACCGGATTCGCTTGCAAAAATAAGAACATCGTCCATGTATACAAATTAACTTAAACGAGCCACCCCATCGGCCAGTTCATCATATCTGCAGGATTCCTTCGTTTTATAAACCGTAATATTTAGATGTGTACCTAGCAGCTTGCGGCATGGTGACGGTTGAACCCTTTTCTAGTTGTCCGGGTTGTATCTTGACTTGCAAATACGACTGCGATGCATCCAAACGATTGTGGAGTCTAATTTCTTACAAATATAGTTTTAACTCCTCTATGTTTAGTTTATAGAGTGGATTTTTGGAGGTAGAATAATGGTTTCGTTCGAGTTTGATGTCCTGTTAACATTGTTAAACGTCTAAGGATCCCCATAACATAGTATTGTGTGAAGTATTTATGTTAAATGTTGATTTTAGTTATAATAAAAATGATTCCATTTGTAATTTGTGTCTTCATAACGTTGTGTTTATTATCAAAGATGGACTGTGAAACGAATAACGACAATGTGTTATTTGTGAAAATTGATTATAGAATGGCCCAAATAAGTATTTCCTTTTTAAAAGGGAAAATGTTATAATTATGATGCTGACAAAGCTATTTTGATTTATTTGCAAATACTTATTATTTTAAATCTTTTACCAAATCCTGACTTGAGTAGTTTTCGAATATTTAATCAGGTAATCCTTGGAGATAAAAATTAAATTAAAGTAATCGATTATCAAAAATTCACTTTATAAATACGGCCATGTTGAACTCCCGAGTTAGCGCATAGTATGATTTGGCGCACGTCCAGCATTGGAGAGCATGCCCAATCGTCTGATGCATCCCGTTTATTTTCGTCAGTGTCCTTCGTTGTTTGTTTTTATTATGTCTATTTTTACTCTGGTTTCGTTTTTAATTTGGTTTTCTGCTAAAATTATTTGAGATTCATTCATGAGTTATTGGAAACAATAGTTTTGTATTCAATGAGAATAATTCAGGTTAAAAATAAACCTTACTTATAACTGGAGTCGCTTTCATATTTTATACCGACTTTGATTTGCCAAACTATGTTACTCTTTTCATATTTAGGAAATATTCGCAACTTGAAAATACTAAAACAAATTACAATTTTTCAAACTATATTTATAACAAGGCCACGAACAAAATCATTAATCCAATGGCCTTGAGGCATTTTAACAAATGAAACATTCAGAAATGTTAATGTAATGACGGCAATACCCCGTCAGTTTTGAGAATATCTATCAATACAACTTGTCCAAACAAAAATTAGCCTATAATGTTCCCACTGCTGGGACACTGGCCCCTTCCTTGACAGGGAACTTGTCCATACACTGAACTAATATGAATGTTATATGGCACAGTTGTTACCGCCATATCAGGGCTGGTAGCCGAGGTGCAGCAGCAGATGGAGGCGAGCTACGCGCAGAATCAGCAACGACAGGTCAATGCATGTAGCAACCCTACCCGATACAGTCACTCACTACAATTGTTCAGCTGATAATAACGGCGATGAAATGTATAGTATTTTTTTTTATAGCACCGACCGCATGGTGTCGTTTCAGCAAGAAAATTCAAAATTGTTAAAATGCACTGTAACACTATCGCAGATGACAGTAAAACGTGCCGTGGTAAATGTGAATCCAAATCAAAACCATTTATTTTTTACAAGCCAAAATCTAGAAGATGACAATAGATAAATCGCCCAATGGAATATCCATTGGGCGGTTTATCTGTTGTCCCGACACAATACAATCGTGTGGAATTTATTTAGCAACACAATAATCTTTTTTGGTCCTTCGAGCCGGATCGCTACCGCTCAACAAAATGCGGAATACTCAATGCTCTTAGGACTAAAAATATGATTGCGCTGCCAGATAAATGTTTTGAAAATCCTATACATTTCATTAAAACTTTATATAAGTGTTCCTATTGCAGTAAGTGACAATATCTTGGCTCTCTGGTCCTAGTTTCCGAGAAGATTGGACAAGGGAATTCAATAGATTGTCTTGTCTGGTCTCGCTATCTTATTTTTAACCTTGCTACCTAATCCAAAATCCTGTCTTGCTATGATTTTCTGTCGTTTTTATTTGTTGTTTTATTTTTGTTTATTTCAGTTTTATCATCTACCTAATTCTGAAACCACATTAAAATAAAAAATGAAAAAATTTAAACAGTTTTGAGTACCTAATGTAAAAATTTAACTTAAAATGTAAAAGCTAAAAACTGTTCTGAAATATTTAATTTTTTGTTCACGATTTAAATCAAATTACGTTTTAATGTGTAAATCATCATTTAAACTCGCGCGTAACATAACATCAATCGCTCTCATTTTTAGCTTTTGATGTAGGGCATTTCGTCTTCACTACCACAGTATTTCATGCCAATAACTTTGACTTATTATCGCTTTGCTGCAGCTGCAGTTAAAGATTAGCTTTTGCTTTAAAAATAAAACGGACAAAAATCTTTTGACGCGTGGCCAAAATTGGAACTATCGCCGCCATCTTCTTTTTCTATACATTTAGTTATCGACAGCGCCCTGTCAACGTAGTTCTAGCGCATAAAGATCTAATGTACTTGCAGCATTGTACTTGACTTACAATTAGATACAATTCTTGTTGTAAGGTTTAGCCAGTCTTACCATTAAAAAAAAATAAACTTATGGATGATTATAATGTAATTTATCTGAAATAAAAATGAATTGAATTGATTATAATAAAATGTTTAGTAATGTAAAACTGAATATGTCTCTTTTGAGACCTCAGCACCTCATTTGATTCGAACAAAATTAAGACAAAAACCACTTATTTTAAAAGAAGATTGGAATAAAAAATGTGAGTCAGGAATAGAAGAGTAATATTTATTTAAGTGCGCCTCTTGCCCTTCTAAAATGCGCCTCTTTTGACAAGCGTGTTATGTTAAATTCTCAATTTAGAACTTTATTTATATCAGTCTTTGTTTGACTGGGATCTGTACAAGTTATGAGTTTGGCAGGTATTGCCAGCTCGTGCCAAGTATGGCAATACTTGGCACTCGCGCAATTACTTAGTAAAATATAATTTGAGCCACCTCAAATTATATTTTTTGCAATTAATACAGTTCAATTTACACAATCTAAAAGGACATAAGAGTCATGAAACATAAAATACATTGTCTAAAACACCTTATTATTATTTTTATTTTGCAAAACTTGACCTATCGTCTATCAAACCACATTATATTGATTTTATTTTTTCATTGTCTCACCTTCATTTAAAAATCCTATTTTTATACAATACATTTTTTTGCAAACCTCTAGTAAAAATTAGCATGATTTTTTAATGTTTAGTTGTCCATGTGGTCGTCTTTGTCTGTCTGCCTGCACCTCGCCGTCTACTAACAAATTATAATAATACATTCATTACAACACTATTAAATAATAATAAGTAATAATAAACCTTTCGTATGTTAGGTAGACTTTAAAATATAGCAATGAAGAGATATCGGGATAAACTATGCACAAAATAAGGGATTTTCTGTTTTATTTTTTGCTTTTTAGATAGATTTTATTTTGCTGCTGAAATCGGTCTACTGTTAATGATAATATACATACTTAACACGAGAAACAGACATAAGTTATAAATTGAAAGTCTGGATTGCACAAATTCTATCACCAATTCAAAATGTCAGTCACAAATCTGATTTCAGCGGTATAAATAATGTAGGTATTGATGAGATTTTATTGATTGTGCCTTTGCTTAAAAAATACTTTGTAATTTATACTTTTCTGTTTTTCTTTCAATATTTTGTTCTGTAGGCAGTTTACATTTTATAATTTTTCTTTTGTTGAGTGTGTCGTAGTTTTGTTTTCTTTTCTGCATTGCGCTAGATGTAAAAGCGTTGGTTATTTTATTCGCAGCTTCTGAAATACTGAAAAGTAAGCAATCAACGCTTAGAAATATAGAACGCATGAAATTCCTGTAGAAATTGAGATCCTTGTGTTTTGATACAGAAAAAGCGTAATAGGACCTTAATTCTGACTAGCTGTTTAAAATTTACAGGATGTGCAGCAGGATAACCACGCCCGCCCATACACGAACGGGACAATCTTACACAACAGTGGCCCGGTGCATATAGTCGCTAGTGAGTACCGAGAGCCATCTAAGGAGAGCCTAGAAACTGTGAGGGAGAAGGAACCATCTCCTGAACCTGAGAAACCAGTACCTGAACAAACCCCAGAAGATAAAGAACCCACACCGGAACCTCATCAACCCACAGAATCTGTAGCAACAGAGCTAGAGACAGAATCCACTCTTGAAGCAGAAAAGCCTGAAAAAGTTGCACAATCTGCTGAATTAAAAGAAGCGATTGAGGATACAGACCTTGCCAAGGAAGAAAAAGAACCCACATCAGAGGAAGAACCTCAATTAAAGGAACCTTCTCCAGAACCAAAAGAACCTACACCAGAAAAAGAAGTACCAAAACTAAAAGACGATACACAAGACGAGGAAGAAGAATTAGAAGAGGAGGAAGTTGAAGAAGAGATTGAAATAGAAGAGAGTCCAGAAAGAGAACTTAGCAAAGAACGAGAGGTTGAAACTACTGACGATTTGATCAAACTGGCAAGCGATGTAAAAATAGAGAGGAATGGAGATGTAAAGCATACAGAGGACTTCTTAAAAGAGGAAGCGAAAGCTTTAGTGGACCAGAAACAAGAGAAGCAGTCGACACCTGAACTTCTGGAAGAGGCTATTAAAGATGACGATGACCAGGAGAATGCCAGTGTTAAGGTGAGTTCTATTCTCATATACTTTTACTAAGAGAACCGATGATCTGATGAAGGTCGCACGTATCCACTGGATGTGGGAAACAAAGGGATTAGTCACTGAGGCGATATTTAAGGTGGCCTATGTCTGCTGTGGATGTCTTTTGTTTGAAATGATGACTATCTTCTAGGTTTCTGCCATGATTCTGATCATTTTGATTGATACATGGCATACACGTATGCACGTACAGTTCTTTCGATACTTAAGTAGTGTTAGTCAGACCAGGAATAGCTAACTGTAGGCCTTAAAAGTATTTGTTCCGTGTGAGAATCGAATGCGCGACACGCAGCGCAGCAGCCAGTTCAGTCACTACTTTGTGCCGTATTAAATTACATATACGAGGAATTCTAGTGCGTATGTTGCACATGTTTGGCACTTAGAAGCAGATTCTTAACATGCAAAGTTTACCACATTGTAGTTTACATTTTTTATGTATTTCACACTCATCCACGCCGTTTATAACTATGAGATACGTAGAATCAAATTACAATCTTTTTTTTTTTGAGGCTGATAAAAGGCCCAACACTAAAGGTTTTCAATACGGCCAGCCAGTTTCTGCACCAATTTGGATTACTCCTTTTTTCTTTAGAAAATTAATCAGAATTACAATTGTTTCATAGTTATTTTGATCATTCTAATTGTGCATCAGTGTCAAAATCAAAGTGATCTCTATTTTCCCCGGCATAAGCTTCCCATTGGGTTGTCAAAGATAAAATATCTGTTTAAGGACTATATCATTTAAAAAGATTTTTCTTTTGGATTCTACGTATTTCTCGTACTCTTAACGCACACTAGAGCGCACGCATATCACGTCCCCCTCGCACTTAGGTGGTAGGCATGGAGGTGACGGCGCACGCGGCGGACGGCGGCGCGTGGCGGGCGCGGGCCGCGCCGGCCCTGCCCGCGCCGTCACAGCGAGCGGTGAGGCCCTATGTTACAGTCCATATCGTGCAGACCATATATGATAGCGAGTAAAGATGGAGATTCTTTTGTGCGATTTTGGGATAGTTTTTGGGTGGATTCTCAAATGCTTTTCAATTTTAAATTGCTATTGAGTTTCATGCTTTTTTTGACGCTTAGGTGTTTTTTTATTAGTCATTAGTTTACTATCGCTGTTATCTCGACTCGCTCAGTCAAGTAGTTGCAAGCGCAGTCTTGGGTTCGTTTCCCAGGTCGGGCAAAGTGTTATTGGGTTTTTCCTCCACGAATTTCTAAGTAGCAGCTGGGAGTCCGGTATTGTGCCCAATTGAAGGCGATGGCCATCCTGTATGACATGGGACTTAAACATAACTGGTGAAAATTGGTGTTCTTTAGGTACACCTCCGCCTGGCCTTTCTGGGATTATATGCGTGATTTTTGAAAGACTTTAAATACCCGGGCTCCGTTAAAGTCTAAATACTGACTTGACTTGTAAGAGTAAAACAAAAAAAACCGGCCAAGTGCGAGTCGGACTCGCGCACGAAGGGTTCCGTACCATTATCTATAAAAACGGCAAAAAAATCATATCTGTTGTATGGGAGCCCCCCTTAATATATATATATATTTTTTTTTATTAGTATTTTTTGTTATAGCGGCAATAGTAATACATCATTTGTGAAAATTTCAGCTTTCTAGCTATCACGGTTTATGAGATACAGCCTGGAGACAGACAGACAGACAGACAGACAGACAGACAGACAGACCGACAGACAGACAGACACAGACAGACAGCGAAGTCTTAGTAATAGGGTCCCGTTTTACCCTTTGGGTCCGGAACCCTAAAAATAAAAAATGAAATTTACAACATAATTAGGTATTCTGTTGGACTGTCAAAAAGTACAAAATTTTAATTATTTAAGTTTATTTAACTCTTCTCTTATAAATAGGAATCTCCACCTTTAATAGCTTTCAATGGTGTTACAATAATTTTATTATTTATTCCTTTATGTTTATTTATTTCTAATTGTTTAATAAACTTTTCATTCATTAATTTAAATGTTATTTGTTGTCGTTGTTCTGTAGTTAGTGTATGGTAGATAGTTCTTTTGCTTCACATTCCAATGCTTCAAGGTATGTAGCTCAATTTGTTTGCTCAATCAAGGGACATCAGTTACTTATGTGAGTTTGCGCCATTTTTGTGTTTGGTTTTAAGAGTAACATTTCATGTACCGTCAGGGAAATAAATTGGCGACGGCAAATTGACACCACACGTCAATTTTCCGTGTTATAGCCTTTTCATACAACTGTCATAGAATAACAGTTGTAATTTGAATTTAAGGACTTTTTATATTGGTAAAATTAGCTTAACAATTAATTTCCCTGATCATTTTGAACCTTCCCGAAATCGAACTTTTTCAGCGATAATTAAAAAAAACAGCTGTTACGTACAAAAATGCAATACCTACACGGTCAAAATGTATGGAACAGCTGTTTTTTGTGGGAGGGGGGGGGGGTTCAGAATGACTTATTGAAAAAGTGGTAACCGTTTGCGCGTCGGTATCCCTGTATTTTTAACAATGTTACAAATTGAATCTACATAATTGTTTAATAAGTTACTTACCAATGGATGCCCACCTCACTTTGATTAAGGTTTTTGCGCTAGTACTGACTGATGTTCCTACAATAATAAATTTGAAATATCGTAGAATAAAACTGCTTGCATTTCTTCTTTTATATTTTGTTTTACTCTTTTTTATAAATAAATCGATTATTTTGAATATGAGCAGTTTTATTTTAACGTTTCTTTGACTAATGTCTTACACATTATAATCTTAATAATTCACAATATAAAATGCTGACATAGTACATGAACTCGTCTCATACATTGCACACATAAATCATACTTACACACTACCTAAGTGTGCCAAGCTCTACGCATGTCTTGTATGAAATCGACCTTCTTAATTCAAATAATAAATTATTTTCAAACACCTGTCGTATTAAGTTTTTTCTAATTTATCTATTTTCTTTGATCACTCGCTACCGAAATAGTTAAAAAAAAAGGAAAAAAAAGATGTATTCTCAAATTAATGAGACAGCAAAGACAGCGTTCGTTGGGTGGTTATTTAACAATAAAATTGTTATGTCAGGTAAGGTGTTATGGAATAAAATTAAATATTAAAACATTGGCTGGAACCTTGAATATTTAACAGACTGAGAATGACATACATTTTACCTAAATATTTTGTTTTATTTTAGCTGTAATCAATAGCAGAGAGAGGCCGGCAGAAACTATTGGACATGAGCCAATTGCCATAATTAAATGGGACAAAAATCAAGCGAATGCCTTTGCTATCTTACTGTCAAATAATCAGTAAATCAGACAGCAACACACTCACATCCACACTTCAAACACTCCACAAGGGCCTTTTACAAACCTTGGAACTGTTTACAGCACGAAGCCGAGCAGGTGCAGTCCATATACCTGGAGACGGAGATCCCGCAGCAGTCGCGTGTCCTCGTCGCAGACTTCGCAGAGAACAGGACCGACAGGCCTGCGCCCACCAAGCACTCGCCGGTAACACACTACAGATTTTGCAGGTTTAGAGCAGGTGCAGTCCATGTACTTGGAGACAGAGATCCACCAGTAGTCGCGTGTCCTCGTCGCAGACTTCGCAGAGAACAGGACCGACAGGCCTGCGCCCACCAAGCACTCGCCGGTAACACACTACAGATTTTGCAGGTTTAGAGCAGGTGCAGTCCATGTACTTGGAGACAGAGATCCACCAGTAGTCGCGTGTCCTCGTCGCAGACTTCGCAGAGAACAGGACCGACAGGCCTGCGCCCACCAAGCACTCGCCGGTAACACACTACAGATTTTGCAGGTTTAGAGCAGGTGCAGTCCATGTACTTGGAGACAGAGATCCACCAGTAGTCGCGTGTCCTCGTCGCAGACTTCGCAGAGAACAGGACCGACAGGCCTGCGCCCACCAAGCACTCGCCGGTAACACACTACAGATTTTGCAGGTTTAGAGCAGGTGCAGTCCATGTACTTGGAGACAGAGATCCACCAGTAGTCGCGTGTCCTCGTCGCAGACTTCGCAGAGAACAGGACCGACAGGCCTGCGCCCACCAAGCACTCGCCGGTAACACACTACAGATTTTGCAGGTTTAGAGCAGGTGCAGTCCATGTACTTGGAGACAGAGATCCACCAGTAGTCGCGTGTCCTCGTCGCAGACTTCGCAGAGAACAGGACCGACAGGCCTGCGCCCACCAAGCACTCGCCGGTAACACACTACAGATTTTGCAGGTTTAGAGCAGGTGCAGTCCATGTACTTGGAGACAGAGATCCACCAGTAGTCGCGTGTCCTCGTCGCAGACTTCGCAGAGAACAGGACCGACAGGCCTGCGCCCACCAAGCACTCGCCGGTAACACACTACAGATTTTGCAGGTTTAGAGCAGGTGCAGTCCATGTACTTGGAGACAGAGATCCACCAGTAGTCGCGTGTCCTCGTCGCAGACTTCGCAGAGAACAGGACCGACAGGCCTGCGCCCACCAAGCACTCGCCGGTAACACACTACAGATTTTGCAGGTTTAGAGCAGGTGCAGTCCATGTACTTGGAGACAGATCCCGCGGCAGTCGCACTCGCCGGTTATAGGTTTACTCAATATTCAATCAGTAAGGAATATCATAGTTCACTGGTGGAAATAGGTCTCTCCCAAGTTGGGCCACAAAACCTGGATCTCTTCTTCTAGAAAGTTCTGCGTCCAGTCTTCTTAGCCGACTGTTGCGGAGCCTAAAATAATGGTAATGTTGTTTAGGCTAATTAGAGGTGTTTAACGCCACGCTAGTTCTATTACGGTCTCTGCCGAACGACTGATCCAACAGCCTTCGGTTCTTGTACAGATCTCTATTGCCATTTACACTGGGGTGCATTAATAGGGACTACACTAGAGTATACTAAAGTAGCAGGCAGGCTCGGCAGGTCTACGACGCTGCCATACCCAAACTTAGTAGGTTTTAAATGAAGACCGTTTGATGCAATTTCCAGGAAGAGACGGAGTGTCATCATTTAAGCTGAAGACAGTACTATTGTTTTCATTTGTCCCTCCAAAACGATATTTTGTGTTCCTAAAAGAAACATTACTTAATATATATTATTATATACTACACACTACTACTACACTATACTATACACTACTACTACTACACACACACTATTACACTATACTATGTATTATTATTTATGTTATATGTTATTTTACTTTTTTTTATTTTACTTTTATACTTGAAAATATTGTGTCATTCCCAGATGGTGGTGAGTGGAAAGATGACACTTTCCCTGATACAAGACGCGCCAAGGGATACTCCTGAACGGGACCCAGGTAAAACGCAGCAATGTGATTTTTCGAAAATAGTCTTTAAAAGATTTTCTAAGAGTTCCGATAACCACATTGATTTTTCCAATTTGATAGTTCGTACAAACATAACATAACATCACGGCTGTAATCTTTGAAGGGTTAGGCTGAGGTGTACCTGATAGAACACCCACGTTTCGCCAGTTATGTTTTAATTAATATGTAGGGGGCGACCCTAGTGCCATCAACCAGGCACATATCCAGACTCCGTGGCTGCTACTGACAAATTCCTGATGGAACACCCAATAACACTTTGCCCAACCCGGGAATCGAACCCAGGACCTCATGCTCAGCAGTCGCGCTTGCGACCACTAGACCAACGGGGCGGTCAGTTAGCACAAAATGTTTGCGAAAAGCGGTCATACGCTAAGTCAGAGCGTGGCAGGAATGCTGACAGTAACCTCTATAAACTCGTTAGCTTCTTCTTCCTGCCCTTGTCCCATTCTACACGTTCTCTTCTTCCATTCTCTCCTGTCAGACGTCACGGCATCATTTACTCCTTTCTCTTTCATATCTGTCTCCACACAATCCATCCATCTTTTGTTTGGCCTTCCTCTCCCTCTCCATCCATCAATATTTATATCCATCACTCTTTTAGTCACATGCGTTTCATCCCTCCTCATTACATGTCCAATATGTCCATGCCAAGACAAACGACTTCCTTTCAACTTTTCTGTAACAGACGCCACTTTCAAAACTTCCTCTAATATACTCATTCCTTACTTTATCTATTCTTGTCACACCACACATCCATCTCAACATTCTCTTCCGCTACTTGCAATCGTTTTTCATCCATCTTCTTCACAGCCCAGCATTCATTCAGTCTAATATTCAGTTTGATTGGCCTGTTGGTCTAGTGGTTAGTGACCCTGACTGCTAGGACGGAGGTCGTGGGTTCGATTCCCACACAGGACAAATCTTTGTGCGATGAGTACGATTATTTGTTCTGTATCTGGGTGTGATTTAACTATAATATGTATGTATTTAGAAATATATAAGTATGTTTATCAGTTGTCTGGTTGCCATAGTACGGGCTCTGCCTAGTTTGGGATCAGATGGCGGTGTGTTGGTTGTCCCAAGATATTATTATTAATAACTCGTTATATATTCTCGTTAAGTGAATTTTATTTTATTATTTAACTGTAAACCTTTTAGGCTGTGTTGTGTTAGTTTTTAATGAGATTTCGATACAATGTAAAAATTGTTCATGAACTAAATAAATGAAATCGTTATTAAGTTGCTCACATACTTGAAATGTGATTTCAGAGTCAACGGTAGACGAATTCACCACGGCTAGTGCTGTTACACAGAATGCTGAGGTAAAACTTTTTTTAAATATTACATCACATATTTATGAAACATATTGTTTGATCTGAATGACCACGACTGTGTTTTTCATAATGCATTTAGATAACAATATTAACATGGAGGTACTGGTTGTTCCACATAAAATATTGGTATTTAGCTGCATGAAAGTTATTGGTAATTGCAACGCCAGGCAGATGATGATCGAGTCACGGTATATTTTAATTAGTTTAGTTTTAAATTGTTGATTTAATCTTTTACTCTGGGCGCTCTTAATGTACACGTATTTTTACATCGTTCTCACATATATTTATAATCTCAACATGAATGATGTAACCAAGATTTTGGCACAATATTTTTATTTAAAAGAGTGTCGCATGGAGTTTCTTGCCCATTCTTCTCCATAGAGATCTACGCTTTGGAATGTACAACTGCAGTGCTTTCTCAAGTTATTATGCCTTGTGACTGGGACTGTGGATTCGCTTTTTTTGACATTCAAAAGTGCCGAAAGACGAATCATTCATAGGAATATTATTCCTTTGCCTAAAATGACTTCTGGAGGAGCTCGTGGCTAAGTAATAACAGAACTCTGATAAATCTTCAGGTTAAGCCGCGCTTGCCTAGGTTGGTCTGTGGATGGGTGACCACCCATTACATACCGAGTTTCCTCCGTGCCTCGGAAAGGACGTTAAGCCGTTGTTACAGTTAGTCAGAGGCCCGAAAGTCTGAAAACCAGTTATACCAAAGGGTATTGTGGAGGTCAGATAGGCAGTCGCTCCATGTAAAATACTGGTATTCTGTTGCATCTGGTTAGACTGGAAGCCGACCCCAACTTAGTTGGGAAGATGATAGATGACTAGGCAGATGATGATGTCTAACTTGACTTGTAAAAGTTCATTGTAGATGGCGTGACCATAGCTAAGTACCGACCTACCAATGTGGCCAATGAGATCAAGATATTTTGGAATATAAGATGACATTAACAGTTTTTCAACCAATGGCCATTACTTCCAGTCAGCATCCCCATTCAATGTTGAGTGATTAATTTTTACAGAAAGAGGACGAATCAGACGAGGAAATTGAAGAAGAGATTGAAGTAGAAGAGATCGAAGAAGAGGTGGAGGAAGTTGAGGAAGAAGAAGAAGAAGAAGAGGACGAGCCGGAACAAAAACAGAAAGGACAAAAGGAAAAGAAGACAGAGTGAAGTACTGATAGATGTTAATATACCTACTCGTACTTGTGTGTGATGTTTTATGACTTTGTTAAGGAAGGATATAATGGCCGGTATTCAATTTTGAACTTTATGTGGATAAGGTTAAGGTTCATTATTGAAATATCTACTTGAGATAAGTTTGAGTGATTTTCCTTCTAGGGAGATCGATCATTGAAATGGATGTCTATTCTCAAGCAAAACTTGCAACCAACATGCGTTCGATCTTGAAACGGACAAAGGTTTCATAAAAGCCTATGTTCTCGGATGGGTTAGAATCTAATCCTACCCGGTAGTACGTTTGTTTAATCTAACCGTTAGATTAAACAAACGTACTACCGTTAATAACGCCACATGAACAGGGAGCTTTAAAGTGGCCGCTTTAGCAAAATCATAATAGGATAGTAAAATTATGTTACAATTCATAATATTAACTCTGTGACCATTTTAAGAATTTTAACGTGATTCATATTATTATGATTCTGCTAAACCCGTCATTTAAGGCCCTCTGACATTTAATTTAGTCCATTGTTGCATTCAACACCAAAAAACAACTATCTGGGTTATAGTCCATTTTTTTTCTTCGTCCAATCTGTCCAGATCATCGCAGGGTAAAGCTAACAGAGTCACAAAACATAACATGTAACTTTAAAAAAGTAACTGTTTTGTTTATGGAAAGCAATTAATTGTGTATTTATTTTTGTCTATGCTTCTCTCCTAGTCTATTTGTTGTTGAAGGTGTACATTTTATTCAATACTACTTGGTTTTATGCTTTCGACGTTAATAATATTGTTATTAGGTGAAATAGTTTTTAGAGCGTATTTGGATATGACTGAGAGATCAACAAACATATAAAGAATTGTTTTTATCTTTAAAATTATTGTTGAAAGATTGTTGTTACAGGTAGTCAGAGGCATGAAAGTCTGACCCTTACCAAGGGGTATCGTATTATCTAGTAAGTGGGCTGTAGAGGTCAGATAGGCAATCCCTCCATGTAATAAAATATGGGTAGTCATAAAGCTCCGAAAAAAATTTAGCATACTCAAAATATGAAATGTACTGCATTAAATACTTATTTTGCGACAGCTGAAAGGACAAAGAAACGACCGAATAAAATACCGAAAATCAACACCAGCTTAAATTGCGTTTTAACCTATAAAATAAATAAAACAGGAATAAAATCAACGTCAAGATAAATATCAAAATGTAATAAGGCGTAGTCGACGTAGTACTATTTCTGCTTGCAGGGTTTAAAGTAATCTAACACGAAGGGGATGGCGGGGACTTAGTTCGCTCGCTCTCAAGACCCCGCCATCCCCTTCGAACCTAACCTCATAAAATATTCCAGATGCATCTGGTTAGACTGGAAGCCGATCCCAACATAGTTGTGGAAAAAGGCTAGGCAGATGATGATGTCTTCCTAGATAAATACAAAAAAGTTTGGTTCTCTGTCGTATCTAAATGCGTTCGCAAAGTTACAATAATAATTGGTTAATAATATACGAGTTTAATAAATTGAGTGTTCGATGATTTGTGCCAAAAGTTACTTCAGGCTTCTTAAAGTATTCAGTCAATTTATTCGACGGTTTTTAAACTCACTATATTTTCATTAAGTACTTCCAAGTCTGTGAATTAGCCAAATTTTAATTGATACCTTATTTATAGGTAACTATTATTAGTCGTGTTTTAATGTCTACGTCTTAACATACAGAATAACACAGTCGTGCAAAAAAACTGCATTATTAAGAGGGAAAAATATAATTATACAAAAAATATTGTAGTCAATTTTAAATTTTGGTTCAAGTTCCTTTTTTATTTCTAAATGTATATTTTAAATTGTAGTCATAATCATGACACTATTATTTAAGTTTAAATGTTTCTTATTCAAAATTAATTGATGTCATATTGGCTCAATGATTATTTGGTGTGATATAATGAATTTTTTAATAAAAGCTCAATAAACTGTGCAGTTTTTTTGCCAGTAAGTATACTAGTAGGAATGCCCCAAAATTTCAACGTCTCCTAAGTATTGGGAATTTAGTGTAATAGAATAAAATAATAAATATGTAATAATGACAATTTTGCACCAGTGTGAACTTATAATACTGCCCCTGAAAGCCAAAAAACGGTAACTATGTTTCGAAAACAGAGAATATGTGCAAGTGTATTTCTCTTTTTCAATACAAAAATGAGATTTATGCTTTATGATTTATTGTTCCCGCAAAGATACGGTTAGTTGGATTAGTCTTATCGAATGCGAGACATCTCGAGGTGTCGTATGCAAAAACACAGTTTTATTTATATTTTTGGCTTACGAGGGCAAAATAATAGTTATAATTATGCATTTAAGGGATATTGTGACAGTTTCCTTTTATTTTTCTATGAAATTTTATTTTTGTTAACTTGAAATGAGAGTAAAAGAGTTTATGTTATAGTTTGCAAGTTACATTCATGTGTTATTTTGACTGTCCTGAGTCAAAACTTTGTCCTGATGAGAATATTTTTTTGTAAACAATGGACAAATTGATATAAACTTAAGTGTATTACCTTGACACACATTGTTAAAACTTTAATGTTGAACTGTCCAAAAATGTAACTACTCATTTCAGTATTAAATAATAATTAAACAATCAATATTATGTATAAAAATAACATTTACTGTAGCATTTTCTGTTATGTTATGCTTAAATCTGTTTTTTAGTTGTAAGCAGGGATGTAGCCAGAAGGGGAATGAAATGGAAATATAAACAAAGGATAGGTCAAATTGTAGAGCAAGCCTTCTTTTGGAGACAACCCTGGTCATGAGAAAATAAAAATAACTCGAAATATTTTGTTGTGTTTTATTCTAAGATCATAATTTCATTTATTTTCATTGGGAACAATGAAACTGCAATCAACAAAGTGTTTCCAAAGATAAAAACCATCAGTATTGCAAGAGGTTATTTACAAGCTTTTTATTATCTTTCTTCCCGAGTTTCTGATTACAAATTAGTAATCCATTTTTCACATACTTTTTGGCACCAAATTAGCTGTTACTTGCCATATCTATGTAACTTTAATGCAGTAATATGGCACCATGGAGTTGGTCCACGAATGTAGCTAGGAGACTAAACTAAATGAGATAGCCCCATAATCAAATTTATTTTAATTATGTTTGATCTTATTGAATTTTTATCACTCAGGAAAAGTGGTAAAAGTCAAAAACTGAGTATAATCACCTGGTTTATTGTTGCACTTAAAATAATTAAATAACATTGATCTTATTTACATTCTACTATCCTGCTCTGGACTCCTTTGTGTTTGATATTCAGTGAGAACTGAAAGAAAAAACAAACTTTTATTAGTTTTATTGTTACACATAAAAATTGCTTAGCATGACAAGCCCAGCTAATAATATTTACACAGCCGGGATACAAGCCTCTCGTTGAAAGGTAGTGGGTTGTAATACACACTTGTTCGTCTTAATTATTTATCTGAATTAGGCAATTTGGAAAATTGTAGAAGAACAAGAATTGAATAATTAATAATTCAACTCATAGACCTGTATTACAGAATTTCACTCAAGACGAGTATAACTTAAAATTAGTTTCAACCAATCATATGGTTAACACAGACCTAAAACTATTAAGAGCAAATTTTTCCAATGTCACATATTTAATGTCTTACATTTGGAAATAAAATAGCAAGTTACTGTCCAATTACAGTATTTGCCGCTAGCTAGAATGATTCCCATGTAGATGAATTTTTTTACGCAAACAGGTGAACCAACTTAATATCTAGTTGAAAATAAACTAAAAGGAGCTACACAGTGTTAATAACGGAGGTGGAGCGTGACAAAGTGGTTAGTTTCGGAAAATGTATCAGAATTTCAATTTCATATTTCAAATAAAGATATCCGGAGTTGGAAAAATCAGCCATTGGCCAGTCTAAGATCTTGAAAATGGAACCGAAATACATGTTATAGATACTAATAATTTAGAGGTTTGAAACATTACCTTCCCACATTTTTTGGCTTTACCACAATAAGGTAAAGTAGTAAAGAGATTTAAGGAGATCTTGGTACAGAAGTAATACAATTTAAATGGTGAAATATAGCTCTTCATTCTCTTTCTCTAGAGCCCTGTCACAATGTGGGATGATGTTGATGTGCAATTCGGATGTTTAGGAAAGTGGCTGAGAAAGAAAACCAAATCAAAACCAGTTTTCCAATACTACATACAAATTGTAATAGCAAGAGTGTGCATATAAAGTACCTTTACTTAGTAGTCCAGTCCTTCAGTTCATCAATGTCTTTGGCGAAAGTCCAGTCGTATCTAACTGATCTGATTGACTGTGTTGCTGCAGTCATTTCTGGGAAGAATGACCAGCCTTCATCAACAGATGTCTTCTTAACAACAGCTGCAAGGCCCAGAACTACGGCGGCAGGCACAGCCGCGACGGGAGCTCTCTGCCAAGCACTCAAAAGGCTGCCGGCGACAGCACCACCCAAGAAATAGTTCAGCTTATCGTTCTTTCCTCTTATGTTCTGCAAAGCGTTAGTAGTAACAACGAATCCTGCAGCCATTCCAACCATTGGGCCAACGAACCATGCGAACCTGCCTGCTGTGCTTGCAAAACCTTGGGGATGGGAAAACATCAATACATCTAGAGATCCCGCAGCCAGACCAGCCATCGCAGCATATTTGGACACCGCAAATGTCTTCATGAAGATGTCCTGCCCCTCGGGCGTGTCGTAGTATTTGTATTTTAATAGGTTGCTCATTGTTGTAACTTTTCGCAAAGTAGTTACACAACACAGCAGCACAGTGCGTGAAATGTCAAAATCGAATTTAGAATCCATTTACGAAAAGCGTTGCTTTCGAAAGTCACAAAAATGGTTTCGAATACGTTATTCATGTATTTTCTGTGATAGTTATTTTGTGAATGCAAGTTATTTTTAAGTTATGTTATTGTAAAAATAACTGAATAGTAAAAAAAGAATAAAAAATTGTTTGATGAATAAAATTATAAGGAATCGTTGGTTGTAACTATCTTTATAAACACAAGCAACTACGCCGAATGGCCCGAATGCAATGTAAAATACTAAATTAAATTATTCAATTTCAGTTTACTAAAATTATTTAGTAAATTATGATTGTTGGCCTCACTTTCTTTCGATAACGGGTAATTTCTTCTAGGCAATTGAACAAAACTAGGAAGTAATGAGGAAGTACTTTAGGGAAACTGTTTTTGAACGCATCCAATGCGATATTCTTGCATATCCGACAATCCGTCATTAGTGTCAAAAGTATCAAAAATGGCGGCGGACGGTGACGAAGTGATTAGTGATCAAGAAAAAGTTAGAATCGTTTCAGATTTCATATTACATTCGCCACCTGGAGAATTTAATGAAGTGTTCAACGATGTAAGGGTTCTACTAAATAATGACACCCTCCTAAAAGAAGGTGCGAGCGGTGCTTTCGCGCAATACAATAAGGATCAACTAACGCCCGTGCGCCTCGAAGGCTCGGAGCTCCACACGCTCATCACCGATCATAACGAACTCGGCGGCGGGAGATTTTTCGACCCCCGCTCCAAACGTTCCTTCAAGTTCGACCATTTACGTAAAGAAGCATCGGAGTATGAGCCCTACGAGCCCGATCGAGTGGCGGAGCCCTGGCGCGCGGCACTCGACGAGGAGCTGACGGCGTACGTGGCCGCGCACTTCAAGCACGGCGCCAGCTTAGTAGTAGGACGCACGCTCGACACGGGTGCTGTACAACTCGTAGCTTGTATCGAGGACCACCAGTTCCAGCCGAAGAACTACTGGAACGGGCGATGGCGCTCTGTCTGGTCGCTGACAGTGGGCGCGGGCGCGGCAGAGCTCCGCGGCATGCTGCGCGTTCAAGTGCATTATTACGAGGACGGTAACGTGCAGTTGGTGAGCTCGAAGGAGGTGCGCGCGCCCGTGACCGCAAACGGCGAGGCCGCTACCGCCAAGGAGTTCGTCCGGCTGGTTATGGACGCGGAGAATGCGTACCAGACCGCCATCTCCGACAACTACAAGACCATGAGTGATACCACATTCAAGGCGTTGCGGCGACAGCTGCCGGTGATGCGCACCAAGGTGGACTGGGCGCGGCTCGTCTCTTACACGATCGGTAAGGAGCTCAAGAGCCAATGATGTCCCGCCGCTGCGCTCTGAGCCGCAGCGGCCGCTCCACGCCTGTACATATTCGCGTAAGAGTAAATCTTGTTCAAATGTTTACGGGCGCCGGGGTGACGTCGCGGCGGGCCCCGGCGCGTATTTATCTATGAATATATAGAGAAATCGCTATCTTAACTGTTAAATTTTATTGCATTTTGTTACACTCAGTACGGAATGATTATTGAATAGCGAAGTGTTTGAATGCGGCTTACTTTCGGACAGTACACTCTCATAGGTCACGAGAGGTTGATTCAACGAGTTTGTGTCTGTTTACGTTGGTAGCAAGAGATTATACGGAATAACGTTGTACTTAGGTGTGGGCAAAGTTTACACCCAACTAGATCTGTAGAACTTGCCTGGACGTCAGACTTGATCCATTAATTTATTTGCTCGTCGGGGATGATTGGTTGTTGTGTAAGCAATATGATGACTGTTCATTCATTGATTTAGCTTTTTGTGATTATTTAAAAGACGCATGTCAATTACAATAAGATTTAAATAATAAATTACCATAATACCTAGTTATGGATGTTAAAACTTAACTCATGCATGTATTTTGAAACTTTGTAATCCATCCACTTCTTCATTCGTTCTAATAACAGTATTATTTCTTCTATTGCTTGCATAACAGAGTATTATATGACAAAATTGTTCAGGAAAGGTACATAGAAGGTCTCCAATGGTGCATTTAATTGTAGTTAATTTAACAAATTGTCCACGTAGCTTTAAAGCAGCGTCTATGAGTGTAGAGCACAAGATATTCAATATTTTTCAATTTACAATAAATAAAATTGGAGTGTTGCTCAAACAGTAACTAATGCAGTGAAGTAAAAAAAAAGAAATTAGAGAATTATTGTCCATATTATGGCTTTGAGAGTGCGAATGATGCGTAACTTTTTTTTTTATATAATGTGTAATAATTGTAACGCCAATAAGGATTATTTTGTAATTATTATAATTATTATTTTAATAAAGAACGTACATTAAAAATCCAAGATAATGTATGATTGGATTCATTTCAATAAAAATATATATTAAAATGTTGCTAACATCTGTTTTCTTTTTATTTACGTCGCCATCTTGAAATGAGTTGTGTACCTTTATGTTAACAGGTAAAAAAAGTAGTATATTTGGTGATATCGAAGATATGTGACTGATAAAGTAGTGAGTCACTGTTTTATTGGGATCGCCGGTGACTGGCGGGCCGCCAATATTGCATGCATTCACTAATTTTACACACGCTCGTTTCCTTACGTTCTTTGGTGACCCTGTTTTGATTTAACGGGTGTCGTAATGATACTGTACTATGAAGTGGCGAGTAGAGTTAACTTTGAGTAAATTATAATGAACGCGTATCTAGTGACTTGAGTGACTACAATAACAAAAATTAGTCATTCTTTGTGGCGTTTCGATGTTGTAACTTAAATCAATGTTCATATTCATTAGTATCACTTATTTTAATAGAATCTTAATAATGGCATTCCTCAATTACTTAAAACGCATAACCATTTTCCATCATTACCTTATCATTTTATCAACCAGTCCAATGCAGTCCTGAGTTCTTTAGTTTCTCTTAAGAAAATGATATTTACCTGATTCCATTATGTATTGAATAACTTCAATTTTTTTTGCAAACACCCAAAAATTGTTGAGGTCGATATGTGTGATTCCTGCAGTAGTCAGCCAAGACAGTACCAGGTATCAAGCAAGAACAGTCCGTTATTCTTGGTGTAGCAACATTTCTACTGCTCATTCTCCCTTAACTCGAAATATTTGGGGTCAGCGTAGCAAGTCTTCTTCCAAACATTTATATTTCATCATTTCTACCCATGCCGTTGAAAAGCGTAATATTCGGGAACAATTCCTCTTCAGTTTCCAATTTGCCTGTTTGTTCCTTGGAACTCGTATCGTATTATGTTGTACTCGAGCTCTCGAGTGCCGGAAGCAGCGAGATAATTTGGTATATAGGCCGCGGTTTATCTGCGAACACAGTTACTGTTTATTTGTATAGTTATTTTGACTTATCATCATCTGCCTACCCTTTTCCCAACTATGTTGGGGTCGGCTTCCAGTCTAACCGGATGTAGCTGAATACCAGTATTTTACATGGAGCGACTGCCTATCTGACCTCCACAACCCAGCTAGCACTGGGTAACACGATACCCTTTGGTGAGACTGGTTGTCAGACTTTCGAACCACTGACTACCTTAACGACTGTCAAAGATCTACAAATGACAGCCGGGTTAGGCAGATCCCCGAAGGGTTAGGCAGAGGACTACCTAATAGTAGGTACACCCTCATTTCGCTAGTTATGTTTTAAGTCCCATGTAATAGGGGGCGAGCCTATTACCAACCGGGCACAAATCCAGACAGAAAACCCAATAATAGGTACATTGCCCGACCTGGCAATGGAACCGAGGCCCTCATGCTCAGCAGTCGCGCTTAGAATATGATAGTATGTATATTAAGGTACATACTGTCATATTCTTATTCTTGAACCCGTGTTAACCCAATGCCGAGTGTAGGTCTTTCTCCATTGCACGCCATTTTAGCCCGGTCTTGGGCTCCCCGCATCCGACTCTTGCCTGCTACATTGACCAGATTGTCGGTTGTGAGCGGGTACTAACAAGGGTGCCTTATAATAGTAATTTTTCTAGTTCCCCTACTTGTACTACTAAGTACCTAGATGGTCACTTTTCGCAGTCCACGCGATGTAGTAGCGTTTTGGCACTACCTACACAAAAATGATTGACGTGTTCCTATTCTCACAACTACGGAACCCGCCAAGTAGTTAAGATGCGAACGTGCGTAAATAACAAGGTTCTCATGTCGTTTATTGCGATCAACGGTAAAGCGATCGTACGTACCGTATTATCGTGACGAATTGCGCCGTACGCACACGCATCGTACGTAAACTAGATATAGTCTTGCTACTCTACGGCCATATACTCCAACTGAATGCAATGAACCGAACTGCGACTGTAGTGGTAGTTACTCAATCACTCAACATCAATCCCCTGCCCTATCTCAATATATTTAGGGTCGGTCCACCATGTCTTCTTCCATACCTACTTCTCTATTAGTTGTCATCTCACCACTCCCCCTCTTTCTTACCATATCATCCTTCACTCACTCACTCGGTCCATCCATCGTATCTTTGGTCTTGCTCTGCTCTTATAGCAACCAACATTCATACACAAAACGTCCCTAACGACGTTTCAAGCTAAAAAAAGATCAAGTAAAGTCGTTGAAACTTAAAGGATCCTAAACATGTGTCATCCATAATCAGCCAGATTATTGGACAAAAGTCTTGACAATTTCTTTAAATGATCTATTCAGGACCGCATCCTGTAGCCTGAGGACGACTCTTCATTAGGTGAGGCGCTGAAAAGTTCCTCCTTCCAGTCACTAGAAAACCTTTTTGTCTCAACGGTTGTTGCTCACACATAGTACCTAACTGGGCCCTATGGCGATGTGCCCACCTCCCTAATCCACCCAACGTGATTTTGAAGTAGTAGTAGGCGTAGTAGGCACGTCAGGTCGTGGCATGTCACGCCACTTGAATGGGCACTACTCTATACTATAATTACTTTGAATGTTGATGCTAGTCTAGTGGCAAGTTACGTGCCAGATCACGTGTCACGCCACCGCTTAGATGGGAACAGCGCCTAAAAGGGGGTTAAACTGATGTTTCTACACTTCTAAGTCACTTGTCATATGAGAAAGAAATATACCAACAGAGCGCAGGGCAGTTCTGCCGTATGCACAAAAAATTAAACAATTCAAACGCTATTGCGTAAAGCGCGTTGCGAACCTAATTAATTTTGGCCGCAATTTTTTCGGCAAAAACGCGACCAGTCATAAAGACTGCTGAAAGTAATACCTTTTATTTTGTAATGTGTATTATTATTGTGTCGAGCTAAAGTTGTTGTTAGGAAAGCGTAGATCAAGTATCCGAGGACATCGACCTCATTGTTTGTCTAGCTTTTTGTCTACTCCGCTAAACTAATAGCATTAGTGACCTTTATTATAGAACTAGCTGTTGCCCGCGACATTAGTCTGCGTGAAATTAATATAAAAGTATTTCTTCCCTTTTTAAATCGGATTTTGTTAACTATTCCAAGGATTTAATTTTTTTTACACGCTAGACCTTATAACATCAGCTATCTGTCAGTAAAAGTCCCGTCAAAATCGGTCCAGCCATTTCGGAGATTAGCCAGAACCGACAGACAAAAATACTGTGTTTTTGTTATAAGTGCCGTAATTTTCATATGCATTCAGTAAAAAGCTGTTATATTGATATCACAAACAGACGCTTCAATTTTATTTATTTGTCCTCCTTTCAATTTCATTAAGTGTTTGATTCTCGCGGTTAGTGATGGACTATAATTGGAAACAAGTCCGGCTGCAAAGAGTGACTCTAGTAGTTTTTAGGCTCCATTCCCTGATTGGAATGTGTTGTCATCATCATCGCCCTTTTTTTTTTTTTTTTTTTTTTGGGGGTGAGAAATCATCAAATGACTCCTCCCGCTCTGGGCGGAGCGGAAGGGAGTGTCAGACTCTTACTGACTAAAAAACACCCATGTTCCTTCATTGGCCCTTTATGTTCCAGGGCCGCGGTATCTCTTTCAGGCACCGGCCCTTGCGGGCCCCTCCCGTTTGCGTTTGCTGACAACTCTTTGAGGCGCGCGTGGAACACGAACGCGCCGTCGACACGGCCTGCCCGTCGTCATACGACGGACGGACGGCGAGCTAGCCCATTACTCGCCGTCCACAGGCCCGCGCCTACGGTGGCCGAGAGCCATCACGGCGTGGCCCCCGACGCCCGGTGCTTCTCCCGCGGCGGCTGGGACGTGAGGAGGTTCTCTCCCTCTCACGTTCCGCCGCCTCCTTCGCTAGCATGACTGCTTCGCAGAAGGAGGCGACGGCTTCCCATTCCCTCTCGCCCCGGACCATGGCTTGAACCAGGGCCGGGCGCGAGAGGTCGCCGCCGCCAATCGCCGCTACGAGGACACGGCGGTGCTCCGCCCAAGCAGAGCAGACCTCCACGGTGTGCTCCACCGTGTCCTCCGGTCGATCCCCGCAATTGTAGCATCCGGGCGTTTCCTCCCGCCCGATTCGGTACAGGTACCTCCCGAAACATCCATGTCCGGTGAGGACCTGCGTCAGGCGGAAGGTGAGGGCGCCGTGGCGCCTCTCAAGCCACTCCTCAAAGAGGGGACTTACCGCCACTATCGTGGCGTGCCCTGCACGGGGTTGCGATAGTCGCTCTCTCCATGTCGCCATGAGATCACGGCGGAGGTCTGTCCGCCGCGCGACAATATGCCGCGGCAGCGGAGTTACCCCCCGGCTCTGTACCTCCACGCGCCACTCGTGCAGGCGCGCGAGGACTATGGCCTCCAGATCCCATGGCGGCAATCCGGCAAGGAGGCTCGCCGCCTCGCGGGAGATCGTGCGGTACCCCCGGATCAGCCTTACGGCTACCACCTTTTGGGGCGCGTTCAGGTAGTGCCTTGCACGCAACCTCAACGAACGCGCCCACACCGGGGATCATCATCGCCCTCCTGCTCTCATCCCAATTTATTTGGCATCGGTGCAGCATGTGTTCTTCTGATATCCTTCTCTATTAGTCGTCATCTCATCCTAACAGATGCATCAATCAGATGAATGTGTGAAACATGATTCTTTCACACATTACATCCATCGTTGCAGTATTGGTATAAATTGACAGGAAGTAGGGGGTCCTCTAAAAACGGTTTCCCCTTTAGACCGTTACGTACTACACTTATTGAAAGGAATTTATTCACTTGGTCAATTAAAAAAAATGGGATAAAGTCGATAAACCATTTATTTATTTTAAAGACAAATTACGTAACTTTTATTATAAGTTCTTATTAGTTCATAGAGAAGAGAGACATATAATATGTACAGTTAGTAGCAATTGTCCAGAACAGAACCTACACAATAACAAATAATCTAGGTGTAAAAATAACAGTTGTCATTCATAAATAATCGCATCAAAATAATCCGGTTGTAGGTAACAAACAATATCCTATCATGTATCGATCTTCCGATGTGTCCTCCGGCAGTCGATCCAGCCTAATTTAGTTAAGAGCCACTTCAAATCCTTGCAGAGCTCGTAATCTAGTTTAAAACTCGTCAAGAGCTCGGTAACTTACTGCAGACAGAAGATATTACTACTTCAAACTTCGAATCGATTGAAGTTATGCTGAACTGAATTGGAGATAATCCTGATTACGTAAGGTTTTCAATGAAAACAAAAAAAGGATTGGGTTTTAATTACCACTCCTGCATGGGACTAAAAAGTTTAATTAATTAGGCAAGTTCTGCTACGTTGGTCTATGATCACAAGCACTACTGCTGACCATGAGGTCCTGGGTTTCGATTCCCAGGTCGGGCAAAGTGTTATTGTGGTTTTCCATTAGAAGTTTCTCAGTACCTAGCAGCCCGATGTGTGGACTTAAATATAACTGGCGAATTGCAGGTGGGTGTACTGTAAGCAAACCTTTGAAAAAGTTTTGTATAACCGGTATTTATCGAGTTATTTCTCGGCCTAAATGATGACGACTCGTTGTAAACAGACTCAATTCGCAATTTATCATTTAGAAGGTGGGTGGTGCAAGGAGTGTGTGATCAAAATAAATACGATTGCGAGGTGTCTCCTTATCAGATTGATTAGCTCAACTGACTGATATGAAATCTGTATTATCAAGTAGCCTAGCGTCCAGACTGACACTCGTACACGATCTACACTTTTGTTAACTGTTCTTTTCTGAACGAGCATTATTTAGCTTAGCTTATTTATTTATTAGCATACGTTACTTACGTTTAATTTAGACATTTCTGAGTTTTCACATGCCTGGGCTCATTTATTCAGGTCATCTACTCATATGAAATGTCAATGTCCAGTCCAAGTCCAGTCTCGCAAGTGGCGTGAACGAAGCTTCCACGACCTCGGGCGATGCGTCCTGCGTCCAACGCCACGCGCATGCATCATACCTTTACTTCTTCGCTCCGCAAGTCGTGTCTTGGTGACTCGTATTCTCTGAGCAAGACCGGCGCCGGTTGCGCGTTTCGATATCCATAGATTTGTATGAAAGCATTGGCAGTTCACCGTTGACCGTTGAACAGTGGAAGCTTTCATACACGGCGCACGCAATCGGGCCGGTCTCGCGCTGAAATAAGCCTAAACAACTTCTTTCGTTTTTTTCGCCTTAGTAAGACTCGTGTTGCTTGAGTGTTCAGCTCTTTGACAAGAGGTTAGTAGGTTCGAGACTCGAGACTCATCTATTCAGGTCATCTACTTATATGAAATGGCAATACCTGAGTCACACAATATGCAGCTGCAGGTGTGAAGTCATTACTATCTATAATTTGTCGGATGTCCAGTTCAGACTACAGATTACTACTGTCTGTCTTAACTGTGGCCAGGAATGTTAACGGTACCTACTCAGTTGTTTGCATATTATTATCGACTGTCCGGACAATACGGAGATAATTTTATCAACCCACTGATAAAATGTTTGCTCTTTTGTGAAACCGAATAGGTACTTAGGATGCGATAACATGTTTTTACATTGTGTGGTACGGTCGGCTAAGGAAGTTGCAGTGGTTTACCAATTTGTTAAACGTTTTAAGCAAAAGTAAATGTTAAGTAGGTACCTACATTATGTACTTAACATTTTCTTTTGCTTAATTAATTTAAGATATAAATTGAAATCGCATGAAAACAATGTCTCATTTTTCTGTCATGCAAGCGAAGTTCAATTCTGTTCAATCTTGAGTGATAGACGACATTTTTGTCATCTTGAACTAAGATGTTATCGCCAGTGAATGTTTTCCGTTTGCTTGATTTATTCATGTGTGCGGCGGTGCGTCCCTAGATTCCCTATGGGCCTAGGGCGAGAATTTTGTTAAATGTTGCTTCGGGACAGTGGAATTCAATCCGTGGGCAGACCGCGCTTTGAAATATATATATGAAAGTCAATGTGAGATTTGTATCATTCCCTTAATACTGTAGGTATCTATATTAACACAAATTTCTCAGATAAGTAGGTAGGTACCTAGGTTCACGGTTTTTCGAGATTTTAAGCATCTACGTTATCTGCAAATACCTAGCTTTTAAGCTATAAAACCAAGTGAACTTAACGATTCAGGAAGACATAACACATAAGTGCCCATAACCGTCACCTTAAACTAGAATCCACCTTAAAACACGTGATAAACTTTTATTTGACCTCTCATTTCGACGCTTCTGGCAGTATCCGACAACTATTTTGCTTTCATGGAGCACATACTTAGATAAAGTGATCTCATCTCGATTGGAGTGTCTGTTCACTCGATTACCGTTAGCCGCATGTTAGGGGTAAGGGCCAGTTCACATCGAGACGCGACGGACGATGCTTAAAGGGGTCAGTAGTTCCGAGCTGAGCAGCGCGGCGATATTCGAAACTAACGCCAAATCCATCTTTTGTTTTCAATACAATTTCCACTGTGTACACACAAGCACAAGTGTTATTGGGTTTTCCTTCAGGAATTTCTCAGTAGTAGCCACGGAGGCTGGATTTGTGCCCGGTTGATGGTAATAGGCTAGCCTCCTATTACATAGGACTTAAACATAACTGGCGAAATGTGGGTGTACTATTAGGTTCACGTTTAGGCAGAGGTGTACCTACCTTCACCCTTTTTTTTTTTTTTTTTTTTGGGGCTGGGAAATCATCAAATGACTCCTCCCGCTCTGGGCGGAGCGGAAGGGAGTGTCAGACTCTTACTGACTAAAAACCACCCATGTTCCTTCATTGGCCCTTTATGTTCCAGGGCCGCGGTATCTCTTTCGAACAGTCCCGCAGCCCTGGCAGGCACCGGCCCTTGCGGGCCCCTCCCGTTTGCTGACATCTCTTTGAGGCGCGCGTGGAACACGAACGCGCCGTCGACACGGCCTGCCCGTCGTCATACGACGGACGGACGGCGAGCTAGCCCATTACTCACCGTCCACAGGCCCGCGCCTACGGTGGCCGAGAGCCATCACGGCGTGGCCTACCTTCACCCTTCGGTTCCATTTACACTTCTGTCGAAACGCCGCACGGGCTTAGTGGGCTCTTGCACGACGTTTCTACGGGCGAAGCATTGCTGCGTCGCGCTGCGCCTCGAATCGAAACGTCTTGAGGATCAGCGCTACGCTCGCTGTTTGTACCTTTTCGGGTAGTAAATGAAGTGGTTTAGGTAGGTATTGTATCTTAAAATGTGCGTGTTGCGTCGTGTCTATGTGAGCTGATCTTAAGGGACAGAGGGTTGTAAAGGTCGTATGTGACGTCACAGTGACGTCAGCGTGACACAGGCTATAGAAATAAATGCAGGCTGCGTGCCTTTGCGGCGAGTAACGGTCAGTATGGTAATTAAAGAATTGTGTTGGGCAAATATTGAAATTATTAAGACAACGCAGGGTAAGCCCAGAGAAACAGAGGTGTGCACCTCTGCTTACATCATGCTAGGGTCGGCATCTGGTCTAACCAGATGCAGCTTAATACCAGTATTTTTTACCTGGCCTCCATAACCCAGTTAGTGGGTAACACGATACCCCTTGAAAATACTGGCTTTCAGCCTATCGGGACTCAGACTACCCATAGTGACGGTCAAAGATCTACGAACGACATCTGGGACCAATAGCTGAACTTGCTTTAAGGTACAAAGCATGGAGTGGTCTTTGTATATTAGAGATGGTCACTCAACCACAGACCAACCTTGAATATCGATCTGTGCGGTTGTTATTACTTGGCCACAGGCCTCTCGTTGTGTAGGTATTTAAGAAAAATAGTTGATATTGAAATATCAACAGCTATCCTCGACACCATGCCGTAACAATAACAGGAGCAGATTTCCTTCCTCAAGGAAAATAATACGCCAATCACATTCATTTAGTTTATTCACAGCCTAAAATAATATGACATACAACCAACTACATTATTTGTAGGTATATGAGAAATAAATAATTACTTATACCCATTTATTACTATTTTTAATTAACCTAGCTGTCAAAACAAGACACACCGTACTTGAAAAAGCCGTACGGAATGTTTCTTTTCTTATTTTATAAGTACTTTTTAAAACGTATTTTAAGGAAATAAAGGCTACCTATTTATTACCTACCTATCTGTTATAGTATTATTAGCTACCTATGTAAATATATCTTTATAGCACCAAAGACAAAACAATCTGCCAAGAAGGATACCTATGTGTATATCTAAGTACCCTTCTTGGCAACAAACCTACCTACCAACAAAATTAAGAAAAGTTCCAGTTTATTCTTAACGTAATTATTAAAACATACTAATGTATCTATTGATTTAAATAATCATGTAAAGTAATTGCTGGCAAGTCATACTTAGGGAGCGTTTGCAATAATTTGCATACAATGCAATCTTTTGGTGGTTACTATAATGGAGATGGCGCTTTTGGTGCGTGGCTTTAATCGAAACTATCGTCGCCATCTTGTTTCACGATTTCCACAGACTATTAAATGTTTTGCCAAGTTATTCAAGCGCCAAAAGAACCATAAATTGCACTGTACGTACTTATTTTTAGCTACTTACATTATATTCTATCTATTCTGAATGTCACAATGTCATTAACACTAGTTCATGATAAGATTCTTATCACTCTTGTGCGTGTTTTTAATTGTTTTCAATATTTAATCAAAATCATTGTTGTCTTATTCTGCAGTCTTACAGGAAAAAATAAACATTAAATTATATTATTAAACAATTTAATGTACAGTTAATAAAATAACGGTGAAGGAAAACAACTTGCGGAAACCGGCGTGTCCTAGAACCAAAAATTCGAAGAAATGTGCCATCTACCAACCCGCACTGGGCCCGCGTGGTGGATAATAGCCCATTCCATCTGAGAGGAGGCCGTGTGTCCCAGCAGTGGGAACATTATAGGCTAATTATGCTATGCTTATGCTTAGAAAATAGGTACATTATCACTAAAAGTTTTGCTATTATTTTCCCATAGTTTACATGAACATAATTATTACCTATTAAGTATCTATATTCCTTGATAATGAGAGGCATAAAAAAATTGTGTCTGTTCATTAAACTTTTTACCAGGGTAAAAAATACCATGTGTGCATAATTCAGCCAGTTTTGGACAAAAAAAAAACCGTTTAAAATTGTATAATGTTAGTTTCACTACCCTATAAAACAGACAAAGTTATCAGTCCGACTACAGATACCTATTAAACAACGCTACACTAAATAAATGCAGAAAATCCACTATCTTCACGAAAAAATATGCATCCTAATGTCTTCCTATTAGTAGAAATGTTAATTATAATTTAATTAAATGAACGTACAGTCAACCGCACACCGGTGGTACAGTCAGCATCAAAAGTTGATGACCACATTTAGATTTTCAAAATCGCTGTACACCGTATTATACCTAAATCGCTCAACATGACAAGCGCCAGAAATGAATGATTATCATAAAAGGGCATAAGTAGGTGACCATCACTTTCAAAAGTCGCTAAACGAAGTTATAGTAAAAAAAGCATAACATTCTTCGTCTCTAAAGTCTCTGAACAAATTTTTGACAAAAATAGCTTATCATCGTTTATCTCTAAAGTCCCTGAACAAAATGAAATATTTTTTGGGTTTAATATAATTATGTGTGTATTTTTTTTCGGTAGGTATATGTGTTTAGTAAATTAAGTAGACACATGCACATGTAAATCGCCACCCTTTTATTTATTATCAGCAAAATTAAATTAAATCTTTAGGTTAAGCCGTGCTTAACTAGGTTGGTCCGTGGATGGGTGACTACCCATTACATGCCCACCCCACCCCTACTTAGGACAAACATTCGTGTGACGAATACGTGTGTTTGTTATTATAAGTCTTGGTATGTTTGTTATTCATCACGATTAAACTACTGAATACATTTGGATATAATTTGGAAGACAACAATTTGGATGTATGTGTTAATCTCATATTATTCATAGTATATTATTATTTTATTCTTGAATTTTATATTTCGTAAGCCAAATATACTCTTAAGTTTAGGGCTGGAGTTTAATTGCGTAGTTGTTTATTTTAGTTTAGTTGTATTTCATTTCTAGAGCCACTCGGTTTCAATTTTATACTCGTTTGTGTTATCAACTTATCACTTTCTTTGTGAATGCTGGTTAACCTGTAATTGGCGACTGTGTAAGTCCAAGACTGTAAAAACTGTACTCAAGACATTTTGTACACACAAGCTGTTGGTAAACCTTTATTAATAAATAAATAAATATATTAAAACATCTTCTCAACTTTGTATGTAACAATTATATATAATCTCAAAATACATAAAATAAAATATAACTTACAGCAACTCCCACTTCTCTAGCTATTCCGGCAACAGAAGTCCTTCTTCTCGCAATTATCACTATTCTGTGAAGTTCATGTGCAGTAATATGAACATTAAATGGCATTATAATGTTTATTTGTCACTAAAGCGCAATTGAAAACTAATACAATACCTATTAATAGATGATAAATAATTGCAACCGCAATGGTCTACATCCGATACAAAGTGATAATTAAGTAGAAATATTATTTTTACATTAAAGGGTAAAAAACAGTTTTTCAAATACCCACAACTATGTTTCCCAAAGAATTGAATTAAAACGGAATTTGTGTGAATTTTGAAAATGAGTCTCTTATGTAGGTGTACAGATTCAATCGTAACGTAACTATAAATATCATAAACTAAGTGGACTGTATGAATTTGACCAGAAGCTGCGTGATTTTTGAAAATGAGTCTTATTGCTTTACAGATAAGGTTATAATTTGATCGAACTAAAAAAAACAATAATTACGTCGATGGTATAAATTCAAACAGAATCTGCGTGATTTTTGATAGTGAGTCATAGATATACAAATAAGGTTACTAATCAATCGTAATACAGAAAGCTTAGATGACGTCGACGGAATAATTTTAAGCGGAATATGCTTATGCACCCACTTCTAATATTTCTCGTTGATACTATGACAAAAAAAAAAACACAATTATTTTGGAAAGTTACATTCGAATTTTACATCCATATTTTTTTTGACATGATTTTGTTTGGATAAGACAAGATTGGATTTATAACTCTGAAGATAGTAACGAGCACTTTTTTAGTTTGCAGTTCAGCTACTTGTGATAGTATAAGTTTACACGCTACGTATCCGAAACAAAGTAATGTTCAGTAACTTTTGTTATTTATGATGTTAAGTTATTTTTGGACGATGTCGTGATTACACTAGATAACCAAAACAAGCATTTTATATTGTTCAGTGACTTTTGTAAAACTGAATGTTATAATGTTTTCGGATATTATAACGATCAGCAATTTTTGACAAAATGGTGTTCAGTGACCTTTGACGAGTAGTGTTCAGTTAATTTTGAACTTTAATGATGTTCATTCAATACTGGCGCCCTTCTTGTTGAGCGATTTATGGGTGATATAATGTACAGTGATTTTGAAAATCTGAATGTGGTCATCGACTTTTGATGCTGACTGTACCTAACACTTTGATTTTGAGCTGGTCTAGCGCACAACAGAGATTCACTAGATTAACAGAATACGGGGTGGAAGGGACACCGACGTGAAAACTGTTTCCACGTATTCAGTACGTCATTCTGAGCGGGCCACATAGAAATTTGTCGTCGGTTATAAAAAAAAAATCTGTTCCATACATTTTGACCGTGTAAGTATTGCACTTTTGTAGGAAACAGTTGATTTTTTTTCGACGTAACCGTTTTCGCGTCGGTGTCCCTTCCACCCCGTATAGTAGGAGACCAGCTGAAACTGTCTGCACAATTGCACACAGAATTAAGAACTAAATTTGGAATACCCATCCAGTGGATGTTTTTGAATTGTCAAAATGAATAACACTGGAATTGCGAGTGTGTTACACATTTATCCCGCTGGTTTTCTTAGCACTGACGTGCAGCTTACCCTATAGGAACAAAGAACTTTCTATTGGGATCGTGATCTTCAGTTTTAAAATAAAAATACTGACCATTAGGCGTGTAAACACTTTGTAAACTTCTTAAATTCGAAGCAGGAGCGTAGTTCTTTGGCGGGACAATAGTAGCAAATGCTCTTTCAACAGTTGGTGGAGGAATTCCTGGGTAAAATGGGTAAATGTCCTGCAGTTCTCGGTAGTCATGAGGAGGTGGTGCAGGGAAGTGAATAGATGGAGGTAAACCATCGTACATATCTTGGCTTCCGTCCTCAGATGGTCTGTGAGAAAAATCTTCCTCCGTGGGTAAACTTTGCATTTTAAACTGACCATGTTGTTTCGGCGGTAGAACGAAATTTGGCGGAGGGGCAAGGACTTCCTCCAAAATAGGCCTTTCGTCTTCGGACGGTCTCTGCTCATATTTCAAACTTCTTCCATCGCCAGCTTGTTGTGCAGGTGGAACGAAGCCCGGAGGTGGAAGAACAGATTGCGGTATCGGTCCTTCGACGCCTTCGGGTACCTCTAAATCTTTATCAGTATCTATGACGTGAAAATCTGCTAAATTTGGATTTTCTACGCCTGCGTCATTTCCAGTTTCTAAGTCAGTATCAAAATTACCTATAATTTTCTCAGATAATTGGGGTTTCGGAGTAACGTATTCATTGTTCGATCTTTTTACATCCTTTTCATGAATTTTTGACTCTTGTTTATAGTTGTTGTTGTCAACGGCGTTGTCTGAATTATGGTTATTATTGTTTATCGTCAATGCTTTATCATCATCGTCACGAGTGTCCATAAGTTTGTAACCAATTTGATGTCTATTAAATCTTGATTGAGTAGCATTTAATTGTTGATTAGCAACTTTATTTAAAGAGTCTATTTCTTGAATCAGACTATTTCGTGTATCAAATTTTGACTCATCTTTATTACTTGGAAGAGAGTATGTTTTAGTTTCACCTTTTTTGTTTTCACTATTAATATTATATAAATTCTGTCGGTCTATTTCAGTTTCAACAATAGACAAAGCATTTTCGGTAGCAATGTTGTAAAAATAACTATGATCTTTGATGAACGTAGGTTCATTAACCTTATTATTCCCGGCTACTACATTTGGAAGATGACCTGTGCTCACATTTGGCTTTATATCATTGTTCTGATTTGTATCACCCTTAACATAATCTTCATTGGTTTTAACATTTTCAAAATCAGCAGTATTTAAATTACTAAAGTTTTCTGTGACTGTATTGATCTTTGGGTCCATATTTATTTCTACAAAATTTTCATAATGACTTAAGTCTTCTTGTATATATCCTATTGATGTGTTATTTTCGGTTACATTATCGTTGAACTGACTTTGAACTGTATCTGTTTTATCAGTCATTCCAATGTTATCATCATATTTACCGTTATTGTTGCCATTTTTATCTTCGGAATTATTCGTTCCTGCATAAAAGTCAATGAAACTGTGATCTTTTTCAGTGCTATCATTTATTAAGCGCATATTTACATCGCTCTCCACTTCATGACTCGGTACATTTTCATTCTTCTGCTTATTTTCAACGGCAAGTGGAGCTATGACTTTGTTATGATTATTGTCTTTTTCTGTACCCTTATTAACACTTGTTTCTGTTGGTTTAGATATACTGAATACAGCGTTGTCGGAATGAGTTTGGTGTTGGTCTGCGTCTTCAGGTGTCCAAGTATGTTCAGGTTCTCCATTGTCAAAAGTGTTACGTTCGACCCATTGACTAAAGATTTTATAATCCTTAGGTTTTTCTAATCTTCCAATTTCTTCATGTCGTTCAGTAGTAACTCTGTAGTTGTCGTTTTCTATGTGGTCAAATATGAGTGGGTCATCGAGGGGCAAGCCTTCGGGGATGTCATCGAAGGTGAAATCATGACTGATAACAAGATGGTCGCTGTTAGTGGCTCTCGCTTTGGCGAATAAGTTGTCTTGTGATAGGTAATCGCTAGTATCTTCGACGATACGGGATGGACATTCTTCAGGGATGGTGTATACCTGGAAAAGAAACAGATATTGAGATTAATAGTCGGACCTAACCTAGTTGAAAATATCAGCTTTACAAGTCAGACACGATGATACGACACGATTGCAATGATATACCCTACACGTATATCTGTGAACATTTTAACAGGCTACCTATTGTAGTTTAAAGAATACAGCTCTATGGCACAGCCCTATATTAAGTACACTTTTTTGTATTGCATAATCAGCCTATAATGTTCCCACTGCTGGGACACACGGCCACCACTCTATGAGAGGGAATGGGCTATAATCCAACACACGGGCCCAGTGCGGGTTGGTAGATGTCACATGTCTTAGATTTTTTGGTTCTAGAACATGCCGGTTTCCTCAGGATACTTTCCTTCACCGTTTTTCAGAGCAGTGGTGATGAAATAAATTACACAAAGTATTGCGCCTGCCGGGGTTCGAACCCACAACTTACTGTTCGTAAATCGGGGCCGCCACCACTGGGCCACCTGCTCTCCTGTTTTGTTTTAACTATCAATTTTATATGAATTCTGACGGTATTTTCTGGTTCGACAATCGATATTGCATTTTCGGTTGCAATGTTGTAAAATACCTATTATAGTTTGAAGAATACAGTTTTGTAACATATTTTTTTTGTTACCAATTTAAATGTCCCTCCCCTGAAAAGACTGCTGAGCTGATCATACCTGTGTATCATTGATGCTAGGCGCGTAGTAGTCCTGGACCTTGGCGTATGCTGGTCGTGTCTTGACCTTGGGTCCCGTGGCATGTATGTTATAGCACTGATGACCGACATGGCCGCTGGTGTCGCTGCCGTCGCGACTACCGAGGTAGAACGTCGCTCGGTTGCTCGAGTGAGTCAGCTCTATGCGGCGTAGTACTGGGGAGTAGTTAGAAAATGTGGGCTTATTTAGAGAAATTTAAAATAGTACATTCTTCTTTTTGAGTTCCTAACAGCAAGTATGTGTACCCCAAAAGGTTTAGGTAGAGGTGCCACCCACAATAGATCAGTTATGTAATGTCCTATGATATAAAAAATACAGGGGGCGAGCTGACGTCTAACCTCCAGGCACAAATATAGACTCTGGGCTACTACGTGGGGCCAAAGCCGATATCCATCCATAAGTGTGTTTTATTGATGTGTATGAGAAATATATTATTATAATTATTGTCTTTTTGAACTGATGATTCGGCTAAAAGAGATAGTTATAGGTGCAGATGTTTGAAACATGTACATACAGTCCTACACAGTACCTGACCTTTCTTCCAAAGAAGAAGAAAGGGAAAGAGGGTAAGAACCCTCTTACCCTCTAGACGGGTAATGCAGGGCACCTGGCTCCTAGGCAACTTCCGCAAGACAGTGAAATTGGCTTTACTTACGTGAGGTAGTTTTCTGTAGTTGTGCATAGAGCAGTTTGGCGTCTGCTCCAAACCCTCCTGGAAGTGTCACTTCTAGCAGCGCCATCTCCGGGAAACTACCAGTCCACATCACGCACGCCTAAGAGAACACAAGGAATAATGAAAGGCAAACCAATTATTGGAAGGATCTGCGGTTCGGAGTATGTGTTGGTGAAGAAGCTACTACAGGGTCATCAGATTTTTTAACTTTGTTTATAAAAAATGTTAGTCCAGTGGTGACGAGTCCGACTACAAGATGAAGGTGGCGGCTTTGAACTCGGGTTGGGTTTTCTTTAGATTGTGTTAATTAAACAAAGAAAAAGAGTTATCAAAATACACACAACAGACTGGTACAAGGCCCACAAAAAAAACCGTTATTTCTTTAAAGACAGCCAATGCATGGCTGCATAAGCTGTCTGGTTCAAACGCAGGTTTCTAGATAGACTGTATCTTCCCCACTGCTGGAATATGTCATGCTAAAATCTACCATATGGTGCAATGCGGGTTGGTCGATGTCACATCACATGTCTTAGATTGTTTGGAACTTATTTACTTATAAATAAGCCGTAATTTGCACTGACCTCAATAACAGCAGCACAGAAGCAATAAGTTCCGTTGTTGTCGCAGTCGAAGGGCCCGTCAGTGTGCACTGACACTTTGACGGCCAGCTGCTTGTCGCGCGCAGCCGACGTGGGCCCGAGGGTGTTGTACGCGCGCGTGGCTTGCACGAGGGCGCAGCCGGTTCCTGGGAAGAGGAGTTTGAATGCATTTGGTCTTGTAGAAGCACAAAAGGGAACCAGAAATATTAGATTTAAAACAAAATAATTTTAGACCAAACTTATACTGTCACTTACGGGATATCTTCCGTGATTGTTCATGATTTTGAGCTCCCGATATTCACGGAAGATAGACATATAAGTTTAGTTTTAAACCCTGAAAACTTAAAACAGTGTTTGAATTTTAGACCAAGTTTAATCAGTTCATATCAATTATTAATGATCCTTATGTTACTGGTTTGAAGTCGGTATAGCTAACTGGATGAGGCTGGCACAAGATCGTGGCGTTTCGCACAAGCAAAAAGATTACCCAGCAGTGAAAAAAGTCGGGCTGTGGATGATGATGATACCTAAACAAGATTAAAATGGCGACCAAACAAAGAAGCTTATGCCTATAGAGACACCAGTTTAAATTTGTTTTTCAATGGCACTCATCAGTTCTTCTTTGCATGAGAAAAGGTCTTTGTCCTGCTTTAAAAAACTCATCAATGGGCCATTCTGTCGGCGACAACGATAATGAAAAAGTACCTAACTTGACTCGACTTATTGGGTTGACATAAGTTTCCGAAACCTGACGAAAGCCGTTTTAAAGTTATGAAACGCTTTCAAAGCGGTTGTTACTTGTTACTCTAGACCCTTAGACGGTATGGTTGTCATAGATCTAAAGTCTTACCATCAACAGACACGCTGAGAAGTTCTCCCGGCTTCATCTCCATGACATCAGGTATCTTGACTCCCGGCTGAAGGGTGACATGGCGGATTGTTTTGCCACAGCGGGCTGTCACGTTCAGGTTGGTTTCCGAGCCTTGGGACCAGGCTGTTAGCGCTTCTAGAGCTACTAGGGTGTCCTGTAATCAATGTCATAATTTTACAATTTACACATCAGTAAAATTATTGCTTTTGGATTAATTAGACCTCGTTCGCGGCCTCGGGCGATGCGGATTGAGCGCGTTCATCATTGTTTCCTTCGCGTGAGTATCTTCGCTATCGCTTTGACCCATATGACAGGCACATTGTCATTTCAAGTTGCGTTCTAAAATGTACCTGTGTGGACATAAACCCCCCGCTGTGCGTCCTGTGCGCGTGCAGCCAGCGCGCGGCGGCGGGCGCGTCCGTGCGCGCGCTGGGGGACAGCGCGCGCGGCGCCGAGTGCAGCGCGAGCAGCGCGTACGATGTCGCTTCTATTGAGGTTGATAGGCTGTCTGCAAATAGACATAACATTTAAATGACAAACGGGAACGGAACCATAGGCGGGTGTAACTTGGCTATTATTTTATTTTGCCATACGGCTTCATGCTACTTAGAACTTGTTAATAATATGACCCTCACTCACACGAGATCACATGTTTTCAGTGACATTTCTTCTAAAATACTGTTTATAGATTCTTATTTATTTTTGTTAACTCCAATGCTACAAAAGACTTTAACCGAAGGCCGTTAAAGTGACATAATGACCTACGTGATAATATGGTTGCCTACCAAATAGTAGACTGTTTGCCCAGGGAGCAAACAAATATTTTAAAGGCGAGAGTGCTTGTTTGATTCCAGAGCGGAGCGAAGGATTCTAAAGTAGAATCCTGAGCGCAACGAGGAATTCAATGTACGTCACTCGAGCTTAAAATACATAGTGTTGGTCCTGAGGTGGACGCTCTACTTTTTATCACCCTTTATGAGACAATAAGTAAGTGCAACTTATGACTAAGAATAGTACCTATGTTTATTTATTTACATACCATTATGAACAATAACATAGAAATTATTAGAGGATTATATTTGAACAATTATGGAAATGCATCGTAACAATTTTATTACTACCGTCCGTTACAGTTGTAGATTTATGCACAGCAATAGTCTCATAAAACGGTGTCTCAGGATGTAGCTTTTAGATAACTTGATTATTTACCATGGCTCTTTTTTGATATTTTCGACAATTCAGTGGCAAATTTTTGGCTTTGTTTTCTATACAGTAGATGTTATTAATTATTTTCCAAAATTATTTTTTTTATTATAATTATTTGTAATACTTTTACTTTGTCCATCTCCTTTATTTTCATTCTCACTACTTGAGGACGACACACAAATTAAAAAAAAACTACGTAAAATCCTTCAAGTAAACAATTACGAAAGAAGACGAAATGCTTTTCGCGCGTTTTTGGCTCACGTGTTTCTTGTCATACAATGTTTGTGATTGATCTCTTTGGTGATGGAAACTTTTACTAACAGTAGGTATCTATACGACTATTCTAAATTCAAATAACTTTTAGTACCCAGGGATTAAAGAGCTATTTTAGACCCTGTTTATGAAAAATAAACTAGCTTTTTATAAATAGATGTGATAAAAGTATGATTCACCTCTCCTCATGTCAGTTGAAGGCACTTGAAGGTGTAGTTGTCTATGGTAGTACTTAACTGTTTAACCTATCGATTGCGGCGTACGAAAAAACTACCTACACAGAAATAAAGTTTCTTATTAGAATTCAAATTTAAACAAAAAATCTACTCACTAGCCTCCCACCAAACATACTCTCTGCTCCTTTTGGCCACTTTAAGCAGTTCCAGGACTTGCCTAACCCCCTCATTTTCCTCCAAGCCCCCCACAGTTTTCCTCAAGCTAGCCTCATTTGTGTTCTTCAATTCTTCTTCATAATCCAGCAGCTTCATGTAAGCATACGCCAGGAGAGCCTGCGCGTAGACCCTGGTCGGAGTCTTGGTCTTCAAAGGAGGAAAGGCGCGGAAACAAGAGAGGGTGTTCGGTATGACGCGATGCGGGAGGGGGGATGAGCTCTCTATGAGGGATGTTATGACGTAAGCGGTGAGCGCTACGCTGGAGATCTCGACTTCATCGTTGAGTCCGCCCTGGAAATGTATGGATGATATTGAGTAAAAAGTGGGCTTTACTTACGGATTTGTTAAGAACGAAAAAACATTGTAACATTTGTAACATGACACAATAACAAGCGGCGGGAAATTGGGGGAATATGCGTCACATCCAACCAAAACGGCCATCGATCAGCATTAAGCTAAGACATCATGCGAGACAGTGGCACAGCGACGATTTTCAGCGACAGCGTGCGTTCACATAATGAAAACGCATGGTGCAGCATAACAACGGTTACTTAAAAGCTCACATTGTCTTATCTTCGGGGAAAAATAATACGAACCCTAAGTTCTCTATGAAAAACCCATCCTTCGTTCCTGAAGCACCCATTCTCCATCTGCTGGTTGAGCAGCCATCGCTCGGCGCGGATGATTGCTGGCGGGACTTGCAGATTTGGCCATAAGAGCTGCGACAGTTAAAGTGTTACGTTAATTCTCATAATAGAAATTTTCCCTGGTTTGGATGAGTACGAACTCCAGCAAACGTCAATCGTTTACCAAACCCCTAAATCAGAGCAAATAAAAGGCATTAACGTGTATTAGAAACAATTACAAAATGTTTGTCAGTACCTTAACTCGACAAAACCAAGGACCAGTGTAAAGAGGACCACATTAGTGCTGGTTCGAAAGAACTTGAAGTAATGGGGACCTTTGCCCAGCAGTGAGTTGATGCAGTCTAACAGTTAAAGAAAACTACTAGCAGTGATGTAAGACGACACAACTTACTTTGTGAGCTCTCCTCAGATGTCTGACAACGAATGCCGTGAGCCAGGTGGAAGAGGTTGCGTCTGACGAACCGAACGCACTGAACCCACCCGATGGATGCACATACTGTAGCTGACGGGTGAACCCTGCAAGAAGCAGTGAATGGTTTTACTCTTATTCAGGAGCAGACTATCATCATTTTCCTAGCCGTTTCCTAACCCTGTTGGAGCTTCCACTCTAACCGAATACAGCTGATTACCAATATTTTACATGAAGCGACTGCCTATATATATGACCTCCACAAACCAGGATCTGGGTAATACGATTTTTCCTGGGAAAATGGTTTTCAGCTTTGTGCTTGATTAAGTTGTGCGCTGTATTGTATTTACTGCAATAGGAGAGAGAAATGGTGGCCCAGTAGTAGCGGCTCCAACTTCCGTGTAAACCAGTACCTAACTGAAGACATTGTGAGGTAACCGGCATGTCCTAGAACCAAAAATTCGAAGACGTTGCCATCCATCATTTCGCACTGGGTTCGTGTGTTGGACTACGGCCTGTTAACTCTGATAGACAGGAAGCTTCTCCTCTCTCTCTCTCTCTCTCATGATGATTATGCTACTCCAATTCAGGAAGAGATTTACCAGTCTTGTACTAGCTTGACTTCACTGACTTGCAATATGTTGAATACATACCTCTAGCCACATTTTCTTTCGCTGTGATAGCAGCGATAGAAGTCGGCTCCAGTTGGCTCAGCGCCAGCAAGTTGGTGGCTAATTGTGCCATGTTCTGTTCGCCGCAGCCAAGAGGCATGGTCAGTAAGGAGTCTGCATCCTGTTGGGAGTACGACGTATGGTTACGACACGGTGGAAGGCTCAAGCTACAGCAGCATTACATTTTGCCATAATGAGAAGTCCAGTAGTGTTGAGTGTTGTCTAAGGAAGTGGCAATCACTTTCAAAGTGTATTGGTATCGTGCACACAACATTCAAGAGTGCTACAGCGATACAGCGACAAGGATCTTATGGCGGTTGAATGACTTTGACAGGGGCAGGGGGAAATTATGCTAAATCACAAGATGTGTGCATTAGTTTCAATTTGAGCCACGTGCCAAAAGATCCTTGTACAACTATACAATAAAATGATGTAGAATTTGTATTGCAAATGCAGATAAGTAAGTAATACGACGGATTACTTACAGCTAGCAAAGGTCCAGTGACATCGCCGACTGCCCAGACGGTCAGTGTTTCTGTACCGGGCACAGCCTTGACGGCAGGCCAGTTCCATAGTACTTCGGACCTGCCGGATTCTGTGCTACCTAAAAAAAACATTGAAAACAAATTTTAGTGCCGATTGCCTCGCGACATAAAAGTAAGTAATCTTTGAAGTTGGATTTGGTGAGGGCTCTACCATTTTTCCTGGTATTGTAAAATATGTGTAGTGTTTTAATTATGAACTTACTATTTCCACATAGAAAGATGGATTTCTGTTCTCGGATAGGCACTCCTTCAGGATCAACAGCAATGCGGATTACCACTTCGTCACTAGAATGTGAAATAGATTAAAAAATAGACGTATGTAAAGGCTAAATCGAGCAACTATCAAGTTTAAGCTACACAGAGCTTTAAATGTAAAAAGATACACTACTGGAGATTTAAAGAGATTCATTAACAAGTTGATGAAACCTCAGTATACATTTCCGTCACAGGTCTTTCTCTAGCCCCATGAAAAAAATGGCCTAGTATCTGAAGCTCATAGGACTAAGCTGATTGATGGCATTCTTGATTTGTTTCGGCGCAAAGGGATGCTCACCTAACTCCAGTCCTTCCACTGGTAACATTTCCACAGTTGCCATCGCTGACCGCCTTAGCCCGGATTCTGATCTTAGCATGCCCGGCCAATCTTGCCCGGATCTCGACGCGCCGGGCGATGGACGCACGAGCCTGGACGCAGGCTGACTCCACCAAGTCCTTGGGTCCTTCTACATGAGTGTCTGTGAGGATTTGGATTTGAACCTGGGAAAACGACAAACTAAGCTGAGAGGAAGCATTGAGTGAACGTCAAAAATTATAATTATATCACAGTCGTCTTAGCAACACACCGCCCGACCGCGCGGATTCGCCATCCGCGCGGTCGGGCCGTGTGTGAAGCGGATCTCACGTCACATTGGCTTGTATTAAGAGGAGACAGGGCCTGCGAGAAATTTAAAAAATAGGTATTTGAAGTAACTATCGCCGTCGCGCTGCAACAAGCCTGCCCTCGTAGAGTGCGATAGGGACAGCTGCAACTCAGACCGATTATATCACAAACATTTTGACGAGATCGACGTTTCGTATTCCCCTTTCTTCTCCTCTAAAACAGAGCCGATTCAATTTTAAGAAAGAGTTTGTCACGGTTCCTATCAATTTATTTTATGTTAAAAACTTTAAGAATTTGTCTGGTAGTCCTCTAATCACGGCCGTAAAAATGGGGCAGTTTTCGTCAATTTTGGACGGTCATATTTTCTTTACTTATTAGTTGCTGAAAAAAAGGAAATGACAGGGATGAAAAAAAAGATAGCTGTAGAGGTATTATTCAGGAAGAAAAAAGGGGAATACGAAACGTCGATTTTAAGGTTTTTTTTAATAACCGATGAAAAATTCCTATGTGATGCACTGAACACGTGGTAATCGTTAGTGAGCCGATGTCCCCTCCACTCTGTATATTATTTTGCATGAGAATTTTCTATTTATTCAATCATCCCATAATTAATTTACCTCTCAAGTTACATTTATGTACAATTCTTATAATTATAATATGTAAAAACCATCAAAGCCTCTCATTCCATCATTTCGAACTATTTTCCACCGCAACTGCAATGCATCAAGTTAAGTGCCATCCACCTCTTCAAACGACCGACCCCTTAAAGGATTTAGGGTGCAATGTAATGCATTAATACTTACGCTAAGAGGCTCATACAGATAATTGAAGATCCTGTAGCGAATGATGGTTGAATCTCCCAGTCTGATGGGCTTGGGGCTGTCGAAATGAATGAAGAATTCACGGAACACCTGGATATGAAAAATGATTTTGTAGTGCACAGTTTCAACTAAACCTTGTTTAGGAAAACAAAACGAGTAACGTGAACAATGCCATACCCGCTATTCTTCTATTGTTTTTCTATGTTATCAAGAACAAAAGAATATTAATTTGCATAGTGGGTTGGTAGATTGTTTATTTTGTTTGTTAGTTAGTTAAGTCTTTTGTGCTCGTCGAATTATTATTATTTTTATTATAGACGAATTTAAATTTCTAGGTCTTTTTTTTGCGATGAATGCAGCTGGAAACGAAACGCTGTTTTGCCAAGCTACTCTTCTTCTGGATTTTTGTACTTAAGTGTAGTTGATATTGTGAATAATTCCATACTAGGTACCTACTTACTACCTACTTATTAGTTTTTCTTGAAAAATTAACTAACGCCGCGCCGTAGGATAATCAAATGTGGCACAAGTTAGACGTCTTGAATCATATTCATGATAGAGATTGACACAGAAAAAAAAATTACACAGAGATTCTAATTTTGATGTAGAAAATTTCCCCTTAGATGTTGTATGGCACTTATTTGAAAACTCAACAAAGCAACTAAAAATGTAATATTATAATTAATTGAAAAATAATCAGGGCCCAAAATAAAAATGTTTTGTCTTTAGAAAAGTAAAATAATACACAAGTAATACATATACAAGTCCGTAATTAGACTTGTCGAACTGTATGGATCGGAATGCTGGGCTGTGAGAAGATGGATGAAAAAAGATTGCATGTAGCGGAGATGAGAATGTTGAGGTGGATGTGTGGTGTGACAAGAATGCATAAAGTAAGGAACGAGTATATTAGAGGAAGTAAAAGGAAGGAAAAGTTGCGCCAGTTACAGAAAAGTTGAAAGGGAATCGACTGTCTTGGTATGGACATGTGATGAGGAGGGACGAATCGCATGTGACTAAAAGAGTGATGAATATAAAAGTTGATGGATGGAGAGGGAGAATAAGACCAAAGAAACGATGGATGGATTGTGTGAGGAACGATATGAAAGATAAAGAAGTAAATGATAGCGTGACGATTGACAGAGGAGAATCGAAGTAAAAAAACGTGTTGCGCCGACCCCAAATAACATGGGACAAGTGCAGGAAGATGATGATGTTTTTAGAAAAGTGTCTTGGAATTAATATTTAGTGATGAGAACCACCCAGTAGAAGATAACTTATAAGAAGCATACTGACTTGTAACACGGCAGGTGCAGATATAGCCACACCGTTTCTTGCCACACAAACGGCGCTCGCTTCATACCGCGTGATGGAGTCGGGCGCATTCGCGACGGCCACACCAGTGCCGTTCGCGCCGATACTTAGCAGACGCCACAGCCAAGCCTGAGAATCAAAGAGATTTGAGTTAAAAGACCTAGACTACGTGCCAACTCTGGGAAACCAACACTTGGCTGGGTCAGGCTGAAATGATAAGCTGAATGAAAACTGTTGGAATGAAGATCCGATTGATCCTAAGCTTGGTACCGTAAACCGCACGTCAGTTGTGACAAAACCAGTATAAGCTGGCCAGATCAAGTGCGGCCTACTGTAGAGTTGTAGTAGCATAATAATTATAATGTTTTTTTTTGCTAAGGGCGAGGTTTTTTGGTTTATGGTTGCCATTTCAATTCTGAGCATAGGTTATAAGCAAGAATCCATACCTTAGAGCCTATTCAAACGCCGTATTTATACCCATCGACGACGCGCGTTTCACGAACGCGCGTTCACGGCGACGTAAAAGCAGATTGATGCGCTTGTATCGATTCAAATGCGCGTATTGCGCGTACGAAGCGATAGAAATCTGCGCGAGAAGCGCGTTCGCATCGCGTATCTATGCATCGCCACATCTGCGCGTACATACGGTGTATTGTTTTATACCCGCAAATGACGCGCGTTTCATGAACGGGCGTTTACTGCCTGCAACTGAATCTCGTTTGAAGCACGTTAAATAAGCGTAATTTACTAACCTCTGAAAAATCACTCCTAGGCACAGAATTTCCATCAGCGACCAGCAAGGCAGGCGGGCGAGGGATACAGTTCCTGCTGCCTGTCTGCGCCTCTCCTCCTAATAACCTCACTCCTGCTGCTGCCATCCAGGAGGCCGTCAGCTCAAAACTGGTAGAAGGAATGTATACGTTGTCAGAATCTGAAAAAATCTAAGTTTAGATATTTTTCTTGATTCCCGAGTCTAGATATAGAAAAATAATGTAAATATGAATGTCTGACACTTTCGTGTGTTCAGATGATTCGCTAATCTACTGATATTGACATGGTAAATAATATTTGTAAAGCTGTTTTTTTAAATATATTTTAAAACAGGATATGATAATAATCATACATGAACGTAACATGTAGACAAGCAGTATAAAAACTCTCTTTAAAACCTTTATACTCACTCATAAAGCAGACTCCCGCCTGATCATACTCCGTCAAGTTCCTGTGACTGTCTATCAGTTTCCTCAGACTTGTCATGAGCTGTTCCTTGGCTGACACTGGCGCTTCGGTCCACTTGGCTGCCGTGTCCAGAACTGTGAGTCCACATATCGCTGGTCCGGGAGTGGAAATCTGGAGGGATACTGCGGATCCTGGTTGGGCTTGCCGAGTCAGCCATGTTGCTTCCACCTGTTTAGAAAAAGATGATTTTGGGAGTCGACGATAAAGCTTCCTCATGTTTTCCTCCTCTTCTCAAGACGTACTATCATCATCAGCTACTATGTTGGTTTCGGCTTCCAGAAGTTCCAGCCTGACTGCCTGACCGAATGCAGCATGATGCCTTAGACTAACAAATTAGTAAAGTTCAACAAGAAGCTATGTCAACATTATGTTGATCTTGTTGAACTTAACCCTTCAAATAAGTCAAAAGATTTAAAAAGGAGTTGAAAAAACTAAAAAACCTGATTGAAAAAACGGTAAAGCAAAAAACAAGCACATTTTAAACAAAAGTTGGAAGCAGGGGGCCCATCTGAATATAAAATTATGAAAATGGATTTTGTTTTGTTTTTTTACTTGTCGAGACATGAGTACCTACCTCTAAAATATGTCCGTAAAGTATCGGCAACCGTTAACCAAACACACTGTATACGATTTTTCCCCTTTGTTTATACGATTTGTTACTTCGAATTGCTTTTACATATAAGTTCTATTTATTTTTGTAATCACCTTTTAAAACCCCTCATTTTGATACCTCACTCAATGGTATTGAAAGAAAAAAAAAAACAACTTCACGATATGGCACCCCAAATCCACGATTCACGATGTTTTTCAATTTTAATGTACCTAGCCAGTAACACTCGCGTCTCTAAGACGTATCTAATATATAGACGTTAGATACGTCGATATATAGACGTATAAATATACTCGTACATATCTAACGACGTATAATTTATCCAAATTCGTTCATCCGTTTAGGAGTTACGAAGGAACAAAGAAGCGGACACACATACATACATACAGGTCAAACACATAACCCTCCTTTTGGGCTTCGCCGCAGTCAGGTAAAAAGACCGACCGAATCAACGACCCTCAATAAGAGGCTGGAATAGACTGATTGCAGAAGTCGGAGGACGGGGTGTTGTGTCACAGCTTGGGAAAGGCTGACTACAATATAAAGAGATCACAATTCGATGATGGGTCATTATTCTCTCTACATGATAGAGCAACACATGAACAAAATGCTGAATCTGGTTCTTAAGATTAAAGTTTTAAACATACCTTGTTAGCAAAACAGTCATCCTTATCAAAATGCTTGCTAGCACTGACGAGCTCCCCTTCATGATAGAAGTACGCAATCAGATGACTATCAGGACACATCTGATGGGACACCTTTATCGGCAGCATGACCCTCAGTTGATGCCTGTCCAGCAACGCATCAGATACCTCATTGATGGACGAAGTATCCCTTTGCGCTAGGAGGACATCATGACTTCCCGTACTTTGAATATCCTGAATTTCTGGGAATTCTCGGAAAGGTATTCTTCTAGCACTTCGATTGGCGTTTTTAAATTTCTGGAGTACTTTATTTTGGGCCATGACAACGTCTCTTCGAAAGTTGTTGTCGTCACATTGGCCATTCTTTGGTGTTGTGTGAGGGGGTCCCGAGTTGGAAGTGAGACATTGGGTTGTGACTGCCCAGCGGAATATGACACCGCCTCGAGTTATGACCTGAGTAAAAAAGGGTTTTATTAGTATCTGCCTTATGTGGGTGTTTTAATCTGTTTATGATGATTCTGTTTATACATACCATTTTGTTTTGTTCCATAATTAATGAAAAAAAAAATAGAAAATCGTTTTGTGGTTTCATTGTGGCTCAATTACAGTAGTCGAAGACCTATGAAAAATTGATAGTTTTATACTTGGAAAGCCCATTTAATGCCTGTCTCGTGCTGGCATGAGCTGGGTTTAATAAGCTCATGCCATGGTAAAAAAACAGATAAGATTTTAGCGCAGTTGGCGTTCAAAATACTTGTCAACGCCGGCAATGCTCGTCGTCTTGCAATATGCTAAAGCGATACCTACGCGTCGTACGGCAAGGACTGAACCTCAGTTGCTGGCTACACCTATAGACTTACCACAAAATGAACAGTGTAAGGTTTGGAAGTAGAATTAGTGGTGAGATACAGCGGCACGAAGGTCCTCGTTTGGCCGTCCGGCTTCAGAGCTCCCAAGGCTGCTACCACGGTTGTGGGGCGGCGGACTGGTAGCGAGAGGGGTGGCGCAGATGTTGTCGTGTCGTTCGATAGGTGGGCCTGGGAGAAAATGAAATGGAAGTTTGTTAGGTGAGCGATCCACTTTAAATACAGGCTTTAAAAAAGATGTGTGCGTGCTGTGTTTAAGCTGAAACCAACTGAAAGCTGTAATCCGTATTTCAAAAAATTTAAACTCCTAACATTGCCCTGTTTGTACATTTTTGAGACAGCAGTATTTGTCAAATCCAACTTCCATCTGTTTGAAACATTGAGATCGAAACGACGCGGCAGAGAGATATGCGCTAAGCCACATAGAACTGCTCTTTTTAAAAAAAGTTTTTTGGGAATGGCACCTAGGATCTATAATAAGATCCCAAAACAAATTACAGAAATTAAAAACATACACGATTTCAAAAAGGCTTTCCTTAAAATATTATTTGAAAAAGCGTATTATACGGTGAACGAATTCCTAACTGACACATTATAACTAGGTACCTTTCATAATTTATTATAATTTTTGACGTCATATTGTAATGTATGTATTTTGTATGGAATGTAATGTAAAGTATGTAAGGTGTCATTTGTTTTAATTATTGACATTCCAATTCCCTATAATTTTTAATTTTGATTTAATTTTGTTTTTTTTTTTAATTTTGATTTTATTTAAATAAGTTTCTATTTAATTTTAATTATAATAATGAACTATTTTTGCACACCTGTTAGGGTAGGATATGGTCCTGAGCTATATTGTTGTGTTTCATCCTTGTATGTACCCATATTCAGCAAAATAAATGATTTGATTTAGTTAAATGTGTTCTTAACTTTGTTAGTTTTTTTTTAATCGAAAAACTTTTTCATACAGCATATCATTTCTTATTTCTGCCTACCCCCACGCGACAAAGCCGTGGGTCTTTGTATGTATGTGTGTGTATCTTTTCTTTTGAAGGCACACTAATGTCGATAACGATTTTAAGCTGGAGCTTCTAACTTTACTTTCAGTCAGAAAATAAGCGAAACAGCTTTTTTTTACATCAAATCTCACCTCAAACCTATAAAAAGGTGCTGCATCATCTCCTGCCGCAAACAATACCACAGCCACACCACTGGCGTCAGTGGCTCCCTCTGCACACATGCTGTCACGAGTTTTGGTCGTCGCCTGCCCGAGCGCAGCGACCTGTGTCGACGGGTAGCGGCACACGCGGACCAGCTCGTTCGAGGCTGGCTTGTCGTCCCAACGGGTGGCTTTTACCTGTAGGACAACGTATATACCTAATATTAGAATAGGAAGACAAGATGAGAGTAGTAATCGATTACAAAAAATATAATTATTTATGGTACGGTAGAATTCATTCTACACAATTGACGAATGCCATAAATCCTGCAAATAGTTGTGTAAAAATTAGCTGTTTTAGAAGCTAATGGCATGCGTTGGGAAGAGACCAGACGGTATGCCTTGGAAGTTGGGTAGACCTTCCTAGCAAGGCGGGCTGTTCTGGGGCGGCTGCTGCAGATGCTGGAAACCTCAAATGGCTCAAATATAATAACCTTATTGGTAGTTACTTTAACCTCGAAAAGTCTTGGCTACGTTCGTATATGACCAAATCTAAGAATGTGGAAGAAGCAAAAGGAGTATGTTAGAATCGTAGCAGGTGACGTTTTGAAATTCCTGCCTACCCCGAGGCAAAAACGCCTGAAATTATGTTAGTTGGTAAGTGTACATATGAATCACAATAATCTTTTGGATTTGCTGCACATGTAAAAGAATTTTGAGGTTTATTTGTATCGTGTGAAAAGTTCGGTCAATATCAATGGTGATGAGCTTTTGTTCTCAATCTGCCGGGTGCACAACAAAGTATAAAATCCCACGCTTTAAGATTTTATCATCTGAATCATTCCTATTATAAATTGACTCGGTTATTCTTGTTTTGTTTTAAAAATCAAAAGAATATACAATCTTTTTGGGTTCAAGTATCTTCTTTATAACATGCTTACTTTTAAGTTCGACTTAAATGCTGCCTACAACTTCAATGAGAGAACCTGGCTACCTAACCTACTCCCTGTGTCCCAAAACATGCGGCCAAAATATAGTACTCTCTGCGCTGCTACCGACAACGGTGAAATTTTGACCAACCAAATCTAAAATATTGTGGTGCTAGCTACACGAAGAAGAACTCGTGAACGTACCTTCAACTTGTATGGTAATCCCGGAGAGATGACCGCTCGATATTTGGTGAGGAATTCCAAGGAAATCGGTTTGTCCACCACTTGTGATACCACCGTCGTGTTCTGCCAGATCCTGGTGCCATCCTCCTGAGAACAGATAGTTTCGTTTATTGTTACGATAATTTTGGGAAGAATGAGTCCCAAGATCTATTAGCTAGTTTCCTATGACAATACAAAGAATATGAATATTTGACAGACTTCTTAATAACTGCATTCGATACGACTTCAATCTCCGCAAGTATGATCATGTAACTGCACATCGACGCTTAACAGCTTTTTTGTATAGTTTTTACTTAATACTATTAATATTTATTTGGACTTTTGATAGGTATCGGGGGCCTTCTTCGTCACGTAAAACAGCGTCAATTTAATCGTATTTCAGTGTAGGAATGGAGCTATACGAGTACCTACTTACTGCAAAACTCCATCTCATCATCTATTGGATATGGTGTTAGGTCCCCAGATTCTGACTTGAGCAACACTAAGACTGAGATTGACGATTACATAGCTGTACTGCTTTACATATCATAACTTATCATATAGGTTAGGCAGAGGTGTACCTAATAGTACACCCACATTTCGCTAGTTATGTTTAAGTCCCGTGTAATACCATCAACTGGACACAAATTCAAACTCCGTGGCTGCTACTGAGAAATTCTTGAAGGAAAAACCTAATAACACTTTGCCATACCTGGGAATCGAACCCAGGAAACTCATGCTTCAGCGGTCGCGTTTACGACCACTAGATAACTAGACGAATGAGGCAGTACATATTACTCCATATCCCTCTCCTAAACTGCACCGCAATATCCTGTTTTCCGCTTTCCCGTTGTCCAGTACTCATGTCCGGCCCCCCAAGCCCCCCCTTGAGCTTAAAGGCTGTCTAGCATCTGGCGTTCCACGCTATGCTTGCTGATATGCTGTCCCCACTCTAGAACTAGTTTGCTTTACCGACCATCGGTCCTTCGACAAACATAGCCAGCTCACTGCCACTCTGGCTCGCTTATAATGATAATTTTCTACAGGTTTAACCATTTTTACCTGGAAAGAGAAGTCAGCAATCACAACGTCTGGCGGATCAGGGCCATCAAGGCCGATCCTCTTTGCAGCAGCGGCGTGTCTATGACATGCGCGCGGAGCCCGCAGCTGCACGGCCGTGCGGATTCCGCCGCCGCCACCGCCGCCTGCTCCGCGGAGACGGATCACCAGCATGCCTTCCACTGCTTCAGACCATGGATATCTGGTGAAATAAGAGTTGTAAGTAGTAAGTAAGTTGCTCCTAGTAACCTTTTTGGGGTGGACCTTTTTAATTCGTTTTTAAGGGTGCACGAAAAGAACCTTCTCGAACAACGTATCTAATGAACCCTGGCTCTGGGCTATCAGCGATTATCCACGCTGATTGGCTTATCCTTTCACGACGATCGACACGCTAAGAAAAACGGCCTTTTGTTATGAAAGACATTATTCTATTCTATTATTATTATTGCTTATTTGATATGCCTAATTGAACTTCACAAGACAACCACAGGTTCAACGAGCGTACACCCATAAACTCACGCTTTTTCCTATAGGGATAGGCAGAAACTACAGAACGTCACGTGCTCTGATCCTTAGATACACCATTTGCTTCGACCTTGTTCATACATCTGGTTCAACTGGCTTTTAGAAAGACATCACCAATAAAGTCGGTGTAATGTCTTACAAGCTAGTGCGACTCCTCTCAGCGACCCCCTTTCCATCTGCCTTGTAGCCTTACCTTTAGTTAGTCGTCTTTCACTCATCCTCTCAACATGACCATATCCTCTAATAAATCAGCCTATAAAGTTCCTACCACTGGGCCACCGCTGGGCCACTGCTGAGCCATCGCTGCTTCCTAAGTGTACTCTTTTTGTTAAGTTTCTAGTTCCTTTGTAACACATACCTGACGCAAACTTGCCAGACGAGTCGGTCGCTGGTCCGCAGCACCTTGGCCGCGTGGCGCACGCTCAGCTGGAACGGAGGCAGCTCGTAGTCACCCACACGGAACACAGACGAGCCCTGAAGGGTTAAGGGAATTATTTTGAAGAAAAAAAAGTTAAATTCAGTTACAGTTGCCCTGTACTGATAACAGAGAACGAATTACGAAACCCTTCACAAACGAGCATTAAATCTGAAGTCTTCTTAAGTCGGCGCTTACATGTTTTACCATAGAGTTACAAAATAAGTTTTTTTTTAAATTTTGCCATTCTCTACGCCACAGTATGTCTTATCTTGACTTCTCTATCATCATCTGCCTGCCTTTTCCCAACTATGTTGGGGTCGGCTTCCAGTCTAACCGGATGCAACTGAATACCAGCTACCATGTATCTTATTTCTCTATATGTGGTGCAAGAAAACCATTTAATACAGTTTAATTTAACACCATATAATACACCTCTGTTCCTATTACATGAGGAATAAACATAACAGGCAAAATGTGGATGCGCTACACATCTGTCTAACCCTTTGAGGATTACAACCGTGATGTTATTATGTTTACCGTACCTGCGACCCATCTGCCATCCTAGCCCTGACAGTCCACTTGCCGCTTGGCGCGTGTTCATCTAACTGGTACTGCAGCTGAGCGAGTCCGTACCGGGTGCGCACTCGATTCCATTGCGTCACCCGCGACCCCTCCCACGCCCCGCGGGGACCTTCCAGCCACACTTCTTCGACCTGGAAGAAGAGATAACACATTTTATAGGAAAACAAAAGAGAGTAGATGTATGCACGTGGCTGAAGCAAAAGGAGTGTGTAAGGATCGTAGCAGGTGACCTGAGCTGTAGTTTCTGTCTGCGTCTAAAAGGGGGTCCTTGGAAAAGAGATGTGAATTTATATGTGACTGTTCTTAAATTACCCTAGGCTGATTTTCGTTTTTCCTATTATTAGTATTAAGGTCGGTTTCCCCCGAATATATAGGCCCTATTCTGTCAAGGAAGTGCCGCGAAACGATCAATCATACACAAAATGTTAGTTATTCATGCAAAGTTATTTTATCGCCTTCAAAATATGCTCCTTCAGAAATGACACACGATGAAAACATCAAAACATTTTTTAAACGCATTTTCCGGATTTGAGTTCAGTTCTCGCCGCGAATTCTTCTTTATGTCTTCTACCGAATAAAAACGGGTGCCACGAAGTGATCACCACTTCGTGGCACCCGTTTTGTGTTTAACAACACAAAAAAAAAATGAATTTGTAACTATAAACAAGTCATCCATTCCCGATACTTGTTTGACTGAATGTATGTTAAATCTCTTTGGACATAAATTACACTTATTGATTACGAAGAAAACAATTATTGACAGTACTCTCCTAAAGCCGCTCCTCTTTTTAATGCCGTATCTAGAATCGGGAAGATTTTGAGTGATATCTAAATATCATCCCGATTCTAGATGCTGGATTCTGCAAACAATAATATGAGGATACGAACGATTAGTGGTTTGATTTATGGGTATTGAAGCAGAATGAATAACATCAAAGCATTTATTACTGGCCTACTTGAAAATTTCAAGTAGGCCAGTCATCATTAAATTGTCGAAACAAAGACAACAATAAAATGAAGCTATAGTCCCAGTCACAAGGCATAATAGTAACTGCGAAAAGTACTGTAGTTCCTCATTCCAAAGTGTAGATCTCTATGGAGAAGAACAGGCAAGAAACTCCATGGACTCTGAATCAGAATATCGTTACAAAACCTTGTTTACATTCCTGTTGAGCGTGCACGTAATATGGAAGTACTGGGGGTCTTAAATAGCCGCTTTAGCAGAATCATAATAGGATAATAATATGAATTACGTTTAAATTCGTAAAATGGTCACAAGGTGACAATTCATAATAGTAGGTACGTCTATGACCATTTAAAGAATTTAAACGTAATTCATATTATTTTCCTATTATGATTCTGCTAAAGCGGCCATTTTAGACCACCTGGGCACTGCACGGGTTTTTGCTGATTCGGTTTTATACTTCCGTTCGACCGCTGCTACTCTGATCAAGGTTCCATATCGTCTCATCGGTTCTCAACATCATTACATTCATTTAGAATCACAGACAAGAAACATGCTACGACAATCATCAAATAAACAAACAACAAATACAAACCATAAACCTCTCAATAAATAGAAACCTTGACCCCAACTATAAACGGCTCTTAAACCATCACGAAGTAACAAACCACTTAAGATCAATAAAACTCAGATTAAGATGAATCATCTTTACCGTTACAGCCTTAACCCAATGACCTTGATCCGAGATTCGAGCTTTAAGGCTCGTTTACACGGGCAGGATTTCTCGCTTGTAGAGAGGCGAGAATGATATCGCACTTCACGTTTACGTTCGAGCGAGAACCAAAGACTTTGGTACATAAGTACGTAATATGTCAGAGCCTCAGAGGTACCTTGTCAGGAGATTTTCTCAAATTGTAATTTGAAAACTCGTTACGCTCGTAAAAAAAAGAAAATTAACTGTTAAATGACTGAACCCTTTCCATGCCCGATGACCCACACATAGATGGACTGCGATAGTTTAACTGTTTCTACTTCGCGGAGAGTCAACGTGTTAGGTTTCCAAAGTATACAGGGAACACACACGAACTCGAAAACGGTTGCCACGCATTCAGCACACCAATCTGAGCATACAAATAACTACATACAAATTTATCATCGGTTATTAAAAAAAAAACAACTGTTTCCTACAAAAGTGCAATACCTACACGGTCAAAATAAAATAAAAATTTCAAATTTCGAACAGCTGATTTTATTTTTAATAACCGATGAAAAAATTCTATGTAAGGGGAGCTCAGAATCATCTACTAAATACGTGGTACTTGTAACTTAACCGTTAACGCGTCGGTGTCCCTTCCACCCTGTATATCTATAGCGCTTGACAGGGCTATACATTATCGGAAAACAACCTCATTGCAGGTTAATTTTGGTTCTCATTTCTAAGAAAAAGAGGATCTCTTCTATTTTCAAATTTATTTAAAATTCTACTAAACGGCTGAATCACCATATTTTATTTATTGTGTTTGGGTGGCTTACAACTAACAATACAAAAACTTATAGCGAGGAAAACAATGACAAGCCATTTACAAGCCTCCACACAAACACAACAATATAGGAACTTGATGTCAGATGGTGAATAATGAGGTGTCTCCTCCTTATTAGGAGGTTCTTGGACACGATATGAACGTCAGGGAACAAATCTGCTTATAGTTTAGGACCGATTGCAGATAAGCACAAACAAAAAACATTTTACACAAGTCATTTTGCTACCTCCTTTCGAAAGCCTCCTGTTGGAAGCGAGAAAGTCTTCTCATGTGAATGACCCATAAGTTTATGCTTAGGTAAATATTGACAGAACTTACTCTGGCTATGCGGAAGATTAATAACATTTCGCACGGTTAAGGAAGAAAGTAGTTTTTCGAGTATGTTTGCGAACTCGTTCAAGAAACTTGGTTTTGAATGGGCGGTCTCAAACTGCACATAACTGCTTTCTTATGCATTCAGATTTTATATCAATTTTTTTGATACATTTGCGCAAAAGTAGTTTTTGATAAATTGGCACTGTTTTTAAAAGGCTCTTAAAATTTTTCGAACTTGGGACTTTCGGGTCGTGGGCGTTCTAAGTTTCCCGTACCATGTGCGGATTGTGACCACCGGGGAGATTTTAGCGAGGTAAAAATCCCACACACCTAGGTCTTACCCCCAAAGATCGGTTGGTTATTGAACGTTTCTCCCTGAAAACAGGTTAACATGTTGCTTTTATTTGTCACATATTCTGCATGTACGCATTTTTGCGGAACTGCATTCTGCAAGCAAACCTGGATCGATGTTTTTGTGAAATCACAACAAAAAATTTTGTATAACATGGATAATGGAGCTTGACACTAAATAATAACAGCCGCACGGGTCGTTTTTCAAGGTTAAGCCGCGCTTGCCCTGTTGGTCCGTGGATGGGTGACCACCCGAAGGTTCACATTACATACCGAATTTCCTCCGTACTTCGGAAATCACGTTAAACCGTTGGTCCCGGTTGTTATTTATAGATCTTTGACAGTCGTTACAGGTAATCCGTGACCCGAAAGTCTAAGAACCAGTCTTACCAAGGGGTACCGTAATACCCAGTACTAACTGGGCTGTGGAGGTCAGATAGGCAGTCGCTCCATGTGAAATACTGGTATTCAGTTGCATCCGGTAAGGTGGGTTATCGTTCCTAAATTAAGATTTTTATAAACTTTGCTTTGATTATTAAATAAATAAAGACTGGAAGCCAACACCAATAAAGTTGTGAAAAGGCTAGGCAGATGATGCTGCATAATGTTATACAAAATATTTAGTTAACAAAGTCTGATTAAATTATTTATATGGTTCTTGCGATCAGTAAAGTTCTCGTCATGTTATTCAAAAGAAAACCTTACATAATTGAAACTCAATGCATAACTCTGCACCTTTTTATGCAAATGCATACGAAGTAATTCTATAGCACGCCTATAGCCATGCTTGTAGCACCATAAAGGTACTTCGGCTACAATGTTCGGATGTAGGTACAAAAAATACCTGTTAAAGCGACAATAACTCCCCATCCTAGTATACTCCTAAAATGCATCAATTCAAACCATTCGCTGCACCTGTGACTGACGACCCTATTATAAAATGTATAGCAGTTTACAACCCGAAATGAAACGCATTGTAGTGAAGTTAAATCGATTTGTTATGTAAATCTGTGTATACTTTAACTTGGGAAGGCATTGTGTTGTTAAACTGTGTTTTTTTGGTGTTACCTAAGTTCTTATGAGTTGTTTTGGCTTGATAACACGACAAGGTATGGCTATGGACAGTTACCCAAGAGTAACAGTGTTAAAGAGTGAGCATTTATATTTATTAAGTCCATTGTATTAATTATTGACTGAACAGAATTAATATTCAATCATTTAAGTACATGTGTAGGGGAATGTCATCATTAAATCAACAATCTGCCTGGAATACTAGATGATGTTTTCTTGCATTACTATCATCATTGTAGTCATAGACGGTCAATGTTTGACAACAATCGCACAACATGCTGTGGTTTAGATAATTTAAATAACATAACATTATGCCTGTAGATAATCCCCGAAGAGTCTGGCTGAGATGAAACTATAATACACACATTTCGCCAGTTATTTTAAGTCTTATGTAATAGGGGCAAGCGCATTGCCATCAACCGGACAGAAATCCAGACTCCGTGGCTACTACTGAGAATTTCCTTTTGGAAAAATCCGAAATCACTGCCCGACCTGGGAATAGAACCCAGGACTTCATACTCGGCAGTAGCACCTGCATCCACTTGACCAATGAGGCAGAAATTATTCAATCATTGTTTAGTTACGAAGTATTACGCCACTGTATTCATTTTTAAACTGACATGGTCACTAACACGTACTGTCCGGCACTGTACTTAAAAGTTGAAGGATAATCCTGGCCCATTTTTATCATCCAATGTTGAAGATCCACAACAGTTTTGTATAAGCAACACATCAGTATACCTATCGCTAACTGCGTCCCATCAATATCGGTGTTATTGTGTCGACCGGTCTCATCTCGACAGTCGACGGTAACTGTAAACTACTAGTTATTCGTTTTGTCGATCAGACGAACACAATGTGTAGTCACACGATTTGTTCGTTTTTTACAGAGTAGTTTACAGTTTTATATAGTTTTTTGGGTGAATGATTTCTGATTGTCATTGTTCGGGAGTAGGTAGGTCGGAAACTGAATATTTATGTAGGAGGAAAACCGCTTGGTTAATGTTGACGGTGATTTTGCGGCAGGAATTACTGATTTATGTCCGGTTCAAATTATTCCAATCCAATAATCCAGCGAGTTAATCCAGCCCAGTGCTGACCTGGATAATATCGTCTACATCGTTCCAGTCATTATTAGAAATTAAGAAATTACAACATTGCGTATTCACAAAACATTACCCTCGTTTGCGTCGCGCAGTCGGGTAAAAAACAACAATGTGTGCTCACTGTTCAACGTTTAATCCAGCACTGGATTATCCGTCTACACGATTCCAGTTGAGCTGGAATGGGCGCGCTGGATTAACAAGTAGGATCCACTGCGCTGCACTCCACATGCACTGGATCCATGACGGTTCAGATTATTCCAGTTGCTATCCAGCGCTTTTTTACATCACTGTACTGGAAAGCTACATTAATTATCGAGTATTTGGTCACTATCCCATTCTGCTGACATCATCATCTGCCTAGCCCTTTTTCCCAACAACGTTGGAGTCTGCTTCTAGTCTAAACGGATGTAGTTTAATACCAGTAGTTTACATGGAGCGACTGCCTATCTGACCTCCACAACCCAGATAGCATTACTATCTGGGTTGTAATACGGTACCCCTTGGTAAGACTGGTTGTCAGAATTTCGGGACACTGACCTGTAACGACTGTTAGAGATCTACTAACAAACGACAGCCGGGACAAAAGAAAAAATAGGTACGTGTGCAACAAAAAGTATACCTCAAGCCAGAGTTGTGTCACTGTGTAGTTCTGGTATGAGTAGGTATGTTTTTGTTCCCAAAGATGGAATTATTTTTTTGAGTAAACTATATTGTATGTAACTGATGGTTTTCATTTTTTATCGAAATAGTCAGAAGTCCGGGAGCACTCCCTAATGCCATGGAACCATGGGTAATTAAAATTACCCATGGACCCGGTAATGGGTCGACCCACGAGACCACGGGTAACGAGTGATTTTTTTGATAATCTAACTGATTCATCTCTCCGTAATACTTTTTTTCAGGCAAATACCCTAGTGTTATGCATATCAAGTTAATCAATTAAAGAAATTGAGGAAACTTACCGCTAATGCTAAAAAGAAAGTAGATTACAACAAGCACTTACATTTAAAACCAATATCAACAACAAAAAAGTGAAATTGCATTAAAAGTTATAAATATAGTTTTAATTTTTATGGGCACGAGAGAAATCCTTTGCGTACAGGGTGTGCAAACAAGTTTCGAGCACAAAGTATGTCAGTGGTACTGACTCTTATGGTGTTTTGTCCCCAAGTGGGACGACAGGTTTCATACAGGATTTTTGGCGAAAATCAATCTTCTTTGACCAAAACAAGGTAGTTTTATATGTATTTTCAACCCACCTAATGGAGAGTGATCACTGCCGTCGATGGAGTTGGTTATTATGCCTTTGCCCGTCTATGTGAGATTTGTGAGTTTCCACTTTTGGGACAAACGTCTCCTTTCTGAAACTGCGGGTTGCTGCATGCCCTTTGTCGTTTCGAGTAAGTCGATCATTGCCACCGAAAACATCATTGATTTTTCAATAGAAATTCCTGTTACGGGACAAAGTTAATAACAGAATGCATTAAAAATTACTCATCAACTACTTCAAGAAAATTGGTATCTATACGAGTAGGTATTACAAGTGCAGACCAAAGAATGGATGGATGGATTGATTAGAAAGGTGGTGAGTACCAAAATGACGGTTAATAAAGAAATTTTGGAAGAGGAAGACCCAATCAATGGAGCTCGAAGCACAAATATTTTCGGTAAGCAGAGGATGACTTGACATAACATCACGCCTGTAATCCCAGAAGGGTTAGGCAGAGCTGTACCTAATAGTACATCCACATTTCAGCAGTTATGTTAAAGTCATGTAATAGTGGGCGAGCCTATTGCCATCAACCGGGTATAGACCCACTCCGTGGCTAGTACTAGGAAATTCCTGAAGGAAAAACCCAATAACATTTTGCCCGACCAGGGTATCGAACTCAGGACAGCTCAGCAGTCGCACACGCGAGTCTAGACGAACGAGGCAGCTTGACACTGAATTAAAGCTATTATTCAGGAAATATGGCGAGATGATCTGAGGGTTGGACGAGGTGTCTCGGGTAAAGGAAAGCTGGAAAAAATGGGGAGGCATAATTGTAGAAGGGGAAAAGTGGCGGCAAAAAGCATCAGGTCTGTATTCGTATGTAAACAAGTTTGCAAACTGTGTCACTAGCACAACAAACTTATGATTTACGTACGTTCTCGTATTTGTTGAGAGCGACACGTTTTTGCTGAGCCAATGTTTATATTTAATTTTTTTGCATTTTGTGTAATAAAATGTTTGTATCTGTCGAAGTTCGTAGTAAATCCTCATCTTTATAACCAGCTCAAGATCTAGGAATAAACTTCTACTGTTTATGTATTCACAACCCGTTTCTCTGTAAGAGATACTCTACAAGTTTCCTAGGGATGGCAAGATATTTTAAAATGAAAAAAAAAAACATTGGCCAGAGGGATTACGACAGAAGAGGTTTGTCAACACGTTGCCGATTGAAAGAAAAGAACATCATCTGCTTAGCTTTTTCTTAACTAGGTTGGGGTCGGCTTCCAGTCTAACCGGATGCAGCTGAGTACCAGTATTTTACATAGACCGACTGCCTATCTGATCTCCACAACCTAGTTGGTACTGGGTTATACACCTTGGTAAGACTGGTTGTCAGACTTTCGAGCCACTGACTACTTGTTACGACTATACCAAAGATGTAAAAATGACAGCCGAGTTCAACGGCTTCACGTTCTTTCCGAGGCACGGAGGAAACTCGGTATGTAATGGGTGGTTACCCATTCATGGACCAATCTTAACAAACATGGCTTATCCTGAAGATCGACCCGAGAGGCTGTTATTATTGACCCAAGCTAAGTAATATGTACAAGCATTTGGGAAGTGCAGTCAGTGATATTGTTGGCAGCCCGAATAAGTATGGTAGTGTAGGAACTGTCAGAACTTGACCTGATAGATCGGTCAAAGGAACAACAACTCTTTGCCGACAATTTGCTTTAACAAAGAGCAGAATTTTCGTACTCAGAAATATTAGGTGCGGGTTAGGTGGTGTCAACCCCATCGTATAAAACCACAGCCAGCCCTGACCTTAAAGATATCTACTATAGAGACGAGAAACGAGAAACGTTTTATATATTTATATACTGGAGTAATCAACAGTTTCAAGTGGTAAGACTGCTTCGATAGCAGGACTGTGTTCTTTTACATGGCGTCTTAAATGAGACTTAAGTAAAAATAGAGGAAGTAAAACAAATGGAAATGTTATACCAACAGACCAACAATTCCTATTTTTATAAACCGACTCCTTAAAAAAGGAGGAGGTTTTATATATATTCCACCGGGATCTTTTTTTTCATTTGTGTACACCGGCCATATTATGGGCCCAGTAATCACGGAATAATACGAGATATTTTTTTCCAGAAAAATAACACTAAGTCTTCAACAACTTCCTGAAGTCAGTGGCATAAAAGTCAATGAAACAAAGTCGCCGAATTCCGAAAGACAAGTTATTTTAGACGTTTTTAGCGTTTTTTTTTGGCAGTCGGTTTTTTCTCTATCTAGAAAACACTTATACTGTATTTTTTTGATAGCATAGTTACTGTTAGAAACCACTTCTCCAGCACCTACTCGTAACTAAGTATAATGCGCTTTTCTCGAACATATCTTGTAGAACGCAGGAAATGCCAGTTTCAAAAGGTCCTAGGGCCTAGAGAAAGCGAAATTCTATCTTAATAATGTTAAAAAAGGTATTGTTTGTAAGTTTGTATGTAGGCTGTAAACTTCGGAACTTCTGATCCGATTCCGAAAATTCTTTCAATAATGGGAGGCTAAATTATTCCCGGGTGTCCTAGGCTATATTTAAAAAAAATCCGTTGGATAATTTACAATCATGAGGCGAGCGAAGTCGTGGGCAAAAGCTAGTCAGAGATAACGATGATGGAACAGTCCAAAAAATCTATTTGATTGACATAAGCTACAGACAACTTTGTCAATATGCACTTAGCATGAAACTGATGATGACATGGCTTTCCTTTGCATTTTCTCCAATACCAAAGTTGTTCAGACAAATAGAGCAGCAAGTCATTCTCGGAAGCCGTTGTGGAAATACGAAGCTCCTTTAAAAGTCAGGTCACTTATCTAGTTCCTCTGACGCATGATGTTACTGGCATGGGAACGAGAAGCTTAACACCAGAAAAGAGAGGCCTATATCAAGCAGTGAGTGTGGATGATGATGGTCATAGTAAAAAAAATCCTACGAACTCAAAAATTCGCGGAATATCCGGCAGCTCCGTAGAAAGTAATATTCAAAAACTCCAACAATTTACACCAAAAGTCGCGCGAAAAAGGCACATAGGAAGTAAAACACACGAGGATGTGACATTGTCAGAATTCTACAATAGTGATCCGTTAAAAATTATTCAACAATACAATATATTATGGAGATGTAAGGTCGCGAAGACCTTGCTGGAGGTCGGCCCTGAACGAGATCATGCTAATAAACAAGCATTTGGTAGATATTTGTGATGCGCACTGAGTTTTTATTTAGGTAATGGGGAGACCCTGCCAGGGCTGCGGGAATGTTCGAAAGAGATACCGCGGCCCTGGAATATAAAGGGCTTAAGAAGGAACATGGGTGGTTTTTAGTCAGTAAGAGTCTGACACTCCCTTCCGCTCCGCCCAGAGCGGGGGGGGGGGGGGGTCATTTGATGATTTCCCACCCACCAAAAAAAAAAAAATGGGGAGACGAATGATGGAAGCATAGAAACAGAGGATGGTAACGACTTATCATTTGATTATATTTATTTTCAAAACACTTCCTCGAAAACTGGTTCATATCGCACTACGATTAGGTTCAACATTCAATGTATTTTATACACGTGGATTTTTTTTAAATTTATCACACCACAGATACCTAACTATACTTATATTGAGTCCAAATTGGTTCTATTTGTATAGTCGGCGGTGATTGTTTTTTGTTTTAATCTTGGCAAAGAGACATTCGTCTTTACGGCTTTTATATATGTTTACGGCGTAAATATTTTTTGAAATATAAATTGTGTTTAAATATAATATCATAAATAAACATGATTAGGTATTTAAAAATAAATTTACGTTTATGAACAAATTAACATTTATTTGTGTTCTAAATTCAAAAATATTTTAATTTTCTATTTTTCATATTAAGCTGTTTAGCGGCTTCATACCTTTGCTTCTTCTTCAACCTGGCGAAACCAAAGCAGTTTCCTTATAATTCATGACAAAAGTAGTACTTTTTATTCTATTAATTTATTGCTTCGAAATGGTATTGAAAAACGTCGTTTGATATACGTGGGCATTTGTTACTGCAGTTCTCGTCTCCATAATAACCTCGCCTGCGGCTCGGTAGTAAATTCCGCCTCGAATACAATAAACAAAGTTTTCTCACTTATATCAAAATATACTATTTCTGTTGTGTTCGTGATTGTTAGTAACTATTCTGGACGATTACAGGTTATAACTAGGCGAATAAAGTCATATTCCACCGGGCACATGAACGGCTTTTATAAATTGGTTGGTTTGTATAAAAAGGTTCCTTTAAGGCTACATACACACACACGAACACGATACGACGTCGAATCGTGACACGTTACAAAGTCGTGCCTTGGCTGTACTTTGCGACATCGCGTCGCGTTGCTGCGTCGCATCGCAAAATCCCCGACACGCATCGTACAAATTCACGACAAGATGTCATATTGTGGAACGACGATCGTCTCATCACAGGAAATATTCCACCATTGATGCAATATTGCATGGTCAGTTGTCCAAAAGGGTTACTTTAGGTACTCACCAATTTCTTCGAAGGCGCCAGGTCCTGTCGGAGCGCTAGCACGCGCAGACGCAGCAGTTCCCCAGGCCTATAGCGCGCGCGCTCCGAGGACAGCACCACCACGCGCCCGCTGGAGATGCGCACCGGCATCCGACGCTCCCACACGCAGTGGGCGTCAGGGTACCTGGGAGTAAAAGATATGTTAGACCTATCGTAAACAGTCTATTTGTTTTAGCTGACATTGTATAATTATCACTTGCTTCAGTGAAGGAAAACATCGTGGTTGTGCTAGTTTCTAGCATGCCTCAGAGATATTTCTCGACGGCATGTAAAGCCAAGTCAAAGGCCCATGGGCAGCAAAAAACTCTGACATCAGGTTAGGCATTACCCGAAAAAAGAAGCTAATATTTTCATTCTCCATTAAATAGGGTCATGAAACCCGACAGTAGCGAACTTCTCGCCGTGATTACTGAAAATTAGACGCTTAAACTGTCAGGGGCCTACCTTCACCTCTTACAGCAGTATTCTTTTAATCTTACGTTAATGCGAGAAAGAGATGGCATCCCTTTTCGTTGTCTTTATTCTCACCTGATGTTGACGACCAAGTCAGCTTTCGTATTTGGTAGCGACGGGACATTTATATCTAGGCATCCACCATCACCTGCAAGTAAGATGACAATGAAATAAAAAATGCTGCACGCATTTCCCAAAAGATTCAGGCAGAGGTGTACCTATAGGGGCGAACCTATTGCTATTAATCGGGCCCAAATACAAAATTTGCCGGCTGTTTTTTGATGGAAAACCCATTGCCCGTTGCCTGACCTGGGAATCCAACTGAGGACCTCATGCTCTGCTGCGCAAGTGACAAGTAGACGTACGAGGCAGACAAAATAAAAATCCTAGTAGAATTTAATACAATAGTGTACTGAATTACAGTCATTGGTAGTAACTTCTATTTTACCTGAAAGCAGTGAAGAAGCCGTGGTCGTCTGCCGGTCCTCAGTCAACAAGGTAAGTAGCAATCGAGCTGTTCCGTCAGTGTAGAACCTGGATACGCATGCGCGGTTCATACCGCCCGCTGTCAGCACCCCTGGAGCCAGGAAGAGGTGGTTCTGGTCCGTGCAGGGGTTTCTGAAAAGAAGATAGACGGTGTTCAGTGAGTTCAGTAGTTGTGTACATAACTGACGAGATGGAGAAAATTAAATTTTGTAAATTACTCGATGACCCGGTACACATTGTCCTGTCATAAAATATAATGTTGACAATACTGCCAACTAACGGGTCCTAACTATAACTAAGAAATATCCAGGTGACTCCAAAAAAACATCTAAATCGGTCAAGCCGTTTAGGAGGAGAAGAATTACGAACACACGCACTCCGTAATTTTATAAATAAAGATAACGCTGACGGAAAAGTCAAAGATGTGAAAGATGTACTTAAGCAACTAGCTTTTTGCACGCGACTCCGTTCGCGTGGAAATTTTGATGTGTAGGTATGTGCGAGATAAAAAGCTTATGTGGTATTCCGGACTATAATCTATCTGAGTGTCAAATTTCATCCAGATCCGTTCAGCCGTTCTGGCGTGATTGAGTAACCAACATCCATCCATCCACGCAAACTTTCGCATTTATAATAATAGTAAGATTACTACTGGTCTAACCAATGATATGATAAGACTTATAATATCATTGAGTCTAACCATCTAGAATCAGTTGCAGAAATGGCAAAATTGTTCCGTCGATAACGCTTGCTCATTCTGTAATTATTTTAGTTATGTTCTTATCATAGTTCTTATACTTCTTAAGTCCCGGAGTTGCTAACAAATTGGTTACTAATGTTATTTAGGAGGCCGGTATAAGCTTATGAATTGGTACTACTTTTAGATTCCAAATTATGTTTGGTTTAATTGAGTAAATTATTTAAATGGTAGGTAAGATGAACGACTGCCTTGACCCGTCAATGGTATGGATCACTTGTGATTTTTTTGCTAACAAGTTGCCAGAGATTTCTCTGTCAAGTTTTTAGAAAAAAAATTAGGGCCGCTCCGAAATTACCAACTGATTCAGATACATCTCATCGACCGACGCGACGTCCGGTATCGGTACAATAAAAACGTTTATCTGCGTGTGGGACGTACCACAAACGTTTTTATTGGTCCCATAACATTTGATACCTCGCGTCTCAACTACACGAATGGAACAATTATACCAGAGAACAAAAAATGATGAGATCAATTGAATAGCCGCTTCCTCGTAGCGGCGGACATAAAAATCAAGGTCCAATCGACCTTGGATAACAACCATAATTATAAATATGTGCTGTGGCTGTGATGGTTTAATGATGGCCTGTAATTGTATGTAAATGATTTTTATTTTCCCTTGTCGTTTGCATGGTGATTTTGTAATGGCAGAAAAATGGAGCTGTGTCATGATTTTGCATAATTTTTAGGGGCCGTTCGTCCTTCTGCCCGCCTGTCTGTCAGCGGGCTGTATCTCATGATCCGTAATAGGCAGACAGTTGAAATTTTCACAGAATGTGTATTTCAATTGGCGCTATAACCGTGATAGAATATATTATAAATATCAACTGTCTAACTATGACGGTTCATGAGATACAGCCTGGTGATAGGCGGACAGACAGACAGACAGACAGTGCAGTCTTAGTAATAGGGTCCTGTTTTACCCTTTGAGTACGGAACCCTAAAAAGAAGATGCTACTTGCGAAGTCAAGAAACTCCGGTTAGTCTCGGAATCTACGTCGAGAAAGATACGAGTACCTAAGCTCAGAGTGCTATCAGAGACTTGCGAGCCGAAGGCCTATGTTAGTATGAGATGCATTGATGTGGTTGTCCATAGAACTCTACCTAAAGCCGCGTTGACACGATCAGAGTAAGCTCGGACCGAGTGGACTCGGATACATACTCGGACACAACTCGTGTTGTGGCAACACATAATCTGAGCGCGCGGAGTTGCGTCCGAGTAGGCTGTATTAGAGTCCACTTAGTCCGAGCCAACCTACTCTGAACGTGTCAACGCGGCTTAATGCCGTCAAAGATTCAAAGAATAACAAACCGATTCGCTAATCGTCCAAGGAATTCATGTTAGATCGATGGAATTGGTAAGGCACTGCTAGGCACTGCTAACATCTGGGAGTAATATCATTGGGCAAAAGTATTTTCCTGCTGCTACTACTACCCAAGCATAACGCCTCTGGGTTAGGCCATAAACTTGCATTTATGTATATCATGAAAAACATGTATTCAACAGTCGTTCGTCGACAATCGCCAAATTTACAAGCGGATCTTGCTTATTACACTTACCTACCTCAGTAGATCCGTTTAGCTATACAAATGATCATTGATCATTGATGGTAATTAGAAAAACAACTCACATAACAGCTAAGTACATTGTTTATTACTTTATTTCATACTAGCTTTTGCCCGTGGCTTCGCTCGCGTTAATATACTCGTAGAATTTGACAATCAATTCGGGTTTTGCTCGACAGACACGTGGAGCCATCTATTATCATAAGAACGTTATTGTTGTTTTCCTTTGGAAGAGTACTTTTTTTCGGGATGAAAGGTACCCTATGTCCGTTTCTGTACACCTGACAATTTATTGATCGTTGATCGATTCAGTGGTTTAGGCGTGAAAAGGTAACAAACAACACACAAATGCCTTTCACGTTTGGGGTTTCTTAAATAAGTTTCGCATAATATATGTCCTTTTTCAGGGAACAGGGTGAAGTATCGGAGCTTTCTTTGTCTTAACATCCTGTCTTGATTCGTGAGTATAAATATCATCTTGTGGTATGTAAGATTCAGCAATATTCAGCATTATGCTGGGATGCCTTTTTGGCCTCGTACAGGCCTTTTTAGGGTTCCGTACCCAAAGGGTAAAAACGGGACCCTATTACTAAGACTTCGCTGTCTGTCAGTCCGTCTGTCCATCTGTCTGTCATCAGGCTGTATCTCAAGAACCGCGATAGCTAGACAGTTGAAATGAATTATGTATTTCTGTTGCCGCTGTAACAACAAATACTAAAAACAAAATAAAATAAATATTTAAGGGGCCCGCTCCGCTTTTTTGCCGTTTTTATAGATAATGGTACGGAACCCTTCGTGCGCGAGTCCGACTTGCAATTGGCCGGTTTTTCATATGATGTTACTTAAATTTTCCTTTTTTTTTTGTTTTTATTATCTGTGCATGTATAAATATGTGATAACTGTGTTGAAGTAATCGTGATCGTGTTAATAAGTCGTACAAAGTGTCAGTCACTTTCGTAGTCATAATAAACGGAATAACGAATTACCCAACCTCATCAACTACCTATTCCACCAACTCCAGAACTCGAAGCTATCGTACACACATTGTCAGCCACTTTCGTTGTCATAATAAACGGAATAACGAATTACCCAACCTCATTAACTACCTATTCTGCCAACTCCAGAACTCGCAGCTACTCTGATCAGGTTTCAAATGACCGCAGTATGAATGCACTCGTTAACTTGTTCTTAGAACACGTACATCTGGATGTTATTAAAACAAGACGCCGCAGGACTGTACTCAATTACAGGCTGTTTGCATGAGTGTTTTGATTGCTGCAGTAGCAAATTGAACTGTAAGGGACTTCAGTAAAGATCAAGATCGTTGGATGTACTCTCACCTTATTTAAGGTCGAAGAAGACACGAAAGTCGAAGAAAACTCGCTTTTGCGTTGGGTGTTAGATACAATTTTAGAGACAACACTAGTCATTGTAACAATAATATAAACAATTTTTGAGGGTGCTAAGCCAGTCCCACGATTGAAATATTTAGGCTTCAGTAACGTCAAATTAATGCTGTGGTGTGGTATTTTGGGGGGTCAAGTCAGTAATTGACTCACTGCTATGCAAATAATTATTTTTCTTCTAAACACTTTTGTGATGTATCATTACATCACAAAAGTCTTTCTTGGCAAGTCCGGTCAGAGACCATTGTCGTTGTTTTCGAGACGAAGGAGTTCGTTTAGCGAGGACAGAAGAGTTCTTATACCATGGACAAAGGAGTTCTTATACAGTGGACGGAGGAGTTCTTATACAATGGACGGAGGAGTTCTTATACCATGGACGGAGGAGTTCTTTTACCATGGACGGAGGGGTTCTTATACCATGGACGAAAGAGTTCTTATGCCATGAACGGAGGAGTTCGTTTACCGAGGACGGAGGACTTTCTTTACCGAGGACAGAGGAGTTCTTATACCATGGACGGAGGAGTTCTTATACCATGGACGGAGGGATATTTATACCATGTACGGAGGAGTTCTTATACCATGGACGGAGGATTTCTTATACCATGGACGGAGGAGTTCTTATACCATGGACAGAGGAGTTCTTATACCATGGACGGGGGAGTTCTTATACTGCTTGCTTATTTTGTTGGCTAACAGAAACTGGCAGAACATTGATTCTATGCTAGATTAATCTTCGAGTTCTTAGTTTTATTATTCCTTGGCTCTATGTCGATTGTCGCGTCCCTTTAATGGCAAACGTAGAACGTGCGGATAAGATCACTTACTGGTTATTAACCACAACAATTTAACCTAATGTTATTATCTGTAACGTATGCAATCCATGTAAGGAAAGGCGAAATGTGTCACTCTTTAGATTGGCAAATAAAGCGCAGTCAATATTGGTGCTTTGATACGGGTAAATTGAGAGTAACAACATACAAAGCATAACAACATGTAAAGTTCAAACCTGCTAGTAAAACTGCATCCATTGCAATTATTCACACCACTATCACAGATTATTTCATGATTTTTTTTTAAATTACAAAGAATACAAACGTAATAAAACCTGCTAAAAAAAAAACAGTTCTTAACTTTGACAAGGGAATCGCCCACTTAAAAGATAGTAACCTGGCAGACCTGCTTAAATTAACTAACCCTAACACACTTACTAATAATTTAATCGAAATTCTTCACAATTGTATCACGCTTAGTACCATCACTATGATATTCCCGATAAAAAATAGAACGCTGAGACCGTGGATGACTATTGGCTTATTGCGCTGTATTCACAACCGAAATAACATGCAACGGAGACAGACTTGACCCGTTCAACGACGTACTAAAAAATACCTACAAAAGGTACGCCGGCACTACTAACAAAAACATGACAGAGAACAGCTCGCAAAAGCGCACAAAAATCCTGAAAAACGTGAGATCATTAACAACATTGCACGGAAACCTAAAAAAACAAGTAACTTGGATCTCCTAGAACTATCCAATACCCCGCAGAACTATATTAACAGGGTGAATGGTTTTTTCTCTAACATAGTAAAACTTCTTGCGGATAATATCACACCACCTCAGTCTTCTATAGTTAATAATAACGACCCTAACCCATCCTTATCTGATTTTACATCGTCCTCGTCTTTCGTTCTACTCGACAAAGACCCTTGCGAAGTTCATGCTACATTAATGGGCTTAAAACTAGACAGTGCCCCTGGTTGGGACAACATTCAAGTTTGATTTCTTAAAGCAGATTTCTTAAATTATCCCAATGTAAACTTACTTGACAAACCTTTGCTTTGAGCAGGGAGTTTTCCCGGAAGCCTTGAAAGTAGCTCTAATAACGCCCGTGTATAAGTGTGGGGACAGGTCAGACCTGTCAAATTATATGCCCATTTCAGTGCTACCATCTATCTCGAAAATCCTAGAAAGACTCCTAAACTCACGTATAATTAAGTACCTTTCTAGGCATAACATTCTGTCGCCAGTCACAGTTTGGGTTTCGGCAGGGAAGGTCTACTGAGGATGCGGTTTTGTTGACAACTACTATAGTTGACAAGGTGGACAAGGGTAGCAAATGTCTGGCAGTTTTCCTTGACCTCAAAAAAGCCTCTGATACAGTATCTGTCCCCATACTTCTGCACAGGCTCGAAAATATCGGCGTAAGGGGCTCCCGTCTCGAACAATTCAAATCCTACCTGTATAAAAGCAAGAAAACAGTACTAATTGGAGAGTTTACTAGCTCATAGGAATCAATTTCGTACGGCATCAGGTAGGGGAGTGTCCTTGGTCCGGCATTGTTCCTTATTTATATCAATAATTTATGCAATATGAATATTGACGGGGGTCGCATCTTCTCATTCGCGGATGATACCGCCATAATCTTTGCTGATAAGACTTGAAATAAACATTTTTATTTATATTACCTGAACAGAAAATAACATCGCGCCTGTAAACCCCGAATGGTTAGGCAGAGGTGTCCCTAATAGTACACCCACATTTCGCCAGTTCCGTTTGTCAGTCCCATGTAATAGGGGGCGACCAACGAGGAGAGTAACTATGTTGCTATAAATATTGCCATACCGATCTCGGTAGGTGCCTATTTATCATAATAACATAATATCACGCCTGAATTTCATTGAAGATTTAACTTTGTTTGTACCCACAGTTCGCCATATATGTTTAGTTCACATCGGAAGGGCGCACTGCCATTAACCGGGCACATTCCAAACGTGGTAATTGAAAAACCCACAGGTTTAAGAGTACGGCACATTCAGTACCATCCAACAGTTCCTGACAAGTGCAATTCCTGAAACCCACATCGCGTCTCTCGTGATATGTCCAATCAATTGGTACGGACAAATTGCAGACCTGCTGCGGACATCGGACACTGACAGTTATTCTAGTACAGTGTCCGGAGCCAGCAATTTGTATGTACCGGTTTGATTTAATCTTCAGCGGGTCATCTCTTCGCTAAAGCCCATGTCCGGTTTAAAGAAATTAATTTCTCAAAAAGAACACTAATAGTTGATTTAAATATGAGAAACTTAAGGGGGAAGCGCCAGGGTAAGTCGCGAAATTCAAATATAAGTAGCTTTTTTGCAATTTGCAGGGCAGTGTCAGGCTGTATCTGAAGCAAAATATAATTCACGACCGCGGCACGTATGTAGCTACAGATTTATCACACCCAAAGGTTGACTGGTAGAAAATGCCTATGGCATTAAGTCCGTCTCTGTACTTTGTGCTTGTGTGTGTGTGTTACATAAATAAATAAATTCTAACCATGAAAATATCAAGAGAGTTATCACTAAGTTCATTTCATCATCATCATCATCATCCACAGCCTGAATTAATCCACTGCTGAGTATAGGCCTCTCTTTTCTTCTGCCAATCTCCACGTTCCTGTTCATTTAATCCAATTTAATTATTATTTCATGAAAAAGTTATTCAATGCGATTATGTGAACTTAGAGGGTTGTATTGATGATTTTAATGATTAAAACTCTGTTAAGCCATAATTTTTACGGTCGTGAATCTTATTCAAATCAACACACAACCTGACACTGACCTGCAAATTGCAAAAAACGTAAGAAAATTTAAATTTCGCGGGCTACCCTGGCACTTCCACCTTAACAAAAACATCTTAAGTAATAAACAGTTGTTGTTCGATCTATCGAGTGCGTACAGTGGGTATAGATTTACTATTGTTGGTTGGCTAAATACAACTTAAATAACCTATTTTTAAAGACGTTCATTGATGAAGTATCTTTTATTCCTTTCGGTAACTTATTACAAAACTGCGCTTCCTCAAACTGAGCATTTCTTCTTCCGTACAAAATTCTAACGTAAGACATGGTAAAGAACCTGCCGGGGCTGCGGGACTGTTCGAAAGAGATACCGCGGCCCTGGGACACAAAGGGCTAAGAAGGAACATGGATGGGTTTTAGTCAGTAAAAATCTGACACTCCCTTCCGCTCCGCCCAGAGCGGGAAGGGTCATTTGATGATTTCCCATCCGAAAAAGGCACGGTAAAGAAACAAAAGGGAAACTTACCCTAACATATTTGCAACTTGTTCAGTCTCGTTGGTGCACTGGGACCTGGATAGCCCCAGTGCTAACAGCAGATAGAACCACAACATTTTCAAAGTTTTAAAATCCTCTAAATCACAGTCACTTGTCTTCTTATAACTGTTCTTGATCAGCAGAAAGGTTTCAATCACATTTCAGACTTAGCAGGAAATGTTCGCGTCAAAGAAAGTTTATTTATTTTTTGGTTTCCTGCGCTCTGATTGCGGGTTTTTATTTGTTAAGGTAGTTTTAATAAATCACCACAATTTAGGTTTATTCCAATAGTTTAAGTTTTCAGAACTTTTATCTATATGGTCTTTCTTACTTTTACTTCAATTTTTAATTAACTTCAAGACATAATTAGTTTTTAATTACTTTTTTAATTTACAATCTCATTTATTAAATTCCCTGATAAAAATATCACTAAGCAACTATCTATTTTCGTTCTCACCGCTTAACCTTATTTTTATTCTAGAGCTAAATTAATTGTATTGATAAACAACAGTTATCCGTTTATCTCGACCGGCGCCATTTTGAATTTACTCGAAGTACGTCCGTCAGGGCGCGCGCGCGCAGCAGACTAGTTGTTGTACGCATGCACGAAAGGTCGTCGCGCATCGCGAAAAAGACAGAAACGCTCAACATTTTTTTGATTTCAATTTATGTGAACAAAAAGTGAAAATAATTTGCTATTCTGTCTTGGACAATATTTTGGTATGTAAGAGCGATAATAATCGTTGCAAACAATACAAATATTATTTTTGCTATATTAGAGAATCCTATAGGTTTATATAGTGCTTTGAAATGCATCAAATTCGCTCAGCACATAATTATCTGTTTTTACTGAAACAGAATTCCCATAATAAAAAAGTCATAGAAAAACATTGTCTAACATTAAAAAATTTGCATTGCAGTCATAGTACATGGTGCTACTTATTTTTAACAGAACCTCAGTAATTACCAAGATTAAAAAAAAATACAACATTGATACAAAATTTTCATTAACACTAGAAACGGGATATTTACCAAGTTTAATGTTTATTTTGAGTTCCCGTTAAAGAAAATACAAAAAAAAAAAACACAAAACAAAACGATACAAAATTTTGTGCACCCCTGGCTAGGTTAATAGGTCGATCGTCGACCGCTCGCATACAATTAATTGTTCGCGTCCAATTGTTTTGTCAGCACACATTCAAGACATTTTAAGAATGTGTAGCAGTTTATATTGAAGAGTGTTTGTCTACGAATAGCTACGATGTGGCTTTGGATGCATTTGTAAGATAGTAGAGGATGACTCAGCATCTAAGTGTGGGCTATTTGAGGATAAGTAGTTTGTTGACTTTTCTTCTTTAGAGACTCAGGAGGGAAGTAGACTTTAGAGAGACCTTCTAACTGTTTCAATTTTGTTTTGGAAATAGTAAATTATAGTAGTAGATATTATACTAGTTAAGTAGGTAGATATAGCATTTTGATACCTACAAGTGGGCCAATTTTGTCATTTCACACAAGAACTGCACTGACAAATGACCACACCACGTGTATCAAACGATGTTTTTCAATGTTATTCAATAATATGAAACTATAATTTCAGTTGCTTTTTTCCCGTGTTTGTCTTTCGCAGGTTGAAGAAAAAGCAAAGGATTACTAGGTACCTTTGCTTTTTCAACCTGCGAAGGAAGTCGCAAAACAGCCTTATATTAAAAGAGAATATTAAGTACTAGCTTCTGCCCGCGACTTCGTACGCGGATCCCGTTGCTTATGCCAGCGACAACGGGGTCGTCAAAATCGAAAATTTGAAACGTCTGATGTAGAATTCTAAGGCCCGGGGACGGGAAAACAACGGGATGAGCGAGACGATTGGAGTCGTTCCAGATCATTCATTTTTGTATGTCAACAGGAAATGCCCATCAGACTAAATAACTTTTGCTAAGACGTCATTCCTTAATATGTTATAGCGCTGCCATGGGCTTTGGAGTTCCACAGCAGGTGTTCCAGATCTTCAAATTTATTCTCACAGCAGAAAATGCTCTTCACGTGGAATGTTTTTAGCTATGGCACCATTTTTATATCTCTTATACTGTAGCTGGTCTGTTGCGGTTCTGCATCAGGTATTAATTTTCCAAAATAAATTATAGCCTTTATGTTGCCCAGACTATACAACAAAAAACTTTTCTTCCCGTTACTCCGCAGCAGATCCCAAGGGTGTACCCTTGGGATCTGCTGCGGAATTAACTTCTGTCTCTTCATGCCGTACTCCAGCAATCCTTTCTCTCTCACTTTCTAACTGATTATGAATATTTTGTTGTGTGCGTGTTCGGGACAATGTATGATAATCTCGAGCAGCAGTTAGTCGCGCATCACGTTCATCACTCGTTTCAAAAGACCTGTTAGTAGATGTGCGAATTCGCTGAGAACTCAAGCGTGATTCTGTATCGGTAAACGTTTCTGACTCGCGAGACAATGCATGTCGCTCACGATCAGCAGACAGTCGCGCATCACGTACTGCACTTGTCTCTAGAGACCTAGCAGCAGATGCGTAGATACGCTGAGAACTCAAGCGCAATTCTCTATCCGTGAACGTCTCCGACTCGCGAGACAATGCGTGACGTTCACGATCAGCGGACAGTCGCGCATCATGTTCTGCACTTGTTTCTAGAGACCTAGCAGCAGATGCGTAGATACGCTGAGAACTCAAGCGCAATTCTCTATCCGTGAACGTCTCCGACTCGCGAGACAATGCGTGACGTTCACGATCAGCGGACAGTCGCGCATCATGTTCCTCACTTGTCTCTAGAGACCTAGCAGCAGATGCTTAGATACGCTGAGAACTCAAGCGTAATTCTCTATCCGTGAACGTCTCCGACTCGCGAGACAATGCGTGACGTTCACGATCAGCGGACAGTCGCGCATCATATTCCGCACTTGTCTCTAGAGACCTATAAGCAGATGCGTAGATACGCTGAGAACTCAAGCGCAATTCTCTATCCGTGAACGTCTCCGACTCGCGAGACAATGCGTGACGTTCACGATCAGCGGACAGTCGCGCATCATGTTCCTTACTTGTCTCTAGAGACCTTGAAGCAGATGCGTAGATACGTTGAGAACTCAAGCGCAATTCTCTATCCGTGAACGTCTCCAACTCGCGAGACAATGCGTGACGTTTACGATCAGCGGACAGTCGCGCATCATGTTCCTTACTTGTCTCTAGAGACCTTGAAGCAGATGCGTAGATACGCTGAGAACTCAAGCGCAATTCTCTATCCGTGAATGTCTCCGACTCGCGAGACAATGCATGACGTTCACGATCAGCGGAGAGTCGCGCATCATATTCTTCACTGGTCTCTAGAGACCTGGATGTAGATGCATAAATACGCTGAGAACGCAAGCGAGCTTCGCGACCCGAAGAGGTTTCTACAGAGCGAGTTGCAGCCTGATGTTCTCGAACAGCATCAAGTCTATCCTGACGCTCTTCGTTAGATTCTTGGGATCTTATGATCCTCAATCTTTTAGCTCCTTTGGAACGTTGGGAAAGATTTGACCTCTTTCTAGCCATGGTTATAGTTTTATTCTGAAAAATCCTGATCAATTAAAATCTAAGTGACTGCTCCCCTGCGTTACCGGGTAGGCTACCGTGTCGCGAAGATAAATGGAAAAGGAAATAAATGGGAGTTTCAGCCAGTAGAGTAAAATTTTCAATGATTCATAGAATTTTCATCGAAAATTAGTCCTAAACTGTTACCGCCTCACCGCGTGGAGGCACTCCCAGCTTATGTTATTTTATAATTACACAGTGAACTCTTGGAGTTCCACAACAGGTGTTCCAGATCTACAATCTTTATACGTCAACAGAGAGTGCTCATCAGGCTGAACAACTCTTGCTAAGACGTCATTCCTATATAGGTTATAGTGTAGCTGGGCTCTTGGAGTTCCACATAAGCTATTCCAGATCTTCAAATTTTATACGTCAACAGAGAGTGCTCATCAGGCTGAACAACTCTTGCTAAGACGTCATTCCTATAAAGGTTATAGTGTAGCTGGGCTCTTGGAGTTCCATATCAGCTGTTCCAGATCTTCAAATTTTATACGACAACAGAGAGTGTTCATTAGGCTGAGCAAGTCTTGCTATGACGTCATTCCTATATAGCTTATAGTGTAGCTGGGCTCTTGGAGTTCCATATCAGCTGTTCCAGATCTTCAAATTTTATACGACAACAGAGAGTGTTCATTAGGCTGAGCAACTCTTGCTAAGACGTCATTCCTATATAGGTTATAGTGTAGCTGGGCTCTTGGAGTTCCATATCAGCTGTTCCAGATCTTCAAATTTTATACGACAACAGAGAGTGTTCATTAGGCTGAGCTACTCTTGCTAAGACGTCATTCCTATATATGTTATAGTGTAGCTAGGCTCTTGGAGTTCCACATAAGTTATTCCAGATCTTCAAATTTTATACGTCAACAGAGAGTGCTCATCAGGCTGAACAACTCTTGCTAAGACGTCATTCCTATAAAGGTTATAGTGTAGCTGGGCTCTTGGAGTTCCACATCAAGTGTTCCAGATCTTCAAATTTATTCTCTTAGCAGAAAATGCTCATCACGTGAAACAATTTTTGCTATGGTACCATTTTTGTATCTCTTATAGTTTAGCTGGTCTGTTGCGGTTCTGCATCAGGTGTTCAAGTTTCCAAGATAAACTATAGCCTATGTGTTGCTCAGACTTTATACCTATACAACAAAATAAAAATCATTCAAATCCGTCAAGTAGTTCCGAAGATTAGCGTGTACAAACAAACAGACAAACAGACAAACAGACAGAATTTTTTTTTTGGTTTCGTGCTCTATTACTGTTTCTAAACCCCCCTCAATTATTATTTTTTTAATATATTCAATGTACAGACACAGTTTTTTTACTGTTTTATTATATGTATATAGATATTCTCTTTTAATATAATTATGCTTTTAATTTCGAATTTAGAACAAAAATACTCACTCACTCACCGAATGAATGTAAAGCACTCAAAACATTGTGCTGATGGATGCATTAAATTGTCCAGGGGTCAGGAAAACTTGTATTTAAAAAAATTTACTTGTGAAAATGTTGGAACTTTGACGTGCAAAATATCCGTAACTAGAAGGTTCCCAGGAATCCCAGCTATGTTCCGGAACAAAACAAATACTGCAATGACATGGAGAATAAATGCCTTTCGGCTTCGTCAAGTGTTTTTACACCCATTATATAAAATCGAGAAATCTCTTTGTTGAGAATCGAGTTGAGTGCCGTGCGAGATTGAGGAGGTCTATGTCCAGCAGTGGACTGCTGTAGGCTGATGATGATGATTTACAGTAAAAATCAAAATCAAAGTCATTCATTCAAATTAGGCTGATAATCTGGAGCCCTGAGACAGTTAGACGGGGTCGCGGCAGACCGAGGAGAAGATGGCGGACGCCTTGGATGGCTTTCTCGTTAATTGGTGAGAAGAGGCGCAACACCGACAAAAGTGGTAGGAATGGGGGGAGGCCTCCCAATTATTGTTATTATTATAAGCCTGTATTGTCCCACTGGAGGGCAAAGGCCTCCCTTCCCTCTTTTCACATGTCGCGATCTAGAGCGATTGTAGGCCAATCCTTTGCGTAAGTCCCGCGTTGTCGTTTCCCGCTATTTGGTATCCTCTGAGTGGTAATTTTTGCCTATTGCTCCTCCGACATGCGGCAGATGTGACCAGCCCAGTTCCACTTCAACTTAGCGGCTGTAAGGCCAACATCAGCTATTTGGGTTGTGGTTAGGCCTCCCAAGAGTGGGACAATTCAGGCTAACAAAAAAAAAGAACTTTTTGAACGTCAAAATTTACTAAAGACAGTCCCCTAAAACACCCACTCTTCGACACTTCCTAGTGTCTTAGCTGGGAAGAAAAAGTGGCTTAACAACCTCCCCAGCAACACATCTATCTGGTAGGTTAGAAGAACCAGATCTGTAAAATAGCGCGTAAGATAAGACAGAGAATCCATTACATTAAATTTTCGTCTCATGCCAGCTAGCACACACCAATAAAAAAATTAAACAAATGTAATAAAGAAAGGAATGCCCCCAGGGTATAGGTTACCATGTCCCAATACTGATGCCATAAACTATGTCTGCATTCGGATTATCATAATGGCTCTTCCTGCATTGACACAACACATAGTTTGTAATAACATGCAAATTGGATTGCCGGCCGTGATGGGAATCGTAATGAGATTTCACTAATATTAGAACTATTACTTACACTTTCAATCCTTAATAAGGGTTTAGCAATTTCATATGTCTTTTTATGGTGGCTTACCAGTAATTACCGATCATTGCTACATCGTTTGGTTGGTCAATAAATATTATAGGTACATGTATTATTTTGCATCATCTTAATAGAAGATGAACCCAGTGGAATAGGTTGCCGAGAGTAGTCGTAGGTTCGTACCCAAAGGGAGAGGAGGGTTCGTGTACAGAGGGACGGCGGACTTGGGGACGTCCGCCGCCACCCCGTATAACTGGACCCGAGGCGGTGGCACGTAGTGTTCCGTGCGCCCCCCTATTGGCGTTACGGGGGGAGTACACCTCACTCCCCCCGTAGACTTGAAAAGGCACTAGCCGGGGATCGTGGAAGGCGCACTAGTTCCCATGATCCCCGGTGCAAGTGTGGGAAGGGAACACCGGGGTGGTTTTTAGTCGGTTATAGTCTGACAGACCCAGGACATCCGTGTGGATTTTCCCCGGGAACAAAATAAAAAAAAACAAAAAAAAGGGTTCGAACCCAGACAGGTACCTACTTTATTTATATTCATTATTTCATCACTGCTCTCAAAATTATGAAGGGAAATATCGAGAAGGGACGATGTCTTCATCATCATCATCCGCAGCCCGACTTCACCAACTGCTGCATACTAAGCAGTAAGTAGCTATTTTGTTGTGTCTAGCCTCTCTGCTTGTGCCAAGCTCCACGTTCTTGTGCCAGCCTCATCTAGGATATTCCCGCGATGGCAGCAATGTCGTCTGTCCATCTCGCCGCCAGACCTTGCAGGCGTTGGCGAGCGGGCGAGCGGACTTACGACGCATCGATTCATCAGTTTTCATACTTTGGTTCACATCGTGAACTACCGAGCTAAGCTACGTCAGCGATACAAAAGTATGAAAAGGGCGTCGTTCGCGTCGCTCGCCCGCCCGCCAGGTCCTTGGACGCCACTCGGCCACAGCTTATATTATTATATTTCAGCTGTCATGATGTCCGGCAAGTCTTAAAACCGGTAAATTGGAAGTGAATTCCACCGACCCGCACTGGGACCGCGAGGCCCACTCCTCTTACATGCAGGAGGTCTGTGTCCTAGAGGGAGAAGATTGTGTAAGCTGGTTATGCTAAAACAAGGCAGTACTAGTAAAGACAGTCCAATCTACCTACCCCTATTGCCATAATAGTCGTACTGATATCAGTACTTTGAACAGAGCCATCTATTTTTAACTTCTGTTAACTTGAATCACTGCTTGACTCCGAACACACTTCAGGTAGGTTGGTATCACTTCGTTTGTCTTAGTTCCAAAGTGTTAACATAGATGGTGTTATATTAAACTCTAGTCTTCAATGGTTTAAAATAAAATATTGCATACTTTTTCTGTTGTTTCTTATTTATTACCTTCGATGATGAATTAAAAAAATATATACATTGGATCAAAGTACCACACTTTGATCCCATGTTTATATTTTTTAAATAGTAAAGATGTGGCTTATAGTTTATTTTTTGTTTTCAAGTTACGTAAAAGATTTTAAAATCTAGACTGGGTTGCAATACCTACATTTCTAACCTTCAAACTTTCAAAAATATTTTGCAGGTACCTACAAATAGGACATACTTAAGTAGATTTGCAAATATTCAAAAAATACTTAAGTAGAGTTACCCCTGTTTTAACCAACCCGCGATCGTTTAGTTTTAAACCGTGATAGCCTAAAACAGTATGTAAATGAATACCTACCTTATTAAAAGCTCACAGAGTTGAAATTACAAGCATTCCAACAGCGCATTAATACTTACACATTCTCATAGATGTAATTTAGACCTAGTAAAACTGGAATTCGGCTGTTATGATAATGCAGTACAACAACAAACCACTCCACAGGATACGATTAACTCACAAACCCCGATTAGCATGACAATAACAAAGACTCCCATTCAAAACTCGATTAAAAAGTTGCCAACGATATCATGGTACCAACAGCCCATTATATTTGGAATGTATTTCGGCCATTATTGGTTTCCAGCATGGCCTGCGCGGATTTGCAGTTAAAAGGAATTAACTCTCGCAGCAGATTGGTTTTATTTTCTTTATATTGCCGACTATTAATTTGTGTGTTTGTTGAGGGTTAGTTTTGTAGGTAAATAATTTTAAGAACTGGCTGAACGTGTACGTTGCCTGTAAACAAATTTTTGTGTAAGTATTTCCACAAATAATCCAACGAATGAAACTAGGTACCTACCACCAAAGATTTAAAAGTTGTCAGATTTCCAGGCCACTGTCTACCAGTAATGACTGTCAAAGATCTACAAAATGAAATGACAGGCCGGGATCAACGGCTTAAAAGTGCTTTCCAGGGCACGGCACGGAGGAAACTCGGTGTGTTATTACACGGTGGTCACTCATCCACGGACCAACCTAGGCAAGCGCAGCTAAACCTATAGATCGACCCGAGCAGCTGTCAGTATGAGATGGAAATATCATGTGAAACAAAAAGTAGCAAATATTTTAAGAAGGGAAAGAACAAATTCAACTATTATAAATCTTTGAGGTAGTGGTACCTTCTACAAATCTACATTACAGGTGTAAGTAACCTATTGCTTTCGATACACGGGGAATGCTGTGTTCCAGGTTGAAGAGGGTGTCGGTGGAGTCGCTTGCACTTGAGACGTTTCTACCTGGTCTCAATGGCCGCCACTGCAAGGTGCAATTGCCCGTGGTTTTGCTGTCTAGAAAGAAACACCACTTATGCTGTTTCTATTTTCTATCCTGTGTCTGATTAGTGCTTTTGGCATGTTTTCCAGGATACCGTATCTAAAAGGTTGATGACTAGATCCGAAAAAATAAAGCTAGATTGTTGGTTGACAGAATTCTCCCAATAAAACTGCAATTTTATTCTTATAATTCCATTTGTTAACGCAGTTACACCGAAATTCCGACTGCAGCCACTCCCAAACATAGGTATCATGTGTATAAACAAATGAAATGCAAATTAATAAAATAAAAGAGCGAGCGTACTCGTAAAAACAGCTAGTGTTGTAAAATAAAGCCAAGTGAAAAGTGGACAATAATAATTAATTTTTATTTCGGCGCCGTCGACTGGGTGGCCAGCATTCAACGCTTTGGAGTGTTGCCAGGTGGGGAATTCCGACTGAATTTTTAATTGTGGCAACATTTTAGCGATTGAGTTCGCGCGTGTTTGCGATGCTTAATTTATTTTCGTTGATATACTTTTTTTCTTCTTATTTTTAACTGTGCAGTATGCGTTTCATGTTGGCGTAGTTTAATAATTGTGACATCAATTTTAAGTGAAGTTGGGAAGGTACTGTTATATGCAGGATCCGTTTCGAGGAAAATGAAATGCCTTTTTGATAAAAAGTTGTTAGCGCAGTATCTGTGTCTGCGTTTCGAGAACTATTAAGTCAACAGCAGTAATCGTAGAAAAAGTCCCAACTAGTCGACTGTATGCATGACTAACCAACTAAAAAACGAAATAAAAACGTGTCAGATTAATCAAATATCCTTTACCAAATATAGGTATTATTATAACACAAAACGTGTTAACGTGTTAAAATTACGAACTTTCACACAAATTTTCATCCTCTTTAGGAGATTTGCAAAGATTTTTTCCATGCTTCTAGACCAATTCGGGCTGAGCATTTTCTCTTATTGAATTAATAAATGGCAGTGTTGGGCACAATTGAATTAATTTTTTAATTGTAGAAGCAAACAATTACAATTTTTATTTCAACTAAATTAATTGCAATTAAATTAATTCAATTATTTTTTAATTGTGAAATGCAATTAAAATCAATTGCAATTAAATCTGTTAATTGTGGTTTACAATTAATTCAACTGCAATTAAAATTTTATTTGCATCTAAATTAATTGTTTTAAACAATTAATATTTAATTTAACTACGTATTTGATAAATGTAAATATGGCAGGAGGTACCTGTGCTACACTTTTACGTAATGTTCTGGCTTAAATCCAGGCTTTACATATCTTTGAGAATATTATGGAGAATGCTCTTGCATTTTTTGAATTATATTTTTCAGTTACATTTATTAATTGTTAACTGTAATTGTAAACGTGTATCAAACAATTAACAATTAATCAATTGTAATTGCAAATTTTAACAAGCACAATTAATTTAATTGTAATCGCTAAGTTTTACAGGCACAATTAATTAATTGTTAATTGCGACACGTTACAATTACAATTAATTATTTTAGTTGTTAGTTGCAACTAAATTTGGCAATTTAATTGTTAGTTGTTAGTTGTTTTACAATTAGTTTTTGCCCTACTCTGATAAATGGCACTGATTTAAAGCGGCAGTTAAAAATTACAAAATGCGTATTTATTAACAAGGTTGGCAGTTAAAACTTAGCAGTAAAGTAAACAAAAATGAGTAGTAAAAAATAATAAAATGGATCATTTAATAATTATACTGAGCAGTAAAATAACTAAATGGGCAGTTACGAGTGCGCAGTTATTCGCCTAAAAAGCGTAGTGAGCGTAGCCCCGCTACGTGGGGCTCCTATTTCTGTCTGCAGGGTTAACAGTAACCTAACACGAAGGGTATACATGTCGGGGTCTTAGTTCGCTCACTCCGCTCGCTCACTAGACCCCGCCATCCCCTTCGAACCTAACCTGTCCGAGTCGGGGTACCCCAAGTCCGGGTGTCTCCGCATCCTATGAACTGCCGAACTATTTATCTAACTGCCCATTCCATCATTTTTACTGGCCATTTATTTATTAATCTTCTCATATTTCGTCATATTTTTAGTACTGACATTGTAAGACGAAATAACCGGTCAATTGTTTTTTTATTACTGTCTGTGTTTTACCGTCGCACAAATTTACCAACCGCCGATAAAAAAAATAACTGCTCATTCTTTTTTTCAACTGATCATAATAACCTCTCGAATGTTTAAGAGCCTATACTACCTCAAATAGCTTAGCAAAATCCTCTGATACGCCGAAAATACTGCAGCATTAATTTTGAAATAAATATATGGTAAAGTTGAGGATTAATGTTAAGTCCTATGTTTGGCGAAAACACGATTCCATAAAATTTTCTCGATAGAAAAAAATCTCAAAGTTACCTCTAAACTGAACTATAAACCGTTGGGAATCCTACAATACTTCAAATTAGATCATGAAACTTTTTATACTTACTGAACTAACTATAAAGCAGGTCTTATGTTATTTATTTTTTTGAATTTCCTACCAAAATAAATAAAATAAAATATCGGCCATATTAAAGTTGGTTCCCTGCCGCGCGCCACCCGCGCTCAGTCTTGTTGTATAGGCTCTTAAGTAATAGTTCAAAACATTAGTTCCCTTAATAAATTAACCTTTAAGAAGAAGCAGTCGCAGGAAATCAACAATTAAATACATCCACGACTTATCGCATGATTGGCCGCTATCTTGATCAAAACTGGTCGGACGGCCGGTCGTGCGACCAAACTTTCTTCCTGGTCGGCAGCGCTTCTACGGTCGTCGTCGGTAATGTGCAAGGTACCTTAGTGAAACATTTGCCGAAGAAGAAGACTCTAATTTTATAGGTACAGTTCCAAAAAAGTACTATTCCCGAGGAAAACAATTTAATAACGTTCTTATTATAATAGATGGCGCCACGTGTCTTTCGAATTATAATTGACTAAAATTATTACAAGCAGATTATAACCCGAATTGATTGTCAAATTCTAAATTAACGCGAGCGAAGCCGCGGGCAATAGCTAGTCATTTATAAAATCGTTCATATTTACGTTATGTTATTGGTCGAGCTATTGTATGTTCAAACAATAAAACATGTATTAATTACTTTTTTATTCTCTTTTAACGTGTATTTTTCTACCCCTATCATCGGACATGCATGAGCATGACCAAACATAACGCTGTTACCTGCACCACCGACCTCCTTTAATTGCGGCTCGTTAATTGCAGCCTGCACTACATTCGTATGTTTAATTTAATTAACTGATTCCCTACTCTGTTGCTGGTTTGCTATTGTTTCAGCTGTTTGTTACTGAAATTTTGTGGTTATACTGGTTTTTGGGAAGAGCAGCTTTGGGTGGAGTTTTCAGGGTAGAAGAAATTGTATGTGTAACATCCACTTAACTATACAGGGTCAGTGTATTGAATTACAGCCCGTTCCTTCTAGTAGAGAGAAGGCCTGTATACCAGCAGTGGGAACATTATAGGCTGATCATGCATTTAAGCTAAGAAATTGGATGTCAGTTTTATGGAATAATCAGCTACGTTTTAATGGGATCAGTCTTACCGCTTTGCTACTAGTTGCGGAGGCTTATAAAGCAACACGCGTATTGTTAAGTCATACTCAATTAGCTATTTTGTTAGCTTGCATATCCAACAGGCGGTCCTCTGGATGGCAAGTGGTTATTGTCCCCAAATATTCTTAAATGTCTCCCAAATTTGTGCCAGAAGTTTCCAATCCGAACACAGCACTCTCTCCGGACGAAATCCTTCATTAAAAGCTGCTCTAATACAGACTAAACACATGTTCAGACATGTTAAGTTTCAAGATATCGGTCGCTAACACTAGCGAACAGATAAAGTCCAGTTAAACATCAGAAAACAAGCTTCTAGCATTCTAGATCCTGTATAATTATATTGAGTTTATTTAAAAAACTCTCCATTTTCCCAGTAAAAGTTCCGATAACCCATAATCTACCTATAACAGCTTGAGGTCAGCTATTCGATTTGCCACAGCTCGAAGGCTCATATAGTCGAGCGAGCATTTACAATCGCCTGCAATATGCACCTTGCACACGGAAACGAAAATGCGAAACAATTTCCTAGACCGAGTCCATTTGAGCGTCAAATGGCGGATTTTCCATAAAGTAGGACGGACTTGGGTTCTACGTGATTATTGGTAGATTTATAAACATAACATAACACCACGCCTAAGTCCCATGAAATAGAAGGCGAGCCTATTGCTATTAACCGCGCGCAAATCCAGACTTCGTGGCTGCTATTGAGAAAATTCCTGATGAAAAAACCCAATGACACTTTGACCGACCCGGGAATCAAACCCAGGACCTCATGCCAGTCATGCTTGCAGTTGCAACCACTAGACCATCGGGTCGGTTGAGGCAGTGGTAGTTTTATTATAAAATATATATATATATTTTTTTCTGTTACTTTATGGAGTTAAATTGGCAGTCTTCAATATGTGTCTATCTTCTCTTCCTAGTTCGGTCATTATGGACATAAAATTGGGCTACCCTTGCATAAATTCCCAAAAAACTGAAAATTTACATGAACGTACCATTAATCAGCCTAATGTTCACACTGCTGGGACACACGGCCTCCTCTCTAGAGAGGGAAAGCGCTATAATCCACCACGCGGGCCCAGTACGGGTTGGTAGATGTCACATATCTTTGAATTTTTGGTTCTAGGACATGCCGGTTTCCTCATGATGCTTTCCTTCACCGTTTTTTAGAGCAGTGGTGATGAAATAAATTACACAAAGTAATGCGCCTGACTGGGTTCGAACCCACGACTTACTTCGTTCTTAAGTCGAGGCCGCCACCACTGGGCCACCCGCCACCGCTGCGCTGCTCTCAAAACGAACAAAATGAACGTTAGTATTATAATGAAATTGTGAAAAGTCCCCATCGAAACCATGTGTGCAAAAAAAATGCGAGGCCAAGTTCGCAATAATGGGTTTTTTAGCGAAACGGATAGCTCAAATAAAAATTACGGATCATTTAATTATCTATAAAACTTGTCCTTACACTTTTTTCCGTAAGATTCACCAATTCTGAAAAAAGCGGTTTTAAAATTACCTAAAGTTGTATTCTTTTCTTTCAATTTTTTTAGCACACGGGATCGATAAGGACTTTTCACAATTTCATTATAATAGTGTCCCTAACGTTCATAAGATTTTCAGCTTCTTGGGAATTTATGCAAAGGTCAATGTCTATTTTGACCGGACTGTCCGTTCTTTACTGCTTTATTTCCTTGCGGGATCCAAAACAGATAACTCGTATCTCCAGGACTCAAGTTTCATTGCCTTGGCACTCAATAGTTGAAATGGTTGGGAATAGTGTCCGCTACACTGTTCCCTACCACTGTAACTGTCTCAATACTGCTCTCATAATTATGATACCTCTCACTATGGACCTATGAGTCACATTAAGTGTTAGTTGCGATGCTAATGTCTTCAAACCATTTTGAAGTCGTCTTTCATCTATTATTGATAACATAGAGAATGATGAAAAGGAAAATAATGTTTAGAAAGGTGAAGATGTAAACAAGACAAAATTTCAGGTCTTATTTTATCATTTGTGTGCAGATAAATGTGTAATTTGGGAACATTCAAATACACTTAGTGCTTACAAATAAAATAACCATCACTGGAGCATCGATAGATAAAGCTATGCGACTGGTGATGACCTAGAGAACTTACAAACTCTTTGCGCCTCGTCTGCGTTCATACAGATGACGACGTTGTGCGAAATATGAAAGATTTATTATCCCAAAGTCCGTCCCCTTCAGTTGGAGAGTCGTGACTAGGGACGTAGTGAATCGGAAAAGCCGCGTGTTTCGCCCGCGGCGCACTATACGCCTGATCGCCGAAGCGAACCTACTGGGGCTTGTGTGGAGCGTCTGTTTACGCTCTTTGTCATGGTAAGCAGATCCCGGCAATGGTGGGACCTATAATTTTATTAAAATGGTAGTTGAAGGAGGATACAGTTTAAGTTAACATCGAATGACGCGTATGTTGTTAGCCAAGAAGTTTAAAGTCGACTTGTGCCTTCGATATTCCTGCAAAATATACATAATGCACATTTGATTTGGCGCCCGGCCTGTGCCTAAGCAGACAGACCCGAACACACTCTTTGTTCATCACGCAGCTCAGCTCCAGTCGAAGTTGGTGGATGACTAAGACACTATGGTATAAGTAAAAAATCTCCGTTTACAGTGAATCATAGGGGTTACTGTACTGTAAGGTAAACAGTGGATCAAAAACTTTTATTAAGAAAAACTCAGATCTCATTTTTGCGAAACGAATTTAAATTTAATTTCGACTTGTATGATTATTGCATTCGTATAAATGTTAAGCTCATTTTAACAATGGGTTTGATCACCACGGGCACCGTCGCTCCTTTTGAAGTCTTAAAATTAATAAAAAATATGAAATTCCCCGAATTTTACCTTTTTATTGAATTGTGAAATTCGCAGACCAATGTTATAAACATTTTTTGTGATGTATGACTGTATTGTTAGTTATGTTCAGTGATTGCTCATTATTTTTTATTGTGGATTTCTGTCGAATTTTGGTTTTTAAATCATTTCCGAATATTTGAATTAAAATGAGGTTGTATGAAAGTTTTTGACGTTTCAGGGCCAAATTGGTACGGCCCAAGAAAAAATAAAAACGAAATATGGAATAATCAATAGAGTAATTTGTCTAGTAGTAGGACGACGCACGTTAGCAGTAACCAGTACCTAATGACTTGAGTAACCAGGAGATGTCAGAATGATAAGAAGTAATTGGGATGAGAAACGTCGATTTGTGGATTGCGAATTTAAAGTAGAGAACCTGTCAAACTGACAAGCAGTATAGGTACTTTGAAATTGAAAAGAAGAATGGGCCTCGAAGTGAAGGTATCTGCCCCAAAACTTAATAGCCATAAGATATAAACCATTAGAACGAGATTTTCTTGGAAACCTTCGGGTACGTTCGAAGTTATTAACCTAAATAGATGACCAGTTAGACTCCGAAGTTAAGATATTTTTGCCAACTAATAGCCGTAATTACACTAATAATATATAATAATATCTTGGGACAACCAACACACCGCCATCTGATCCCAAACTAGGCAGAGCCTGTACTATGGCAACCAGACAACCGGTAAACATACTTATATATTTCTAAAACATAATGTTAGAACACAACCTGCACCAAATCGTCAACGAACCAACCAGACAGACACTGACTACATCATCATGCATAGACTTAATATTCACCAATCAAACACAATACAAATTAACTATTGACAATACTGGTATTTCTGACCACAAAAGCCTTAACTATTCGCAACAATCACCGGGACTAGAACAACATAATTCTACTTATTTCGTGACGAAAAGATTATTTAATGAAAAATCAATATCACAGTTTAAACTTAACCTTAGCCAAACGGATTGGAACGTAACACTATGCAAAGATAAAAACGTTAACGAAATTTACACAGAATTTCATAACAAGATGCATAAGTTATTAAATGAAACTATACCTAAAAAGCGCGTAAAAATAAAAAATTATAAAAGGAAACCATATTTAACTGTAGGTTTAAAAAAATCATGTGAGCACAAAAGATTGCTTAAAATTTTTGTAGAAAAGACCAATAATCAACTTCTAAAAACACACTATAAAGCGTATGAAAGAATCTTGAAGAAGTGTGTAAAACTATCAAAAAAATGTAATCATATTAAGGAAATGAAGCGATCACAAAATAAATCTAAGACCATGTGGAACATTATTAAAACTAACCATAAACCAGATTCCAATTGCCATTCTAAAAATATTACCTTGCGCTATGATGGCAATAAAACCACAAGTATACCAACAACGGTAGCTAATATCTTTAACGACTTCTTTGCTTCGGTCGGCGAACCGCCACCCAACAACACAACGAATACATGCCCAGTTCTTACCCCATCAATAAATTCTCTATTTGTCCAACCCGCCACGGAGCGTGAAATTTATAATATAATACGTAAAATGAAGAACAAGCGCAGTGCCGGAGTGGATGAAATACCATCTTTCCTAATTAAAGAATGCATTAATGAATTGACACCACCTATAACCAAACTAATAAATAAATCCCTTGACGAAGGTATCTTTCCGGATAAATTAAAAGAAGCTAAACTACGACCAATATTTAAAAAAGGCGGCAAGCCCCAAGATCCCTGTTCCTACCGACCAATAGCCCTTCTACCAGTTATATCAAAAATTTTCGAAAAAACAATGTCCGCTAGAATTAACAGCTTTTTAGAAAAATTCAATCTCTTGGACATAAATCAGTTTGGCTTTAGGCAAGAAAGATCGACCACACTCGCGGTATACAATTACGTACAAGAAATATATAACTACATAAATGACAAACAATATGCCATAGGTTTGTTCCTAGACATGACTAAAGCATATGATAAGGTTTCCCACGACATTTTATTACAAAAATTACATGGCATAGGAATTAGGGGTACGGCCTATAAATGGTTAAAATCTTACCTAAAAGATAGAAAACAATATGTTGAAATAGAATACTACAACAAAACAGCAAAAGAAACACAAATCATAAAATCACGGACAAACATTATTAACCACTCCATTCCACAAGGCAGTGTGTTGGGGTGTATATTATTTATTATATACATAAACGACCTACCTAAAACAATTGACTCGAAGTGCGTTCTATTGGCAGACGACGTATCGCTAGTGTTCAGAAGCACTGAGAACACGGAAACTTTGACCAATATTGAAAATACTTATGAAATAGTTATAGCATGGCTGGAGAAGCACAATCTACAAATTAACACAAAAAAAAGTAATCTACTGCAATTTAGAACATACCAACGAACGCCGCTAAACATAAATAACCTTAGTAATAAATTAAATATCCCTGAAAAGGACGATCTAACGCTTCTTGGTTTAACATTGGACAATAATCTAACATGGAAAAAACATATCGAAAATCTGAAGACTAAATTATCTAAATTTGTATACGCATTAGGCAAATTAAAAAGCAACACAAACTATGAGACCGCGCTCTCAGCATACTATGCTTATGCTTATGCATGGTTTAACTATGGCATAATATTGTGGGGCGAAAGTACTAACTTTAATGACATATTCATCATGCAAAAGAAATGTATACGCATCCTTATGAACATTAAGCCATGGGAAAGTTGTAAACCACATTTCATAAAAAATAAAATATTAACGTTACCCTCCCTTTACATATTGCAAATAGCTACGTTCGTCCAAAAACACAGGAATTACTTTCGATCAAACATAGACGCAAACCAAAACTATAACCGACGAAATAAAAACAAGTTAATCACACCGGCACCCAAATTAAAAATAATGAAAAACAGCCCCAACTATAGAATTGCAACAATTTATAATAAATTACCAAATTACATAAAAGATGATGAAAATACAAATTCATTCTATAGTAAACTAAGATTACTTTTAATAGATAAATGTTATTACTCAGTAGACCAATTCATGACGGATAAAACTTTATAGGTGTACGCAATTTATAACTCTCTCTTCTGTAGGATCCGGTCTGACCAAAGACATAAATAGTGTTTATTTTAATGACATTTTTATTTTGTATTGTAAAATGACACCTTAATTCAATGTAACCACTTGCGATATTGACATGACATGATTGTAATTATAACCTATTATTCCTAATTATTTTTATTCTACTTTTACGACCAATCTGACTTAAATATGACTTTATGTGTGCTATTGTATAATGTTTTATTATTGTTAACTGTAAATCTTAACGACTTCTTGACATAATTATTATTTCTGAAATGTATTGTATTGTACTGTTTTTTTTTTTGACTCAATTTATTATGTTAATCTAATGTTAATAATTCCATAAACTCAACAGCAAACCAACATTGTGCTTTGCAGTGCCCTGACAGGGTTCATGTACAAAAACCGACAATAAAAACTATTGTAAAATGTGTGATGTGCATGAGAGCAAATAAATAAATAAATAAATAAATAAATACATACATATTATAGATAAATTACACACCCAGATACAGAACAAATAATAATACTCATCGCACAAAGATTTGTCCTGTGTGGGAATCGAACCCACGACCTCCGTCCTAGCAGTCAGGGTTTCTAACCACTAGACCAACAGGCCAATCATGTCATCACTGTTGGATGGCTTTTCGAGGAGAACCTTCTCTGCTAACACGACATTCACCAATTCGTATTCTGATAAAGTATAGTTTGTCATCTTCAAACACCCACCCGGTCCTTATATTATTAACTGTATATGTATTTCGGCCAAAAACCATAGTGTTAGTAACAAAACAACTTAAAAATTATGTTAGTTTAAACAGTTTATTTGGCATATTTTGCTGGTTATAGGCAACGCCCTCTCTCTTATTGCCCTTAATAAACATTTTTCGACAATTATCAGTAAACGCTTAAGAGACACCACCACCACCTAGGAGACAGTAGTCTACTTTAAAAATCTCTCTGTCAATAATTTCTTCGTACGAGTATAACACATGTTGTCACCTACCTACACATGTTGCTAAACAAAGAGATTATTCATCTCTACATTCAACAAAATCGAATAAATCAAATATGTACAGTATGTATTAACATTATAATACAAAACAAATACAAATAAAAATCCTCCAAACATGATTACAAACGCCTACATACATACATATTACGTTTTTACATGAATGATATTATTATTCAAGCTTCCATACTAGATTAAAGTAACTTAGTCTGTCAATTTGTCTGTTTCTTTGTTATCTTTACACACCTTAACGGTTGAACGGATTTGGATGAAATTTGGCACATGGATAGACCTGGATATTTTTAATGCCGGTAGTACACTCGAACCCGAAATATCAACCACGCGGTCGAAGCCACGGGCAAAAGTTAGTCGACTCTAATACAATCATATTTTCAAGATATAATATGTTTGTATGTTTATAAGTTTGGACATAATGTTCGGCACTACTGATACTATTCCGATAATTCTTTCACTAATGGGAACCTCCATTATCCCAGGGTGTCACAGGCATTATCTATCTATACATATAATAAAACTGTAGAAAAGTCGTTTTTGTACATCGAAAAAAAATCAAAAAAAAATAGCCAGGGTGTTAAAGGACAACCAATAGAACCCATTTCCAGCATTTTTCGAATTTTTGTCTGTTTGTCTGTTTGTCTGTTTGTCTGTGTATTTGTTCGGGCATCACGTAAAATGTACAAAAGCAATGTAGATAACTTTTATACACAACGATTGAGCGTAACTTGGAGTAACATTTAGTTTTTGTTGCATTGCAATCGGTTCAGTCTATCAAAAGATATTTGAATTTAAAGTGTTACAGAAGTAAAATTAGGGTTATGTGCAGTTGGTCTCACAACTTCCCGTAACTTTTATACACAACAATATGTGCGTAAATTGAAGTAATTGAACATTAAATTTTTTGTTTCATCGTAATCAGTTCACACCTTATAAATGGAAAGAAAGAAGAATGTAAATTAATAAAATTATAATAGTGTTTCCGAAGTAAAATATTAAAACAGCGCCATCTATCGAACTGAGACTGGACTATATCTAGACATCAACTGCGTGCAGCATTGAATATAGATATTCGATAGATGGCATTGTGCGTGTGACGTTATTTTCTGATTGAGGCATGTTACCTATAGGGTACGTGAAATTTGTCACAACAGGTCCTTATTGGCTATTAAAGAGATAGTTATAAGTATACCAGGGAACCCGATCAGTCAATACGGTTTGCCCACACCGACAGTCGATGGGGAACGTATTAACAGAGAGTACGTATCAGAAATTAGTTATCATCCCGTGAACTCGCAGAAATTTTACAAAATGGCTGCGCAAAGACAGAGAATCAGCGCCAGACGTTTGATAGGGTATGCTGCAGTGTAGAAAACGCCTCGGGTGAAATCCTGTTTTTAGACGCACCGGGCGGAACAGGTAAAACTTTCCTAACCAAAGTTATTTTGGCTCGAATAAGGAACTTTGGGAGTATGAAGAACAGAGTGTAAAGCTCTTCAACCCCCATTGAAAAGGGAGGATCCTCCGACCAGACGGGTGTTATATCTGGTGGGCTACTGCCCTACAGTTGTTGTTGGGTTCTTCTATATAGTCTTAAGTCGCGAATATCTTTACTTGCGCGATGCAGAATTTAGATATATTTAAATTTTTAGTTTATCCTCTGCGTCATAGATGGCGCTGTAGTACTTTTTGTAGTGCCGCTACATCACTCCCCCGCGGAGACTAGGGTCGGTAGTAAAATGAGTCGTTGATTGCCAGGCCAGTAGAAAGTCGTTGCCGCATTGTTCACGGTGAGTTGGAACTGTCTGCGGCGGTAGTGCGAACCCCTTTAGTCGGGATCGGCGCTGCATGTGCTCCGTTGCGTCGGACGTGGTACAGCACCGCAATGTGGCTGACTGCTCGCATCGACCGGGAGGTACAGCTCTCAACCGGCCGAAAGTGCAGTGCCAAGGTAGCTTTATGAGGCTGAGGGTGCTGACCAGGAATGTGCTTCCGCTGCATGCTGGTGGTCAGGAATACCCATTTTGAAGCTGGCTGGCTATATGACTCGCTGCTCGAAAACTTGAGGAAGTTTGAGGAAGCTTGAGGTTGTGATGTTGATGACGTCACGTTGCTCGAAGGCTGCGCTGACGTCCATTTCGGGGTCACCAATTTGGGGGTATGGAGAACAGGGTGTAAAACTCTTCAACCACCATTGAAAAGGGAGAATCCTCCGATCAGACGGGTGTTATGTCTGGTGGGCTACTGCCCAACAGTTGTTGTCGGGTTCTTCTGTATAGTCTTAAGTCACGAATAATTTTACTTGCGCGATGCAGAATTTAGATATATTTCGAATTTTAGTTCATCCTCTGCGTCATAGATGGCGCTGTAGTACTTTTTGTTCTATGTTACTGAAGTACTTTTACGCAGCCACATTATTGCCTGGAGGAAAGCCCGGTTAGCAACATATCGCGAAATAGCGATAAAGCAAGGGTTTTATGCGATTGTGTTTTAATTTTTTGGGACGAGTGCACTATGGCAAACCGCAAAGCTGTAGAAGCAGTGAATAGAACTTTCGTGCACAGTTGCGAGGCTGCGAAAATGCACAGGAGTTTCCCAATTTATTGTTACAAATAGGCGATGGCACATACCCCGTACAAGAAGATGGCAAAGTTATTTTGGTTGATAATCTCTGTTCTTGCGTTACATCACAACAGGAGCTAATTTCTTCTGTGTACGGAGATTCCACAAACATGGGAAATCAAGCCAGTTCTTGGCTATGTCAGCGAGCTATTTTGACTCCTCGCAATGTCCAAGCTGCGGCAATTAATTGATAAATATTGATTCATGTGTCCGGGAATAGTAGAGAATACACCTCTATAAATACAGTTATGGAAGAAGATGACGCCATGCACTACCCGGTAGAATTTTTGGATTCCCTCAACACACCCTGACTTCCAGCCCACAAAATAGTTTTAAAAATCGGTGGACCAATAATTCTCCTCAGAAATTGATGTCCTCCAAACTTTGTAACGGCACGGCTCAAAGTCACAAATCTGAAGCAAAACATAATCGAAGCTGAAATATTAACCGGTTGCGGCGCTGGTGATATTGTTTTTATTCCAAGAATACCTATAATTCCTAACAACTTTCCTTTCTCTTTCAAACGAGTGCAATTCCCAGTCAGTCTCTGTTATGCCATGACGATTAATAAAGCTCAGGGCCAGACATTATCCGTTGCGGGGGTGGACCTAAGTATTGGATGCTTTTCCCATGGTCAACTATACGTAGCTCTTTCTCGCGTAAACAACCCCAATAACCTTTTTGTGTACGCTCCAGATGGTTCCACAGCTAATGTTGTTTATAAAGAAGCACTAGCATAAATAAAAAAAAATTATTTGTATCGGAATCCTCCAACAGCGCTTCGCACTAAAAAATACATTGTTAAGTTCCGACATCCACGCGAACGAAGTCGCGGGCACAGCTAGTTTAAAATTATAAATGAGAAAGTTTGTATGGATGGATGGATGTTTGTTACTCAATCACACCAGAACGGCTGGTCGGATCTGGATGAAGTTTACACAGAGATAGATTATAGTCTGGAATATCACATCAAAATTTTCACGAGAACGAAGTCGTGGGGAACAGCTAATATGACCTCGACGCGGACAAAGCAAGGGTCGAAAGCTAGCTCGTAAATAAATACGTAAATAAAAAGGCCAACAACGAAATCAAATGCTCATTTGGAGTGGGCTGAAAACAATTCACGAAGGCTTTCACGAGACATTAGCAAACACGAGGTGTACGTATAAAATCATTGTAGACACCTTTTTTGTGCGAAGGTAGGAAATGAGATGGAGAAGGTATTAATAAATTGCGAACTAATTTTGCGGATGCTGTACTTGGCTTTTGAGGAGCTCGTGGCTAAATAATAACAGCCGCTCGGGCCGATCTTCAGGTTAAGTTGCGCTTGCCTAGGTCAGTCTGTGGATGGGTGACCGCCCATTAAATACCGAGGTTCCTCCGTGCCTTGGGAAGCACGTTAAGATGTTGGTCCCGGCTGTCATTTGTAAATCTTTGACAGTCTGACAACCAGTTCAACCAAGGGGAATCATATAACCCAGTGTTAACTGGGTTGTGGAGGTCAGATAGGCAGTCGCTCCATGTGAAATACTGGTATTCAGCTGCATCCTGGAAGACGCCCCAATATAGTTAGGAAAAGGCTGGGCAGATGATGACAGTTGTGAAGACAGGGGATAGTGGAGAAGGAAACTATGGTTTTGTCGGTTTATAAACTGGTGTCTGTTTGTAGCCAACTTGAGATTTTACCATAACGTGGTAGTATGTTACTTCGGCAGAGGCATATTATTGATAATGCCTTGAAGTTAATTTTTTTCCAAGGCCAGTCAGAGGTGTAAGTGTTTCATCTAACCCGAATGCATTCATGCAGCTTCTTAGCTTGTCTTGTCCACACTGCCGAAGACTTTCAATTAGAAATGATAGTTTCGACTTAAATTTTTCCCGCAATCCCAAACGCCTTAAAACTACCGTACCGTTCCGATACCGACACACACGGTACCATAACATGCATGGTTTCCGTCAGGCACGATCCGTAGGTGTGCGTATTATGGGAATTTTCCGCACGGCCGCCCGACGCGCCTGCATCGCGTCGATAGGGCTGCATCGTAATGTGTTTTCATGTAATTATATTTATAGCTACGAGAGCTTTTGTCGTAGGCTTTTACATATATTAATTAATATTTAATGACGAATGAGAATTTCGTTAGCGTAGTTCGGATGCTGTGGGAAATTATGCGGAAATATTCAGCGACTTAAGTTGATTCTTTTCTGGTTTTTACTGGAAGACTAGCTGTGCCTCGCGTCTACGTTAAATTATGACAAGAACAAGACTTCCCTATTTGAATCGGATTTTGTTAACAATTTCAAGGGTTTTAATTTTTTTGCACGGAACCCCATTTCCTTTTTATAAGATAAGTCTGAGTTACTCATTATAACATCAGCTATCTGCTGATAAAGCCCCGTCAGAATCGGTCCTGCCGTTTCGGAGATTAGCCGGAACAAATAGAAAGACAGGCAAAAATTAAAAAAAAAGATTTTTTTTTATAACTATAAGTACCGTATTGTATACTTTAATTTATGCATTCAGTAAAAAGCTGTTATTTTGAAATTAAAAACAGACACTTCAATTTTATTTATTTGGATGTATAGATTGCAGAAATCTAAACAGATTCGTTACTTCCTAATTGAAATGTAAGCAAGTTGTGTTCGTAAAAAACAATATATAGCTACCTCGTTTGCAGCAACCCACTGCTGGATCTCTCGCTCCTGCGTTTTCCGCGTCCAGTCTGTCTCAGCAACCTTTTATCTAGATAAAATATTGGGGGCATCCCACGCTAAATTTGTCCATACACGGTCCTTTGAAAAATGTGGCCAGCCCACTGCCACTTCAACTTGCTCTTAAGCGGTAACTCGAGCTATTTCCAGATTATTTCATTTTGGATCTTATCAAAGAAACTCTGGCAATAGTCAAAGAAAGTCCGACCATAGTCAGCCACATAGTGATTGAATTTGATGGCAATTCGATTACGCAGTATGTCATAACAGATATGACGCACCGGTAGAAGAGCTTAGCTTTCAAACGTTGTGGGATAGCTGATAAGAAGACTTGAAGAAGTTCCCCCTTACGGTGCCCAAATCTTAGTACAGTTACAGTAAATATAATCTGCTCAAGGCAATAGTCCAAACATATTCAAACCCGTGTAAAAAGTCGTATAAAAATATTTACTCATTCGTAATCGCTACTCCTACTGCGCTCCTGTAAAAGTAATTGAACTTTCGTCCTGAAATATATTTACCGTCAAATACTTGAAGAGTCATGTTCACGTGTATACGTTTTTTTTAAATAAAGCCTTCAAGACTAGTATTAAATTCAGGATATTCTTTTGGAATTATATTATAACCTATCTACTCAAGTAACTTTTTTGGCTAAATCTTGATAACCCGGAGGTTTGGTGGACCCTCTTCTCAAGCACTTTGAAACTTAAAGAGCCCTTTTAACGTGATATTTTCAAAAGACTCCTATTTTATTTTAAGGTGATCTGTGACACCACTTTCAAACAATACTTACAGAAAAATAAAGCCTAGTGGTGTGACCGTCGGACCTTAAGTCGAGGTCTCGAGTCATAGGTCTCGAGTTCGAACCCAAGACACGCACCTCTGTTTTTTCGGATTCATGTGCGTATTGTATAATTATCACTTGCTTCGGTGAAGGAAAACAGTGTGTAGAAACCGACATGCCTGAGAGATATTTCTTGACCGCATGTAAAGCCAAGTCAGAGGCCCTCGGGCGGCATAAACACACTGACACCAGGTTAGGCACTAACCACACGATAAAGGAAGAATGAGTAAGAAACCTTGATCCTGTTCCTCCTCCTCCTGCATTGCCATTTTGGATCAAACATATTCGAACGTTTCGTGTTTTTACCATCAATACGCTAATAAGTAGATAATTAGAAGTCTAAAATTGCTAACACACCTTTGTGTGAAGCGAAACCTTTCTTTGCGCCACCACTCAAATCAAACGTTAAAGTTTTGTCTAAAAAAAAGTCGAGGAAAAAGTCTAGTTAGAAAAAATATTCTGCATGAATTAGGTACGATACGACTTCTTTCCAGTCTACATAACCTATAATTCCACAAATTATATACCAAAATTAGTACATTTAATACAGCTGTGGTATACCCACCAGTTTGGCGCCACATAACCCATCGATTGATTAATTGGCTCGCTTCCCATCTTCTTAATTAATGACTACGGGCAGCCATTAAAAATATTACTCTCTGCTGCTGTTGCCAGGGTCATGGGGGTCAAACTCAGCGGGAGTACGAGTAACCAGTTGTTATGTGGAATGTGCTAGACGATCGGTTTTAGTTTTTTATTGGGACATAGAATTTTCGCGCCTGAAAAGACCGCACCTAGCTTTTTTACACGAGCTACAATAAGTTGAAGCGACACGCGTGGTTCAACAACGACTGCGAAGAGAAAAAAATAAAATGAATGTAGATAAACATCTGAGAGCATGCGGAACTTGTTGAGCGACAGAACTCATGCGAACGAAACAAGAGAACAAAGTAGCGTCGCAAGTCGAATTGCTGCTGTTAAAGACCGATTCTATGTAGGAAAAGTGTGGTATTTTATGAGTAAAAGGATTTATGATGTTACACGTGGTCGTTTTTTTTTGTGCCGATTTGACTGAGGCCGCTTGCCTACCGAACTTCGTTTAGCGAAATACAATTTCAATGTTTTTTTGTCCCTTGAATTGATTAATAAATAAAAACGATCAATGAATTTAAACGTCCCAGAATATGTTTAAAATGCTCAAAAAATTGTTTTGCCATCGAATTTTAACATACAATCCGCGTTAACCGATAATCCTTTGAACACCATATTTCTATCTCAACCCTAAAACTGACAAAAAATAAATTCAGCCTAATGTCAAAAAAATATTGAAAAAGCCACTAACAAAAGGCCAAATATTATTTTTTGAGTGTGGCAACACGGCTGTTATTCATCGTTTCGGACGGATATATTGGCATATTTCGCGAAGCTCAAAGCTCGCAACACCGGGTGATTTGTGGGCGTTACTGGACTACTACAAATTATGAATCTTCGACACTGGAATGTGTATTGAATATTTGGAATGGGCGCCAGTGAATTTTAGGTGGTCTAGAGTTATAGATGTTCGGGGGAGATCGTTTTTCATTCGGGGATGGATGATTAGTATTTAGTGGACTTTCGCAATGAGTAGGACATAAACGGAATTGAAGTAAGGTTCACGTAATATGCGAACATTGACGTATTATGTATTGGAAGTAAACAAAATGTTTTAGATATACAGGGTGGAAGGGACACCGATGCGAAAACGGTTACCGCGTATTCAGTACATCATTCTGAGCCCCTCTTTATAGAATTAAAAAAAAACAGCTGTTCTACTAATATACTATTTAGCCTAAATTACTTATACACTTGGTGATAAAGGCTTTAATTTCAAGCCAATACTAAATATGAAGAGATTTTTGACTCCGCCGTATCGTCTAGCGCCGTATCAAGTGGCTACAATTGTTTTTAATTGCTAATTGGAATAGATCCGTATAGATTTTAGCCTTGTTTTGGTTTTAAGTAGAGATAGGTCGATTATTGGGTCGTTAAGCATCTATTTTTAAGTAATGACTTGTTCTGACGATCCCAGTTATTATGACTGTCTTACGTAACAGACAGATGTGTTGCTGGGGAGTTTGTTTAGCCCGGCTAACTCTCCTTCCCAGCTAAAATATTAGGAAGTGGTTTTAAACAAAACAAAAAAACTTTTACGTTCAAAATGTGCTGAATATCAGCCTAATGAAACCAAATCATAACAATATTACATACACTTATAAATTAAAATCACCTAAAGTAACTAACTTAAAAATAAACTAAAAATGGCGTCAAAAAACTACTCGTCAACGCTGGCGCTGTCAACTGATAATGTCCCCAAGAGACTGGCGGCGTTACCATGCTGTATGACAACGCTAAGCCTCTGGCCAAGGTAAAAACCAACTCCTGGGTCACGGGAAGTGTCAACTAAGCGTTATGAAATTTCTTTGAAAAGGCTGTGAGCACTCAGACCCCACGGTCCTAGAGTTTCAACCCCAAACGGCTCGAAAATATAGTTTCCAATAAGGTTGCTATATTGATACAGCCTAATTAGAATAAATGACTTTTGATTTTGTCAAGTAACATGGATCCTAGTAAAATCAAGTGGCAGTCGCCTGTTTGTATAAGTGAGTACCAATGTTTGTGAACGCACCCACGATACAGGATAAATTCCTAGAGAGGGGCAACGGTGTTTTTGAAAAAAACAAACAAACAATAGCTGCTTGTTTTTATAGGGTCCGAGCTGCTAAGCACTTGTTTGGGTCAGCAGTGTTTGATGAACAGCAGAGTTGACCAGAAGAAATCACTATTCGTATGGCTTCGGCTAACTCTGGAGCGGCTCAGCACAATAATAATTCAAGCTTAAGCCGAGAGTCTTTTTTCCGACCGTATTTATTTTCAACAAACGTGGTTAGGGTTCCGTAGCCAAATGGCAAAAAACAGAACCCTTATGGATTCGTCATGTCTGTCTGTCTGTCCGTATGTCACAGCCACTTTTTATAAGAACTATATTGTTGAAACTTGGAAAATAGATGTATTCTGCGAACCGCATTAAGATTTTCACAAAAACAGAAAAAAACAATAAATTTTGGTGGTTCCCCATACTTAGAACTGAAACTCAACATTTTTTTTTTCATCAAACCCATACGTGTGGGGTATCTATAGATAGGTCTTCAAAAATGATATTGAAGTTTCTAATTTCATTTTTTTCTAAACTGAATAGTTGGCGCGAGAGACACTTCCAAAGTGGTAAAATGTGTGTCCCCCCCCCCCTGTAACTTCTAAAATAAGAGAATGATGAAACCTAAAAAATATATGATGTACATTATCATGCAAACATCCACCGAAAATTGGTTTGAAGAGGTCTAGTAAGTAGTTTTTTTTAATACGTCATAAATCGTAAATCGCAATTTACCTTTAATTCAATCAACTCAAATATAACAATAAAACATTTAATTTCATAAACATAATGGTACGGAACCCTTCGTGCGCGAGTCCGACTCGCACTTGACCGGTTTTTAGAAGTATAATTATACGAACCAGACTCCAATATCGCCGACCGTTCTATCAGCCTAAACTGACAGGAATTTCCTAGGAACAAAAGGTCGTACCCACCATGCCTAGCAAGTAAAATAAGTACAAAAACTTCTTCATAAGACTAAACACGCTAAAGAATGACGGTGGTACCACTTGACCGCAAAACACCCAACCTCGATGGCACCCGACATCACCCGAAGTTGCCCGACGTCGGGAGCCGACTTACAGTCTTTAAGTAAGTAAGTACAAGTGGTATATAAAATTTTTGTAAGAGGAAACAAGATTCTCTGGCACCCTGAACCTAAAACTTTGGTTGTTTTTATGACTGAACTTTGTAAGTTGTAAATAAACTGCGCCATTTGTCTAGTGGTCATACCTCGCAGGTGTTACTGCTGAGCATGAGATCCTGGTTTCACTTCCCGGTTTGGGTAAAATGTTATTGGTTTTTTTTCTACAGGAATTTCTTAGTGTCAATTCGGAGTCTAGATTTTCTGCTCGGTTGATGGCAATAGGATCACTATTTATTATAATTGGCGAAATATAGGTGCAGGAATTACACACATTGTGTTATGTACATACATATTATTATGTAGTTATAAATGTAAATAAAGTAGAGTGAAGGTGAACTTGATTTATAACAGTCTGTTGATTTCATGATGTTTGGTTGAACTCGAACAAAAACAATTTTTATAGGTTTTTACCTCACTACATTAGAAGGATTACGTTTTTATAAAAGTAATAAATCCATGGTCTACATGGTTTTGATTATTCAAATTAAGTTGTTTCGGTTTACCTTTAAATATGTTACTAACGTTAAATATTTCACTGTCGACTTACTAGTTTACGCGAGTAGAGAGACACTTGACCGTAAAGCGCGCTAGTGGCTGTCACTCGCAGAACTTAGCATTATTTTTTCAAAAAATCTTACGTGTTACACAAGATCTTTTTAGTACACGCGGTATTGATATTACTTTAAATGTACGCATTGGGTTGTTACAGTAACACACTGACCTAAGCGACTGCCTATCTGTCCTCCACAATCCAGTTAGTAGGTACTGGGTAATACGATACCACTTGGTAAGAGTAAGACTCATAGTAAGACTTTCGGGCCTCTAACTACCTGAAACGACTGTCATCAATCTACAAATGACAGCCGGGACCAACGGCTTAGCGTGCTTTCCGAGGCACGGAGGAAACTCGGTATACGTTAATAACTAGTCATCATCTGCCTAGGCTTTTCCCAACTCTGTTGCGGTCGGCTTCCAGTCTAACCGGATGCAGCTGAATACCAGTATTTTACATGGAGCGACTGCCTATCTGACCTCCACAACCCAGTTAGTACTGGGTAATACGATACCCCTTGGTAAGACTGGTTGTCGGACTTTCGGGTCACTGACTACCTGTAACGACTGTAAAAGATCTACAAATGACAGCCGGGACCAACGGCTTAACGTGCTTTCCGAGGCACGGAGGAAACTCGGTATGTAATGGGTGATCACCCGTCCACGGAACAACCTAGGTAAGCACGGCTTAACCTAAAGATCGACCCGAGCGGCTGTTCTTATTTAGCCACGAGCTCCACGTTAGTAACTAGTATTGCATATAAATATTCTCAGTACAAAATGATCCTTTCAAAACTAGCCACCACCAAAACGTCGAGTTTACAAAGCGTTTGCAACGCCACATCTCCACAGAAGAAGTTAGGGGAACAACAAACAAAATTTAGAATTACCCTCGTATTGTCCCGTCTCATTTTAGTCCCGGTATTAAAAGGTACTTTATCATCTCTCCCGGTTTTAATTCGTGACGTCACTTGTACGTGGGTCATGTTGGTTGTCTGCTTGTCGTGGCGATGTGTGTTGTCATGTAACTGGTTGAGACGACGGTTGTGCGACGGTTGCTTGGTTGTTTTGTTGATGGTGGCGTCTTTTGATGAATGAAAGAGCAGGCTATTTTTTTTGGATGAATTGTGTAACCTCTGTGTGTCTCTGATGATGAATGATGATAGCGTGATGGCGGAACGATAATTTAAGAAAAAAATTAGTTGCGCCGATTTGCATGGGAAACGACAAGGGTAAGGGCAGGACGAGTTGCATATTTTTGTGATAGAGGGCATAGTAACACGTATTCTGTAACTATTTGGCTGTCTGTTACGGTTAAAACGATATGCTACGTCAAAGTAGACGTGTTACTTGCAATATACGCCCCTCTGCAGAATACGTCGTTAGAAAAAATTGTGATTTAACTGATTTAGAGCCCGTTTAGTTATTTCCACAGGTTGATGTATTGTATTCTCTTGTGGGGCAATGTGGCCGAGATTCAGACAATTTTTATTTGGTAAAAAAGGGCTACTCGTTCAATTCATTTAGAGAAAAAAACCGGCCAAGTGCGAGTCGGGCTCTTGCACGAAGGGTTCCGTCCGTACCATTATCTATAAAAAGTACGAAAAAAACACGTTTATTGTACCCCACTTAATTTTATTTTTAATTTTTAGTATTTGTTGTTATAGCGGCAACGGAAATACATCATTTGTGAAAATTTCAGCTTCCTAGCTATCACGGTTTATGAGATACAGCCTGGAGACAGACAGACAGACAGCGGAGGCTTAGTAATAGGGTCCCGTTTTACCCTTTTCGTACGGAACCCTAAAAATAAGGAAATGTATATACCTACTGTACAAATACCCTCTTATTTTATTTATAAAAACCTTTTAAGTGTACATACAAATATTAATTGGTTTAAAAATACAGTCATTTTCACAATCTAAATACGAGGAACAAACACAAATTGATTGTCCCTGAAACGAGGCTCATAAATAGGGGGTACGTTCAGATACCAATGTATTCGTTTTTATAATAAACTTCAGAGGCTTAGTGCTTGAATCAGTATTCAAGCACTAAGCCTAAATAAATTAGGGAGAGAACCTCACGTCCCAGCCGCCGCGGGAGAAGCACCGGGCGTCGGGGGCCACGCCGTGATGGCTCTCGGCCACCGTAGGCGCGGGCCTGTGGACGGTGAGTAATGGGCTAGCTCGCCGTCCGTCCGTCGTATGACGACAGGCTGTGTCGACGGCGCGTTCGTGTTCCACGCGCGCCTCAAAGAGATGTCAGCAACCATGAAGGGCCCGCAAGGGCCGATGCCTGCCAGGGCTGCGGGACTGTTCGAAAGATATACCGCGGCCCTGGAACTTAAAGGGCAAAAAAATGAACATGGATGGTTTTTAGTCAGTAAAAGTCTGACACTCCCTTCCGCTCCGCCCAGAGCGGGAGGAGTCATTTGATGATTTCCCATCCGAAAAAAAAGCCTAAATAAATTCAAATCGTTTAGAAACGAAAGTTATGCCTAAAAGCCTACTACAACGTTAATCACTATCTCGACGATAAAAGGCTTGTGCCGCAGTGGCAGTGGTCTCGCAGAGAACGGTCTTTCGCAGTAACATGCATCGCAATTTGTATCATCGTATTAGCATCTATCGATATTTTGTGCGTCGTAAACCAGTCCACTGGTTATTCTTCTTCGTCATATCGATGATTAAAACTTGGTAAGTCTGACAGACAGTCTTACCAAGGAGTATTGTATTACCCAGTACAAACTGGGGTGTGAAAGAATGTAAAGTACTCGTATATCCGGTTAGACTGGAAACCGACCCCAACATTGTTGGGAAAAGGCTAGGCACATGATGATTGCCACGTTATGTTTACCTGTACAGACTCTGGTGAAGGTCAAAGCTAGCATTTGGGTACCAAAGAAGTGACAAGTTCACAACCATTAATTGCTATTGAATCGTTTATTATACAAACAACTGGTTGCCACAAACAGTCACATAATAAAGCTCCAGTATGAATTCGCGGCACAATAATTAGCCCGTGGTCGCGCCACAATTACGTGCTGAGCGGCCGCTTGTCGTGCTCGCAATGACTTATGTTCAGCTTTAATGTTCACGGCTTTTAATGAGGGTACTGCTTCTGTTATTAGTAGGGTTGTAACAATGGTCGTAGGCTGTGTGTTGTATAGTGACAATGGTATTTGATGGGTGTGAGTTGCGACTCGAAGACGTCGCTGTCAGACTGGGTGCGAAGACGGAGGACTGGATGTTGTGGTGTATCTAGGGAAAGGCTTATGTCTAGCAATGGACGGCGATCGGCCGATCTGCCTTCTAATGTGCAATTTAGAGTTCAGAAGTGATGAATGATCTCGAGTAAAGTGATGATAGTAAGTAGTTTATATAGGTACAAGTAAAATATCTACATAGGTACATTGTTCATAAAAGAACTTGTAAAGAATTGAACAAAGTGTAACGTCACTATAAAAGTAATATAGCAACATGGTACAAAAAGTACAACAGCGCCATCTATGACACAAATGAAGAACTTAACAAGTTAACATCAGTAATTCTGAATCCCGCTAATAAAGATATCCGCGACTTAAGACTATATAGAACAAGTTACATAAAAAAATCAAAAGCCCGACTGCATATATTATTATTGTTTTATTATTCCTAATCAAATTTAAACATATAATTTATGCATATATTTGTAATCGCCTCTTAATTTCCTTTATTTTTCTTTTATCTACTTTTTTTTAATAAGGTATTAATATTTCGCGCCAAAAATCCGCCATTTTGTTTTTTTTTCAAACACCTATCTATGGAAACTTGGGTTTTTAACACAATTAAAACGACACTTAACTGTTGAAATCCATCCAGCCGTTTGGAAGATACGAGAGTAATAAAGAAATTTACAAATAAACATATTTACATGAAAATCATAACCCTTCCTTGGCAGACGGTAAAAAACCCGATAAACAACTGTCGGGCAGTAGCCCACCAGACACAACACCCGTCTGGTCGGAGGATCCAAACTTTTCTATGGGGGATGAACACCTTTACAACCTGTTCTTCATACCCCTATACAAGAAAGCAGTAAGAATAATGAAATTATTACTCATGAGCAGCAGTGAACGTCTTTCAGCTGACATGGTGGTAGCTAGAACAAAATTCGAAAAAAAAAACGTAAATAAAACATCTGCTTTGACCTGCCTTTCCTCATTCCCCACTATATTTCGCTCTCAACTCAAAGCCGAGATATGACCGAGTAATCAATGCAACACTCTCAACACTCGATACACCGCAGACAAACCGTGTAGGCAACACATGTATAACTGTACAGTTGACACGAACGTAGTATTTTTAATGACATGTCCCGTGTTTCGCTTTATATAAATCCGTGTGTTTTTTGCGAATGAATACAAAATACGGATGGAAATTGATTTCCTTTTGATAGTTTTTTTTTTGTCATTACGTCGGATGGTCGGTTATTTTTATTTGGAATTCTATAACAGTAGAACTTTAATCTCACTGATTCAAGTGCATTCCCACTTGAATCAGTGAATCAGTGGGTTTAAAGTTCTACATCCGTTATGTACCGAGGAGGAGCTCGTGGCTAAATAAGAACAGCCGCTCGGGTCGATCTTTAGGTTAAGCCGTGCATACCTAGGTTGGTCCGTGGATGGGTGACCACCCATTACATACCGAGTTTCCTCCGTGCCTCGGAAAGCACGTTAAGCCGTTGGTCCCAGCTGTCATTTGTACATCTTTGGCAGTCGTTACAGGTAGTCAGTGTCCCGAAAGTCTGACAACCAGTCTTGCCAAGGGGTATCGTATTACCTAACACTAACTGGGTTGTGGAAGTCAGATAGGCATTCAGCTGCATCCGTTTAGACTGGAAGCCGACCCCAACGTAGTTGGAAAAAGGCAGGCAGATGATCCATTATATACCGAGTTTCCTCCATGTCACGGAAAGCACGTTAAGCTGTTGGTCCCGGCTGTCAATTGTGGATCTTTGACAGTCTTTATTGGTAGTCAGTGGCTCGAAAGTCTAGTAATCAGTCTTATTATGGGGTATCGTCTTACTTACGGGGTACGAACAAGGTTGTGGAAGTCAGGTAGGCAGTCGGTCCGTGTAAAATACTGATAATCTGCCGCATCGATGATAATGATGATGGGATAAAGTTCTGCCTATAGCGCGGTTTTTTTGAGCACCAAGAGAATTGGTGGCCTAAGATGCCTGTTCAGTTCATCACCCAGATCATTGATAGCTTTGTTAAAATTATCGCTGAGTATATGCCTCGTCACTGTTGTTCCACACTTCCCTGGTATGTACGAGCATGAGTCTCATGATGAGGGTTCAGATAAACGGCAATCACTTTTAAAGAGTTTTATATGTCTACGACTTCCAACAGGATGGACAAAAGAATTTCGGTAGCTTACGTCAGACTGCGTGGTTGGTCTAGTGGTCGCAAGAGCGATTGCTGAGCATTAGGTCTTGGGTTCGATTCCCAGGTTAAGCAAAGTTTTATTGGGTTTTTCCATCAGGAATATCTCAGTAGCAGCCCCAGAGACTGTATTTGTGTCCGATTGATGGCAATAGGCTCGCCCCCTATTATATGGGACTTTAACATAACTCCTTTTCCTTTTTTTATTATATTGGTGCTATGTTTATGTAAGTAATTATTTTACGCTATGTTTTGTGTTAATTTAATTATGTTGTAAGGTTTGATTTTTTTGATTTGGTATTTTATTGTAAGTCTATAGATTAGGTTATTCGTTTAAGTTCTTAACTGTCACATTAGGCCAAACCCTGTAATGATAGTTTAAGCTGTTATAAATAAATAAATAACCGGCGAAATGTGGGTGTACCTCTGCCTACCCTTAGGGGATTACGAGCGTTATGTTATGTTATGTCAATCAATTATTTTTAACTTTTACATGTATCGCTGATAAAATGTCAATGTATAAGTCTAAGTCCTTAGCTCATTCCAGCGATCGTCTCTAAATCGTCCATCGATCTGGTTGTTCGTCTGCAAACGCTTCTTAAACCAAGCCTCGGTACTATTTCGAGCTCTCTCCACCGCAAATACCCAGCTCTGATCCACCTCCCTTCACCACGATATACCCACAGTTCAGTTCAGTTCTTTTTCAACCTTTGGCTACCCAATGCTGAGTGTAGGTCTCTTCCAATCTCTCCAGTTTTGGCAGTTTTGTGTCATAGTTATCCAGTTTCTTCAGGTCTTTAATGAGATCGTCTGTCCACCTAGTCGGTTATCTTCCCACATTTCTTCGTCCCGTCCGTGGTCTCCACTCCAGCACTTTCTTCCCCCATCTTCCATCCAGTCTACGGTATACAGGGTTATTTGTAAAACACTAGCAACCTCTTAAGAGGTCATTGTACTAATCATTATGAACGCGAAAAAAAAATCAGCTGTACATTTTGACGAGTTAATCGATCATAAATGTAGGGAACAGCTGATTTTTTTTCGCGATTTCAGGTTTGGTCCCATAGTAAAAGTTGTTCATAATGATGAGTACAATGACCTCTGAAGAGGTTACTGGTGTTTTACAAATAACCCTGTATATTGCCCGACCACTTCCACATTCTACTGTTAAACCCACAGTAACTTAACAGTCACACCTGTAAATCGAAAATCGGTATAAATACCTTTAAGGTAAGGCAGTATACTCAGTATTTTCCCGGAAGAACGATTTCCGATACTTAATTATTCACCAATGAATATGGGCCGCTGAATAGGTTAGTACGACTAATGGCACGGCGGCACTTGCTTTTAAAGTCGTCTTTCAATACAGTCGGCGGACGTCTGAGGTGTCTAAATTAGAAACTACCTAAAACGATTTTTCCGTGAATCATTGTACATATTGAGCCCTTCGTGGCTCGGTAAGCTTTGATAGTTCCAGGTATTTAGAAGCCTGAAGGCTGAAAACCTGTTTAATTGGGTTGAGGTTGAGGTGCGTGCGTGTTGCCTCAACAATCCAGTTATTGGGCAGTAACAGGTCTCATAGGCAGTTGCTCGATGTGCAATTCTGATATTCGGCTGGATTCAGTAAGACTGGAAATTAACTCAACATATTTAGGAAATAGACAGATGATGGCAAGAAAGAAGATGTCTGATGAGATGACGAGTACCTAATAGCATAACGAGTATGGAAGAAGAATCATGCTGCGCTGACCCGAAAAGAGTTGGGATAAGGGCAGGATAATGAGCTGCGGGACTGTTCGAAAGAGATACCGCGGCCCTGGAACATAAAGGGCCAATGAAGGAACATGGGTGGTTTTTAGTCAGTAAGAGTCTGACACTCCCTTCCGCTCCACCCAGAGCGGGAGGAGTCATTTGATGATTTCCCACCCTCCAAAAAAAAAAAAAGGGCAGGATAATGATGATGATGATGGTTAGGCAGATGATGATTATTGACTATTATTTTATGTATCTAGAGAAGAAGAAAATTCTTAGACATTTTGAAAACAACATACTTTCATATGAATAAAGGTGTATTGTGTTAATTGTTTTTCGTAATGATGATGATTTTTCCAATAACCCCAGAAGTGGTTTTCAGTTAGTTTAATTACACTTTATAAATGTGTTTAGGTAGACCGATGACCTGGTGAAGGCCGTGGAAATCTACTAGGTGCCAGAAACATCAGGACCGGTCGAATGTGGCGACACTAAGGGGGGCTTATATTTAGACCATACACATCTTTCAGCTGTTAAGATGATGATGACAACTAAATTTGTCAGTGTTTATGATCTTTACTTATTTACAGACAGATTTTTCTGTAACATTTAGACAAGGTGAGTCGAATTAAATTAATGAAGAATAATTATTTACTCCTTATTGGTGATGTTCTCCAGAAAAGTCAAAACCGGCGTGTATGACTAAATGGACGTAGAAAAGAAGTTTGTAAGGATCGTAGCATGGTCTATAGTTTCTGGCTACCCCCATGCGAGGAAGGCGTTACTATATCTACCCTACAGTTCACAAGTAATTCGATTTGGAGTGAGGTAATAAGTGCCGACTGTCGCCGACCGTTAAATATAACTACAGAACTCGTGTTAGCGAAGTAGAAGCGACTGGTAGCTACGGTGGATATAGTCTCATGTTAGTGAGACCGGTATTAAGTGGTGGTGGTATTAGGTGATTAGGTATTGAAGTACCAAACGCAATTTTCCTGAGATTGCGTTTGGTTTCTACTTACGTGTTCGCTCGAAACGAATTCGAGTTCTTACTGCTTGGCCACGAATACGATCAAGCGTCACACGTGTTGTTACAGCGCCTGCAAAGGAAATAAGCGAAAGAAGTTGGCAACCCGTTTTGCGAAAGATGGTAATCACACGACGGAACCATATGACACTTACCGCTTGACGTAAGTCGCATCAAAGAGTTTCCTCCAAGCGGAAAATACTCCCGTACTTTTTTGAAATCACTGAATAAAGGATTACATACCTACATCAGTATTGCCCTTAGTATAAAATTGGCCGGTCGAGCATCCATGAGCACGCGCGAGTGGACGCTTAATGTCTGCATCGAATTTTATACTTAAAGGCAATACTTACAAAGTCTTTTATTCCTATGTCCTTGGGTACTGACCGTTTGAGGCCGTGAACGGGCCCTTACAAATGTTGTGTTTTTTGGCATCAAGTTGTAAAGGAATCTCTTACCGATTACGATAGGAAATCAGCCTTCGACAGACACGACAGTGGTAGCAAAACTAGTATACGCTAGCCTCGTTTTATATCGAAAGTCAGTTCTACGCTAGTCTAGGTCCATGTCAAAGAGTCACCACTAATCTGCTGTCGACTGTTGAAAATTTAAGTAAGTTTTATCACATTACCATACCTTTATTACGAATATAAACCCATACAAATTCCTAACACGAATTTTCCTCACGAAATTAATACGCCACGTGATTGACACCATCATTCACACCTAAAAACGGGAGAGCTATTTCCTAACACATTTCCCGTAGATAAACATCACTATTTGTCCCCGATGAGTCTAATTGTTGAAACCGAGTCACCCCGCGGCGAGTGTAGCTTCGACACTGATTACAAACGTCACACGCTGCAAATTCGGCGTGCGTTTAATTTAGACAGGCTTTTAGATCTAAACAAAGTATTTCAAAGGTATGCATTGCCTCGTTGATCTAGTAAACGCAAACGCTACTGCTGCGCAAAGTGTTATTGGGTTTTTCCATCAGGAATTTCCCAGTAGCAGCCACGGAGGCTTGTTTGTGTCGTTGATGGCAATAGGCTCGCCCTCTATTACATGGGACTTAAACATAACTGGCGAACACCTCTGCCCAACCTTTCTAGGATTACAAGCGTGATATTATATTTTTAGGCGGTGGCAGGAATTTATACTTGAAAATTGGTAAACAGTAGCAAAGGTCAGCTGATATTTTCGTAAAGTAATATGAAATTCCACCGCTTCTGAACATAACAAATCACGCTTGTTTTTCTCAGAAGCTTACCGTACACCAACACTTGGCCAGTTCTGTCAACTGCTTCTGGTAAACTGGAAACAAGATTGCAGTCGTGAAAACTGGAGACAGATAGACTGGACGAGTTACCTAAGCTTCTGCCGTGAGCTACAGTAAGCAGCTAATAAATAGAGTTAGCACTGTGTAAGTCCCCAGTATTCTGACTGTGATCGTAACAATTACCAGTATTAAGCGGTGTTCGTTAAAGCATTTGCTTTCGGCCCAAAAGCAGAACTATTATGCATCTCACTTGCCTCTAAACTAATTTTCTCTTACGAAAGACTGTCATTTGGCTACAGAAACCTAAATGGCATACAAAGTTTATGCACATAGGAAAGCCACCTTATCATTCGTTGAAAATCTTAAATTATTAGTTTTCGCCTAGTGGTGTGACCGTCAGACTGCCAAGTCATAGGTATCAAGTTCGAACAAGACCTCTGATTTTTGGGATTCATGTGCGTATAATTATCACTTGCTTCGGTGATGGATAACATCGTGAGGAAACCAGCATGCCTGAGAGATATTTCTCGACGGCATGTAAAAGTCAAGTCAGAGGCCCATGGGTGGCATAAAAACTCTTGACACGTCTAGTTTAGGTACTAACCACACGATAAAGAATAAAAGACCGTATTCATTTCATAAGCATATAGTCGTATACCTACATCTTTTTGCACGACCTATTTTATTCATTTTCAAACTACGAAAACTGTCGACCAACTTCTCCAAAGTTTCATTCGGATCACGGATCCCAGAGCCCGGTGTCTATTACCGTCACTAGTGTCTGCAATCAGTGATGAGTCTAATTGGTAAAACCGAGACCGCCACAGCGTTGATTTAGACGCTGATTATCAACGCCACACGCCTGAAATTCGGACGGCCTGTACTGCCGTAAGCTAGAAAGCGGTAACTCAACTAATCCCTATTTTCAGAAAACAAGGGGTATATGAACATGCATCTCTCTTGTTCAGTGAAAAACGAGATTTAAGCAGATTATGCAAGTTAGTCCTACTGGTTCTTTCAGAACATAGACAAATCAGCCTACCAAAACTACAGAACGCCACCTTTTATGACAGTTACATAGGAACTTCTTTTGCATTTTCATGTTCATACGTCTGGTCATACACGCACGCTGGTTGCGAGTACTACGCATCTGTCCCATCTGAAGGACATCACTCACTTTGATATGTGTTGCAATAAAGTTACGGTCATTTTGATTGCTTTATCCACCAGCATGTCAGTTGCAAAATTATAACAGATTTTTATATTTTTTGACTTAACGCTTTTTGGCTAACGAGGACTATGTAGTTCGCAAGATCAACTACGAAGCCACTTTTCGGAGTCGGAATTAGAAGGATTTTATGTGCATTTGACGAATGTAGAGTTGTGAGTGGAACTGGTTGGCGTTTGTACGCGAAACAGGGTTTTAGGTTTGTTTCGCTGTTTACCTTGCGGTTTGTTTAGAGACACAGTTGATATCCTTTTCAATGCGTTTCCGTGAATAGGTAGTGTTTAAGTTGCAGGCTTATTTATTTAGACTTCATGTACAATAGTGGTACATAGGCGGACTTAACGCCACAAGGCATTCTCTACCAGTCAACCTTAGGGTTAAATAATAAAACATTGTGATAGGGTACAAAATAAATATCTAAAAAATAACTTCTTGTCCTCTTGTTCTTGTTCTCACGTTCTGTTGTTGTTCTTGTCTTCTTGTGTCGTGTTGTTGTTCTTGTGTTCTTGTAGTGTTTGTGTGTGTGTGTTGTCTTCTTGTGTTGTGCTTATCCGTTATACCGAGAAACGGTGGATGTTATGGACTCCACTTCGACACGAAACATAACTAACCAACATAATATCCATCGTATTTTCAAATTTCCCGAACAACTCCCGTTGGTATTAGCAGCCAAATTCCAACTGAAGAACCCAAATGACATATCTTCTTTCGAATTTCAAATGACTAGCCATTTAAATTCTGCAATCCCATCAAATTCCATAAAACGACGAGTTTTCGGGAAAACAGATAACTCTCATTTATCGAGTTTTTAAAACGATTATCGAGTCGCTAAGTGAGACATTATGATTAAAAACGTCGTCGCCAAGGATATCAATGGTACATTAGGTGAATTAAAATGGATTTTCGATTCGTTTTCAGGGATCTAACGGTCTGAGGGTCTTTTATTAAATTTATGATTGTCTCAATTATATGGAGGCGCCTTACCTGAAAGGTTTCAATTACAACCTTTTTTGTTTTAAAATTTTAATATAAATCGACATAAAGAAGTATTTTATCTGTCGCGGAACTTTTTGCGAGTAGATTTTGTTTTGTTTTTTCGTGAATTCGTAGATATGAATGTCTGTTGGCAGTGAACTGGCGGCGCATGTCAAAACTGCGACTAAGACAATTTGACTGTTCTTTGCGAGTTTTTAATCTTGAAACGTTTAAACGGTTGTGCAACTCCCGTCCCGGTATCTAGGTGGGACGGGAGTTGCACCACCGTATTAGGCATATGAGCCCAAACGGAAAAGTAGCGGGTAGGTGAAAAAATTAGACACAAGAAATTCCCTTTTACATACATATTCACGAAACAGTAATGGCAGTGTAACCCAACGAGGCTCTGCCAGCCGATTTTTTTTCAATATTTTTTTTTTATCATAGTTTTTTATTCACACAAATGTTTACCAATAGCGCACACCTCTAACAACGTAGTCGTTTGAGTGCCCAAAAATGCTTCCAGCACGGTTTTTGTGGCGCTATGACATTGGCGTGAGGGTGTTCCTAAATACTTGTGGAATATTTAACAGTGGAGAGTGTTCTGCAAAAACGTTTTCGTTATTCGAATAAAGCTAAATTGTCAAACGATTCATCTGTAACTGTGTGTTCCAATTCTAAATTGAACTTCGCAGATAAAACCAATATAACGTACAATCCCGTGGCAATTGTTTTAAACAACAGTTCGGTATTCATTGCAATTGAAAAACTACAAATATCCGTATTTGTAGTTTTTCACGCGATATCGGGTACCGGATATGTTGGTATTTTATTAATTGTCTAGCAATAGTAATAGTGAAGATTTTTCTTTTACAGATACATAATTAACCCTTTGAAGAATAACACAAATATTATAAATATCGCAGTTGCAGTAATATTAATTAATTTCGCAGAAAATACTTAACTGTTAAATTAATACTCCAAGCAATTCGAGGAAATTTTATTCCGAAATATTGAACTAATATTATATTTCATTGAACTCCGTTACCTATGAGGGTTGAAAGAACGAGAGGTCATTTTAATATGCAAAAACAAAGAAATGGATTTAATATATTTATTCATAGTATGATAATTAATAATTCATATTGTTTAAAATAATTTAAATGACTGGAATCTATGATTTTATTATACGTGGTTTATTTTAGTTGAAGTGAGTGGACTCTTAATGTATTGAGACTAAAGTTCAAACTAAATTGATTCACCGTGATTAAAGTGCGAATAAATTCACCTATATTATCAGCATCACTCTCTGAAGATCATCAAGTCACCGATAAGTACTTAATTAATTACTTTAGTAAAAAATTGGTAATCGCTAAAAATAGGAGTCGCTCGGATCAATCTTCAGGTTAAGCCACGCTTGCCTAGGTTGGTCTGGGGATGGGTGACCACTCATTACATATCGAGTTCCCTACATACCTTGTAAGTTAAGCCGTTGGTCCCGGCTGCAAGTGACTCGGAATTCTGACCAGGTGGAGGTCAGATAGGCAGTCATAACATGTAAAATACTGGTATTCAGCTGCATTCAGTTAGACTGGAAGCCGACTTCAACATAGTTTGGAAAAGCCTAGACAGATGATGAGTGATACTAAACTGATAAGTTATTCCATCCAGGTTTATATTAGATTTCATCATCTGTGGTTCGTCAGACGGTGGCTAGATGCTTGCTTTTTTGCTGTCTAAATTGAGTTAGACCAGAAAATGGTTACGAGTTCACGACCTCAAGTAGCGTCCATCATGTCATCATGTCCCTGTAACCAGCAGAGAACACGACATGGAGGACACATTTTCTGTATGTTTACCTTCATTATATGATTCAACTGGCTGTCATCCGCGTGAAATTATTTAAAAAAAATATTACTTCCCTTTTCGAATCGAATTTTGTACCAATTTCAAGGTTTTATTTATTTTTTGCACGGCATCCTAATTATTTTTCTAAAATAAAAGTAGCCAATGTTGACCTTACAACATCAGTTATAATAAAAGTGCTGTCAAAATCGGCCCAGCCGTTTCGGAGATTAGCCGGAACAAACAGACAGACAGACAAAAACTGTATTTTTTTTTAATATAAGTGCCGTAAATATTTTCATATGCATTTAGTAAAAAGCTGTTATTTTAGTATGACAAACAGACACTTCAATTTTATTTATCATCCGTATAAATCCGATTCACAAAGGGATGTAATATTTTTTTTATAATAATTTCACGCGAACGGAGGTCGCCGGCAACAGTTAGTATGCAAATATAATTCCCCTATTTGAAAAGGATTTTGTTAACAATTACAGGGGTTTTTTTTGCACGGAGCCCTAATTCTTTTTAAAAGTATTTACTCCTTCTAAGCCAAGCTATCTCCCAGTGAAAGTCCCAACCAAATCGGTCAAGCCGTTTTGGAGATTAACCGGAACAAACAAACAGACGGACAGACAGACAAAAATTAAAAAAAAAATGTTTTATTGTTATAATAATTACCGTATATCATTTCATAAGCATACAGTAAAGAGCTGTTAATTCAACTCAACTTCAATTTTATTTATTTGTATAGATAAGGTTTTTTTCAAACAGAATCATGAATATTTTTCTCCGTAAGCCTTTTAAAATTGCCATTAAAACTTAAAAAATCTTAACCAGATGTCTGTTCAAAGATCCAAACCATTTTCAATTCAGTCAAAAGCTCAATAAAATCCGTGTATTTCCACGAATCCGTTGCAAATCCGGGTGTGAAACAGACTCGGGTTCATCTTACGCCAAATTGGCGCCATCGTGCCATCGTCCCTTTGTAGAGCTAATTCTGTATTGATACTACTTGCACCTCGTTATATCGGGGCTGGAACTGAGCTATAGAATAGAATAGAATATAATATTTATTTATTGTAAAACATGAGTATACATCAAATGATATGTGCAAGGTCTTAAAATAACAGGTTAAATGAGAAGAAAACTAAATGTATAAGATTCGCGTTACCGAATGTAAAAAGTAACGAATGTAACGTTGTATTGAACAAGGAAATACTAGAATTCGTCGATAACACGGTTTTCTTGGGGATTACGCTTGACTCGAAACTGCAATGGAGTCCTCACTTAACCGCACTTGCAGGGCGGCTAAGTTCAGCCGCTTACGCTGTCCTTAAAATACGGCAATTAACAGACGTGGATACCGCGAGACTGGTCTATTTTAGTTACTTCCATAGCATCATGTCTTACGGTATTCTGCTGTGGGGACGGGCTGCAGATATTGACTCAATATTTATTCTGCAGAAAAGGGCTGTAAGAGCCATCTATAACCTACGCAGACGCGAGTCTCTAAGAGAATTGTTTAAAAAAATTAACATCATGACGGTACCTTGTCAATATATTTATGAAAACATTATGTATGTTCGGAAAAATAGACATCTTTTTAGTAAAATAAGCGACAGGCATAATTTCAATACTAGAAATAAGGACAAATTAGATCAGCCACGTTTCAGATTGTCAAAAGTACGCACTTCTTTTATGGGGTACTGTGTAAAATTTTACAATAAAATACCACTTGACATTCTACAACTTAATGAGAAGAAATTTAAAACATGCATAAAACGCACACTATGTAAACGAGCATATTATAAGTTGGAAGACTATCTCGTAGATAAAAATGCATGGCTCAATGCTGGTCCTGCTCCACAGCCACTTGGGCTCACGAACTAAGATTTTATTGTTTGGAAGAGATGCTCCCCCTTTAATTCTTTAATTATATTTTTCTTTTTTTTCTTTCTCGTTTCTCTTCGTGTCGTTTTGACGACACGGTTGGCGCAGTGGTCAAGCGCTTGACTGCTGCGCTGCATGTCGCGGGTTCGATTCCCGTACGGAACAAATATTTGTAGGACCTACAAGTAGTTGTTCCGGGTCTGGGTGTTTTTCTATCTATAATATGTATGTATTTACAAAAAAAAAATGTATATATGTAGTTTATCAGCCATCTAGTTACCATAACACAAGCATTAGGTTGCTTAGCTTGGGACTAGATGGTGCTGTGTGAAATGTCCAGGGATATTTATTTATTTATTTATTTTTATTTCTTCTGGAAACTTAGGGTGTGAATTGTATATTTTATATCAACATTGTGAGTGCAAACTAATTGATTACCATGTGAAGTTATTGTGGAAGCTGCAGAAGATTGTAAAATAATTATCTTTGCATTGTATAGATTCCATCTCTTAGTATTATATAATTGCATAGCACATGTGTGAGTACTATGTACTGTAAAGCTACCATTTATATTTTGTTATCTTTCATTGACTTGAATGTGTCATGGTGGCTGAGAGAATGTCATGCTCACTCAAATGTCTCGCTGATGGTGGCGGGTGTGTCGGGTCATTTAGTTCCCTTCAATATGGTTGAGTTGAATGGCGCTGATCCATGCGTCATGTTCGTGAACGGGCGCTGTCAGTTGGGACTGGTCATCTCTTACCTGCCACGGTTTATTTTAATTACTTTATTTTTAAATTGTTGGTTTAATCTTTTACTCTGGACGCTCTTAATGTGCACGTCTTTGTACATCGTTCTCACATATATGTATAATCTCAACATGAATGATGTAACCAAGATTTTGTAACAATATTTTGATTTAAAAGAGTGTCCATGGAGTTTCTTGCCCATTCTTCTCCATAGAGATCTACGATTTGGAATGTGCAACTACAGTACTTTCGCAAGTTATTATGCCTTGTGTCTGTGACTGTAGCTTAGCTTTTTTATTTTTGACTTTCAAAAGTGCCTGTAATGGTCTAATTGAAATAAATGCTTTGACTTTGACAGGTTCCTCTATGTTAGGGATTTTGGTTTCCACACTTAGTCCTTAAAGTATACCATTTTGCGTGTAAAAAAAATAACAGGTAGATCTACATGTTTTGCCATTTATGGCGTACAAAACAACATATTTTTGGCTTAGTATCAACCATAAAAAATAATGATAAACAATTGAGTCTACACAGCAAACTATGAAATTTAAATAATTAATCCAAAATAAAGTATTCTTTTTACAGATTTGGGGGTCAAAAAGAGAAAATGTCGTAATTTTAGGTATCTATTTAATTAATTGCGGTCATTTCAAATTCCGATATGGAATAATAGCATTTGGCTATGAGATATTTTTTTTAAATGTATTTTATAGTTTTTTAAAGGTGTAGAGTAGTTTTACGTTACGTGTTACCAATGGAGGTATCGTTAATACTGGGTAATCCCAGTACTAACTGGGTTGTGGAGGTCAGATAGGCAGCCGCTCCATTAAAAATACTGGTTTTCGGTTGCGTTCGGTTAGACTGGCAGCCGACCCAAACATAGTTGGGAAAAGGCTAGGCAGATGATGAGAAGTTTTACGTTCCAGATCAGAAATGTATGGGCAGCAGCACCGAGAGCCCATGATGAAAAGCCGTAAATGATTTGGATTGACATAAACTACTAAAAACTTGCGTGTCCATCACGTCGGGGTCACCAACGTGGGGGGTTAGGAGAACAGGGTGTAAAGCTCTTCAATCCCCATAGAAAGGGAGGATCCTCCGACTAGACGGGTGTTATTGTCTGGTGGGCTACTGCCCGACAGTTGTTGTCGGGTTCTTCTCTACAGTCTTAAGTCGCGAATAACTTTACTTGCGCGATGCAGGATTTAGATGTATTTCGATGTTTAGTTTATCCTCTGCGTCATAGATGGCGCTGTAGTACTTTTTGTTCTATGTTGCTGTAGTACTTTTTGTAGTGCCGCTACATGTTAATCCGGTTGAAAGTCGGTGAAGAAAAGCGGGGGCGGGGGCGGCGGGGTGAAAGCGACTGCTACTTGGATAGGCCTTCAGGGATGTACACACAGCTCCATTAAGTGGTTACTCCCCCAAGATATGTGCGTTCAAATCCGTGATAAGCCCAAGTTGATTTTTGTATTTTGCAAAAACATTTTATTATAATTAATGTATTATTTTAGTGAATAAATAAGTTAAAGGTAGTATTTATTTTTAAAAGTCGTTTGATATTGTTTTTTTTCCATAAATCGTTAATACACATTTATTATTGCGTATAATGTATTAGCAAAGTAAATTGATAATTCATCACAATATTAACTACCTAACTGGCTTAGTTGGTATGAGCTCGCGATTTATCCATTGATTCGAAAACTTTTTGTATTATTCTTAACGATGTATGTGTTTGCAAAGTTGTTGTAGCAAAGTTGATTTTAATACAACTGGGGTAACTTCGTCGTTTTAAGTGAACGTATGTATCAAACCTTGTAGTTATAACTTGAGGGTTGTTGGATTAATTTTTATAGAAAAAGTAAGTAAGTAAAATTTATAAAATAAAATAAATGTATTTAAGACCTTGATCCATAATTATGATGTTAGTAATACACACTACTTTTATGCTATGTTAGTAGTAACAAACAAAACGAAAAAAAAAATTATGAATACCCTCAAATTATAACATCAACATCCAACGATTAGACATACCTAAAAATAAAGTGACTCGGAGGATAGTAGATAACAATTTCATAGCAATTCACATGGGCTCGCTGGCTAGTTCGTCAAACTGCCGGTATGAGTATGACGACGTTTGGTGATGCGATGGATCGAATTCCAGTCGAAACAATGAACTCTTTTTGTAGTAGTATTCTTTAGATTATTCGTAACTAATTCAAGGTTGTAGAAATGTAACATCTTAAAAGTTGAGGGGTTACCACATACTGACGCTGTGTGTACAAATTACAATTAATGAGATTTTCTTAAGGTTTTAAAGGTGAAGTACATACAGGGGCTTAGTTCAGGGTCTGCCTGTCTGTGTATCTGAGTTTAAATGTTTGTAAACGCACCCACGATGCAAGAGAAATTCCAAGTGTGGAGCAACGTTTTTTTTTTTAAACAAAACAATAATCGGCCCACCCAAAGCACCTATTCATTTTTACCTGGCTCGCGTCCTGTCCTTACGTAACTGGCGAATCGTGGGAGTACTGCCTATGTCTCCGTGATGTTCTATACAGGGTTATTTGTATAACACCAGAAACCTCTTAAGAGGTCTTTGTACTCATCACTATGAACAACTTTTACTATGGGACCAAACCTGAAATCGCGAAAAAAAAAGTTTTTTTTTTGACGAGTTAATTTACGAGTTAATTTTGACGAGTTAATCGATCATAAATGTAGGGAACAGCTGATTTTTTTTTCGTGATTTCAGGTTTGGTCCCATAGTAAAAGTTTTTCATAGTGATGAGTACAATGACCTCTTAAGAGGTGTCTGGTGTTTTACAAATAACCCTGTATATACGAACACACATAAATCTAAACTACATCATTTTTTTTTACCTAGCTATTTTCTTCCTAGGTGTTCTCACGAATATCGATGCGCTATAAAAACATCCCTCACCCGTTTTAAGATCTCTACCTAGAGCTTGTACCTAGGTATCTACTTACCTTTTACGCTCGTATTTTACGAGCTAAGTAGAGTAGTAGTGAATAGATGCTGATATCACGTGTCGAGAGGTACTCGGGAAGCTCCGTATAAAGGTAGAGAAAGCATTTCAATAAATAAAAATGAGATGAAAATGCTGTGATGGCTCGGAGGTTGAGGGAGGGGTTTCTTCAACCTGTGCGGGTTTGAAATTTGAGATTTGATTTTGATGGTTAACTATATGTTAACATAGCAAACATAATGATACAAGGACAGGAAGTTGCTGATGAACGTAAACACGACGTTTGACGGCACGGTTGGCGCAGTGGCTGAGCGATGGGATGCAGTGCCTGTCGCGGGTTCGATCCCCGCACGGAACAAATATGGTATTATGTAGTTCCGGGTCTGGATGTTTGTGTATGTGAGTTTAAATGTTACACTTAATGTACACTTTAACAGATTAAGATTAATTAAAAAAATTAAAACGAAAAAAAAACTTTTTAAAACAGCTTTTATTTAAACGCTCTAAAAAGAAGAAAATAAAATTTTTCTTTTAAATTTTAACTATGAACTTATAACCTCATTATACACAACTCATATGATCATAAAAGCTTGTCGCGCGATTTTCTTGTGTAAATAAACTAGTACCTACTTATTGATTTATGTAAAATCTGCTAAGTTTACATTAATAAAATTATAACCAACTTTTTCTATCAAACTTGAACACGTTTACAAGTTTTCGTGTCCACGCTATTCACTGTTGAATAATCTTTAAATCTATCAAAATTGAATACGTATACAAAGTTTCGCGTCCGCGCTATTAACTGTTGAGGAGTTCCCTCATGAGAAGACGATCCTGTCTGCAGAATGAGGTCACAAAAGAAACCATCTTTTTTATCAAACTTGAGCACGTTTACAAATTTTCGTGTCCGCGCTATTAACTGTTGAGGAGTTCTCTCGTGAGAAGACAATCCTGGCTGCAGGATGAGGTCATGCTAGAAATAATCTTTATCTATCAAAAGTGAACGCGTTTACAAAGTTCCGCGTCTGCGCTATTAACCGTCGAGGAGTTCACTCGTAAGAAGACAATTCTGGCTGCAGGTTGAGGTCATGATAGAATTCATCTTTATATCTATCAAAATTGAACACGTATACAAAGTTTCGTGTCCGCGCTATTAACTGTTGAGGGGTTCCCTCATGAGAAAACGATCCTGTCTGCAGGATGAGGTCATGCTAGAAATAATATTTATCTATCAAAAGTGAACGCGTATACAAAGTTCCGCGTCTGTGCCATTAACCGTTGAGGAGTTCCCTCGTAAGAAGACAATTCTGGCTGCAGGTTGAGGTCATGATAGAAATCATCTTTATATCTATCACAATCGAACACGTATACAAAGTTTCGTGTCCGCGCTATTAACCGTTGAGGAGGTCTCTAGAGAGGAGACGATCCTGGCTGCAGGATGAAGTAATGTCTGTCATAAAAGTGAATTGTCACCAGAACCAAAGGCGTGTGCAAAATTTCAACTCAATCGGTTGAAGATATTTATTTCAAAATTGAGTTCTAAGATTCCACCCGAACAAATTACATACATACATTGCAAGTTAAAAAAAAAGCTTTTAATTTAAACAACCAAGAAGCTTCTGACACATCTGTTGAAAGTAATTGTAGAATCAAGAAACGCTTCCAAATCGGTTGTCATTTGTTCAGGCCGTCAAAATTGCAATATTGTAACTAAACTAATGAAAATGTTCGTTTGTAATTAAACTGTTTTTCTTAAACAATATAAAGTTTTACGATGATTGATTGCTTAGTCACTACATAGTATAAAACAAAGTCGCTTCCTCTGTCCCTATATCCCTATGTATGCTTAAATCTTTAAAACTACGCCACGGATTTTGATGCGGTTTTTTTTAATAGATAGAGTGATTCAAGAGGAAGGCTTATAATGTATAATACATGCACCCGTGAGAAGCCGGGGCGGAAGGTGAAGGTGACCATCGAGAACGAAATAGTTTCCGTAAAGTGGGCGTCCCAGACTCGGATAAACTTAAAAAGTGCGTCCACATAGAATTAAAATACAGTATTTTTCAGTTAGCAAGTTTTCGTTTTAAACTCTCCACTTAGTGTTGAAAGTTCCGGACCATCCTTTGTTACACTTAATTAAAATCACCATATTAGAGTATTTAAACTATTTCGAAAGCGCACGCCATTTTTGTCTCTGTTTTATTCCAATGATTTTACTTTTACAATTTAACTTTTGTCATTTAAGTTTGCAACGTTTCCCTACTTGTGGAAATTAACTCTTTTGAATAAGTAATCATTGTAAAACGTTTCCCGAAGAATTGTCGTGTTTTTTCTCGATTCTCTGTCCGGAATTTTATGGACTTTTTATTGAAGAGAAGTGTTCGAGTTAAGTGCTGACATAACGTCGCATTGAACATTAGTTTAATGGATTTAAGTTTAGTTCAAAGTCTCAGTGAATTGAGTTTTAGTGTATGACTCTTCCAGTATCATCATCTGCCTTTTGCTAACTATGTTGGGATCGGCTATTATGATGTATGACGGCACGGTTGGGGCAGTGGCTGAGCGATTGACTGCCGTGCTTCGTGTTGCGGGTTCGATTCCCGCACGGAACAAATATTTGTATGGCCTACAGATAGTTGTCCCGGGCCTGGCTGTTTGTGTATGTGAGTTTAAATGTTTGTAAACGCACCCACGATACAGGAGAAATTCCTAGTGTGGAACAACGTTTTTTTTTTAAAAAAATACCCTTTCTTAAGTGAGTCTAGATACTTCTACCTTAAGTCGAAGCAAAATATCGTAAAACCTAGATTTAATATAGTACAGGCTGCGAAGGACATCGACTATAATCGTTTGAGCGTCGATGTCCATTTCACCCAGAATAGTTAAAACACCTAACAACACGCACTAAAACCGAAATTAAATGCTACACTTTGTGTCAACTGCCTCGTTGGTCCAGTGGTCGCAAGCGCAGCTGCTGAGACCTGGGTTAGATTCCCGGGTCGGGTAAAGTGTTATTGGGTATTCCATTAGTAATTTCTCAGTAGCAGCCACGGAGTCTGGGTTTGTGTTGATGGCAACAGGCACGCGCCCTATTACGTAGGACTAAAACAAAACCGGCAAAACGTGGGTGTTCTATTCACCTCTGCTTAATAGTACACCCTACACTCTTTCTACCCTTCGGGGCTTACAGGCGTGATGTTATGTTCAGTTTTTTTTTTGTTTTGTTTAGTTTTTTTTTTTAGTTCTCTGTCATTTTTTGTCTTTAATAATAATTTAATCTTTTATTCAAAGTGAAAAGTCTGAACACAAAATGAATCGAAAGTGAACGTTGCTGACAGAAGGTTGTTTTAATTACTTCTAAAACAAACTTATCAATAAAGAAAGAAGATAGTTATTATACATATAACGTCCGTTTTAACCAAAAACCAACTTAATTTCTAAATAATATAAAATTCATGTTACCTTCCCCAATGCCTACGGTTTTCGCTCCAACATTTTAAACCGATAGAACTAATTTGCCGGCGGTTATTACCGGGCAGAGCAAACACAGCTTATCATAACTCAGTTATAAATAATTCGACAAACAATCAATATAATCCGCGCCCAATTTACTTACAGTATTCGGTTAATTATAAATGTGGTAGCCATGGTTTTTGGGGAAAAGTTGGGAAAGTAAATACATCATCATCTTGCCCTTATCCCAACTTATTTGGTGTCAGTGCAGCATGTCTTCTTCTTCCATACTTCTCTATTACTAGTCATCTCATCGGACACCACCTTTCTAGAAGTAAAACTAATTCCCGTTTAATCATCACTAATTACGTAGTAGATCTGCCAAAAGGTTGGCGAAGAACTGCTCTGGACAGAAATAAGTGGAGGGAAATAGAGGAGGCCTATGTCGCAAGACAGCCTGACCTGGTAGCTGATTAGTTTTAAGTTAATGTAATTACTTGTTTTTGTATTAAGTTCAGAGTAAAATAAAGGCTATTTTTAATTACGTAGTACACGTAACGTTACGCAGTTCCCAATGTGTTATTCAGAAACGCACCCCTTTGTATACCTAAATTTCGCCAGAAATATTTGTTAAAATCAAGTCATCATCATCATTTCAGCCGAAAGACATCCACTGCTGAACATAGGCCTCCCCCAAGTGTCGCCACGCAACGTCTTCCAGTTCGCGGTCCCCATTCCAGAACATTTCGGCCCCATCGTCCATACGTTCTGTGAGCAATGTGCCCTGCCCATTTCCACTTAAGTTTGGCAATTCTTCGGGCTACGTCGGTAACCTAGGTTCTCTTGCGGATGTCGTCATTTCTGATTCGATCACGCAAGGAAACTCCGAGCATAGCCCTCTCCATTACCCTTTGGGTGTCTTTAAGCCTTCTGATGAGGCCCATTGTGAGCGACCAAGTTTCGGTCCCGTAAGTTTTCACTGGCAACACACACTGGTCATAGACTGTAGACATTTTGTCCATGTTCATTTTAAGACCCAATCTTTCGGAAGCTCTACTGAGGTCATCGAGAAAGAATAAAGAAGAAAATCAAGGCACATGTTCGTTATTCAAATCCGTTGCACAGCGCATAAAATTCTCAAAATATCCGTACCGCATCAAAACGTGTGGCCTCCCTAAAATATCCGATAGTTAATATCGTAATTCGATTAATTGAAGCATAAACTGAATAATGAAGTAACTGTTTGCAGTTCAACAAAGTGTGTGATGTGGAGGGTGGGTAGGTAGGTAAGCGTGTGTCTTTACGGAAAATATCGAAGGTAGGGTCGGAGAATTGAGGGGTGTTACTAGAGACAAGTCTTTTATCAAATTCCGTTACCCATCATACTTTATACCCAACCTGCTACTTAGGCACCATGAATGACCTTCATAACTGAGTTTAAAAAAAACTCACTGCCTCTTTGGTCAAGTGGTTGCAAGCGCGACTGGGCATGAGGTTCTGGGTTCGATTCCCGGGACGGGCAAAGTGTTATTGGGTTTTTCCATCAGGAATTTCTCAGTAGCAGCCGCGGAGTCTGGATTTGTACACTATTGATGGCAATAGGCTCGCCCGGTCGCCAATTATGTTTAAGTCCCATGTAATAGGTACATGAGATTTAAACGTAACTGGTGAAATGTTGGTGTACTTTTAGGTACACCTCTGCCTAATCCTACGCTGATTATAGGCGTGATTTTATGTTATCGTGACTTATTTATTTCTTCCATTTTATAGTCAGAATCTGCCTAGCCTTTTCCCAACTATGTTGGGGTCGGCTTCCAATCTAACCGGATGCAGCTGAATATCAGTATTTTACATGGAGCGACTGCCTATCTGACCTCCACAACCCAATCAGCGCTAGGTAATACGATACCCCTTGGTAAGACTGGTTGTCAGACGTTCGAGTCACTGATTACCTGTAACGACTGTCAAAGATCTAAAAATGACAGCCGGGATCAACGGCTTAACGTGCTTTCCGAGGCACGGAGGAAACTCGGTATGTAATGGGTGGTCCACCCATCCACGGACCAACCTAGGTAGGCACGGCTTAACCTAAAGATCGACCTGAGTGGCTGTTCTTATTTAGCTGTTTTCATTTTATCGTAACGTTAATTATAAGGTAACCAAGCTGTTCTATAATCTACCTAATCTAAATATTCCAGAAAACGGACATACACTATATAACATCCTATATTAAACGTACCTTAACAAAATGGCGGTCGCTTGACATGTGAGGTATTACAGCTAGCGGTCGACGGGAATGTTTTGAGATAAATGTCTTTACTTATGAATGGACGTTTTAGTGTTTACTATAAACAGAATAACTAAGTCTTGTGTTTTGTCTGTCTTTGAGTACCTTTAAGTACCCAAAGGGACACCAGCGCTAAAACAGTTGCCACGTATTCAGTACATCATTGTAAACCCCCCCACATAGAATTTTTGTGTCGGTTATTAAAATAAACAGCTGTTTCCTACAAAACTGCAATACCTACACGGTCAAAATGTATAAAACCGGCCAAGTGCGAGTCGGACTCGCGCACGAAGGGTTCCGAACCATTATTTATGTACAAGAATGGAAAAAAATCATGTCTGTTGTATGGGAGCCCCACTTTAATTTTTCTTGTTTTTTAGTATTTATTGTTATAGCGGCAACAGAAATACATCATCTGTGAAAATTTCAACTGTCTAACTATCACGGTTCATGAGATACAGTCTGGTGACAGACTGACAGATAGACAGTGGAGTCTTATTAATAGAGTCCTGTTTTACCCTTTGGGTACGGAACCCTAAAAACAGCAGTTTTTTTTTTACTAGCGTTTTAATGGTGACTTTTTTATGGCAGAGGTACATTTATCAATCCAATATAATGAATTACAAGACCATTGAATTTTGAATAATTTATAGCCATCTTTTGGGTTTTTGAAATATCTGTTTAATTTTTAATTTATCTGGGGTACCTATTTAACTGTATTGGTAATACGGGAATTGTCGCAAGAAGTGTTTTTAATGTATCGACACTTGACTCTCTTAATACCTACTATTTTTATTTGTGAAACAGTGTCATCATATTTGGTAGCCGAAGTTAGGTAGCCATAGACTAAACTGATCAACCTGTAAACAAGCATTAAAATGTGCTTTACTGTTAACTAACTATTGCCCGCGACAGTCGTTCACGTAAAATTATTATAAAAAAAATTACTTCCCTTTTTTAATCGAATTTTGTTACCATTTTAATAAGGGTTTTAATTTTTTTGCATGGAACCCTAATTATTTTTCTAAAATAAAACTTATGTTAGTATATAACATAAGCTATCAAACAGTAAAAGTCCCGTCAAAATCGGTGCAGCTGTTTCGGAGATTAGATAACAAACAGACAGCAGACAAAACCGACACTTCCATTTATTTATTTGTATAGATTCAAACTAACCGACTAACCGTTTATTTAACCAGTGTGTAACTCGGATGGGACAGGCGATATATTATAGCGAGTAGCCATCGTTTATGTATTATATAAATGTTACTCCAGACGTAAATGTTTAGTTGAATGGAATCGCTTGCGAGATTTCTCACCTGTGTGTCTCCTTTGGATTGTATTTATAAATGCTGTGGAGGAAAAGGAGGTTTGTAATATTAGTGACGTGACAAATGATTGTGGGAAAGATTTAGTTTGAAGAAGGTTGGATATGCAAGATAAATTGATGTTTTTGAATAAAGAAATATTCAGACTCAAAATGTCAAAGTAAAATGAATGGGCTTTCAATCCATGTCAGACGCTACGCTACAGCAGAGCGCGCAGCGAGTGGCGCAACGCGGATTCTACAATGTGTTTTGTTCTTTGTATTTAATTTAATAACTACTTTGTATTTTAACTGACATTATTAACTTCCTGTTTCAGTGGTTAAATGTTAACTATGTAAAACTTCGAAATAAGTTTTCAACAAGTTGTAACTTTATTTGTACAAATTTAACTACTGTCTCTGCTTGTCAAAATCGTCTTCTCATTCATACTTGAACCATTTCAAATCACACACCACTACTTTTCCAATTCTTACCAGTATTTACCCATCATTTCACTCCCTTACAAACTCAAGTCTACCCAACACGATAACCACATTCACATACTTCAAAAACGATAGCCTCATAATAAAAGCGACGTTGCCAGACTTCTGTATAGCGCGACTCATTAAGCCGTCGACACACGAGCGTCAACAAACACGCTTGTCAAACGGTGATTATTCTTGCCTAGAGATAGCTCATAGCTCACCTATCGCGGCCTGAAAGAGCCCTTTGATAGCTCAGCTTTTCATGCTACGTGAATAGTGTCTGAACTGGGTGTGGATTAGGGAAGTGTGGATAAGAAACTGTGTTGGATTTAAATTAATTAAAATTTTATTTTGTGTTCAACTAAGTGAAAATAGTATTTTGTGGTGTGAATTTTGTCTGATTATTTACTAACGTTATTTTTAAGTATACTTACTAACTAAACTATGGATCGTGGGTCTGATACAAATAAATAATAAATAAAGTCTGCTCATAAACACTCATTATTAAAGTGACCGGAAGAAATTGGATAGCAATGACACAAAACCGCTAAAAGTGGAGATTTTTGAAAGAGACCTACTTTCAACATTGGGTGGCTAACAGTTGAAGAACAAGAAGAAATTTCCACCCATAATAACTTCAGTTTATCCGTGATCATGGTGCTTGCAATAGCGCCGAAATATCAGGAACTCAAAATAAATAGTAAACATGGTAAATATCCCTTTTTAAGGGTTAATGATTATGGGCTGCGGGACTGTTCGAAAGAGAGACCGCGGCCCTGGAACACAAAGGGCCAAAGAAGGAACATGGATGGTTTTTAGTCAGTAAAAGTCTGACACTCCCTTCCGCTCCGCCCAGAGCGGGAGGAGTCATTTGATGATTTCCCATCGGAAAAAAAAAGGTTTAATGATTGTGCCGTTTCTGTAGCAGCCACGGAGTCTGGGTTTGTGCCCGGTTGATGGCAACAGGCTCGTCCCCTATTACGTAGGACTTAAACATTACTAGCGAAATGTGGATGTACTATTAAGTACCCCTCTGCCTAATCCTTTTGGGATTACAGGCGTGATGTTATGTTATATATGAAAATATAAACATTAAAATAAAATACAACTGATAAACAGTTACTTTACAAAGTAAGTGAGGGTGTCAATGAAACGACAGAGCCTGAAGTCGCTTACCCTTTTATTCACATTACCTTGGAAATAGAGAAATTGCTTGAGCTCTTGTAGTACTGCAATACAAGTGATTGATCATAATCATTTCAGCCTGGAATCCCCCACTGTCAAAATCAAAATCAATAAAAAAATCAAAATCAAAGCATTTATTTCAAGTAGGCCAGTTACAGGCACTTTTGAATGGTCGAAACAAAGATAACAATGAAATGTAGCTACAGTCCCAGTCACAAGGCATAAAAACTGTGAAAGTACTGTAGTTGCCCATTCCTTAACGTAGATCTCTATGGAGAAGAACGTTGAACTGTTGGATATAGGCCTCCCCTTTCTTCTGCCATTCTATTATGTTCTGTGCTTCAATGTGATTAATACTATTCTGAAATTATCTTCGAAATATAAAAAAACAACCATGTTAATAATAAATTTAGAAAAAGATCTCTTTTGATATTGTTCATAAAAAAATCCTAAAAAAAATACAGGATTTTCTTTTATTCTTTTAAAAACGTTGCTCCACACTAGGAATTTCTCCTGTATCGTGGGTGCGTTTACAAACATTTAAACACATACACAAACAGCCAGACCCGGAACAACTATCTGTAGGCCATACAAATATTTGTTCCGTGCGGGGATCGAACCCGCGACACGCAACGCAGCAGTCAATCGCTCAGCCACTGCGCTAACCCGTGTCGTTTTTTTCCCCGAACAACATAGACAAAAAATTAAAAAAACAACATTCTCTTCCACGTGTCTGTGTTCCTGGTCCCGCAGTGACCTACGCGACCTGTCCCGGTTAAATTATGAAGTGTATTTTTAACTGAATGCACATGAATATGTTGTTAAATAGTTACGTTGATATTACAGAGTTGTTTTCTGTTGAAACTTTCGTGTAACGAGTGCTATTTTATATTTATGTTTCGTTTTAGTAGGTGGTAGGTATTTAGAGGGAACAGGATATTTTTACACACATATTTTCGTGTGCCTCATTGGTCGAGTGGTCGCAATAATTTTTGCATAGATTCTTAGTTTGATGTACAGAATGCTTGGTTAACGGCTTCGTAAAGAGTCCGTTTATAGATACCTTGTATGTTTTTAAATTCTAAACTTCCTTTCCTTTTCTATTTTGCCATGTTATATCTACCTTAGATAGGTATCAGGTAGTACAAAAGAGATCCTGTGTAGTTTTTAAGTGTGCTATGCTAGACACTAAAATCAAGCCTAAACCTTTGCATCTGCAGTGGCAAGCTACCAATACCGCAGTGGAGTTAGAATTAATATCCCCGTAATAATATAACAATGATAAAGTTGGAGCTTCGGACACGCGTTACTACCCCTCCCCGTGACAACCATCCCTCTTGCTTCACTAGATCAGGGGGTTGCAAGACGTAAGCTTTTAAAGTTCATACGAATAGTTCAATCTTAAATAATTTTATTTCATAATTTGGTTGTCCGTGACTTTCGTTGCGATTATTATAAAAAATGTTACTTCCTTAATGGAGTCTGATTTTGCTAGCAATTTCAAGAGCTAACCCCAATTTTAAAAAAACATAAAAGTATCCTTATTTACTCTTTCTAACGACAGCTATATGGCCAGTAAAAGACCCGTCGAAATCGGTCCAGCCGTTTTAGAGATTAGCTGGAACAAACATTTACAACAAAAATTTAAAAAAATGTGTTTCTCTTATAGGTTCCGTTACCTTTTATTAGTATGCATTCAGTAAAAAGCTGTTATTTTTAAATTACAAACAGATACTGTTCAATTCAATTTTATTTATTTGTATAGATAATTCTGCAAGGGTATAATTGTTTTTACAATGTTGTCAATGTTGTGATTGGACAGTGCAGGCTTGATAAATTGGTACCAGGGTACTTGACAAAAATGTAGAATAAGATAGAAGAGAAGAGAAAAAGAGCTCAGAAAACAGTCGACGAATAGAAGCATCTGTGAAGCCTACAAGGTTCTCTCATTCTAGTAACTTTATAAATTAGTCATGTTTTAAATTATACATTGCATGCTGCGTATTGAACTGATGACTCAAATTACAACATTATTTATTTGTTTTAATAGGAATAAGTATTAATAAGTTAGTAAAAGGAGGTCCACAAACGGACATTTACGAATAACCTCGGTGTAACCTTTTCTTCAGAGTCCCTTTTTCAGAAATAATGTAGTTCTTGAAACTATACAAGACTGGTTAGTTTAAAACGTGAGTTTTGAAGTTAACGAAAATTACTGTTTAGTTATGTTTAAGTTCATTTTTCCTGTAGATGAAATTCATGGAAAATTCAAAGTCATTTAGCAAGTTTTCGACGAAACTCTTGCAAAAACTCTTAACCACGTCAACGTCGTTCGAAGGTCGAGTGCTCTGTCGGAGCGGAACAGGTTGGAGTGCGGGGTAAGGCAGGGCTAATTGAGGACTGACCTCGCCGAAGCTCTTCAACCTTGAACGCACTGATAGAGGAACTCAGTAGACCTAAATAACTCTTTTCAGAGCGTTTTGTATGTCCCTGTAAACAGCCAGCCAGTGTGGGTCATATACCCAGAAACAGTACAACGCTCTCCGTGTTCAGTAATGCCTTCAGGGTGCGGTTGGGGCTGCCCCAGCACTGCAGCGCGTCGGGGATGTTCGCCGACGCCCGTGTCGACTGTTTCTACACAACAATTCGAAAGCGGTGCACATCTCTGGGGCGCAGGCTCCGGACCACCGCCAACACCATCCTGAGCGTATTTGCGAACAGGTTTGATTGTCGGTACATTAACTATTGTTATTATGACTAATACAATGAGAAACAAACAATGACTCAAAGGCAGGCGTATAATTAGTTATTGCCATTATAATTTTAAAATTGTTATTTTATTTATATTATTTAATTTATTTATTTTTATGTATACATATTTATAGTGATTGTAATTTTAATTTTCATAATTGTTAATTTTAGTTTCAAATGTACAAGCATAAATATGATCTTATATAGATTGAATAAAAAAAAAAAATTCAAAATCATGAATTTGAATTTACGGAGAAATCTCGGTCTTGCTATTCGCTATCTTCTCCTAACTTGAAAGGCTACCCAACATTAAATTGAATTTCTATTAATCGGCCAACTTCTGGGTACCGCTAAATCATCCTAGTTGAGCCGGGTGTAACTGGGCATAACCGATTGTAACCGTCGTAATAGGCCACTGTAACCGGGTATCGGTTTTAGGGGATCCCGGCCGGTCAGAGGGACGGTAATCACTTTAAAATTATATCACTTTACGGTCCGTTTATCCGGTTTTTTTTGGAAATTAGTAGCTGTACCGTACGGAATATAAAGTCAATTTATAGTTGCTATATTTTATCGTTATGAAAAGAAAATGTCAATGTTATAGCGTGAAAGCCGAAAGCTCTTTTTCAGCTACAATTCTTTGGCCACCGTTAAAAATTTAATCGAAAGATTATTACATTACATGGTACACGTAAAAAGCATAATATCAAGCACTTGTGGAGGGTACCTGTAACTAAAGCGTTATGTAAACCGGTGTTCCCCCGCTTGCAATTTTCTTTTAATTATTATTTGCCTTCATTGTTACATTCTTCGATGCAAAAAGCGGTGTTAAAAAAGACTAGTAATTTTTTCGAAAGCATGATACATCTACTAACCCGCACTGGGCCGGCGTGCCCAATTCCCACTCATCGAGAGGAGGCCGTGTGTCCCAGCAGTGGAAACATTATATGCTGATTATGCTTTTGCTTTCGTAGGATTTGTGCCCGGGTCTCTTAGGTCCGTATTACAGAACGTCGCTCAAAATTGAAGCAGTACTGTAAACTAGATTAAGCTATTTGATTGGTTGAAATAAATTTTAAGTAATGCTATAGGCTTAAGTGAAGTTCTGTAATACAAGCCATATTAACATTAGCGAAATGTGGGTGTACTAATACACCTTTGTCTATTGATTCATAGAATACAGGCGTACGTCAGTACGTTTAAAGAACTCAAGATGGAGCTTGGCGTAGGAGCATGGCAAAGTAATCTACATTTCCATCACACACGGAACTGTGTAGCTTCGGCCAATATTCGGGATTACCGAGAGTGGATTCAAACTGAGAGTCGAGGCCTCTTTGGAAATAGAAAACATGTTTGTGGTCTTGTAAAGTGAATAGAAAGAGGTTTTAGTTTGAATAGGGATTTTACAAAGAAAGAAAAATACGTTTATGACCACAAAAGAATCGAAATTCATAACATCCACACCAATGCAACAGGAATTCTGTTCTATCATTAACACTAGAAACGGGATATTTACCATGCAAGCACATCAGCGCCGAAACAAACAGTAAACAAATAAAATATGGTAAATATACCGTTTCTAGTGTTAATGATAATGTTAGTGCACATGACGGAATTCGGTCTATCTGTTACTTTTAACGTCAAAACGGCTGAACGGATTTGGATGGGCATATGGATACACTATGACCTGAGTTAGTACATACTGGTGATTTATGGTATAGGAACATAGGACAGAGGATTTTTTGCACTAATCACTAGTAGTAACTACGTTCCTATGGGATAATTTCTGACCTCCACATAAGCGAAGCTGTGGAAAGAAGCTAGTCGTACAAAATGCTTGTTTTTTGTAGGTTTTACTTTTCAAACAATACCGTTTGTCTATGAATTATTAAAATAATTTAATAATAAAATGAAAAGCTTTATTAGTATTTAATATAATGAAACGCAGTCAAAAGAGAACATTAAAAACGATAAGACCTCGCCATTGCGACGGCTGGCTCGTTCAGTCTCTAGCAAGGAAAGTTTAAAGTAACTTCGTCCTATTTGCTTCATCAATTAAAGCGTTATTTTTTCGAATTATTTACTCTGTGCAAGCATGAGAAGAGGGCAAATATAGTGGTTCTTTGAGTCTGTAAGGCAAAAGTTGTAATAAGACTTGAAATGTTTTAGAGCAAAATTAAATAAAAGGTTTGGTGTATGTTGTGGACACAAGTTACGAGGTTACTAATATAAAACTTATACAAAACTTGTTTGTATTGATGCAAGCTAGGTATAAAACCTACATTAATCGATACCGTGGCCGCCATTTTTAAAATAATCTAAAATGGTGGAGGGCTGAGACGGGCCACGCTTCATACACAAAAATCTAACAAATCCTTTTTAAACGATTCAAAATCTCAAATGTAGATTTTAAGAAAAACAAAAACTATAAAAGAATAAAAACTAATTCTAAATGCATACCAAAAATTAAAATAGGGGGACCTAAACTGTACAGAAATGTTTATAATTACAGGAAAATAGTGTACACAAAAACATTCAGTGAGCTTAAACATAAAATCATTTAAAATGTCCCAAAAGGGAATCAAGTCCATGATCAAAACAAAATTTAAAAGTGATCATAAATCAACGTAAACAAACGAAGGTACATGGAAATGATCAAATTGCAATTTTCTTCCTGACACCAATTATTTTACAGTCAATTTTATCAATAGTCAATTTAGAAAATGCCGATTAGCGTCTTTTTCCTTGTAATTCCTGCCACCCCCCATCACAATTACAGGTTGTTACATAAAATTGAGCAATTTTCACAATCACCCTGTATTTTTTTCAAGTCAATTATTTTGCGGAAATGTTAAAAGTTTTCTAATAACTGCTGGCTATAAAGAAGATTAAGTTTGAAAGAAGTTCCTATAATTATATTTAGAAGCGCGTAAAGGAAGAAATTAGAATTTAATGTCTTTAAAAATCGTTAAAAAGTTATTTTGTTGTCAGGACAAAAAAAAAGATGTACGAAAAAAATGCGAAGTTGATTTTCAGGACATTTATTTTGTTTAAAACAATAGGTAATTTGTTGTAAAGACGACCATTTCATCCATCCGATTAAATACCGAGTTTCTTCCGTGTCTCGGAAAGCACGTTAAGCCGTTGGTCCCGGTTGTCATTAAAGGGGGGAAAATTGAAAAAGGGTGCTCAACCTGCCCTGACTGCGGTCCTTTCCTTGCCAAGAACGAGCCAAGTTGAAGAGGACGTTTTCACTAAGGAAGAAGAAGATACCCTTTTCTCGTAACCTGTAGGTACCGTACCGAGTGGACCCAACACGCTGCTGCGATTTTATCTATGGGCCATAGTCGCCTAATAATGAAATGATTTGACTTGAATTGAATGAATTTTGAATTGAATGATTGACTACATTTTTCACAAGTAGTCAGCGGCCCGAAATTTCAACAACCAGTCTTACCAAGGGGTATCGTATTACCCAGTATTATCTGGGTTGTGGAGGTCAGATAGGCCGCTCAATGTAAAATACTGGTATTCAGCTGAACCCGGTAAGACTAGAAGCCGACCCCAACATAGTTGGGAAAAAGCTAGATGATGATGTTTTTGAAAAGACTTGATTCTTTGTAATGAACGATATGAATAATATAATTAACGCTTGTCCAAGAGATGATGGCGAAGTAGCTGGGCAGAGACATGATACACACACCGGGTCAACTCAGGATGGATGAAATGGCGTTTGCTCACTGGAACAACTTATGGGATAAGGATGCCTCTCAAGCTAAAGGAGAAAACATACAAGTCGACAGTCAAGTTGATGGACACTTAACGTTTGTTTTGGTAAGTAATTAGTAAATGTCAGATAGTTGTTCCGGGTCTGGCTGTTTGTGTATGTGAGTCTAAATGTTTGTAAACGCACTCTCGATACAGAAGAAATTCCTTGAGTGGGTAACGTTAAAAAAGTAAAATTCATGCCATTTCTTAACATTAAAGCGGTAAAATAGTGACCACCAGTGTCAAAAAAATAGAATATTTGTGGCAAGTCATCATCTTCTTGCCCTTGTCCCATTCTACTTGGGGTCCACGCAACACGTTTTCTTCTTCCATTCTCCCCTGTCAGACGTCACGGCATCATTTACTCCTTTCTCTTTCATATCATTCCTCACACAATCCATCCATGTTTTCTTTGGCCTTCCTCTCCCTCTCCATCCATCAACATTCATGTCCATCACTCTTTATTCGGCAAGTCTCATCTCTATTTTCGGCAAGTAAATAAGAAAATTATTTTGGCCGCGTTTTTCTCGCGTTTAGTACCTAGTAAACGTAAATACATATTATGTATCTTCATTGTAATTTTTTACAACATTATGACACTTGTAACAATGGCAACTTGAAGCAATAAACAATGAATGATGAACGATCCTCCCGCTCAAAGTTTCATGCATTGTAAATACATTTCAATCAGCCATCATTACCACGCCAATCAGAGCTGTGAATAAATAGCATTCGTTCAGTAGCCATTATAAAACAATTATTGGCATCATTTGTTAGTGCCCGACTTTTGTGATAGTTAAGTTGACGCTAAAGAATCATAGACGGGTTAACATAAAAGTTATTGCCAATAAATGATAATTTAACTGGCTATTATATTAGATATTGACCGCCTCGTTGGTCTAGTAAAGCATGCGAGACTGCTGAGCATGACGTTCTGGGTTCGATTCCCGGGTCGGGCAGTGTTATTGGGTTTTTTTTCCATCAGGTATTTCTCTGTAAGTAATCGCCGAAGAGTTAAGTAGAGGTGTACCTTATACACTTCTCATCAAAAAAATCGAAACACTTTCGTTTTTATTGTTTTTGTCCTAATTTTTTACAAAAGAGAATTAATTCCATGAAAAAAAAACATTATTGTGTAGCTGGCAGTTTGGTCATTACAGTAAGAAGAAAAAAATCAAAATTCGAAATTAGAATTTCATTTGTTTATCCTATAAATGAAATTAATCACTGTTTTGAGACAAATGTGTATTTAGGGTTGGAGTACGTTTCTCGTTTAAAAACTAAAAATTAGCGCTTGTCTTTAAACTTTTTGTTTCTTATTTCATTTACTGTGACTTTGGGACGTCTGAAAAAACTTTTTTTTTTAAAACATATGGATACTTCGCCCGCAGAAGCCGCCCAAGTGGTGGCATTGCTGGATTCTGGACTTAGTCAGCGTGTTGTGGCTGCAAGATTGCATCTAAGCTTATCATCTGTTCATAGAGTCTACAAACGCTATCGGGAGACTGGTTCGTTCACGCGCCGTTCAGGATCTGGCAGGAATCGGGTCACTTCTGAGCGAGATGATCGATTTATTGTAACAACTTCTGTACGAAATCGACGCCTTAACGCTTTTCAACTGCAGCAGCAGCTTCGCGTTGTACGAAGAGTAGCTGTAAGTGACTCTACAATAAGAAGAAGGTTGAAGGAACGCGGATTGGCACCGCATAAGCCAGCGAATGGGCGGAAGACGGAAGGAACAAGGTCTACAGAAGAGATGGAGAACGCTTTGCACAATGCTGCATTGAAGAAAAGGTCAGCTATGGTGGCGGTTCGTGGACGGTTTGGGGAGGAATCAGCGCCGACGGTAAGACAGAACTTGCCTTTGTGTCTGGGCCACGGCTGCCTGCACTAAACTCTCATCGGTACATCGAACAGTGTCTTGAACCTCATGTGATGCCCTATGCACATTTTATTGGCAACGACTTCATATTCATGCACGACAATGCTAGAGCTCACACCGCGGGCGTCGTACGAGATTATCTTACCGAAGTCGGTATCTCCATTATGGTATGGCCAGCAAGAAGCCCGGACATGAATCCCATTGAACATCTATGGGATGAATTAAAGAGACGAATTCGAGCAAGAGATCCAGCCCCAGAAACACTTAGCCAGCTGCAAAATGCAATCCAAGAGGAATGGGATAATATACCACAACATGTGATCGTGACTCTCATCCGATCGATGAAGAACCGTATGGAAGCAGTAATAAGAGCTCGCGGAGGGAATACAAGTTATTAAATAAACGTTTCTTACATTTTTTTTTCATTTACGCGTGTTGTTTTACCCATTTCCTTCATATTCCATACAGGGTAAAAATTACTCATTATACAAAATACGAAACCTATGAAGACTTAATTTGAATTTAGAACAATAACATTAGGATTTAAAAACCTCATACTACTCACTATTAAATGACATTTTACATTTATTCCTAAATATACACATTTTTCTGATAATCCTTATCAAATCATAAACTGCGAGGTGTTTCGATTTTTTTGATGAGAAGTGTAGTACACCCACATTTCGCCAGTTATGGTAAAGTCCCATGAAACAGGGGTCCCATCAACCGGGCACAGATCCAGACTCCGTGGCTGCTCCTGAGAAATTCCTGACTGAAAAACCAAAAACACTTTGTCCGACCCGGGAATCGAACCCATGACTTCTTGCTCAGCAGTCGTGCTTGCAACCACTAGACCAACGAGGCAGCTTAACTAAACAAAGTGTTGCCAAAACACTTTAAAAATACCACGAATATTTTTAAATTAAATTTAAAATCCACTTACAGGAAAGCAACGTAAACATATACAAAAAGGCTGTTTCCGTAAGCGGTATATAGTTAATTAAAAACTAAACTACAGTGACGGTATGAGCCCCACTCCCCACGACTACGCGACTGCTGCCAATTTGCATCGCAATCGTTGACAATGCACTTCTTTGGGTACCGCAGGTGCGGAAGAAATCGTAGGCCAAAAGTTTTTTTTTAATATTAAAATTCAAGTGGACCTGAAAGCAGGATTTATCTTTCTCTTTGGTCTTAGAAACAAGGTGTAAACGGACCCTTCACAAAGCCGTCAACCAAGCGTTCTGTACATCAAACAAAGTAAGTCTACGCAAAAATTATTGCTGGGAAACGAGTTTTCTTTTTTGGGGTGAAAAATCACGTTTTAGTTAGTCAGAACTTAGAACCGTTACGAGGTATCTATAGAGAAAGCACAAGCTTGTGTGTCAAATCACCATAAAATAAAACCATTAAGCTCTAGTTCCGAAATCTGAAGGTTTATTTAAAATTACTTTTTATCAGTGATACCAATCACGATCGAATGCCACTCTATGTAAGCCTTGGAAAAGCCAAAAATGTATTGGATTGACATAAGTTACGTGGGTAAATTCACAATAAATATCTTCAGGTTAAGCTACGCTTGCCTAGGTTGGTCCGTGAATGGATGACCACCTATTACACTCCGAGTTTACTCCGTGCCTTGGAAAGCACGATAAGCTCTTGGTCCCGACTGTCATTTGTAGATTTTTGACAGTCGTTACAGGTAGTCAGTGGCCCGAAAGTCGACAACCAGTCTTACCAAGGGGTATCGTGCGACTGAAGCCGATCGATTACCATTTATTACTCCTCTTCTTAAATTAATACAATGTCTTTTATAGCATAGATCTTACTTCTACGTACATACGAGTACATACTACATTACCTCAGTATTACTCAGTACTAACTGAGTTGTGGAGGTCAGATAGGTAGTTCGTTTCACGTAAAATACTGATTTTCAGCTGCATCCAGTTAGACTGGAAACCGATCCGAACATAGTTGGGAAAAGGCAGGCATATGATGATGATATAAGTTACCTAAAAGCTAAGTATATGCCAATCCAAGCAAATCGTAGTAGAAGTGAAAACTCTTTTAAACCGTTTAAGTACCACTTGTTTAGGCAATCTGATATTGTCACGATAACCTTAACAACGAATCGTTCTTTCATCTTGCATCGCTCAATGGTGATATTGTACTATTCGAATATTTATTCCAATATCACCATTGTTTCGGTATACCTAGAGATACAGAACTTTCCAAAAAGCCACACGTTCGCGCTTGTCCGGTTAATTTTCCTTTCGGTTCTCGGCAAATGGCGGCCGTGCCGATTGCAGCGCGCCAAATAGGCGTATTATATTAATTTAAATGTTAACTAGAATGGCGTCCACAGCGCGGCGTTTGTGTTTGCTATTTCTTTATTTATGTAAACGTTTAGGATGTAAACGATTTACATTTTGTAGTTTTGCATTGTATTTGTGAATTAAACTATTATTTGGTAAATTTAATATTGACGCGTAACTCATCGTCTGCCTAGCCTTTTCCCAACTATGTTGGGGTCGACTTCCAGTCTAAGCGGATGACGCTGAATACCAGCATTTTACATGGAGTGACTGCTTATGTGACCTTCACAACCCAGTTAGTACTGGGTAATACAACACTCCTTGATAAGACTGCTTGTCAGACTTTCTGGCTACTGACTACAAGTAACGACTGTTAAAGATCAAATAACAGCAAGGACCAAGGGCTTTCTGAGGCACGGAGGAAACTCGGTATGTAATGTGTGGTCACCCATCCACGGACCAACCTAGGCAAGTGTAGTGTAACCTGAAGAAGAAGGTGTTATTATTAAGCCACGAGCTCCACACCACAAAGTCCACCATAACTGCTTAAAAATATTAAGAAGCGACAGTTTAAAGGGTGTAAAACTAAATAAAGTTCATTGAAAAAAAACAAAAAAGGTTGTATACATATTCCTTTTGTGTAAGCACGAGAGGGTTTTCATAAAGAAACGAGCTGTGATATTATAATATGCTTGTAAAGTCGGGCCAAGTGGAAAATTGAACGGGAACCAATGACAGTATAATTTTTATAAACCTGTATTTTTTGGTAAAACGACCAAATATTTTGTAGTTGCGACGCTGCATGTATTTATTTTTAAAATATGAAGTCATTTTATTACATTTAAAATATGAGATTATTTTATAATGTAATTAGATATTATAATATAATATTCCAGTTTGTGTCTGGCCCGGTATGTCGGAGATGAAAAATAACTTAAAAACCCGTTATTTTTGCGTTTTATTGACATCTGAGAGTCGAAATAGTTCAAATATGTCTTTGGTGCTATCTTCTCGGTCAACACACCACTTCCATCTGCTCAGCAACACTTAAAAATATTTTTTTAATTAATATTAATTATATATTTTTTTTCAGAAATCTGAAAGTGTTTATTAGATTAACGTACTATTTACATTATAAACAGACAAAAAAATTAACTAAAATAATGATAAAAAGAAGACTAAATCATTATTATACCATTTTTTATGTTATTATTAAATAAACCTGTCAAGTTTTTGTGCTGAAAAAAAAATCTTGGCTCACTACCATCAATGTTCTAGATAATTCTTTATCTCTTATTGCTTTGACGTAATGTACATTGTCTGTGGCCCGATCCACACTTGGCCGGTTTTTATCATATAATAATTACGACTAAGTAGATAATTATCAAATGCGATCACCAATCCGTGCCAAAAAATATGATTATTGCAATGTAATAAAATATTATGTAGTTATAACATAACATCCTGAAATCCTCAAAGGGTTAGGTAGTGATTTACATAATAGTACATTAACATAATTAATATTATCTACTGAAAGAAAGAAAACGAAGTTTCGGTATCAATTCTCATGTTATAAACTTCGTGGCCGTTACAAAGAAATTCCTGATGGAAAAATCCAACAGCACATTGCCTGACCTAGGAATCTAATCCAGGACCTTATACTCAGCATCAGCGCTTGTTACTCACCTACGAGGCAGTCAAACATGGTGATTAACACACGACCATGGTGATTTTTGCAACATAATATTGTTATAGTATTTCGTTCCATATAGAGTAAGGGGAGGTATATCGGTGATATAAGTAATTTGGTGATATTTTTTTAAACGGAATACAACACAGTTCCTTAAGCAAGCACATTCAAGAGACATCTATACACTGTCTTCCTCACACTCGTAACAACTCGCTGGCGCTGTCTCTTGAATGTAATTGCATAGGGAACTGTGTGGTTTTCCGTTTAAAAAAATATCACCAAATTACTTATATCACCGATATACCTCCCCTTACCTTAATGAATTTGTTATATGAACAAGAATGAATGTCCAGCAGTGGGCTTGGGCCCAACAGGAAGGCCGTCCCCTTATGTAAATGAGCACAATATATGAGCGATATAAACCGGCCGTGATTTACCGCCGCTAAAACTTACGGATTCAATTACTTAGGAAATACATAAATCATGTGGTCTTGATGCCGCTCTGGTAATATTGTTGTCGGTGGTGAGGACTCGCGGTTACGTTGGGGGATTGGATCCTATGTTATCACTAGCTTTGGCCTGTGGCTTCGCTCGCGTTAATTTAGAATTTAGTCTCTCGTAGAACTCTTAACACACTACTAAAGTTTCTATAATAATATCTATTATCACAAGAACGTTATTGTTGTTTTCCTCGAGAACAGTACTTTTTTTCTGGATGACAGGTACCCTATGTCCGTTTCTGTACACCTGATAACGTATATGCAAAATTTCAGGATGATCGGTGCAGTGGTTTAGGCGTGAAAAGGTAACAAACAAACTTAAGTTCGCATTTATAATACAGGGTGTAACAAGACCCTTAATGAAGCCGACAACCAAGCATTTTGTACATCAAACTAAGTAAGACTACGCAAAAATTCAAAAAATCAAAATCAAAATCAAAATATTTTTATTTCACATAGGCCTACATGGGCACTTATGAAACGTCGACAAAAAGGTGCACGGTTCGGGTTGGTCGTTTCCTATGGAGAAGAACCGGCAAGAAACTCCATGGTTACTCTTTTAAAATGATTAGTTTTACAATATTATCATGTTACAGCATTAGTACTCAAGTATGGGGGGACAGCATAGGCCCGACAATAAGTCGTTGCTTAATAGACAAGAAAAACGGAAAGCAAGATAAGAGGTTACCAAAAGTTAACATTCATCTAGGAATCTACAAGGCCTACACTGTTCACACATTCACAAACAATCGTTAAAAAGAATCTATACAAAGGCAAGAAAATATTATAAAAGACTAAATAAATTAAACAAGTGACAAAAATATTGTCATCAGTGCTGCAACTATTCTGAACAAAGGGTGTTTAAGTGATGTGATAACCATTGTAAAAAAAGAAAAAAAAAACCATTGTAAATTAAAATGAAAAGAAAAAAAAAATTGATTGAGAATAGTTAGAGACATCCACATATTTGTGCTGTTTATGAGCTACCAGGGAAGCCGCATGCGCAGAAGGAACTAAAGCCAAACCTCTTTATCTTCAACGTAGTCCTTGATTTTGTAATATGCTTTTTTAATAAGGACACGTTTAATGTAATTTTTGAACTTTCCATCGGTCAGTTCTATAACTGACTTAGGTAATTTGTTATAAAAACGTATACTGTTAATAAGAAAAGACTTACTAGTTTTTGTTAACCTGAATTTGGGTATTACAATTTCGTGTTTACTGCGTGTATTAATATTGTGGAAGTCGCTTCTAATTTTGAAAAGCCCTCGGTTTTTGCGGACATATAAAATACATTCTAGGATATAAAGGGAAGGCAGAGTCAGTACATCGATCTCTTTAAATTTTTCTCTGAGGGACTCGCGAGGACCCATTTTATAGATCGCGCGGACTGCCCGCTTTTGTAAAATGAAAATTGAGTCAACGTCTGCCGCCGATCCCCACAGCAGAATGCCATAAGACATAATACTGTGGAAATAAGCATAGTATATTAACCTAGCTGTAGCTGCATCAGTTAACTGCCTTATTTTCCTTACTGCATATGCAGCTGAGCTTAACCTACCCGAAAGAGTTCTAATGTGCGGTCCCCACTGCAATTTTGAATCGATAGTAATCCCTAGTATCTACCTATCTCCCCCAATTATTACCGGGAAATGACTTTTTTTGGGGTGGAAATCACGTTTTACGGTAGGCTCAATGTAACGCACTCAAAATATTGTGCTGATGGTATTGAATAGTACGGGGGTCGTGTGTTTAATGTAAAATCTTACATTAAAAACATGTATTTAAAAAAAAAAACTTGTGATAAAGTTGGAACTTTGACCCCCAATATCTCCGTAACTAGAAGGTTCCCAGGTATGGTCAAGGACAAAAAAAATATCGCAATGACGGGGAGAACAAGTCCCGTTCGGCTTCGTGAAGGGTCTTGTTACACCTTTTAGTAGTTAGGGCGAAGGCACACGGCGCGTTGCGGCGCCGCGCCGCGGGTATTTCACCGAATCAGAACGCTGCTAGCTTAGCCCGCTGCCCGCTGATACGGTGAAATCCCCGCGGCGCGGCGCCGCAACGCGCCGTGTGCCTTCGCCCTTAGGATGTCGTGGTGCGCGGCAGGTCGGCCACGTTACTATGTACTACTAACTCTCCATAAAATCGGTCTATAATAACTCGTGGCTAATTAATAACAGCCACACAGTTCAATCTTCAAGGTTAAACAACGCTTGACGAAGTTGGTTCGTGGACGGGTTACCGTCATATTACATACCGCTTTTCTCCTCGGAAAGTACGTTATGCAGTTGTCCCTGGCTGACGTTTGTTACGGACAGTCGGAAGCCCGAAAGTCTGACAACCAGTCTTACCGAGGTGTATCGTATTATTCAATAACTGGGTTGTGGAGGCTGGGTGGGGTAGGCAGCCGCCCCATGAAAAATACTGGTATTCAACCGAAGCCAAACCTAACTTGGTTAGATAAAAGTGTAGGCCGATAATGATATAAGTATTTGTCTTGGTGGGCCTACGGACCTACAATCTTACTTGAAAAAGCGAGTAAAGTATACTAGGTGACCATGTAACATTTGTATTCATTGTGGTATTTTTTTTAACAATCTGTCTATAATCTTATACTATCACTTACGGGATATCTTTTGTGATTATTAATTATTTTGCGCTCCCGATATTTCGACGCTGTTGCAAGCACCATGATCGCGGGATGACTGGATAATGCGGGTGGATGGAAAATAAATTGTTAGGAGCAGACAAATCTGTCTACCCTCTTTCTTAGTCTTTTGCTACGCGCACTACTGGAACTCGACACTAGTCACGGCAAAACACACTCACAGTATCACTAGATGTTGTGGAGTCCTTATTACGATGCCGGCTGCTACTTCTGAGTGCGGCTTCACATGTGTTTAAACTTTTGGTTCTAAGCCGTTGCCGGATTCCTCACGAAGTGAAATTAGTTGCTCTAACTAAAGTGCATGCCTGGGTGTATTATTACTTGATCACTAAAGTAGCTACCAATGCTAATAACTAGTTAGTAACACATTAATGATGGTGAAACGAAGCAAGATTTTATTGATCGTATAATTTTATGGAGCCTCGCAAGGCGTTGTAACAAGTCGTTTCGAGAACGCCGATTATGTTTCCCTGCGGACTAACTACTGAAACGTGCATTAATCAAGGAGCCGTCGTTATTAAATACTCAACGATTTTATAATAGACTGATGATTTATAGGGTACCTGTGGGGAATGCCTGAAATTGTTGCTTCGAACGTTAAATACAAGCTTGCAGTAATTTTGTGTGTCGTGACATTGACCAATGGGATTACTGATATCTTGAGCGTGACCACGTAATATCACGCTTGTGTTGCTGAAGGAGTAGGTCGAAGTTTATGTGAAGCTACATGTCGCCGGTTGTAGGTATGAGCTCAACTTTCCCACGTAGGGTGTTCAAAAATCGACATCGCCTCGGTGCCTCGTTTAAGAAGATTATAGTTTATAGCTTTCTTTTTTTCTAGCTCCTACTCGTATGTAAACTGTTTGTTTGACAGTGGTTAACCATATACTATATCCTACTGAGGCCAGAAAAAAAGCGGCTGGCAATATTTCTTTGAATATTTTGGCATAAAATAGCACCAGTTTACAGGGAATACCAGTGACAATCTAAGACGACTGCTATCTCATAAGGCACATTGAGATAACATTTAATCCATACAATATTCTACTTAAAGATTTAAATTAGGTTCTACATTTGAATTTATTACTTTTATTTTAGACTGGTTCTCGGAGTCATTTAAATGGCCTGCCAGTCTAGAACATTCAAATCAAAGAGAGTTTATTCCGCTGACATTAACAGGAGCACCCTGAGCTAATACCTACTTCAGGACTGTCTTAGCAGTAGGTCAAACGAGTTACGTTGGAAACACACGGAGTGTTATTGCGTTTTTTGCCGCTATGTCACTTAGTAGGAAACAGTTTATTGCCTGAAACCTATTAACTCGCACTGGGCGACTCGATCTGGGCCCGCGTGGTGGATTATGGCCCACCTCATCTCATCATCATCATCGGCCTAGCCATTTCCCAACTATCTTGGGTCAGCTTACAGTCTAACCGGATGCAGCTGAATATATATCAGTATTTTACATGGAGCGACTGCCTAGCTGATCTTCACAACCCAGTTAGTATTGGGTAATACGATACACTCTAATAAGACTGCCCACTTTCTCTCATGAAGACGGAATAGTGTCCAGTTGGATAAAAAATATAGGCTGAATACGCATAGACTGAAACCTAATTAATAGAAGTGAAGATTTTCCTATCCCGTCTTACGATTTGCAAAACTAGCTATCCACCAATGTACTCAATATAGTGAAAATTGTGTACTCAAAGTCCGTGTTTGATATGAACAAAAATAGTGTCCCTCTAACTCAGAGCATATCCCTAAACATTTAAGGGAATATGGACAAACTGCTACGTTTTCTCTCCGAATACATTTCTGTATGTTGCAATTTTAACTAGTCTTATCTCTAGGAAATGTTGGTGGCATATTGGACGGCCTAGCTATATGAATTTTATGTCAAAAACATAGTCCTCATACGTATCACTTACTTTGCATATGTTATGAACGTCAAATGTAACTTCATGTCTTTCCTAGTTATGCTTCCGTATACCTTTGCTATCAGAAGTCGTGTCTCAAAATGTTCCGGCATATACTACGGCGGAAATACTTAAGAAATTGAACGTGAGTGACGTTAATTTCCTGAAGTTAGCCCGTGTTTTACGTCAATTAGAAGAATTATATAGATCAAGATCCCAGGGCCGCGAGGCCTTACTTATTTTCTTATCAACAAAATCTGTGACAAAATCAAGTAGCGTCAGCAAATAACGTCACAGTCTATTTTTTTACACTCGGAGAGTTTTTTAATGGTCATTGTAAGCAGTCTGAACAGTCTACTTACACTTGAAATTACTGTCTAAATATGATAAGTAATTATTCAGATGAGATCTGTTAGGCGATTCGCACACGACAACGCTCGTCCGCGCGGTCAGGCATTAGGCATCAACAGAGTTCATACAAGCATTGGCTTATAATTAACACTAGAAACGGGATATTTGCCATGTCCACTGTTTGTTTTGAGTTCCCGATATTTCGGCCATGCCCTTGTAACTTAGAACATTTTTTTTATTGTGAAAAGTGCCATCTATCCGCCAGACCTGGAACTTTTTATAGCAGTGTTACCACTTTTTTTTTGCTTCAAATATTTGGTACTTTGTTAAAAGTTTGTATTTTAAGTGATATTTTTACAATGATAGAAACTTAGGAGTAATTTTCTAATACCAAAGTTAGCAACACTAACTCTGAACGTCACAAGATTTTTGCCACTGGTGTGATTACATGCTCGTGCGCATTTTTCTTGTAATTTTTGGTTATTTTGTGTTATAATGTTGAGTTATAGAGTAATATAATGTTTGAGTTGAGCTGTAGTTTCTCCGTATATTCCAGAAATACTGAAATTCCAGTATAGACTACTTTGTAAAAGTGTTGTGTTCTTCATTATGAATTGGTGCAGAGAAGTCAGCAATGTTCTCACTGGCAAGAGCTTTTATAATTTTACTGAAGCAGATTGTAATGACATGGACTGCATTATCCTACAGGCTCGAGAGCATTTTAATAAAAGAAAGGGTAGGAAACGAGAAAGGCAAACTGGAGTATCATTGAATGTTTAAGAAAATAAATTAATTAAGTATCATAATTTTGTATTATTTCCTGACTGTTTATCTCTAGGTACTTATTCCTAACTAAATATTATTTTGACGAATAGTTCTCGAAATGTCAAATGTACTGATTCGACCAATTTGCAATATTAGATTAAATACTTTATCACGTATTTAATATTTTATTGTAAATCGGTCGAATCAGTACATTTGACATTTCGAGAACTAGCTGAGAAACTTATTTTATTTAGTTCTCGGGTCTGGCGTCCAGATGTCGCTCCATGCCAAGAAATAATCAATCTGACAGTTGCCAGTCTATCTCTTATTATAATATATTAGTCTATGATCATGGTGCTTGCAATATATAGTATTCTGGAACTCAAATTTTTATTTAAAAGATCTGCAAGTTACAATAGTTATTTCTCGTGAAAATTGTTTTTAAAAGGAAAGTGTATACATATTGGTGCTCGTGACTGTACAGGTAAGTTCATCAAACCATACAAAAACTGTCTCCAAGATGGTCGCTTCTGTGATGCCTCTGGTTTCGCAGCCAGCTGTCTTGGCGTCTAGAGGGCCACCTCATCATCATCATTTAAGCCGAAAGACGACCACTGCTGGACTTAGGCCTCCCCCATAGGCCTGTCGCCACATTGACTGGTCTCGAGCTTCTCGCATCCAGCGGATCCCCGCAACCTCCACCAGGTCATCGGTCCACCTAGCGGGAGGCCTTCCAACGCAAAGTCTCCCCGTTTGCGGTCGCTGGTCCATAACTTTTCGGCCCCATCGGCCATCCGTTCTTCAAGCCACCTGCTAGGATTTCTTTGACTTTGTGTCATTTGTTTGCCTCCCGTCCGTATGCTTTGCAAATAGAAATCTACTGAATTTGTCAATCTTGCATCCTTTGTTCACTACATCAGCTGCCCTTTTCCTTTCTGCCTAGCCTTTTCCCAACTATGTTGGGTTTGGTTTCCAGTCTTACCGGATGCAGCTGAATAAAAGTATTGTCTATCTGACCTCCACAACCCAGTTAGTATTGGGCAATACGGTACCCCTTGGTAAGAGTGTTTAACTTGTCAGACTTTTGGGCCGCTACAGGTATACACCATTATTTTTAGGTCGTTCTGGAACCGAATACCATTAACTTGATCATCGAACTCGAAACGATTGGGACTATTTTTTTCAAAATAGCAATAAAAAAACACGAAATAATAAATTTAATGTTTTTTTTTTTGTGAAATAATGAGAATCGATCGATGAATAAATTTTTCAATGGGTATCGCTCGCATGTGTTGCCGATCGTGGATACGTTTTACATACACATATGCACTTGAGTTCTCATTATTTCACAAAAAAAAACATTAAATTTATTCTTTCGTGTTTTTTTTATTGTTACTTTTTGAAAAAAATAGTCCCAATTTCCAGTTTCGAGTTCGATGATCGAGTTAATGGTATTCGGTTCCAGAACGACCTAAAAATAATGGTGTATACCTGTAGCAGCTGTCAAAGATCTACAAATGAAAGCCGGACCAACGGCTATACAGGATTTCCGAGAAACGGAGATAACTCAGCATATAATGGATGGTCACCCATCCACAAACTGACCTTGGCAAACGCAGCTTAACCTTGAAGATCGACCCGTGCGGCTATTATTATTTAGCAACAAGCTTCCTTTTCTTTGTTCCCTGCACCACTATCATAAGCATTATGCATTGTGTGTTGTATGCAGGAGAGTCTGGTTCAGGGCCAGGTGGAAGGCAAGAGATCACGCGGCCAATCATCAACTTGCTGGACTGACCTGATCAAGAAAGCTACTGAGTCCACCATGGTTCAATGAACTCGCAACGTCTCCAACCGACAGAAATGGAAGCACATCGCTGAAAGAGCAATCCTCGTTGAAGTTAACGACCCACCGAACCTCTCTCCATGTACCTCGTCTGCACACGACCACTCTGGCAGAGTGTTTCAACTAAGAAGAATTTGTGTGCAGTGTTCCACATTCCCTCGTCGTGCCCGCTCATAATATCCTCCCATATATTCCCGCTATCACGGGTCTTATCTATGTAACAGAGATGTTGTAGGCAGATAGCACGCCTTGGGTACCTGTGTGCTGTTGTGATGGCTACGGTCACCATGGCGCTGTGAGGACACCATGATAATTAAATCAAGGTAATAAAATGCCTAGATTACGCGCAGACTGTGATAAAACAGTAGGGTTGGAGGAGTTGAGTGGTTTATCTAGCTAGAGTGTCCCGGTGGACGTATAGGAACATTATAGGGAATTTCTGAAACCAAGTCAAAGGTATTTTAATTTAAAGCGCAGATGACTGTTGCTAAACTGACATTAAATTTTGACAAGTTATTCATCTAGTATCTTTATCACCACCTGCCTAGCCTTTCCCAACTATGTTGGGGTCAGCTTCCAGTCTAACCGGATGCAGCTATATACGAGTTTTTTGCATGCAGTGTCTGCCTATCTGACCTGCAACACCCAGTTCTGGGTAATACGATACCCCTTGGTAAGACTGGTTGTCAGACTTTCGGGCCACTGACTACCTGTAACGACTGCCAAAGATGTACAAATGACAGCCGGGACCAACGGTTTAACGTGCTTTCCGAGGTGCGGAAGAAACCCCGTATACAATAGGTGGTCACCCATCTCGACCCGCTGCGGTTGATGCTATTTAGCCACGAAGTCAAATTTTTAAATGAACTGCACATTGCACCTTTCATTTATTGTCAAAATTGAACGATCATAGCCTTCAAACTCGTCTGCTGTCAGTTAACATCATCAAGCTCAACATGTGGTCAGTTTATTGTGATAAAACCAGAATGCTGCTTAGTACACGTTTCAATAACGTAGACAATTCGACGCGGAAGGGTTCTCCTATTCACAGCGAACATTTGCCTACACAACTCTGGTGTGTTGATCTTAAAATGTAATAAAAATCTACTAGTCCCCAGTCCCACAAGAATCACAGTCACTTCGCATGCAGGTTGCGTGTATCAGAGCCATCGAGAGCGGAGTGCCACTACAGCGCAGGCGGCAGAGTAACACCCGCCGCGCCCACCGGTACACCGGGCTATAACCAAGTGCTTTACATATTATAACATGAAGTAGGGAGGTGCTGATAAAAAACTGTTACATAAAATAATATAGCGCCTGTAATCCAGGCAGTGGCCGCAATCGCGATTGCTGAGCATATGGTCCGAAAATTCAGTCAGGAATTTCTCAGTCTCAGTCACGGAGTCTGGATCTGGTGCCCGGTTGATGGCAATAGACTCGCCCCCTATGCAATTCAATTTTATTCACAAAAAAATTACATTGTGTTTGAAATAACATAAATAACACGGATAAAACATTCTGCATGTAACACAATTAAAAATTAACAACATAATAATCATTACATGGGACTTAAACATAACTGGCGAAATGTGGGTGTATCTTTCTCTGCCTAACCCTTTGGGGGATTACAGGCGTGATGTTATGTTATGTAGAACAAAGTATAACGCCCAAAGGAGATCCTGCCGTTTTATCGAAAAGATTTTGATTTAATCAAATGATTTATTACAGCAAACAAAATTAAGACAATAAACGTTTAGTCAAATGATTTGTTATGACAAAAAATGTAAAGGCAAAAATTTTGGAATGAAGACATAACACAAATTGATTTAATATAACGTAATTGAAATTTAACAGATGCTGACAGAAACCATAACCCTAGACGGTCGACGTCAGGGGCACCCCGAGGTTCGGTTAGTTAGGTTCCTGTAAACCTTGCAGACAGAAATAGGAGCCCCGCGCAGCGGAGATCCGTCGACCTGCTGACGGAAACGCTAACCCTAGACGGTCGACGTCAGGGGCACCCCGAGGTTCGGTTAGTTAGGTGCCTGTAAACCCTGCAGACAGAAATAGGAGCCCCAACCGAATCCAAATAGGAGATTCCAACTAGTTAATAGTGCTTTTGACTGAAATGGTAAGTTTAAAATTGATGACACCAAATATTTGGCTTATTTAATTTTGCGTAAAATATGTTATACCAACTGAAATATTTGACTAGATAAAAAATGGTAAAAGTACTAGTTGGTGAACAAGTTATTGGTTAAACGTTCACTTGCCAAACATAGGTTTTCGTAACAATTATTTGTAAAGAGATTTTTTGGTAAGTAATAATTTGGCAAATGAAATTATGCGAAAATTTGTTTGGGAAGTGATAATTTGGCAATTTCTTTTCGGTAAAATAAGGGAGACCCCGCCCAAAGGTATCGCTTGTTCGATCTAAAGAGGTAGTCAGAGATGTAGGAACTTTTTTTTTTTGGTTCGACCTCTGAGGTTGGCTACTGCTTAACCGGGCAAGTCCTGTGGATGCCTTGAGTGTAAGGCCTCTAGCCAGGGGCAGATGTAGGAACAATCTGCTGCAGCTATTTGTAAGCTGTTGACCGCCTCATTGGTCTATTCACTAGACCTTAGTGGTTACACGTACTAGTGCTGAGCATGAGGGCAATAGGCACTCCCCTATTACGCGGGACTTAAAGTAGCTGTCAAAATATGTGTGTAATAAGGTAAACCTCTGCTTAATCCTTCAGGAATAACAGGCGCGAAGCTATGTTTTGTTAGTAAAGTTAAACAAAGAGAGGCCCTTGGTCCTTGACGTTTTCTTTAGAATATTTTTAAAACAATAGGACGACCCAATTACTTGGCTCGATCCTAGTTATTAGGTCACAAATCTTGTATTCATCCAGCTTCACGTAAACGCTGTTTCAATCTTTATTCACTTCGGAAAGAAATAGACCGTAAAGGTGGTTACTGACAGAGAATTCGTAATAAATAAATAAATAATAAATATCCCTGGACATTTTCACACAGCACCATCTAGCCCCAAGCTAAGCAACTTAATGCTTGTGTTATGGTAGCTAGATGGCTGATAAACTACATATATACATTTTTTTTTTTGTAAATACATACATATTATAGATAGAAAAACACCCAGACCCGGAACAACTACTTGTAGGTCATACAAATATTTGTCCCGTACGGGAATCGAACCCGCGACATGCAGCGCAGCAGTCAATCCTACTTCCATGGATATTTGTTACTCTTTCACGCAAAAACTACTTTATATTTATTTTTTATTTATTTATTTATGAGCTTTGGAAGACTTACAGCTAAAGAAAACAGAATAAAACTAGTGAGTGAGACTGAGAGCCAATTACAAGTCTTCACTTCTAAAAAATAGAAAAACTAAACGGATTTGGATGAACACAGATAGTTTATAACCTGGATTAACACATAGAAATTTATCCCGGTAGTATCATCCCGTGGGACAGTAATCGAACTTCACGCGGGCGAAGCCGCGGGCATAAGCATATGTATATAAAGTCACGTTTTTTTCCATTGGGGTACGCATAAACCACAGAACGCCACCTACTGCTGCGATCCTTTTTTTTTTTTTTTTTGGAGGGTGGGAAATCATCAAATGACTCCTCCCGCTCTGGGCGGAGTGGAAGAGAGTGTCAGACTCTTACTGACTAAAAACCACCCATGTTCCTTCATTGGCCCTTTGTGTTCCAGGGCCGCGGTATCTCTTTTATCTCTTTCGAACAGTCCCGCAGCCCTGGCAGGCATCGGCCCTTGTGGGCCCCTCCTGTTTGCTGACAACTCTTTGAGGCGCGCGTCGAACACGAACGCGCCGTCGACACGGCCTGCCCGTCGTCATACGACGGACGAGAGGTCGCCGCCGCCAATCGCCGCTACGAGGACACGGCGGTGCTCCTCCCAAGCGGAGCAGACCACGACGGTGTGCTCCACCGTGTCCTCCGGTCGATCCTCGCAATTGTAGCACCCGGGCGTTTCCTACTGCTACGATCCTTACATACTCCTTTTGCCTCGTCCACGTTCATACATCTGGTCATACACGCACGCCAGTTGCAAGTACTACGCACCTGACCTTTCCGAAGAACCTCACCAATAAGGTCAGTGTATGTCCTTCTAGGGCGTCCCCTCCCAGCGTGGCCACTCACAACTACCTTGTTGCCTTTTGGAATTCGTAATCCGTATTATTATTATAAATACGAAAGTAACTCTATCTGTGTGACGGTCTGTCTAGTTGATATCTTTTCACGCCTGAACGAATGATGATGTCACTGCTAGTAGAGCATTTTTTTAAACCAGTAATTTCCAGTATCGTGGGTGACTTTACAAATCTTTAAAACTCACATACACATAAGTACATCCAAACCCGGAACAACTGTGGTGGCACTACAAAAAGTACTACAGCAACATATAATAAAAAGTACTACAGCGCCATCTATGACATAAACTAAACATCGAAATACATCACAATAAATCGAAATACATCGAAATACATCGAAATACATCGAAATACATCGAAATACATCGAACTACATCGAAATACATCGAAATACATCGAAATACATCGAAATACATCTAAATCTTACATCGTGCAAGTAAAGTTATCCGCAACTTAACACTATACAGCAGAAGCCGACAACAATTGTTGGGCAGTAGCCCACCAGACATAACACCCGTCTGGTCGGAGGATCCTCCCTTTTCTATGGGGGATGAAGAACTTTACACCCTGTTCTTCATACCCCCAAACAAGTACCTGTAGGCCATACAATATATATTTGTTCGAATCGAACCCGCGACATATAGCGCAGCAACCAATAGCTCAGGCACTGCGCCAACCGTACCGTCTAAATGAAAAAAATAAATAAATAAAATGAGCACATCAAGTCAAAGGTATTTTTTATCGCGTTTTTACGTTCTCGAGGAATAATTTACAACATCCACACAGGCGAAGCCAGCATATCGCCGGCGTTGACTCTCCAAACGTGAACAACAATTCTACTTCGTGGTAGAAATTAATCAGTGTGTAGTTTATACAAAACTTTGAATCGCTGTGAGCAGTAAACATAGGATGTGGAACTATTTAACGTGAATAAGTAGCTCATACCATAACATAACATCACGCCTGTAATCCCCGAAGGGTTAGGCAGAGGTGGACCTAATAGTACACCCACATTTCGCCAATTATGTTTAAGTCCCTTGTAATAGGGGGCGAGCCTATTGCTATCAACCGGGCACAAATCCAGGCTCCGGGCTGCTACTGAGAAATTTCTGACAGAAAATCTCAATAACACTTTGCCCGACCTGGGAATCGAACCCAGGACTTCATGTTCAGTAGTCGCGCTTGCGACCACTAGACTAACGAGGCAGTAATAAGACTAACGAGGCACTAATGGGCAACTCCAGTACTTTCACAGTTTGTATGCCTTGTGACTGAGACTGTAGCTACATTTCATTGTTGTCTTTGTTTCGACAGTTCAAAAGTGCCTGTGCCTACTTGAAATAAATGCTTTGATTTTGATTTTGATTCTGCAGTCGAAGTCGAATAAGTAGCTCCTATGCGTGAATAAACTGTATCTTTAGCCTGAATTGTCCCACTCCTGAGCAAAGACCTCCCCTCATTCCTTCCAATTTCCTCAATGTTACGTCTTCTCGCCAATTAATGAGAATAACATCTAAGGCATCCATCCATCTTCTCCTCGGTCTTTATCCTTATTTTCTTTTATTGAATTCCCACACAATTCTATGAACAATTAGGATGGTAACTTATACATAGTAGTTTAAACATCTACATTTGTTTAGAATATATGACTATTCTCCGCGGTATCCTTCAGAAACACAGCATTTTTCTGGCTTAAAATATCGTATCTTAGGTCACTCGGAAAATAGGCTTTTTATCTTTGATAGACGTAAGAAAGATGTTACAAACAAACAAACGAAAAAAAAAAACAAAGAATGTTTGAACTTTTTATATTCAAGAACGCTGTCAGCGACTCGACTGTTTAAACCAACAAAAATACAATCCACAATATTTTCCCTGACAAAGAAGATATCAAAACTTCAGCTCCCTAAATTGTTTATTAATTTTCGTTCAGTAAATGAAAAGTAACTGTTTAGTCAGCACCACAGATATACCTAGAAAACGCAAGAGCACCACTTCGCGTGCTCGGCTTAAGCATTTTATGCTTAACGTGGTTACTGCCGCAGCAAACTAATTTGTTTAAAACAACAACATTACAATGCAAGAATTTAATTGAAGACATATAAAGAACAAAAACGTGTTCTATTTTGTATAGTAACTACATAGTGCTTATGACGTCATAGTAGGTAGACAAGTTTCTGGGAGCGTTGTTATACTAAATAAAAGAGTAGAGTTACGTGTGAGCAGAAGCGCATGCTCTAATGTAATGTGCAATACTAATCCTGGTGGCTACATGTGGGACTTAACGCTACTTATCTGCTAAGTTGACAAAAATGCACGAAGTTTCTAGAGGAGCCACCCTAAACTGCAACGGTGCATTTTATGCTCTCACGGTGATCACCGTTGTGGTTGAGGTTTCATAACTAGGTAGTCAAAAAATGGCACGCTTGGTTTTCATACGGATCGTGATACTTGCGTTATCTAGGTCAGTCTATATCTGTGGTCAGCGCCTTAAAGCAGAATAAGTGAAAATCTTCGCCCGGTCCCTGAGATGAACTTCGCAATTAAATAACAAAGTTGCGAACTAAATGTTTTGTAGTAATGATACGAACAATCTGTTTAGACCCAACAACAAATACTGAAAAGGTTCGTTTCGTCCCCATTTTTCGCTAAATTGTTTTCCCTTTTTGAATTTAGCTGAATCTAGTTACATTTAGTTGGGCCTAGGAGACATTGTTGAGTTGAGAGGGTTTTGTGTTTCTCTCTACTGCTTTTATTTTAGATATCGGTTTTTTATACATTTTGCCACAGCAAACAGCCAAATAAGCGGTACCTTTGGTATTTCCCATATATGTCTTTTGTGTGTACATCATCTTCATCTCCCTCACATTGTCCCATGTTACTTGGAATCGGCGCAACATTTTTTTTTCTACCTCCGTCTGTCAACCGTCATGCAATTATTTACACCATTTTCATTAATATCATTCCTCACACAATCCATCCATCGTTTCCTTGGTCTTCCTCTCCCTCTCCATCCATAAACTTTTATACTCTTTTAGTCATATGTGATTCGTCCCTCCTCACTTATACTGTCACTTACGGGATATCTTATTTATTTATTTATTTAACACTTCAAGCACAAAGTACAGAGGCGGACTTAATGCCATAGGCATTTTCTACCAGTCAACCTTTGGGTGATGCAGAGACAAGCGGTGGTAGGTGTATTCCGTGATTGTTCCTGTTCGTGATTTTGAGCTCCTGATATTTCGGCTGGTATTGCAAGATCGCGGGTTGATAAAATCATGAACAATCACGGAAGATATCCCGTAAGTGACAGTATGAGTTTGTTTAACCAGTTTTAAAACAGTGTTCACATATACAGAGTGGACGGGACACCGACGCTAAAACGGTTATAACCTATTCAGTATATCAATCTGCAACCATCTTTTCGTCGGTTTTAAAACAAAAAAAAAATAGCTTTTTCCTAAAAACCAGCAATACATACACGTGCGTGCTTAAAGTGCTTTCCGAGGCACGGAGGACACACCCATTACATACCGAGTTTCCTCCGTGCCTCGGAAAGCACGTTAAGCCGTTGGTCCCGGCTGTCATTTGTAGATTTTTGACAGTCGTTACAGGTCAGTGACACGAACATCTGACAACCAGTCTTACCAAGGGGTTTCGTATTATTCAGTGCTATCTGGGTTGTGGAGGTCAGATAGGTAGTCGTTCCATGTAAAATACTGGTATTTAGCTGCATACGGTTAAACTGGAAGCCAACCCCAACATAGTTGGGAAAAGGCTAGGCAGATGATGACATACTCGGTTTAAAATCTAAATGTATGGAACATTTGATTTTTCTTTCAAACTACCGATGAAATTTTTCAGAATGATGTACTGATTACGTTGTGACCGTTTTATCGTCGGTGTCCCTTCTATACCCTGTATAATATATAAATGAATAAAACATGGACAACGTATAGCAATAACGAAGCACCTTAACCTTCCTTTGCTCTGTGCTGCAGGTTCAATGCCTGCTTGTATCAAATATTCCTATTTATAAGAGATACATGAACATGCATGTATATGTTCATATGAGACTTATATAAAGAACTCTATTCTTAGCTTGCCTTCGACAATCTAATATATTTTATTGACTTTTATAAGAATTCGTCTAGAAAAGTAGTATTGTTTAAACCCACTGGAATGAAACGCCAAAGCTCAATGTCTAAGTAAAAATAAAAAGGAAAAAAAGCTTTTTCATTTCAGTAAACATGAGTAAAAAGAGTGTATAAACTGTATATTCAAGGGTATAATATTCTCATCTATAAGAATAAAGATAGCATTATCCCAAGTATTCTGAAAAAGATTGATCCTCGCTGAAATCGTAAAAGAAAAAACTGAAACAAATCCATCTAAACTCCATTTAGATAGCCTATCAATTTCTGTGCCATTTAAATTGCCATAAACTGGGTTCGGTGCTTTAAAACAAAACATTTTAAGTTTGTGAGCTGAAGGACACGCCTTAAGATGGTTTTACACTGGGTGGTGCGACCAACGCCGTTGTTTCGTTGGTCATCTATATACATATAATAAAACAGTAAAAAAACTGTGTCTCTACATTGAATATATTTAAAAAAAAATAATTGAGGGGGGTTTAGAAACAGTAATAGAGCACGAAACCAAAAAAAAAATTCTGTCTGTTTGTTTGTACACGCTAATCTTCGGAACTACTTGACGGATTTGAATGATTTTTGTTTTGTTGTATAGGTATAAAGTCTGAGCAACATATAGGCTATAATTTATCTTGGAAACTTGAACACCTGATGCAGAACCGCAACAGTCCAGCTAAACTATAAGAGATACAAAAATGGCACCTTTGCAAAAATCGTTTCACGTGATGAGCATTTTCTGCTAAGAGAATAAATTTAAAGATCTGGAACACCTGATGTGGAACTCCAAGAGCCCAGCTACACTATAACATATATAGGAATGACGTCTTAGCAAGAGTTGTTCAGCCTGATGAGTACTCTCTGTTGTCGTATAAAATTTGAAGATCTGGAGCAACTTATGTGGAACTCCAAGAGCCTAGCTACACTATAACATATATAGGAATGACGTCTTAGCAAGAGTTGCTCAGCCTGATGAACACTCTCTGTTGTCGTATAAAATTTGAAGATCTGGAACAGCTGATATGGAACTCCAAGAGCCCAGCTACACTATAATCTATATAGGAATGACGTCTTAGCAAGAGTTGTTCAACCTGTTGAGCACTCTCTGTTGACGTATAAAGATTGTAGATCTGGAACATCTGTTGTGGAACTCTAAGTGTTCACTGTATAATTATAAAGTAACATAAGCTGGGAGTACCTCCACGCGGTGAAGGCGGTAACAGTTTAGGACTGATTTTCGATGAAAATTCTATGAATCATTGAAAATTTGACTCTATCTCTTTATTTTCTTTTCCATTGATCTTCGAGACACGGTAGCCTACCCGGTAACGCAGGGGAGCAGTCACTTAGATTTTAATTGATCAGGTATTTTCAGAATAAAACTATAACCATGCCTAGAAAGAGGTCAAATCTTTCCCAACGTTCCAAAGGAGCTAAAAGATTGAGGACCATAAGATCCCAAGAATCTAACGAAGAGCGTCAGGATAGACTTGATGCTGTTCGAGAACATCAGGCTGCAACTCGCTCTGTAGAAACCTCTTCGGATCGCGAAGCTCGCTTGCGTTCTCAGCGTATTTATGCATCTACATCCAGGTCTCTAGAGACCAGTGAAGAATATGATGCGCGACTCTCCGCTGATCGTGAATGTCATGAATTGTCTCGCGAGTCGGAGACGTTCACGGATAGAGAATTGAGCTTGAGTTCTCAGCGTATCTACGCATCTGCTTCAAGCTCTCTAGAGACAAGTGAGGAACATGATGCGCGACTGTCCGCTGATCGTGAACGTCACGCATTGTCTCGCGAGTCGGAGACGTTCACGGATAGAGAATTGCGCCTGAGTTCTCAGCGTATCTACGCATCTGCTTATAGGTCTCTAGAGACAAGTGCGGAACATGATGCGCGACTGTCCGCTGATCGTGAACGTCACGCATTGTCTCGCGAGTCGGAGACGTTCACGGATAGAGAATTGCGCTTGAGTTCTCAGCGTATCTACGCATCTGCTGCTAGGTCTCTAGAGACAAGTGAGGAACATGATGCGCGACTGTCCGCTGATCGTGAACGTCACGCATTGTCTCGCGAGTCGGAGACGTTCACGGATAGAGAATTGCGCCTGAGTTCTCAGCGTATCTACGCATCTGCTTATAGGTCTCTAGAGACAAGTGCGGAACATGATGCGCGACTGTCCGCTGATCGTGAACGTCACGCATTGTCTCGCGAGTCGGAGACGTTCACGGATAGAGAATTGCGCTTGAGTTCTCAGCGTATCTACGCATCTGCTGCTAGGTCTCTAGAGACAAGTGAGGAACATGATGCGCGACTGTCCGCTGATCGTGAACGTCACGAATTGTCTCGCGAGTCGGAGACGTTCACGGATAGAGAATTGCGCTTGAGTTCTCAGCGTATCTACGCATCTGCTGCTAGGTCTCTAGAAACAAGTGCGGAACATGATGCGCGACTGTCCGCTGATCGTGAACGTCACGCATTGTCTCGCGAGTCGGAGACGTTCATGGATAGAGAATTGCGCTTGAGTTCTCAGCGTATCTACGCATCTGCTGCTAGGTCTCTAGAGACAAGTGCAGTACGTGATGCGCGACTGTCTGCTGATCGTGAGCGACATGCATTGTCTCGCGAGTCAGAAACGTTTACCGATACAGAATCACGCTTGAGTTCTCAGCGAATTCGCACATCTACTAACAGGTCTTTTGAAACGAGTGATGAACGTGATGCGCGACTAACTGCTGATCGAGATTATCATACATTGTCCCGAACACAACAAAATATTCATAATCAGTTAGAAAATGAGAGAGAAAGGATTGCTGGAGTACGGCATGAAGAGACAGAAGTTAATTCAGTGTACCCTTGGGATCTGCTGCGGAGTAATGGGAAGAAAAGTTTTTTGTTGTATAGTCTGGGCAACATAAAGGGTATAATTTATTTTGGAAAATTAACACCTGATGCAGAACCGCAACATACCAGCTACAGTATAAGAGATATAAAAATGGTGCCATAGCTAAAAATATTCCACGTGAAGAGCATTTTCTGCTGTGAGAATGCTGTGGAACTCCAAAGCCCATGGCAGCGCTATAACATATTAAGGAATGACGTCTTAGCAAAAGTTATTTAGTCTGATGGGCATTTCCTGTTGATATACAAAAATGAATGATCTGGAACGACTCCAATCATCTGGCTCAACCCGTTGTTTTCCCGTCCCCGGGCCTTAGAATTCTACATCAGACGTTTCAAATTTTCGATTTTGACGACCCCGTTGTCGCTGGCATAAGCAACGGGATCCGCGTACGAAGTCGCGGGCAGAAGCTAGTAAATAAATATTTTCAAGAATTCAGAATAGGTTTTTTATCTTATTTAACAACTTATAAATAGTTGCAGTTAAAAATAAAGCCATTTAGACCTTTACTTTAAATGTACTCAATAAGACTATCTAATTTTACAACCAGAGCTATTCAAAATTATGTGTAACTGAGTGAGCTCCTCACCAGTCCATGGCCCACTTGTGTGTCTAAAATGTCCATATAATTCTACCGTGGTCACCTACTGGGCCCAAGTAGTTTAATAAATCAAAAAGAAATATAAATAATAATAAAATATATATTTTTTTTTTTGTTGTCTAGATTTAAGTTTTTTATTTATTTCTTTTATTGCATATTGTGTTATTGTGTCTTTTTGTGGCATGTGCCAAATAAACATGTTTTCTTTCTTTCTTTCAAATAAGATGATATATAATTTTCTATAAAAGAAATCCATTAATTATCCTGAAATAAATGAGCTGCTCCAGTTAAATGCTAACAAACATAATCATTGAGAAATTGGTTGATTTTAACAAAATTAATTTTCCTACGACCATGGTCGCGGATACCAGTGAGAATGGTGCCTTAGCCCGAAGTAAAAGAGATAATGTCTATGAAAAAGCCCGGCTCTACCCTTGGACGGCCGTAATTGATTGCGACCTACGATTTAATTTCGACCAAGCCAGTGATTATCGTCGAGTGAAATGTTACAACCATTTAAATTACAAGCTTTAAGATGTTATAATTTAAAGGTTATTTGAAAGCGACGACGTTAAGCGTTTCAGGATTGTGCCTAGTGGTGTAATTAAATTTGATTTCGGGGAAATTTTTGGGGGCTACTTATTGAAATGATTTTGTTATGGGGTGCTGAAAGGTTTTGGGTAGTTAAGCTTTCTGTAGCCTTTTAAAGATCATTTGTGGAATAGCCTTAATTGTTTTAAGGGATCGGCTTTGGTTTGAAATCATGATTTTTATTTAGATCTGTTATCATATCACAGTCATGTTGGCGCCACTACTTCCGGTGACCGAACATAGCGCCAGTATCACGAGTCAAGCGACGCACCGTTGGTCCAGTGCTGCCACCTGCGTCGGACCGGACGTTGGAACGTTGCTGGCGAGTCATTGGCTGTCGTGACTTCGGCGGGGGAATACCAAAACTTTAAAAACCCCGAGCTCAGTGGGCTGAGCTCTGCCCCGTCCCTTGCCGGAGCCAGCCCGCGAGCTGAGCCAGTAGCTTTAAATTAGCCCCTAACTAATTTAAACCAGATCCAGCCAGTCCCCTTGCTGCCCTCCCCAGCGACGCCCTAAGCCGAGGCTCGTACCCCACAGGGGGTGCCCTTAGCGAGTGGTCACTTAGTTTTTAAGTTTTAGTTTTACGCCCCTGGCTGGAGGCCTTACATTCAAGGCATCCACAGGACTTGCCCGGTTAAGCAGTAGCCAACCTCCTAGGTTGAACTGCGAGATGCCCCTCCAAAAAAAAAAATAAGGGCTGAGCTCTCTTTTCACACTCGCGTGCTCGTCGTCAAAACAACTGTAATATTGTCAAATAGTTATATTTATTGTAATTAATTAATTGGTGGTAAATTAAAAGTGATCAAGTGAATTCTTTGTTTACATATTTATTCTTGCAAGTAGACTCAACTTACAGTCAGTCTCATATGCAACTGGTGCAGACCAGCGGTGGCCCAGTATGGCGGCCCTGACTTACGAGCAGTAAGTGGTGGGTTCGAACCCAGGCAGGTTCATTACTTTGTGTAATTTATTTCATCACCACTGCTCTCAAAAACGGTGAAGGAAAACATCGTGAGGAAACTGGCATGACTTGAACCAAAAATTCGAAGATATGTGACATCTACGTACCTGCAGTGGGCCCGCGTGATTATGACCCATTCCCTCTCATAGAGAGGAGGCCTGTCTCCCAGCAGTGGGAACATTATAGGCTGATTATGCTTATGCCATGCAACTGGTATTTACTTAATACTATGAAAAGGTATATTTCTAAACACAGATTTACATATTAATAATATTTTTTAAAGTTAGTTTTAGTTCATTTTTTTTTTTTTATTATTTTAAATTTTAAGGTGCTGGCCATATTGTTTAATTTACATGTCAAAATACTTTATTGATGAAATGTGAATTTATTATTTTTAAATTGTTGATGTTATTTATGAAATTCAAATGTAATTTATTTTAGTGTATGTACTGTAATTTTTGTGTTTAAATTCAGATACAAATTACTTGTTCATGAATAAATGACTATGACTATGAGTTTGGCGTTTTTATTTGGTACAGCTGCCTAATGCTTCGAATAATAGTTTAATAAAGTTTTTTCAAAAACGACATAGTGTGAAATAAATAGTAATCTATTCTCATTATATAGCAAGGCTTCTGCCACAAAAGCCGCAAAACTAATCACTCATCGATTGAACGGTGATAAAATGCAAATATCCCTACATTACACCGGCTTAAGACTCGGGCATAACAATATAAATCTTCCGATGGGAGGGCCACGAAATTCAGGGCTAATGAGATTGTTCCTGCGAATGTTGTATCCGATCGTGTGGTGAGCATGACAGAGAGAAGATTTGGGATAAGTCCTGGTCAGAGTTTATTCTATTTTCTTTTGTAAGGATGAATAAAAAAGTGATTGGAATAATATTTATTTATTACATTTGGGAAAACAAATAGTAGTATATTGCTCATAAACAGTGTTGGCTTAAAATTAGTCTTAACACACAACATTTTCCACAAATTACTATGATATATAATAAAAACAAACTAGATAGATATTGATAGATAAAGGATATTTTATTGTAGTTAAGTACACCAAATTGGTACATAGGTCTTTAACAATAATTTTAAAACTATAGGTACAATCGGTCTTATCGCTGATCACGATATCTTCCAGATGCAAGAAGAGCCGCAACAACCGCATATTTCAGAACTAACTGTAATTTTAATTCGAAAACGACTAGACAAAACAATCTAAAATAGCAGCGTCGGGGCACGCAGAATGGTCCACTTTAGGGACTAAGTGTGGAAACCAATATCCCTAACATAGAACATAGAACATAGCAGCGTCGGGACCTAGTTATCCGGATTTTTTTGTAAAACTGGGTCTATTTGGCGAAACCTTGTGGCACGCTTTTAAACACCTTTTTTCATTTTTATATTGTGTGCCTTTAGTCTGTGCTAAATTAACGGTTTTTTTACTTTCAATATAGTGTCCTACGCCATGTTGAGCCTGTAAGCAAGGCCGTGAGTCCTAATTATAAGTTGTCTCTAGAATCCGTAACACGTGGAGCTCGTAAATAATGACAGCCGCTCGGGTCGATATTCAGGTTAAGCCGCACTTGCCTAGGTTGCTTCGTAGATGGGCGACCATCCATTACAACCGAGTTTCCTTCGTACCTCGGAAAGCACGTTAAGCCGTTGGTCCCGGTTGTCATTTGTAGATCTTTGACAGTTACAGGTAGTCAGTGGCCCGAAAGTCTGACAACCAGACTACTAAGGGGTATCGTGTTACCTAACGCTAACTGGATTGTGGAGGTCAGATAGGCAGTCGCTCCATGTAACATACTGCTATTCAGCTGCATCCGGTAAGACTGGAAGCCGACCCCAACATAGTTGAGAAAAGGCTAGGCAGATGATGATGATGGTCTATTTTAGGGTGTCATTTCTAGATTTACTAGCTGTGCATGGGCCATGCGTTGCAATGCCTTTTTTTGAGGCACTGAGGAAACTCTGTATGTAATGGGTGGTCACCCATCCACGGACCAACCTAGGTAAGCACGGCTTAACCTAAAGATCGACCCGAAAGGCCATGAGCTCCTCACACCCTAAAATAGACAATTGTCTCTTTATAAATACCTCAGTTAATACTATCATTAAGTCTAATACGAGCATTAAAGGTAATTAGCACGATAACTATTCCAAGGCATGGGTAAATGCTCGATCACGCAATCAAGATTATAATTGCATGTGTACCGTGGTACGCTGTCACCTGGTTAATTCATAATTATGTTGATGTTAATATCTGTAGTTAAATGGTTCCTAAGCAATTAGGTCTTAACCTATGGTGCACAGACTTGGTCTTTGACTAAGATACAGAAGTCCAAACTCGGCCTGTGGACGGTGAGTAATGGGGTAGCTAGCCGTCCGTCCGTCTTATGACGACAGGCCGTGTCGACGGCGCGTTCGTGTTCCACGCGCGCTTCAAAGAGATGTCAGCAAACAGGAGGGGCCCACAAGGGCCGATGCCTGCCAGGGCTGCGGGACTGTTCGAAAGAGATACCGCGGCCCTGGAACATAAAGGGCAAAAGAAGGAACATGGATGGGTTTTAGTCAGTAAAAGTCTGACACTCCCTTCCGCTCCGCCCAGAGGAGGGAGTGATTTGATGATCTCCCATACCAAAAAAAAAAAGAAGTCCAACCTCGAGGTTTGCCAACGAGCAAAGGAGCGCAGTATACTAGGTGTTAAATTAACGGATCGTATTCGAAACACAAAACAAATGTAGCTGACGTGGCTCAAAAAGCTGCGCAACTCAAATGGACTGGGCAGGTCATGTCTGCCACATGCCGGACAAACCAAAAGAGCAGGAAACTGGTGCCCTGATCCAGTGAGACGGCGTCGCGGCAGGCCACCAAGGAGATGGCGGCACGAACTGGACAGGTTCTCTCAGAACTAGAATGAGGACGCGCGTGTTCGCGAAAAGCGGTAGGAGTGGAGGGAGGCTTTCACCCAGGAGTGGGACAGAACAGGCTGGGAAAAAGTAAATAGGAATTTGTCAGTAGCAGCCACGGAGTCTGGATTTGTGTTCGGTTGATGGCGATAGGCTCGCCTCCTATTGCATGGGGCTTCAACATAACTGGCGAAATGTGGGTTAATCAAAATCAAAGCATTTATTTCAAGTATGCCAGTTACAGGCACTTTTGGACTGTCGAATCAAAGACAACAATGAAATGTGGCTACAGTCCCAGTCACAAGGCACAAAAGATTTGAAAGTACTGTAGTTGCCCATTCCCTAACGTAGATCTCTATTGAGAAAAACGGGCAAGAAACTTCGTGGACACTCTTTTAAATCAGAATATTTTTACATAACCTTGGTTACATCATTCATGTTGAGATGGTACATTATGTGAGAACGATGTAGCAAGATGTGCACGTTAAAAGTGTAGTGAAAACAACAATTCAAAAATAAAATAATTAATTTAAAAAAGCCGTGGCAACCAAGAGATGACCATGTACTATTAGGTACACCTCTGCCTAACCCTTTGGGGATTACAGGCGTGATGTTATGTTATAATTTACTATCGTTATTACAGGCCAGAATCAGTCGGTTTATAGGACCTTCCTTTTGCCACACTTGCCAGTTCCATGCGATAAGGTGTTTTTCACAACTTTGATGATATCGTCAACCTATCATTTAAATGCTTTTAATTTATCTTTTATTGTTTTATAGTTTTATCTTTATTGGTAATGCAATATGTCGTCTAGGGAGAGGGCACTGGTTCCTGTAACACAGGTCTATCACCTAGCACGGGACTCAGGGACTTCACACAATTTTCCAACCACTTTCTTGTGTAATAAAGATGATTGATTATCTTGTGTGTGGTCAGCCATGGTTTCTTTGGGCTAACCTTAGCGAAATAAAATAGCCCATATTGTCCCACAGTTGCGCAAATACCCTCCTCCAACCCTTCTATATCTCACGTCTGGTGGCTGTTCGTGAACCAATCTGTCTAGTTTGTCCCGTCATCTTCGCTTGGGTCTTCAATGATACTATTTTAAGAAAATATTATCATGACCCGCCTTGGGTAAAAACCTACTTTGTTCCCACCACTGGGACACAGATCTCCTCACTGTGGGATAGAGTGGCCTTTGATCTACTACGCAGACCCAGTGCAAGTTGGTGGGTTCCACATGTCTTTGAGTTCTTGGATCTAGGATGGCAGTTTCCTCACGGTGTTTTTCCTCACCGTTTGATAGCAGATGTGATGAAATAACCTGGTTAAAGTGAAGGTAGGACGAGTAAGCCAGTGTCGATGGAAAAAAATACTACCTACCACTACTCTCCTAATCAGCAATGGCCACAATATAATGTGTGTAAAAGTACCCTTGACGAAGCTGAAAGGCACTTGTTGTCCCCGTCATTGCAATATTTTTTTTGTTCTAGACCTTAACTGGGAACTTTCTAGCTACGGAGATCTTGGGGGTCAAAGTTCCAACTTCACAAGTTTTTTTTAAATACAATTTTTTACTGTTGTAACTTTACTTAAATACCTCCATGGCCCACGTACTATTCAATGCATCCATCAGTACAATGTTTTGAGTGTGGCACATTTAGTCCTACCGTAAAACGTGATTTTTCAGCCCCAAAAAGAATGTCGCAATAATGTTTGCGAAGAGTGACTTAGTTTGATGTAAAGAACGCTTGGTTGAGGACTTCGCGAAGGGTCCGTTTGCACGTTTTATACCTAATCCATGCCAGTCTAAAAATACCTCTAAATACCTGTTTATTATTCGGGCACTCTATCCAAATTACTGAACAACATTATGTATAAACACTCATAATGAGACCTTTTTAATAAAATAAATAGCTGCGAACCATTATTTGCAATTTCAGCGCCTTCTAAAATATTTGTATACCCTCGAAAATGGGTCGGCTGGCGAAAAAATCTTTATGACGTAAATACAGAGTTGTACAAAAAAAGTATGGGCTCTAAAATCTGGGTTATTTATACAACGCAGAAAAATATAGGTCACCTAGCGGAGTGTAGTTAAACACAATCCACTTTTAGGGATTTAGAGCTTAGGTGCACGATTCAAATAAAACAGAAGAACTAGTTGACAATTCTATTGCTGTTAGACTAGGCTATCGACTTCCATACTTACGGATGAAAGATGGTCACAAATTATTATAAATTGGTATCCTATAAGCAAAGAAAAAGGAAGGGTAGACCAACCATAACCACCATTTAAAAGACCACCACATGATCGTTTAAAAGGAGGGACGACATCACATCAGCCTGGTGTGACTGTTCCAATAAGACCCTAGGCTGATAAAATTTTCGTTTTTCCTAAGTCATGTAAATATTAGTATTTTGGTCAGTTGCCCCCTAAGGGGCAAAGGTCATGCCCCGCCACCGCATGACCTTGTAAGGCTCGTCACCAGGCTGGTCACCTTTCCACTGACTGAGAGGACTGAATTCCCGATTCAGGGCAGCCCTGTCCCGCCTTTAAAACTAGGAGGACAGGGGGGGAATACAAGGTGGCGTTAATGGGAATTCACAGATAAGACTTATACAAGAATAATATCACATCATATATAGCAAAACAACAATATAGTATGAAGCTAATAAGACAAGAGGACGCAAAGATAAGATATATGATTAAAAGGGTTGGTGAAGGGAAACGTTACGCTTGCGCTTAAGAATTCCATTATTTATTCGTTACGTTAACTTATTTGATCCCAAAATACAAGATGCCGTTTCGCAACCGCAAACGATTCCATGTTACAGCATGGAATCGTTTTACAACGTTTGCCCGGCGTACGCTTACTGTTAGACCTAAGTGCATAGTCCTACTGAGGACACTGCTGCGAACTCTAACAGGACACGTTCCCTAAGCACTATCTACATGTCTTTCCCAATCCTAAGGCAGTGGGTTGTGAGGCCAGCCGCCATTGAGGAAGGCAGGTTTTCAGTATTTCTACTTATACGCGTACTCACGTTAATAACTCCCTTACGGCCGTCTATCCCATTTACTATTTCATATTACAATTTGCACAAGCGTATCGCAGACTTAGTCTGTAGCAGAACATATTGCGATAGTTATTGATGGCCGCTGGAGTGGAAACTGTCGTCACTCCTCATTTCTTTAATCTTCCCCATGTCTTGGTTGCGTGTCTCGCTAAATAGTGTCGATTCAGTAATAGGCCTGTGGCAGCCGGGGTTGATTTTAACGAGACACAGTCCCTAGCGTTCCTTAGAACGGAGATATCAATTTAGTTTAGGATACTTGGTGACGCCTACCCCCACTCCCGAAATGGGCACCAGCAATCTCCACGCAATGTTTCTGAGCTAGACCTTTATAGGAAGCAATATTCACCATCGGAGCTTGGTTACTTTGTACAACAAGTACAAGTTGGCATTATAAATTACTGTTAAATATCATTTGTTTTAATCAAAATGTGATTATGGTGTTGCCTTCACCGACTGAACAATATAGATTGTTCTACTTAAACTGAATATAGCGGTTATGCCTTCCATTTGTGGTACGTCAGAATATAAGTCAACATTTGTCTATATACATTAGTCGTTCGTATTAGTCGAAAATGTACATGTCGTTATGAAAAGCGAACCGTCCCTATTAATCAAACGCAGACGGTGGATAGTTGCCAAGGTACGGATTAGGAGTTGGACACAAAACACATGATATAATTATATACATCGAGGCTCCGCATTACCGATTTGCAAGCTGTAATAAATGAATTACGCTGGTGCATTATATTAACAGTTAGACATTGTGATGATTGAGGTGACTGCCTCGCCTTACTGGAATAAATGGGTTACGCGGGGCTTTATATTAACAGTTCTTTACGCTACCGCCAAACTGCTACTAATGCTAGGGTTTAATTATAGTTAACACTTACCACGTGTTCACTGAAGATGATTAGTCTAAAACTAACTTACAGAATACCGCTCACACCACCAGTTTTGTCTCCGCCACTGCTCGTCTCATTGCGCGTCACGACACTTGTTTCCACCAGACTTATTACTACTACTTATATTTGATTTATAAAACATGAATCGCTCTATTACGACCGTACACTGGGACATGTGCATCTTGGTACCAAGACTACGCTAATTTCACGAGACTAACCTAGGACGTCCTAGTACTTTAACCGTTTTAGACCGAATACCCTGACTTAGCCTGTCTAATCCCAGACTCTTACGTCCGACCTCTTTCGTGATTCCAAATTCACTGCCAGGTACCATCCCTCGTCTCTCGCTTCTCTCAGCCTCCTCGGCGTTTTTTCCCTTTTTTTGTAAATTTCTCAATTGTTTTAAAGGATCACTTCGGGCGCGACTATATTGCAACCAGATGTTGCGCTAGTATTCAGGAATGCATTTAGAAATCGGATACTTTTATCGTTTCTTAAGAATTTGTTGAATTATTACATTTGCCCTGTCAATAGGCCCAAGTGGGTTTCCCATTAAGTAAAGAATTTATGCGCTCCTAAGAAATCCAATATTGTTTTAAAATTCAATAGAAGAAAGAACGCATCGCCTTTAACTGCCAAGCCATAAAGTAGAGGTTTAAAGTGTTTGCACGTGGCCGGTAACGCGTGTTGATTTTTGAAACAATAATCGAGAATAAGATATTTGCTTAATAATTAGGAGTATGTGAGAGACAGTCACACTGGCAAAAGACAGTGTCAGCTGGAATAGTTTGGAGAAATATTAGACAAAAAATAAATGTAAGGGATCATAAAAAGCTACCGGGCGTCGGGGGCCACGTCGTGATGTCTCTCGGCCACCGTAGGCGCGGGCCTGTGGACGGTGAGTAATGGGCTAGCTCGCCGTCCGTCCGTCTTATGACGACAGGCCGTGTCGACAGCGCGTTCGTGTTCCACGCGCGCCTCAAAGAGATGTCAGCAAACATGAGGGGCCTGCAAGGGCCGATGCCTGCCAGGGCTGCGGGACTGTTCGAAAGAGATACCGCGGCCCTGGAACATAAAGGGCAAACTAAGGAACATGGATGGTTTTTAGTCAGTAAAAGTCTGACACTCCCTTTCGCTCCGCCCAGAGCGGGAGGAGTCATTTGATGATTTTCCATCCGAAAAAAAAGGGATCATTAAAGCTAAATGAATAAAATACTTACAGAGCCTTCTGTCGTCCAATACTGTATTTAATCTCTGTTTAGTTCTAGTGTTTACTTAACATAGGTAGACCCTTAGGCTTGTTGTAGGACTTCACAAACTCTTAGTCTGTAGAAAAATACCTGAAAGGATAAAGTTTTTCTTTAAAATTAAGGCATTTTGCTTGTATATTTAGTTTTATGATTTGGAGTGCTTGTAATACTTTGGTATAATTTTCAATTTTTTTTTGGATGGTGCGTCTTTAGGAGTCATGACCTATAAGTGCCTATAACATACTCGTAACATCAAGCTCGTATTTCCCGGAGGGTAAGGCAGTTGTGTACGTCATCATCATCTGCCTAGCCTTTTCCCAACTATGTTGGGGTCGGCTTCCAGTCAAACCGGATGCAGCTGAATGCAGTGAAAAACACTGGTTTTACATGGAGCGACTGCCTATCTGACCTCCACAACCCAGTTAGCGCTAAGTAATACGATACCCTTTGGTAAGACTGGTTGTCAGACTTTCGGTTGTGTACGTCCTAAACTAAAAATATAAAAGATGTTTTTTTAATTAGAATATTATAAAGCAATCAATTGATCATCGTTTGATCAACGTCATCAATTTCAATAACTCGTTGCAATAGTATAACAATAACGGCATTCTTTACTAAGTTACACCTTTTGGCCGCCATACGTCACATATACGTGCCAAGCCAGCACTTGCCCTGTACAGACACAAATATGTGACAAAATGTACGGTGATATTGTGGCTTGGCGTGGAGGGCGCGCGCGTGCGTTTATGCTCTGGCGTTCGAAAGGTTAAAGCAATTATTATGTTAGTCCTAACTTCAGTTTTAAATAGCCGTTAATAACTTAAGTAGCCAGAGCTAACAACTTTAGATAATAAAGAAAGCTATAAAAACTTAATCTTAGAAATGGATGATGGCATTTTAAGAAGTTTGTGAAGAGCTTAAGTTAACTTTTTATAGTTGTAGACGTAAGAAGAAGTAAAAATTAATAAAAAAAAATCGCTGGACTGCAGATGGGACAAGTTCGTGTCTGCAGTTGAGCATAAACTGTGCTGTGTTACATACAAGTTGTGGGGCCTTGATTCGACCCGATTCCGTACAGATGGGCGGAAAAGTATACATTCAATTTTACAGCCCGATGTTTACCGAAACGGACCGATCCGAACATGAGTATAGAACCCCTATTATTTACATTATACATAACTGCTAGGTATGTAGGTACTGGGGAAATAAGTCAACCTCGCTCGCTAGTAAGTTGCACACTGATTTATTTCCGAACATGCCCCGGCGCGGGGAGGCGGGACGCAGCCCGCTCGCCTACCTATGCTCGGTACACATACATAACATCCCTCCCCCTTAGCTACTGCTCCCCTAGTTTGTTGGGGTCGAGAAGATTGGGCTAATTTCTTGGCGCCGCTGATTAATGCCAGTGGCTCGTGACGGTGTCGCCGGAGTATCCTCCTCCATGGTTCGCGCTTCCTGCCCTTCCTCTCCTCCCGTCGGAGCCACCCTCTCCGGTTGTGTGGCAGGGTGCGGCGCAACATCAGGAATCGCGTCTAGGTCCCAGTCTGGCTCGTCCTCTGGTGTGGAGCTCACCCTTCTCCTTATGTGGTCTGTGTGTCTGGTGACTTCGCATTGTAGCTGTGGTATGTATACCACATACGTTACCGTGCCTGTTCTCTTCCTTATGATACCTTGTATCCAGCTGAATTTTTTACTGTCCGTATTTTTTGTAATCCACACTTTATCATTATTTTTAAAGTCTGTTCTGTGTGTCCCTCTATAATATTTAGCCTGTAAGGACTGATTTCGTTCGACGGTTTTAGTGAGGTCTGTGGACGAGGGCGACGGCGCGCTTGGATTCAATAAGTCCAGCCGTGAGCGCAACGAGCGCCCAAATACTATTTCCGCGGGTGATTTTTCGGTGGTACTATTTCTAGAGTTCCTGTAATCGAATAGTAATTTTGCGATCTTTTCGTTAATTGTTTTTTTATTACTACCCTCTAGTAATATAACCTTAAGTCCCTTTTTAACCACTTTTACCATGCTTTCTGCTTGCCCGTTGCTAGCCGGGTGATAAACAGGAGACAAAACGTGTTCAATGCCGTTAAGTTTACAGAAATTCTTAAATTCCGAAGATGTGAAGGATGTGCCATTGTCACTCACCAACGTATGCGGTATTCCGAATCTCGACATTAAATCGTATAGTTTATTTATAACGGCTTTTGAATTATACGTAGACGATACATCGTAACATTCGACCCATTTGCTATATGCATCCACAATTATTAAAAACATGTAATTGTGAATTGGCCCACAAAAGTCTACGTGTACCCGGTAAAAAGGTTGTGGCGGTAACGGCCAAGGCGCGAGAGGGGCGTGCGGCGGCGCGGGCCGCAGCGCGCAGCACACGTCACAGGCGCCCGCTACTCGCTCCAGCGCGGCGTCCACGCCGGGAAACCACAACCGCTTGCGAGCCTCCGCTTTCATTTTCACCACACCGAAATGTGAGCTATGTAATTCCCTACATATGTTATCCTGTAATGTCGCGGGAACTACGACCTTATGCCCACGCATTAAGATACCGCTTTCATAAGATAATTGCGTTCGACAATTGAAAAATGGTTTTAAGTCTATGTCATTCACCTTTCTAGGCCACCCGTTTAAAACATAACGCTTGACCATAGTTAAAATGCCGTCGCGCTCCGTCTCGCTACGCAACTGGCTTACTGTCACCGGTAAGTCTCCCTCCACTACAAAGTTGACGTAGCTAGCGCGATCGCACATACTATCAACAAGCTCGTCGTCCCGCGCTTTTGTTATGTTGTCGTCACACGCCCGCGATAAATAGTCCGCACTATTAAGTTTGCTACCGATATACTCAATGCAGTAATTATAGGCCATTAGGAATATGGCATATCTTTGTAGCCGATTAGCGGATACCTCCGGAATGCCTTTATGTGGGCCGAATATAGCTAATAATGGTTTGTGATCCGTTCTTAATACAAATGGTTCCGCCCGTCCATAAAGATACTGATGATAACGTTTTACGCCAATAATTATCGCGGTGGCTTCTTTTTGTATTTGCGCGTAATTCTTTTCCGCTGCTGATAGCGTCCGCGAAGCGTATGATATCGGTCTTTCTAACCCGTCATCCCCTTTTTGAGATAGAACAGCTCCTAACCCTGTTGGTGACGCGTCTACCGTTAATATTAGTTTAGCTTGCGGATTGTAATGCGCTAAGGTTTTATCTGATGCTAAAATGTTTTTTATTTCTTCGAACGCTTTATTATGTTCGTGTGTTCATTGCCACTTAGTGTTTTTATTTAATAACACACCGCACCGCACGGGGAGAACACCATACGTCGCTCCCGTAGACATTTTAACGATAAAATGTGAGTTCGCTCGTCGCCACGTGTTAGGTATGTAGGTACTGGGGAAATAAGTCAACCTCGCTCGCTAGTAAGTTGCACACTGATTTATATTTCCGAACATGCCCCGGCGCGGGGAGGCGGGACGCAGCCCGCTCGCCTACCTATGCTCGGTACACATACATAACAATAACATAACTTTACGCCTGTAATCCCCGAAGGGTTAGGTAGAGGTGTACCTAATAGTACCCACACCCACATTTCGCCAGTTATGTTTAAGTCCCATGTAATAGGGGGCGATCCTATTGATATCAATCGGGCACAAACCTCCGTGGCTGCCTCTGATAAATTCGTGATGGAAAACCCAATACCACTTTGCCCGACCTGGGCATCGAACCCAGGACTCAGTAACGCTTGAGACCACTAGACTAACGAGGCAGCCTTATTTATACTGTAGTCTAACACAACCTTATACTGAATACCTAAGTCCTTCCTATCCCAGACAACTTATCATCTAACGTAGCCTTTTTCTGTAGCACTCTTCCTCCCTGTAGGCCCAGAGGGCCTTATCAAGTAAAAGTCACTTTAAAATCGTTCCGTATCGGTACAATGACTCACTGATAGAGTGACACGACTCTTTGTCTAGGCTCTGTGGTGTAATCTGCGAATGGAGATGGGGAGGTAGTTATTTCCTATTGCCTCTCATTTGCCTGTTCTGAGCAATCGGTATTACAACTCATAGCATTTTTATACAGAGTACGCTATTTTTATAAGCATTTTTTGCCCGAATCGAATATTTTTAAGCTTGTTGAAATATTTTTGTGTGAATGTTTTTGTTTTAAAATACAGAGGTAGAGTGGATCGACATTTCACCAGTTATGTTTGAGTTCTATGTAAGAGAGGAAGAGTCTATTGCTTAAAATTACAAGTAAAAATATTGAATTTTATCGTTAACAAAAATCTTTTCCTCCCGAATTTTTTCTGAAAATTCATGGTCACCTCACATTTCTGCCAGCCACGCCCCTTCTAACCAATTGGAAATATATTCTCTTAATGTCGCGAGAGATCTACAAAGCGATAGACTTAATGGACGCCAGGGGATCTCACTGTGCCCATAGAAAGCCCATGGGAATAATATCCCTAACTGAAATTGTGTTTTGGGGCTCTGAAAGTTTTATTTTGATCGGCTCTCTGGATATGGAAGTCTTTGTGCGGCGTGAGACGTGGGTTATTGGGGGAACGGGGTGTTTTATTTTAGGTTTTAAAATTGGTCGGTTTGTGTGTCAAGGACGTGTTTATTTTCAGTATTTTTCTATAATATTGGAGGAGTATTTGCCTCGTTGGTCAGAAATGAAGACGTCCGCAAGAGAATCAAGGTTACCGACGTAGCCCGAAGAATTGACAAACTTAAGTGGTTATGTGCCGATGGGTTCTGGAATGGCGACCGCGAACCGGAAGACGTTGCGTTGAAAGGCCTCCCACTAGGTAGACCGATGACCTGGTGAAGGTTGCGGGTATCCGCTGGATGCGAGACCCATGGGACCGGTTAATCCAGTATTGGCCTATGTCCAAGCAGTGGACGTCTTTCGGCTGAAATAATAATGATGATTATGATGTAGTGGTTGCAAACGTGACTGCTGAATGATTTGTTCTGAGTTTGATTCCAAGTTATTGGATGTTTTTCTCAAAAGCTGTGCGGAATTATCTTGCCTAGTTCATGACAATAAACTGGCTCAGCTATTATTACTGACTAAGATAATCTACAAAGTACAAAGTTTCTATCTATCTAGTTCGGTCTCTCCTTCGGACCGTGATGCAGACACGATTTCAGCTTTATAAAGACACAAGTAGTTGTAAATAGTGCTGATCTTTGACATTCGTTATGGGTGACCTAAAACTCTGTCGATCAGTCTTACCGATGGGTATCGTGTCCAATAAATGGGTTGATGGGTCGAAGAGGTCAGATGGGCAGTCTGTGTAATATGCTGGTATTAAGTTGCATAAGACTGGAAACCGATTCTAACATCATAATTAAACGACTAGGCTGATGATGAATTGATGAGTACAGGTTTTTGTAAGTACATCATCTAAGAATGGATGCAGTTCATGCATCGTTGGTGTAGTGGTTCGATTCCCGGGTCGGAAAAAATGTTATTGGGTTTTTCATCAGGAATTTCTCAGTAGCAGCCCCGTGGCTGCTAATGAGAAATTCCCTGATGGCTGGATAGGCTGGCTTTGTGCCCGGTTGGTGGCAAAAGGCTCACCCCCCTATTACATGGGACTTAGACATAACTGGCGAAATGTGGGCGTATTACTATGTACACCTCTGCCTAACCTATCGGGGATTCCAGGCGTAATGTGGCCAGGCGTAGTGTGTGGATTCAAGGCGTGGAAATAGGTGTAAAGTTAGAACATTACGTTCTAACTATACACCTATTTCCATCAAGCGGTATTGCCACATTCTAAAACAGCAAGCACACAATTCCTCCTATAAATTCCCGACACCTAAAATTGAATATGTAAAAGCCAGCACACCATATATCAGAAGGCAGCAAATCTAGCCATGCATCATGCGATCCAGGTAATCAGAGGATCTTAGCGTGCATGGTATTGAATAACGACATAATTTAACACCTAACAGCTTGTGTTGTTTATGCATATTAGGTGGGGCTTGCATAAATAGGGGTTAAATTAGTATGCAATGGTGTTGGAAAGCATAATATGACATCAACCCGTTTTCCTATACAGGTTAGGCAGAAGTGTATCTATAGTAAAGTTATGTTTGAGTCCGGTGGCAGTCAGGCATCCTTGTACAGTTTGCCTGAACTGGGAATCGACCTCACGGTCAGCGATAACGCGTGCGATCACTTGGCCAACGAGTCAGTGGTCGGAAAACTGAAAATTGATCAGGATGTAAATACAAGACAGTCAAAGAACAGTGCCATAAAATTAAATCCTACCCTTGACGTTTTAAAGTTGTTTTTAAGGGTTCCATACCTCAAAAGGAATAAACGGAACCCTTATAGGATTACTTTGTTGTTCGTCCGTCTGTCAGTTTGTCAAGACCCTTTATCTCGGGAATGCGTGGAAGTATCAAGTTGAAATTAATACCATATACTCAAGTCTACAGTCCCTTGAAGCTGTGAAAAAATCAAAACTTCTAAGTTAACGTAAAAAAAGATAAGGCTGTTTATGACGCAAAAAACGTATATTTCGACACTCTCAAAGGAATCAAAATTTATAGGGTACTTCCCGTTGACCTAGAATCATGAAATTTGGCAAGAAGCATTGTCTTATAGCAGAAGTAAAGCGAAAAATCTGAAAACCGTAAATATATAGTTTAATAATAAAATACCTACAAGTTTATACGGAACCTTCGGTGCGCGAGTCCAACTCGCATTTGGCCGGTTTTTTTTTAAAGTTGGTTTGGTTTTATAAAGTTTCTCTTCCCATTTCAAAACTAAAAGCATTCCAATGTGCATTAAAATATCGCTTTAGAACAATTGTACCGGAAAATGTGTTTTCATTGTTTTATTTATTCAGATTTAATTATGTCGGGACGAAAACTTTGTCTCTTCGTAATTAATATGTACTCGTATAACGTTAGACCTCATGCACGGTATCGGGCGACGCGACCAGCGTTATGGAAAACGCGCGCGCTTCACTGGTTTCTTCTTGTGACGGCGCAATTAAACTTGGTCGTTAGCCCGTATTCGGGTGCTCGAAAGATTTGTACCGATGCATTTATTACACTACGAATAGTTTGAATAAAGTCGAATCATGAAACAAAGCAAGGTTGCCCAAAAACGGGCGTACCTACTTGACACCGTACATTTAAGGCGCGGGCCCACCGCGGCGCATGCTGTGCACGGGTACGCGGCGCATTTTAGCTGCGTGTATTAATTTGTTTCACAACGTGGGTCTACATTTTCACTGGAGTACACGAATATGACCCACGACTATGTATAGCGTGGCATGGCGCACGGAGAGGCTACGCACGTGCCACTGCAATCCACGGTATATGACTGAAAACTGCGCTGCGATAAGTGAGGTGTACATAGTCGTGGGTCATATACATATATGGAAATGTGAAAGAATAGCTCTTTGTTCGGGTCCGTGGAACCTCAACCTTAGAACGGTGACACGTCCGATGATGGAATAGGGATGGGGGAATTAGATTGTGTAATAATTTCTTTCCTTAGTTATCCCCGCATTCACTATCGCAAGACGCGTGTTGCGTGAGCGTGTAGTCCGTGGCCAGGATATGAAGGTCAACCTCCTCGCTTTCATGTCATCCGCAGCAGGAAGAAGAATGGTATTGTGTTGTGAGTTGGGATGCCCGTGCGAAATTAAGTGATTGTTTTTACGGTTTTTTCATTAGAAGTAGATCATTATGTGGGAGTTATGTAGGTGTCGTGGGACTTGAAAGTCGGTATTTGTGTGTCGAAGGCTATATTTGGTGACCAGGTTCAACGTCCAGTTATTTATTTCTTTACTCTCATAGCGACAAGGCAAATCATAGCTATTTCTTTGCTATAATAAAGTAACATCGTAACATCACACTGTATATTCTGAAAGGTTAGGGCAGAGGTGTAGCTATACCACACCCACATTTCGCTTGTATTGTTTAAGTCAGGTGTTCAGGTGCCAGGGCTGCGGGACTGTTCGAAAGAGATACCGCGGCCCTGGAACACAAAGGGCAAAAGAAGGAACATGGATGGGTTTTAGTCAGTAAAAGTCTGACACTCCCATCCACTCCGCCCAGAGCGGGAGGGGTCATTTGATGATTTCCCATCCCAAAAAAAGGTGTTCAGGTGAACACCTTTGATTGTGTTTACTGTAAACATAAATATTATTTTTACTGACCGTCTCGCTGGTGTGGTGGTCACCAGTGTACCTCCTGCGAATGAAGTCCTTTTTTTTTTCGGATGGGAAATCTTTTGCTCTTTATGTTCCAGGGCCGCGGTATCTCTTTCGAACAGTCCTGCAACCCTGGACGTGAGGTTCTCTCCCTCTCACGTTCCGCCACCTCCTTCGCTAGCATGACTGCTTCGCAGAAGGAGGTGACGGCTTCTCATTCCCTCTCGCCCCGGACCATGGCTTGAACCAGGGCCCGACGCGAGAGATCGCCGCCGCCAATACGCGAATGAGGTCTTGGATTCGTTTCCTTGATCGGTAAAAGTGTCATTGAGTTTTTCATCTGTAATTTCTCAGTAGCAGCCACGGAGTCTGAATTTTTACCCCTTGATGGCAATCGGCTCGCCCCCTATTACATGACAGTTAAAAATAACGGGCGAAATGTGGGTGTAGGTACTATTAGGTACAGCTCTACCTAACCCATCTGGGATTACAGGAGTGATGGTTTGTTATGTTTATTTATAAGTGCTTGTCGTGACCAACCTCATCGCCATTACATTCACCACTTGACCTTCAGTAAACTAACCTAACAAGTACCAACACAACACCCGTACCAACCATTTCACTGACTTTTATATCTTTACACAATTTTCTACGATATGATTTTGCAGCAATAAATAGTATTTTACGCTTGTTTTCATTATTTTTACGGTCTGAAGCTTGTAATAAAGTTATGCTTCGGTGGAGGAGTTGTACGTTAACGGTGGCTGGGGTAGGATTATAGAAATGGGAAGATCTGTTAAGGGGTAGAATCGTAATACTATGTTATGCGCATAGTGTGCATATAGCCCGCAATGTAAAGCGAGATCTCACGAGTGAGGGGTCGTGAGTCAACCAAGCAATAATTGATGAGAGCACCTTTGGACAAGTACTTACATTACTAATTTCAATGTTTAGTAACTTAATATTATTTTAATGACGGAATTTAAATTTTGTGAGATGAGCCGAGCGTTGGAACAATGTGGTTTTATTCGAATAATCTTTGCCAAACTTTTGGGCCCTGACTGCTTATTTAAAATTGGCAATGTCATAAGTTTGCTGAAAACATAAAAAATAGACGGCAATAAGTTAGTGTGCGAAATAAAGAACACACTGAAAATGACACTGAAAAAAAATTATGCTGGTGGAATACATAAATAACGTCACGCTTAGTACGCGCTTTGGACGTGGAGTTGCGGACACCAGCCCGTTATACAATACAATACATAACCTCCTCCTCGTTTTGAAGTCGGTTAAAAATAAGCTGAAGTTTTACAACCCGCGTCGATTTTGGCAATCACCACAAACTCATTTTAGACGTCAACAAAGAACTCCACTGAGCAGTAACTGGGAGCACATCCACGTATCTTCTTCACTCCGTGTAACTGGTAAGACGAACCGTTTATTTTGACGACATCATTTTTTTATAGCCGCTAAAAGATTTCTTTCTGGATGCCGCCACGGTTTATGAAGATTGTGCCGGTTAAGTCGACACTTCATGTTGTTGTTTAAACCAATGCTGGCGGTTACAGGATTAAGTCGTCAGTTAGGCGTTGAGAGGTATTGTAGGAACTATGACTTTGTTTCAGTGTGCGTGTTTGGGACGTAATTGAATCTAAACACTGTTTTAAGCCTTCAAGGTTTAAAATTAAACTTATACTGTCACTTACGGGTCAGCAAGAAGAAAGAAAAGAAAAATAAATGAATGAATGATGAGAATTGTCAAGTACGTGGAATCCAGTTTTGAGTATGCTCAAAAGTAGCAGCCGGCATCGTAATAAGAACTCCACAAAACCTGGTGATACTATGAGTGTGTTATGCCGTGGCTTGGTGTCGAGTTCCAGTAGAGCGCATAGCAAAAGACAAAGAAAGAGGGTGGAAAGATTTGTCTGCTCCTAACAATTTATTTTCCATCCACCCGCATTCTCCAGTCAACCCGCGATCATGGCGCTTGCAACAGCGTCGAAATATCGGGAGCTCAAAATCATCAACAATCACGGAAGATATGTCGTAAGTGACAGTATAAGTTTAAATTAAATCTGTATTATTATAGTGGTTGTCGATCTACCAGTCTTATTTAATGGGTCTCTTATTACCCTGTAACCGGTCTGGTGACATCAGAATATAGGCAGTCGCTTCATGTAAAATACTAGAATTCAGTTGCCTAGAAAGCAGATATAGACCCCAGCACAGTCGGGAGAAAAGCTAGGCTGATGATGGTTGATGACCTACGTCAAAGGCCTTTTTTCTGTATCGTGTGGTTAGTGCCGAACCTGGTGTTAGAGTTTTTATGCCGCCAATGGGCCTCTGACTTCGCTTTACATGCCGTCGAGAAATATCTCTCAGGCATGCTGGTTTCCTATGGGCTTGTACCGAGTATGAGCTGTATGTATGCTATGCTATGTGTATGACTTTTGATTATGTGTGTCTTTAAACGTAACAGTTAGTTTATCAACGGAACTTGCCAATACACTATATGATCAACTTATAGATTAGAACTAGCAATGGTATAAAGAGGCAGACAATTTAATCATCTAAAATGTGTCTTTCGTAGGGAGGGAGCAGTAGGGAAAAAAAACGTGGTGTGCTGACCCCAAGTCACACGGGACTAGGTCAGGAAGATGATGATGAGGGAGAGACCAGTAAGACGGGTAGAACCACCCCCTTATTGGGTGTAGTTAATACGTTAAAACACAAATGTACCTACTATTGGAACAGCTGTAATCATGTCCATCAAATGATCATTACACAGTCATATTGCGTCGTCCACTTCATACATCTGGTAATATATAAAAGCTATACAATATACCTACCTACTTTAAGTAGTGATAACCCATAAAACTCATTCAAAACGGCGATACCGTTCACTTACATGGACAGAACTTACAACGAGTAACTTTAAAAATTGGCCGCAGTCCACAAATAAAGCCAGTTCGTCCATTATCCACGGTCATAGCTCACTGGGCCAACGTTTTCAGGATATACTGCCCATTTCCTGGACTTGTTTTTCACTACCTGTGTTGAAGATAACGTGGTCGTATAGTTTGAATTTTTTCTTATATTTTAGCTTTGAGAAAATGCTTTGATAATCAAGTTTATGTCAAATAGGCTTATTTACATTGTGAAATATCTAATGCCTATTAACTGAACAGTAAGTAACATCTTGTTCGTGTATCGTGTGGTTAGTGCCTAACCTGGTGTCAGAGGTTTTATGCCGACCATGGGCCTCTGACTTGGCTTTACATGCTGTCGAGAAATATCTCTCAGGCATGCTGGTTTCCACACGATGTTTTCCTTCACCGAAGCAAGCGATTATTATACAATATGCACATGAATCCGAAAAATCATAGGTGCGTGCCTTGGGTTCGAACTAAGACCTATGACTTGGCAATCCGACGGTCACACCACTAGGCTATCACTGCTTGAACATCTTGATGTAAGCCTGAAGAAAGCGCGTTGTTCAAATTCCATCTTTCGGCGTTACCCCGAGCGTTGATAAGACACGCATAATAAGGTGCTAGAAAAGTATCATATGACAAATCAAAGTCTGAGACAAAGAATTTCTGAATGGTTAGGTAGAGGTGATCTACATACCATTGTTTTTTTTTTACGAAGAAAGTACGAACAGTTGAATGCACATATTTATCAAAACTATTTTATACAAGTACAGACGCCAGCACATCAAGCTACTACAATCTGTCAAATTTCTTTAATACATTTTCAACTGTATCTCTAAAGCATTAGGTTCAAGGTTGGTTGGGAAAATCTGTCATTTTCGGGTAGGTTGACCTGCTGGCGTCTGTACATCATCTGTGAAAATTTCAACTGTCTAACTATCACGGTTCATGAGATTCAGCTTAGTGACAAACGGACAGACAGACAGACAGCGGAGTCTTAGTAATAGGGTCCCGTTTTACCCCTTGGGTACGGAACCCTAACAATCTGCCTCATTGATTTAGTGGTCGCAAGCGACTGCTGAGCGTTAGGTCCTGGAATCAGCAATCTCTGAGTAGCAGCCACGGAGTCTGGATTTGTGCCCGGTCGATAGCAATAGGCTTGCCCCCTATTACATGAGACTTAAACATAACTGGCGAAATGTGGGTGTTCTATTCCTCTACCTAATCCTTTCCATCCTTTTCAACCTTAATTAAATTACATTTTCACACAAAAACTTATTTACAGAAACAACCCAACCTTCATTTCAGCACACCTCTGTCCGTCCCATTTCTTGAAACGAAGTTAAGGTCAGAGGCAAAGAACTTTAAGACAAAACCAATATAGGGTACAGGGGGAAACCGGTACAAACTTCCAAATCAGTTTAGGAGTTAACGCGTAAAAAACAAACTTGTAAATCCGGTGGGGCAGGCCGAAGTCACGGGAAATTGAGTTTGGGCACGAACGTTCTGTGCCGTGTGCCCGTGTCCGAAGCGTTACCGATGTTTATATTTAAGCAGATTTATTTAAATAGTAATCTTATGTTGTTTATAAAAAGAGTTGTTTAGTTTTTCAATTATTGCTTCGGTGAAGAAAAACAGAAAGCCAGCAGAGAGGAAACAGCTACTCTTACAGAGGCCATGGTGGAGCAAATGAATTTGACCCTAAATCTCGGGCCCATTTTGTAATAAAAAAAAACATCCTGTGGAAACCAGCATGACTGAGAGATATTTTTTGACGGAATGTATAGCCAAATCAGAGGCCCAAGGGGGGCATAAAAACTCTGACACCAGCTGAGGCACTAACCACACGATAAACAAAATTACTGATGAAGGAAAATCGCTAGATGTATGACCGTGGAAGCGGCGAAAGGCGTATGTAAAGATCACAGCAGCAGATGTGGTTTCTGTCTACCCCCATGCGGAACAGGCGTGTGTTTATGATTGTGTGAAGGAAAACCTTTAAACGTAGTTTTCTTTTACTCTGAAACCGACAATTTAATTATTAACAATTACAGTCTCTTAGTTTAAATGTGCTGATCGCGTTTAGATTCATCGATCAATGCTAAACAGTTTGCTGTTCCAAGTTCAAACACATACAAGTTTTAAAAATTGAAATAAACATAACGCCTGAAAACCTCGAAGGGTAAGACAGAGGTGTACATCTCGTACACCCAGTAATGTTTAAGTCCCATCTAATAGGGCTTATTGACATCAACTGGGTGCAAATTTAGACTCCAGGCTACTATTGAGAAATTGATTATGGAAATCACATTAACACTGCCCAATTCGGCAATCGAATCCAAGATCTCAACATGAATATAATAAACAATTCAATTTGGCCCATGTTTTCCAAACACACTTCTACTAGCCCCCTGGGTTTCGTTCTCTGGCCGCATTCCCACAGCGATCAACGCTATGCAGTTTGCAATTCCGACACATAAACAAGTGTTAGTAAATTTATTCATGACCCAATCTCGCTGCAATCCGGACGTCCGACCGTTAGTCCGGTGCTGCGATTCTCACCAATCATTGTATAGTTGGTACGTGAGTACGGTGGTTATTGTTTTAGATCTATTGACTGAAAACCAGAACTTCAACTCAATTGGATGTTGACCAGGAGTTCAATGGAATATAGACTTCGAATCTCGCGCTTTCTCGAAATAAATGGATTCAAACTCAAACTATCTATTTCAATTAGACCGTTACAGACACTTTTGAAAGTCAAAAAAAAGCTAAGCTACAGTCACGAGGCAGAATAACTTGCGAAAGTACTGTAGTTGCATATTCCAAAGCGTAGATCTCTATGGAGAAGAATGGGTAAGAAACTCCATGGACACTCTTTTAAATCAAAATATTGTTACAAAACCTTGGTTACATCATTCATGTTGAGATTATACACATATGTGAGAACGATGTACGAAGACATGCACATTAAGAGCGTCCAGAGTAAAAGATTAAATAATAAATATAAATCACGCCTGTAAGTCCCGAAGGATTAGGCAGAGGTGTACCTAATAGTACTCCCACATTTCGCCAGCTATGTTTAAGTCCCATGTATTAGGGGCCGAGCCTATTGCCATCAGCCGGGCACAAATCCAGACTCCGTGGCTGCTACTGAGAAATTCCTGATGGGAAAACCAAATAACATTTTACCCGACCCGGGAATCGAAACCAGTACCTCATGCTCAGCAATCGTGCTTGCGACCACTAGATCCACGACGCAGTCACGAATATTTTAATGAATAAAATATAACATAATATCAGCCTCTTATTATCCCAATGCAGGGCAAAGACCTTTTTTCTTCTCCATCACTACATAGTATAAAACAAAGTCGCTTTCTCTGTCCCTATCGATATGCCCCTATGTATGCTTAAATCTTTAAAACTACGCAACGGATTTTGATGCGGTTTTTTTTAATAGATAGAGTGATTCAAGAGGAACGTTTATATATATGTATAATACATGCACCCGTGCGAAGCCGGGGCGGGTCGCTAGTTATAAAATAAATTCATATGTTACATTACATATTGCAGTTATCAAAGGTTTTTAACCGTCTTCATTTTTAGGGTTCCGTACCCAAAGGGTAAAACGGGACCCTATTACTAAGACTCCGCTGTCTGTCTGTCTGTCTGTCGGTCTGTCTGTCTGTCTGTCTGTCTGTCTGTCTGTCTGTCTCCAGGCTGTATCTCATAAACCGTGATAGCTAGAAAGCTGAAATTTTCACAAATGATGTATTACTATTGCCGCTATAACAACAAATACAAAAAATTAAAAAAAAAAAAAAATTAAGGGGGGCTCCCATACAACAGATATGATTTTTTTGCCGTTTTTATAGATAATGGTACGGAACCCTTCGTGCGCGAGTCCGACTCGCACTTGGCCGGTTTTTTAGTAAACGCATTGCAATAATTTACCGTACCCGTAGTGATCCATTATTCCCATCCACACAAGGAGGAACCCGTCATTAAAAAGGCTAAGCACTTAACTTTATCCTGGCGCCAAACTTAAGCGCAATTTAAGTGCGAGAAGACTTCGTATAGCCAGAGATGGTAAACATTTTATCGTGAACGTGGTTGAGCATGACAAAAGGTGCTAAAGATGGAGGTTATTTGAGTAACCTTATTGACTACTTTAAACTATAAATTGACCCTAATCTACACTAATATTATAAAGACGAAAAATTTGTAATTTTGTGTGTGTGTATGTTTGTAATGAATAAACTCAAAAACTACTGTGCCGATCTCAAAAATTCTTTCACCATTGGAAACCTACATTCACCCTCAGTAACATAGACACCCGTGCAAAGCCGGGACGAACCGCTAGTAACTGATAAATTCAATAGCTAAACAAGAATACGATGACATTAGCTAACACTTTCCAAGCGTGTGTGACTGCTTTGATTGGTTGACTGAATTATCTACCGCCAATACCACCAATCACATCATTTCATACATAAACTCACGCTTTTTTCCACGGGAGTAGGCAGGAATAACAGTAGGTACTTAATCTGCTACGATCCTTGATCATTTCATTTGCGTTTAATTTTGACGCGTCCATTTCTTTTCGTTTCAAAGTTCATTTGACTCAAAGAAACAAACTTCTTTCGTAGAACTCAATAACAGGTATCAGATACCTACCTACTTTCAGTACCAAAAAAGCTGATTTCTATTCTAGTCAGGTCTGCCAAATCGATCTAGCAAAAATTTATTCAGTTTTGCTCAAAAGCCAAAAGTTCACCAGCCCTGTTATAGGCATTTCGGCGGAGTACCTACTTACGGGCACTTGGCTAGGCGACACTAATCCCAAACTTCGGCGACTGCATGTTAACTTACTGTTGTTTGTTCCGTTATACTCGCGTAATGATGTTTTGATTCCGGCCGGTTTTAGTCGCTTTGTGAATTTTGTGAGGAATGTAGGGCAAGAGGTGTAGGGAAGCGCTTTGGAGAGCTTGCGTCATTTTTGGGGTGATGGTTGGAGGAGCTCGTGGCTAAATAATAACAGCTCGGATCAATATTCAGGTAAAGCCTCGCTTGCCTTGGTTGGTCTGTGGATGGGAGACCACCCATTACATAACGAGTTTCCTCCGTGCCTCGAAAAACACGCTAAGCCGTTGGTCCCGGCTGACTTTTATAGATCTTTGACAGTCGTTACAGGTAGTCAGTGGCCCGAAAGTCTGACAGCCAGTTTTTACTAAGGGGTATCGTATTACCCAGTGCTAACTGGGTTGTGGAGGTCGGATAGGCAGTCGCTCCATGTAAAATACTGATATTCAGCTGCATCCGGTTAGAGTGGGAGCCGACCCCAAGATAGTTGGGAAAAGGCTAGGCAGATGATGATGACATGGAGCGACTGCCTGTCTGACCTCCAGAATCCAGTTAGTTCTGGGTAATACGGTTGCCCTTAGTAACACTGGTTGTCAGTCTTTCAGGCCACTTAATACCTGTAGGTAACGACTGTCAAAGATCTACATTTGACATCCGGGACCAGGGTGGTCACCCATCTACGGACCAACATAGGCAAGCGCGGCTTTACCAGAACATCGGCCCGAGCGGCTGTGATTATTTAGACACGAGCTTGATGATGATTTAAAATGAGGTAGATGAATGCATAATCAGCCTATTATGTGTAAAATGCTGGGTCACGGACTTCTTAACTGCGACTGACACTGGCTTACCTGTAATAGATCATGGCCCATTGTGGGATGATGGGGGTCGTCGTCGTCAAGTTTTAAGTTCTAGAACCAAAGCTGCACCAAAGTTACAGAATACAAACAGCCACTACAACTTTCGCATTAATATTAAGAGTATGGACATCATGGAAGTGTGGATGAACCAATTAATAGCTGGTAAGAACAAGAACATAAAACAAGAAAAACCTAACAATAGAAAAACTTCACCATCACAAGCAAATACAATTACAATACGTAGGTACAAAACGCACGAGGAAACAAAAACCCCATAGAATTAATTAAACCAGTAACACAGGTGTTCGCTCAACAGTTTAACTCCGTATCGACGAAGTTTCCACAACCACTCGTCGCCTCGGGGCCCGTACATAATTAAACGTACGATCTTGGCCCACCTATGTCGAGCATCGAACTGTGCGCAGTATCGGAACTATGAATAAACTGGAACATTAGGTTAGAGGATTTAACGATTAGTAGAACGAAAACATATCGTTCCTAAACTGCAATCTTTTTTCATTAGGAATTTGTCTGTTGCCGCCATGGAGTCTGTGTTTGTGTCTAGTTGCTAGCGATAGGCTCCCCCCTATTACATGGAACTTGACTAGCGAAATGTTGGTGTGCTATTTGATATCGAATTAATAGTTTCTGAATTGCTAAACATTATATTTCAAGAAAATGTTTGATTTGTAACATTCGGATTGAGTTATCTCAATATCATCATCTGTCTAGCCTTTTCCCAATTATGTTGGCGTCGGCTCCCAGTCTAACCGGATGCAGCTGAATATCAGTATTTACATGGAGCAACTGCCTATCTGGCCTCCACAACCCAGTCAGAACCGAGTAATACGATACCTCTTGGTCAGACTTTCGGGTCACTGACTACCTGTAACGACTGTCAAAGATCTACAAATGACAGCCAGGACCAACGGCTTAACGTGCTTTCAGAGGCACGGAGGAAACTCGGTATGTAATGGGTGGTCACCCTAAAGATCGACCCGATTGGCGTTATTATTTAGCCACAAGCTCCTCATTAATGGTTCATTATTGAGTTATCTCAATAGGAATTAATAGAACTAACTACTGATAGTGCTAAACTCATCGCCAAATTGGGCTGACTAAATTTAAATTGTCATTGACGTACTAAGAAGAAGAGGAAGTCTAAGGCTTCTTCTTTCAGTTGAAAACTTCATCTATCGACAAGGTCATGCTTTAAAAATACTACATTTGAAAAGCTTGTTTAAAAAGTCTTAGCAGAGCTAAAACTACAATAAGATATCTATGGTATTTATCGATAGCTACTGTACATCTCAAAGCATTAATTTGAAATAGATCAGATACAGGAACTTTTAAATTGACAAAATAATATTACAAAGAAAATGATGAAGCTAAGTTTTTCATAAGGCATAATAACTGCAAAAGATTGTAGTAGCTTGGTTGTAAAAGATATGATATCCACAAGTGATGAAACACAAACACTTACAGCTGCCGCTGTGCAGTTAAACCCTGCCTTTCAGACTAGCTTGCCTCACCACAACATGAGCTAATTCTCGCGTAGCTCTCCCCGAATACAGTACAGAGTATTTTCACGACCAACACCTAATTTACAATCGTATTCACAGACGTGTAGCTAACAACCTCACACGTTCATTTGTTAACTAATCCAATTGGCGAATTCCACGCGACGAACCTACAGGGGCGGATTTCCCTATAGGCCGAGTAGGCCCGGGCCTAGGGCGGCAAAATTTAGGGGGCGGCAAAATTTGGTAGTTGTAAAAACTCAAAAATGTGTCCTTATAGCATCCCGTAAAAAAAAATATATATATGGCGATTACGATTATTAGAAGTGTTGCTCATCCAACTGAATCTTTGCTTACTAGTTTATTCATGTGACTCAGGTTGGCTGGACAAATCTTCAAAATAGCTTGCATTTAACTAGGTCAATAGGTCACTTTATGTGACGGCTAAACACCCTTATTTCAGAATTTGTGACGCTACAGAATCTTAGATAATCGATCGAAAACGTGTCCAGCCATCTTGAAAAACCACTTTTCGCTGGTCTCTCAATCTCGGTAACGGAAGTGATTTTGACGACTTTTTGCATATCAACGGGCGTCACATAAATTTGTGACGGGCACCGAGCTAAAAGTTTTGTGATAAGTACAGTGGTTTAGTAGAAAAATGCAAAAATCTGTGTCCAGCCATCTTGAATTTACCTTATGGCTGGCAATTCCGAATCACAATAACAGGGGCGTTTTCGAATATGGTTCCTTTACTAATACTTGGTGACGCAATGTGTGACAGTAATAACGTTTGATTTATGGCGTCACATGTAAGGGTTTACGAGAAATTAATACAAACTTAATGTCCAGCCAACCTGAGTTCAAGATGGCTGGACACATGTATCTCCACTGCCTGATGATCTACGACCTTCGAAATGTGTTCAAAATGTTGTGACGGGGACGATAATGATAACCTGAAATTGTGACGGAGAAACTTTGCGTAGTTTCAAAGATATTGATCATTTAAATTTCCCCATACAAACACTGCAGTAGGGTAACCAATATTGTAGGTTTTATGTAGGACAAGTATATTTTAAGGTGTTTTCTTTAATGGACGAAAATCCGTGTATTGGTGATACTACTACGAACAACTGTAGATATTTAAATCAATAGAAGACAAAAATGTAGAAGTGAGGAAGGGGGGGGGGTGTAATCTTTAAATGTTATTGATTACTTACGTGCAGATATCTATTCTTTTTAGTAGGTATAATTATTATGTCAGGAGAACTAAACTAATGCTCTGAAGGTATTTAAATGAAAAAATAATGTTTGCTTTCGCAAAAAAAACATTGTAATTCACGTTACTTACCAAGGACACATTGGTTTTAAACAAAACACAAAACAATAGTTGTATGAAAACACAACAAAGTACAATAGTTGTACGAAGTAAATAAATGGAAGTTTGTAACGATCAGTTACAAACAAGTCACACATAGATTACACACAAATCAAATCTCATCATCATGGCCGCGTTCTGAATTGCATTCATGAGCACTAAAATCGCTCATGCTGCTAATTCATAAAAATGAGTCAGTAGTGATTGAATGTTATGAAGTTGCAGCTAGGTATTGTTTATTTGCTGCGGGACTGTTCGAAAGAGATACCGCGGCCCTGGAATATAAAGGGCCAAAGAAGGAACATGGGTGGTTTTTAGTCAGTAAGAGTCTGACACTCCCTTCCGCTCCGCCCAGAGCGGGGGGGGGGGGGGTCATTTGATGATTTCCCACCCACCAAAAAAAAAAAGGTATTGTTTATTTAATCATCAGAATAATAATTAAATAAACCATATCGATTTCAAAATTTGAAATCTACAAATTGCGTAAAAAATGTATTTAATGCGATTCCTTCGTGGTAGCCCACGAATTTCAATTTTTCTTGCGTTTGTTCGTTAAAAGAAATCAAAATATGATTCGCGACAATAACAAGTATGTATTAACATAATTATAACCATAAGAATCATCATACATATCTATAAGTTATTTGTTTCCGCGGACGAAAAAAATAAACTGCAAAAAACTCAAGAAAAATTGAATTTCGCGGGCTACCACGAAAACGTCGTAGGACAAACTATACTGCCATGATAGTTGATGTTGGTGTCGCCATCTATTGCTTAAAGTTGGTACTACTAGGACAACTGGTCGAATCTTAACTCTTATTTAGGTTGTCTTACCGCAGATTAATTAATAGTTACTAGTACTCTGATTAGTGATAACACTTCGAAGAGTACATACACTGCCGGCTGTCGAGTTTAGTTCTCATTTTCAGTTACATAAGATAATGAACTAAACGCGAAATACAAGTGGGCTCTCTCTTGCAGCGCTGGTGGTCAATTATTATTTTGAATTAACACATACTTACTCTTTTCACTGCAGGAAAACCTTTTATTCCCACGGGGAAATCAAATACAAAGCAGGCGTGGATGCTACCGGCCAATTAATCGATTAAAAAGAAATCCTTTATTTATGTAAAATTATGGTCACCTCACAATATTAATGGATGTTTGTATGGGAAAATTTAAATGGTCAATATCTTTGAAACTACGCAAAGTTTCTTCGTCACAATTTCAGGTTATCATTATCGTCCCCGTCACAACATTTTGAACACAATTCGAAGGTCGTAGATCATCAGGCAGTGGAGATACATGTGTCCAGCCATCTTGAACTCAGGTTGGCTGGACATTAAGTTTTTATTGATTTCTCGTAAACCCTTACATGTGACGCCATAAATCAAACGTTATTACTGTCACACATTGCGTCACCAAGTATCAGTAAAGGAACCATATTCGAAAACGCCCCCGTTATTGAGATTCGGAAGTGCCAGCCATAAGGTTTATACGTAAATTCAAGATGGCTGGACACAGATTTTTGCATTTTTCTACTAAACCACTGTACTTATCACAAAACTTTTAGCTCGGTGCCCGTCACAAATTTATGTGACAAAAAGTCGTCAAAATCACTTCCGTTACCGAGATTGAGAGACCAGCGAAAAGTGGTTTTTCAAGATGGCTGGACACGTTTTCGATCGATTATCTAAGATTCTGTAGTGTCACAAATTCTGAAATAAGGGTGTTTAGCCGTCACATAAAGTGACCTATTGACCTAGTTAAATGCAAGCTATTTTGAAGATTTGTCCAGCCAACCTGAGTCACATGTTTATTCCAAGGTGATTTTCGCTGCTACTAATATTTACGGTCGAAAATGAACGAGGACAGATTGAAGGCTCTGGCTATCCTCTGCATCGAATCACAGTTGCTACGGTCTTTAGATTGTGATGATTTGATAAACAAATTCGCTGCCTAAAAAGCCAGGCAAAAGACAATTTGTGAATAACGATTCATTGTTATTCACAAATAGAAATGGTAATAATCAATATCTGAAATACTGATTGGGATAATTAAATCATTTACTATCGTTTTTTTTTTCATTTTAATTTAATTTCTATACTTTATTTAATTTTTCATGCTTTACAGCACATAGGGGGCGGCAATCTTTCGTAGGCCTAGGGCAGCCATCGTATCAATTCCGCCCCTGCGTACCTACCCCTAATCTACTTGACAACATGGGTTTTAAACACACGACGCAGATAATCGCAAAATGCATGCCACGTATAGCGATTTAACGCACGATCGCGCGCGAATCGCATCACTGGCGCTTACAGACAACTAGCAACTAGAGGATTATTGTATAGGCTGCCGACACACGGGCGACTGGCCACGTCGGTTGTGCGTAGAGAATTTTAGACGGGATTTAATATTCGGATAAAGTTTGGGAGTAGTCTTTATGTGCTCGGGTTTAGTGAGATGTGGGGCTCGATTTTATGGATGTATTTGTATAGGTTCTGATTTAATAGTTGTGTAATTGAGCCATGCTAAATGATATAATTATTATAAGCCGCAAGAGCAGTGAATTTGAATTTAGCTTTGTATTGTTTGATGTTACTTTTACTCATTTTGATTCTTCGAAAAAAAAGGGATAAGACTGTCCCGCATTCGGAAATTCTGTCTGGAAAATCGGGTGAGTTTATGTGTGTATGAATGTATTTTTTTATGTGAACATGATACCGTAGATGCGTCTTCATATAAATCTAGCTTGACTAAAATATCTGGTTCATATAACTTTTATGATTAATTTTCCTTCACTCGATTAAAACCTAAAAGAAAACTATCATGCGGTTAGTAACTTTTTTAAAACAATGAGCCCAGGCTTTACAATAATAGCAGAAACATTATTAGCCCGCAAAGTTTTTACTTCCCTCTTCCCTCTTTGTGAGCTACCTACACAGACAGGACCTCCTCTTTGTGAGAGGGAATGAGTTGACATTCACCATACTTGATGGTTGTCACATACCCTCGAATTTCTGATTCCAGGATAAGCTAGTTTCCTTTCGATATCCTTCACCATTTTAGGAGCAGTGGTGATGAAATAAATTACTGCCTGGGACAACTTCTACACACATTCGCAGTATAATATGGCCTCGTTTTATATTGATTTCCCGTTTTGAATAGTTTATTTTTTCGTCGTGCGTACGCTGTGGTTGATCCCACTGCAATACAATTTACAGTGATCTTTCGTGTCCTGTTGTTTGTTCATTATAGGAACTGACAGACGCAAAACTCGTGGCTCAGTTCTGGCAGACACAATTTAGATTGCCATCTACAAGACCGTTACCAGGAAGTTTGGTACCTACTTTAAATAGTACCTTATAAACTTTAGTGATAGCAGGTAAAACTAATCAGTTAGTCTGTCAAAAACTCAGTCATGATGCGTTCAGTAGCCCACTAATGTATATCTACCTACCTGTGTTTATTTCTCTCTTACTATTCTATGTGAAATTTTTAATAATTTGTAACAATAATGTAGTAATGTATTTAATTTGACTTCCATGTATGTAAATAACTATTGTATGGCCTATGGCCGGGACATAGCTGATCACAATTTAATCATTTAAGACCTGTATTATGTACCTACCTATGGTCTATAAGGTACATTACGTTACAATTTCAAATGAATAAAATTGAAGTGTCTGTTAGCAATATTAAAATAATCGTTTTTTACTACATGCATATGAATGTATAAACGGGTACCAAAATATTTTTTTACAATTTTTGTCTTTCTGTGTGTTTGTTCTGACTAATCTCTGGAAGGACTGGACCAGTTTTGACGAGACTTTCACTGGCAGATAGCTGATGTAATAAGTAGTAACTTAGGTTACTTCTATTTTACGAAAAATAATTAGGGTTCCGTGCAAAAAAATTGAAACCCTTAAAATTTTGGTAATAAAATCCGATTAAAAAAGGGGAGTTATATTTTTTAATTATATCCAATAATTTCACGCGAACGAAGGTCGCGAGCAACACCTAGTCCACAATAAAGATATTGATTGATTAAAAAAACTTTTTCTCCACACCACAGAACGGGTTTTAGTGGGTGTTACAATAGTTTCATGGTGAATTGAACGCAGTCAATGTTTACAGTCTGTGTAGGACGTCGGCACACGCGCGATTGGGCGCGTCGGTTTTTCGACGGAATTTTAGATAACAGTTTTCGCTTGTCGCGTTTCAGTGGTAAAGTTTGTTTTTTATTTGGGTCTGGGCTTGAATGGCCATGCGAATAATTTTGGAAAAAAATACTTTTTTGCAATAAATTAAAACCGATTTCAAAAATACCTAAAAGTGAAAAATAACTTTAGCTTCAGAAGTCGGTGACTTTTTTTTGGTCGATTCAGTTTTGTTGTCACCGACTTCTGAAGCTAAAGTAATTTTTCACTTTTTGGTGTTGGTTTTTTTTTTTTTTTTTTTTTTTTATGTATGTACACCGATTACGCCGAAGTTTCTGAACCGATCTAAGTAATTTTTTTTTGTTTGATGCGGAATAGTTTCGAATTGGTCCCATAAAAATTTGATTCAGGTAGGCCCATTAGTTTTTATTTTATGAGCATTTGACTCTGAAGTCTGTTACTTGTTTGTTGCTGTGGAGTTACTTTCGCATTTATAATATTAGTAAGGAAGTAAGAATAAGCCTATTACCATGAAATGTATGGTTTACAATGTAAAATGAACGCATAGAAAATATTTGTATAGGATATTGCAACTAAAAATGAAAAAATAAAAAAAAACTTTTTTGCAAAAAATAAAACCGACTTCAAAATCACAAAAAAGTGAAAAATAATTTTAGCTTAAAAAGTTTTTTTTTTACAAAAAAGTTTTGTTATTTTTACTTTTTTGTTCTAATATCATATAAAATATTTGCTACCCATTTATTTTGCAATTTTAACAATAGATGTCATGGTAATAGGCTTATTCCCAATAGAATGGAACTAAACATACCTAACTGTCGAAATGTGGGCGTACTCAACACATCTGCGTACCCCCAAAGAGCATACAGGCGTGATGTTATGTTATTGTGTTGTGTAAACAATATACATCCAAGCGATTGCAGCAATCACGACAGCTTTGCTGTCTATTATTGAAGAGTTTCGTTCATAGCTTGGTAGTATAGGTACTCTTTCAAACAAATAAACTATTTTCAAAGTCTATCCACAATTGACTGAAAAATCGGTGAACATACATAAAAAAAAAACAGAAAATACACACAGCCGAACATAGAACCTCCTCCTTTTTGAAGTCGGTTATTAGGTACAGAGAACATAGATGACCAAAAATATTTAAAGTTAGACTAAGACCACCATCGTTATCAGCGGCCTAGCCTTTTCACAACATTTTCGTGGTGGACTTCCAGTCTAATCGGATGCAGCTGTATACCAGTATTTTACATTGTATGACTACTTATCTGACCGACCTCCAATGCCCAGCCTACTGGGTAAGATACCCCTTGGTCAGACTGGGTGTGTCTTTCAGGTTTCTGGCAGCTCGTAACGAATGTTTAAGATGTCCTAAACCTACAGACACTATTAAGCAATAATGTTGTGAAAAAAAATCAATGGACTCCAACTTACAAAACTGTTGCAAACATAACTGTGTACTTTAAAGTCAGGTAAAAATATTGGAAAATTATTTTTACTACCATCTGAAGGTCAATTTTTGATAAATAATAAAAAATGGTGAAAATCTAGGCGCTAACGCATGTCAGCGATAATTACTCAAATGTCAAATATTTAGATCTACGCCATTTTTTGTCAGATTTAGAGAAAATAGAATGCGTTCTTAAAATACAAAAATACACTCACCTACCACTGTTTGTCTCTGCATCACTCAAAGGTTGACTGGTAGAAACTGCCTATGGCATTTAGTCTACCTCTGTGCTTTGTGCTTTAAGTGTTAAGTCATAAGTCAGTTATTCATTTGTTTAACATAGGTACAATAATAATGGTGTATCAAAGTAATAAAGAGTGCGCTATGTTATGCCAGAGGGCGTACAAATGCGTGTTAAATAAATAAATAAAATTTCGCTCTGATTTCATTTACACAATGTCAGTAAAACTTCCCAACTCATCCTTTCAGAGATCATTGAATAGAAATAAATCCTGAAAACCATGAAGGATAAACTGTTTATTTCATTGCCGACAACCAAACAGCATAAAACCCTTTCGCCCCATTAAAATCTACTACCCACATCTAAACTGGAAATAGTTCCAGTTAATACCGCCCATACTGTTTAAATCCCATAAACTGGAATACGATGCAATCCCACTTCTATCTCTGCCGACCCTCAAAACGATATACGGTTTTATAGTTCGATACAAGATATTACCACATTTCATCAAAGTCGACATTTAAGACTGCGGAAGGAAAGTAAACTTTATGTGTGTGGGAAAAATGTTGGTTTTTGAATGGATTGGTTAATAATAATAACGTACGACTGTAAAACCCTCAAGATGTGGTGGAATTATGGTGTACAGGAAGGCTATGTGTCGGGTGGTGTTATAGGATTTGTGTAGTTGTTAGGTTATTCCATGAACAAGTTGTGTCTCCGTTTGGATTACCCATCCATGATGGATGAGCATCTATACAAACAAAACTGAAATCCCCGACCCTCGGGATCGATCTTCAGGTTCAGCCGCGCTTATCTAGGTTGGTCCGTGGATGGGTGCCCACCCCTTACATACCAAGTTTCCTCCGTGCCTCGAAAAGCACGGTAAGCCGCCGGTACCGGCTGTCATTTGTAGAGCTTTAGCAGTCGTTACAGGTAGTCAGTGGCCCAAAATCTGACAACCAGTCTTGTTAAGGAGTATCGTATTACCCAGTATTAACTGGGATGTGGAGGCCAGATAGGTAGTCGCTCCATTTACAATACAGACTCCAACATAGTTGGGAAAAAGGCTTGGCAAGTGACAATGAGTTCGATATGGAAGGATTTTTGAAAATACACGACAGAGTTTAATTTTTTAGAATGATGTTTCAATAATCTTCTAGAGCTTTTCAGTCTTTACATAAAATATAATACGTTTTAAGTATGGTAGCCTTGACTGTCTGTACATGAGTCGATGTATTAATGCTCATATGAGTATTGATACCTCGATTCATGGGTCAGGTAGGGGGCGAGTAGATTAAGTTTGTATTATTAACACTAGTTATAAGTCGTTATACTACTAACAAATTAGATCCTAGTTATCTTAAATAAATGTTTATTATTATTATAATGGAGTAAACATTTTATCCAAAACTGCATAAATCTCATAACGAATACAGACCAGCACAAAACGAACGCCAAATAGCTTTTCATCATAAATATTAATTTCATAAAGCTAACTTTGATTTGCCAACAGCATTGGTTAACAAACCGAGGCTAGTAAATTTCCATCGTCTCGCCGTTGTAGTTGTCTGAATATTAAACGCGCGGTTCGCCTGATTAAGTTCTGGGTTGCGGCTAAACAAACGCATTTGTATTGCTTTACGTGGCATTCAGGTGCAGGAAACACTGCCACATAGCTTGAACTACATACTTGGTAGAATTACAGTAGTGTTTTTATTTCACACACTCAAATGGGCTTTGAACTATATGACCTGCCTAACTACCGCCATTTTTTATTTTTAAAATAGCGGCCACGCATCTGGTATTGTCCAGACCAGAGTTGTCGACATAGCCCACAGAATAAGTAAGCTGAAGTGGCAATGGGCCGGTCATAGTAGCCGTAGGACCGATGACCGTTGGGGTAGACATGTTCTTGAGTGGAGACCGCGAATCGACAATCGTAAGGTGGGACGGCCTCAGGCTCGGTGGAGTGACGATCTTCGCGGGGTGGCTGGTAGCAACTGGATGAGAGTTGCTGAGAATCGAGTTGAATGGCGTGCGATTGAGGAGGCCTATGTCCAGCAGTGGACTGCAGATAGGCTGATGATGATGATGATGATGATCTGGTATTAATCAATAGCTGGCATCGATATCCATGGCAGCTATTGAGAACTTCTTGAATGAACGAAAAACCCAATAACACTTTGTCCGATCTGCGAGTTGAACCCAGCACCACATGCTCAGCAATCGCGCTTGCGACCACTAGACCAACGAGGGGTACTGTTATCAGGTTATGTATAAATCATACTGAAAAAGGTTGGAGTTCTAAGTAAAGAAATTGTTTTTCTGCAAGAGATACCACTTGTACAAAACAATGAAATATTGTGGCCTAATAAGTAGGTAGTACTTTGTGTACCCGTTATAAGTTGTTTCTCTGAATCACTTTTCTCGAAATTATTCTCAACTTACAATAACAAAAACAAATCGTAGAAATAACTTATTTCAAGCGAATGTACTGTTTGCATAAAGTTTCACGTATTTTAACATTTTCATAATAAACCTTAGGATTTTTCTAAAATAAAAATATTGTAAACTTAAACAACCAATTATAAAATTCAATTCCAATACTGTAAGCTCTTATATAATGAAAATTCGTATAAGGGCGCTTGTACACGGTAAGAAAATACAAGACACAGCTCGCAGCGGTGCACGAAAAAAAATCTTGTCTGCGCAAGACACGACGCGGCGAACGTTGTGGCGGAGTGGTAAGTTTTCGTGTGTAGAACGGACAAAATTCTTGTCGTGTACACGAAGAATTTGTCTTGTCTGCCGCAGACACGGTAAATTTTCTTACCGTGTACAAGCGCCCTAATTGTAAGTGGAACTATACTGAACAATATTTTCTTATTTTTAACGTATAACTTGTACGTTTGAAAACATGTCAATTTTTCGATTCAGGTCAACATTTTGACAAAGCTATCCTTTGACCAAAGAAATTTTAAGACAAATAATTTTACATAGAGTTTCGAATTGCATTTATAACGAGTACTCACCACGAGAATTAGTTGTGCGAACATTCGTTGTAAAGCTTTTGTTACCTGGCGAACATTCATTTGTGTAACAACTGCTCACAATGGAATGTTCCTTTTGCGAATGAATGTTCGCCGCGTAAAAACTTGGCTGCTACACGCTCAAGCAACATGCGTGTTGCGACATAAACTGTTGAGAAACCAAATCAATGAAACAGCTAACAGTCGCACACTCCTTACTCACGTAATGGAAACTAGTGACACACGCGTGGCGCTTGTCGCAACGCAAGTCGTATCGTCTGAGGTTTTGAACGTTGCGTAACAAAAGCTCGTGCAGCAAATGTTTGCAAAACAAATTAGTGAAGCGAATGTTCGCTGTGTCAAAACGAATGTTCGTAAGTATGTAAAATAAATAATAAAAAAAGGTTTACTTCCTTCTACAATTTTGTTTGACTTAATTCATGATTAGTGTTACTTTTTTGACTCATAGTGTAAATGTTAGTATTAATATGTTTTTCGATTTATATATGTACCGTTTTTAGGGTTCCGTACCCAAAGGGTAAAACGGGACCCTATTACTAAGACGCCGCTGTCCGTCCGTCTGTCACCAGGCTCTATCTCATGAGCCGTGATAGTTAGACAGTTGAAATTTTCACAGATGATGTATTTCTGTTGCCGCTATAACAACAAATACTAAAAAATAGAATAAGAAAATAATTAAGTGGAGCTCTCATACAACAGACATGATGTTTTTGCCGTTTTTATAGATAATGGTACGGAACCCTTCGTGCGCGAGTTCGACTCGCACTTTTCAGCTAGTTTTTTTTATATATCTGTGTTATGTACCTGTAAGTATGTACGTTAGTTTATTTATGTATGTATATTCGGTTGGCAAATCCGCCAATTTCCACTTCATGGAAAACGTCTGCGTGTATCGAGCGTGAGTAGGTGAATAACATCACGCCATTTTCCATGAAAGGGATAACAGAGGTTTAAAACAGTCGTGTTGCAATAGTTTGGCTGCCAGCTACGCCACGTTATTAAAGCGAGCTTATTTGCCATTAACCGGACAAAAATCTAGACTCCGGGTTGCTACTGAGAATTTTGTAACGGTTAAATTGTAATGGACGCTTTACCGACCCGTGGGTCGAAACCTGATTCAGCAGTTGTGGTAATAACGAAGCATTCAAAGTCTGGGAAGAAAAACAAAAAATAATCTGTAGGTAAAGTTTCTTTGAGTCTATTCATTTGTCAGACGTCACGGCATCATTTACTGCTTTCTCTTTCATATCAGTCTACATACAATCCATCCGTCTTTTCTTTGGTCTTCCTCTCCCTCTCCATCCATCAACATTCATGTCCATCACTCTTTTACAAAATGAATATACATCTAATTGTAATAAAAGAGAATTCTCTCGTATAGAATTCTCTCGTCTGAGGTCACGACACCAGCAGAGCATATAAAACTGTCGGTTTTGGTTTTCATACAAACCTATGACAGCCATTACATGTGTCCTGAAGACCGTAAGCTAATAATATTGATACAAAACCGCAATTTACAAAGATTGGGTGACTTCTAGGTTCGCTTGGTGGAAGGCCCACTACCTCTCACAGAGATTGTGTCCCAGCAGAAGTGGGAATATTATAGCCTGATTATGAGTGTCCAACTTTTTGTTAGGTATATTGGCCGCTAGCGCCATGGTGAATATTTACACTGTTTTAGTTTAAAGTGAGAGAGAGGAGACCTCGTGGCTAAATAAGAGCAGCCGCTCGGGTAGATCTTTAGGTTAAGCCGTGCTTACCTAGGTTGGTCCGTGGATGGGTGACCACCCATTACTTACAGAGTTTCCTCCATGCCTCGGAAAGCACGTTAAGCCTTTGGTCCCGGCTGTCATTTGTAGATCTTTGACAGTCGTTACAGGTAGTCAGTGACCCGAAAATCTGACAACCATTCCTACCAAGGGGTATCGTATTACCTAGCACTAACTGGGTTGTGGAGGTCAGATAGGCAGTCGCTCCATGTAATGTACTGGTATTCAGCTGCATCCGGTTAGACTGGAAGCCGACCGCAACATAATTGGGAAAAGGCTAGGCAGATGATTTACTTTAAAGTGACGTTCATCCTTTTGTTATTTTAAAGGGTGCAAAAAGACTCTTAGTGAAGCTGAAAGGCTCTCCATCATTGTTATATTTTTTTGTTCTAAACTACACCTGGGAACCTGGTTACGGAGATGTTAGATGTCAAAGTTCCAACTTTTTACAAGTTTTTTTTGTAATAGGTACTCGTTTTAAGGTTATAACTTTACTTTAAATGCCTTCACAACCCGTTTACTATTCAATTCATTAATCAATACAATGTGTTGAGTGTGTTACATTGAGTTTTATCGTGACTTTTCACCCCAAAAAAAGTGGTTTTGCATAGAGTTACTTAGTTTGATGTACAGAATGCTTAGGTGTCGGCTTCGTAAAGGGCCCGTTTACACCCTATATATTAAATTGAATAAAAGTTTTTCTGTTTCATTTATTATTCTTTCCATAAATAAAAGACTATTAAATTCTATATTATAATGGAGCCCGTTTCTATTAGATTTTTATCCTTATTCCTGGAAAATGTCGGGAAATTCGCTCAGGTCCCAACACAGAAAATTAAAAAGTTTACACGCGAACACAGCTTGTATTTAATAAAATATTAAAGCGACAAACCTCTGTAACGGAATTGTATCGAAATAAATCTACAGAGCTCATGTTATCCTTCGTTTTACCCGAATTTAAAAAGAGGATTTTTAAATTCCTAAAAATGAGTGTAGTAATCTCTATGAAATATATTGTAAAACTGATTCCAATGTTTTCATAGAACTTAATTTTTTTGATTGGAATAGTTCGTGGAAGTGAGACACGGCCTCAAATTTTAATAAACCGGTTAAAATATGTATTTTTGGTTTGTTTAACCTTCCTACACTCGCGCGTTGGTCTGTGAGACCGATAAAACAGTCTTTCGTGATTTTTTCTGCTATAATCAATGATGGCATTTTGTACTTCCTGTTAGCTGCATGATTAGTTGCTACGATAATTTCAGGACTAGAAGTGTATTGGTGCGAATAGCGCTTATAGCCGTATTTGGCGAATATCGGTCTGTGAGACCGACGCGGGTATAGGTGTTACAAAATTTGACTTCCGTGATTTTGTACTGAAACTTAAATTATGATACATAAGTCTCAAATTATTTTTGTTTACAATAGCTACTAAGGTATCTTTTAGGTTTTTAAGTATGCTAGAAGAAAACAAATCACCTTTGCTAACATTTTACAACCTCTTACAAAAATCTAACTATTTTTCAGAAACTACAATGGAATGATGTACTCAGTAAATAATCGGTATATTGTCGGTAAATTATCAGTTTTACGATACTTCGTAGTATATTCTCAGAGAATATAATAATAATATCCACGATTAATCGAAAAAAATAACTGAAATTTATGTTCAAAACTTCGGTCTGTCAGACCGTACGCGAGTATAGGTGTTATCAAATTTGGCGCGAGTATACGAAGGTTAAATATTGAGAAAGTTCTCAAATATCCGATAGAATTCGGTGATATACCATGTTTTATAACAATACTACTGTATACCCACGGTTTCACCAGCGTGCAGCGGTCGAGAATTAACCAACAGGAAAGTTTTACAGGAAAAACAGTAAACATTCTCCTCACATCTAATTTTATTCAGCCGCTAGCACTGATAGTCTAGTGGTGTGACCGTTGGACTGCCAAGGCATTGGTCTCGAGTTCAAACCCTAGACACGCACCCATGATTATTCGGGTTCATATGCGTATTGTATTGTCAGATAGGCAGTCGCTCCACGTAAAATACTGGTATTCAGCTGCATCCGGATAGATTGGAAGCCGACCCCAAAATCGTTGGGAAAATGCTAGGCAGATGATGATGATACGCGTATTGTATAGTTATCACTATATTCGGTGAAGAAAAACATCGTGAGGAAACTATGCCTGAGAGATATTTCTCGACGGCATGTAAAGCCAAGTCAAAGGCCCATGGGCGGTATAAAAACTCTGACACCAGATTAACCACACGATAAAGAAGATTCAGCCGCTAAGCCGTAAAAGGTAACGGACAAAGACATAGATTAACTTTTGCTTTTTATAATATTAATATGGATTCCCAAACAAAAAATAAATATCCAATTGATATAAAAATTGCAAATAACAATTTGGCCCCTGAAATCATAAATGTTACATTTCGAATATATTTAAATGTGGTTAAGTGTTTGAGGAGATTGCTTGCCTCTGAAATCATTAAATTTAATTTAAATGTATATAATTTCAATTGAACTGTCAAATATTTGCTGGTTACATAGATGGTTGTGTGTTACTATGTTATCATCATCTGCCGAGCCTATTCCCAACTACGTTTGGGTCGGCTTCCAGTCTAACCGTATGCAGCTGAATACCAGTATTTTACATGGAGCGACTGCCTATCTGACGTCCACAACCCAGTTAGCGCTAGATAATACAATACCCCTTGGTAAGACTGGTTGTCAGACTTTCGGGCCACTGACTACCTGTAACGACTGTCAAAGATCTACAAATGACAGCCGGGACCAACGGCTTAACGTGCTTTCCGAGGCACGGAGGAAACTCGGTAGGTAATGAGTCACCCATCGGACCAACCTAGGCAAGCACAGCTTCACCTATAGATCGATCCGAGCGGCTGTTCTTATTTACCCACGAGCTCCTACCACCAAATAAACCACTATAAAATTAAAAAAGTACCATTAAATTAAAAAAAGTGGATTTTTGCAGACAGGCAGTGGATGATGACGATGACGACCGAAGCCTTACACCCGAATCTGTAAACAAGTCAAAGTGATCACTTGTGTAAAAGCAGTAACTTACTCGTAAAATACGATTTTTACTCTGCAGTTTGGTAATTTCTTGAAGTTAGAACTTAGAATCGTTATTCATTGCACGGACAAGAATTTGAACGAAGTAAGAACCGTCAAAGAAAGCAAACCTAAGAATTATAACTGTTGACAGTTAAGTAATTACTTTAACATGACTCTAATTCCACGGTTAACTTAATTACTTGATTCAGAAACCAGTAATTAGAATTTAATATCAGTGGAACTCACAGAACAAAAACATCAGCAACATAATTCAGTTCCCAGTCTTTAACTTAGTGCTCATGTTTATAATATATTTCCAAGTTAACGTATACACAGTTAGCGCCGAAGTTTGGCGCAGCTCTAATCTCCAGTTTAATTTAACTAGTTCTTGTTAAACTGGTTCAGCGCATAATCGCGAGCTTGAGATTTGGATCGCGGGTAGTGACACAGCGGGGTTATTGAGATTATGCAGTGTTATTCTGTCTTTCAAGGGAGCTAAGAAGTAAATTCATTATCGTCTGCCTAGCCTTTTCCCAACTTTGTTGGGGTCAGCTTCCAGTCTAACCGGATGCAGCTGAATACCAGTATTTTACGTGGAGCGACTGCCTATCTGAGTTCCACAACCCAGTTGGTACTGGGTAATTCGCTACCCCTAGGTAACACTGGTTGCCACACTTTCGGGTCAATGACTACCTGTAACGACTGTCAAAGATCTACAAATGACAGCCTGGACCAACGGCTTTCCGAAGCACGGAGGAAACTCGGTATGTAATGATGGTCACCCATCCACAGGCCGCCCTTTGCAAGCCCGGGTTAACCTTGAAGATCGTGCGGTATTTAGCCTCGCGATATTTAAGAGATACATTGAGCACTAAAATTTTTAACTAAAAACCACCAATAACCTTGTTAAGATGTAATTAAAAATGGCAATAGGGCAGCATTAGGATAAACCGTCAGAGAATTAATTTTATACACAAGAAATATTGTCTGGTCTATGCACCACAGCTACGCCGTAGCACACTGTGCTACGGAAATGCTTAGCTACGCATGTTCAGTAGTTATACTACTACGAAGGTTGATAAGATTGCAGGCGCGGTCAAACCGCGTGGACCGGACTGCGGCCAATAGGCGTTGACAGATATTTCAGTACATTTATATGTCAAAACTGGTCATTGTTGGCAATATCGAAGGTAAGATAGCACGAGGCCGGTAGCCAACACGATGGTCCAACCAAGTAAAAGAAGCTACGTCCTCAAGCAAATTTCAGCAGGTGGTGATAGCAACTATGGACCGGAGTCGATGGAGGCAGCTCATCCGTTTAAAGGGGTCCAAGGACCACGATCCTCAGTATTGAGGGACCGATTGAAGAAGATGAGATCTGTCAACTTAATAATGAATAATTAATTCCCCATTTTGTGCATTGCATGTTCACAAGTGCGTGTGGCTGAGATGAGAATACTAAGGGATGTGTAATAAAATGATAAGGCGAATGGATAAAATAAGGAATGAGTACATAAAAGGAAGTCTGTGGTAATCGGTTGTCGTGGTATGGACATGTGATGCGGAGGAATGAGGAATGTAGTGAGGAAAATTTTGAGTATGAATGTGGATGGCTATAAGAGTAGAGGAAGACCAAAGAAACGATGGATTGTGTGAAGAAAAGGACTTCTGAGATAACGAGTAATAGAGAAGTATGGAGGAATAAGACATTCTACGCGACTGCGGTGAGCCCAGATAAATTGGGATAAGGGCAAGAGAAAGCACTTAGCCGATTGCGCACCCAAGTAGGCCGCTGTAAACACAATTTGGCAAAATAGGGAATTAAAGATCCTTCCAACACACAGTGTGAATACGGTGCTCCTGACGATGTCCCAGTTGCTGGAGTATCCGAAGTGTCCCAAACCTGTACAGTAGAAGACCTAAAAGACGCCACAGACGCCGAGATTAATGTGGCCACATACTGGGCCCAAGAAATATAATCAATTCGTACCATCGATACGAAAGAAGAAGAAGAGAGACAGGAGAATGATGAATTAATTTCCAACTTTATTCTTTTATTTCGCGAAACGTCATTTATCTCAACTTCTGCCTATCTCTTCACAAGAACCGGCGTAATACAATCATAACTACAAACTACAACTCACAATTTTCTCTCAAACGAATCCTCAAGAACTAAACTCAAGTGTACAACTAACTTAATCTTATCGCAATCCGCTAGCTAGGTGAGCGAGCAAATTTAATTTCAACTTCTATAATCTTGCAGGACTTATAAAATGTATTTGTAATGGATTTTGGGTCTTTATGCAGTATTGCGCAAAACTAGGAGAGCAGATGCCGCGACATTAACAGCTGGTAAAAGAAGATAACTGTCATAGGTTATCTCGTTACCAGTCAAGTAACCATTTCTTCAGGAATTTCTGGGTAGCAGCCACGGAATTGAAATTTATGCCCGATTGATTCTATTAGGTCTACCAACCCTTTGGGGATTTCAGGCGTGATGTTATGTCAAAGTCAAAGCATTTATTTCAATTAGACCATTACAGGCACTTTTGAAAGTCAAAAACAAAAAAGCTAAGCTACAGTCACAGACACAAGGCATAATAACTTGCGAAAGTACTGTAGTTGCACATTCCAAATCGTAGATCTCTATGGAGAAGAATGGGCAAGAAACTCCATGGACACTCTTTTAAATCAAAATATTGTTACAAAATGTAATCACTGATTTACTTCAAGAGATCAGAAAAGGCTTACTGGCCGTTCACTATATAATAATTGTGTGTCTCACGGCTGCGCCAGCTATCATAGTCATGGGGCCCCGTGATTTCCGAATACATGAAAAAATATACTAAAATAATGACGAGAAACTTTTACTCTTTAATTGTACCCAATTTTTGGTACAGTTCCGTCTAGCGGGAGAAATTGGCAGTTAAGGTTTCCTATTTTGAAACTATTTTGGGCCCCATTTGGGACTATTATGGGGCCGTTTTAAACCACGATAATGGGGACCCCCATTATCGTGGTTTAAAACGTTCGGTTAACGGGCCATTGGGCTTGTAGTTATGACCATAAGTTTGGAGTGGTGATGTGTAAAAGTTTTGTCGTATGTGTCCGGTTTTATTTTATTGTAGTTTGTGCTGACTATTCGGCATGTGGGCGGCATTTTAAAAAGAATATTTGAGTTTGTTATTGAGTTAGAGTTTTGGGTTTTTGTTGGAGTTTTATGAAAGTTTATTTTTAAATTATACTATAGTTGAAAGTTGTAATGTTCTTTAAATACTATGTATTTTACTGTGGCAACATACATTAATACCACTACCAAAAATGAAATGTTAAATAACACGATATAAATGTGCTCATCTCACAGAGGTTTACCTAATAGTACACCCACATTTCGCCAGTTATGTTTAAGTCCCATGTAATAGGGTCGAGCCTATTGCCATCAACCGGGCACAAATCCAGGCTCCGTGGCCGCTTCTAACAAATTCCTGATTCCAATTACATTTTGCCCGACCCGGGAATCGAACCCAGGACCCCATGCCCAGCAGTAGTGCTTGCAACCACTAAACCAACGAGGCAGTCTTCCTCATTGTAAAGAATGTTTAAAATATTCAAATCACATTATCTTTAGAGGTGTTCTTGCGAATGCAACCGCAACGGTATGACCGCAGCGGCAACATCGCCCATAGCAACGACAGATCGCGGCGATGCGACTAGTTACTATACACCATTATTTTTAGGTCGTTCTTGAGCCGAATACCATGAACTTGATCATCGAACTCGAAACGATTGGGACTATTTTTTTCAAAAAATAAGAATAAAAAAAACACGAAAGAATAAATTTAATGTTTTTTTTTGTGAAATAATGAGAATCGATCGATGAATGAACTTTTCAATGGGTATCGTTTGCATGTGTTGCCGATCGTGGATACGTTTTACACACACATATGCATTTGAGTTCTCATTATTTAAAAAAAAAACATTAAGTTTATACTTTCGTGTTTTTTTAATTGTTATTTTTTGAAAAAAATAGTCCCAATCGTTTCGAGTTCGATGATCGAGTTCATGGTATTCGGCTCCAGAACGACCTAAAAATAATGGTGTACCTATAAGTCTATCAAAACGTTTCGGAAGATGGCCTGCCTTGCTTGGTCTGCCACAAGTGATTACTTGACTAAAAGTAAATACTTAAGATACGATTTTTATTTTTCTCTCTTGTGATGGGATTATTACCCTTATACACCCTGTGTAATCAGTGAACAGAAACAAAAGAAGCACATATTTACCAATACACCAAATTAAATAACTACATAACCAAATATCAAAGCTACACAAAAAGCTTCGTCAAAACATCGTTAACGTAGGTTTACGTGGTTCACGTGATTTACGTGGGAGCCAGTCATCGCGCGTGCAGCCGCCATTATTTTTACCATGCAAATCGTTACGTACGCAAGTCATCAGTGTACACTCGACACCAAAACTGATTAGAAGTTTTTGTTTTGATTTTTTCTCAGTCACGGTTTATTACATGCCAGTATTATGTTCCATGTTTGTCATAGGCCGACTTGGCAGTGAGGTTTGTATAACGGTTCCTTTAGTGCGTGGCCATAATCATAACGCCGCCATATATTTACAAACATCGCCTTGTATGTCAATCAAGCGCCAAAAGAACCATGCAAAAAAATATTTCAAAGTATTGGGCAGTTCTCACAGTCGTAACCTTCGAGCTTCCTAAAACCTTCTCCTTCAAATTCCCTCTCACCGTACTGGTTTTATGTCTTCTTCTTACGCTGTCTCAACAATAAAGCTCTGGAACGCCTACCTCTTGGCATTAAAAAATCTGAAAGCAAAATGTCTTTCAAAAGAACAGTTCGGAAGTTCTATTTAAAGTCAGACTAAATTGCTTACGATCTAGTCATTACTAGAGTCATAGTATTTTTTTTATTTTTTTTAATTTTGTAATTATTATAAGGTTTCTCGTATTTCGGACTATGGGTATGTATTATAATTTATATAAGTTTATTTTTATCTGTATACATATATGTATTATTATGTACCCATTAATGTGTATCAATTTATGTTAACAAAATGGTAATTGTTTTTTTTTGTACTCTTCCATAATGCTGTCCTATTGGACCCAAAGGTTGACTGGTAGAGAATGCCTTGTGGCATTAAGTCCGCCTATGTACCACTCTTTTACATGAAGTTTAAATAAATAAATAAATTAAACTGCAATAATCGTTCATCCATCCACCCCCGACCTCGGCAAGCATAGCTTAACCCTGAAAGTTTACTCGTGCTGCTGTTATTACTCGGCCACGAGGCGAGGGCCTCGTGTCCCAGTTATAACAGCACAGGAATGTTTAAGGCCTATCAAGTTCGGCGTAACGGTAACCTAATTTCTCGTAATATAATTAACACTTAATCAGGAAATATTAACTAAAATAATCAAACTATTCGATAAACACCGCATTCCGGTTGTTCAATTAACTCTAAGATATTAAGTTGCGACGCGTGAAAATATGCACGCGTGCTGAAACAAAAGCGTGTCGCACGCATTGAATATGTTGCACGCAACTGTATTGTTAAGCTAGATTTACACTATGTTCGCCCAACAACTGTGCTCCACGCTTTTAAGGTTCGCACAAACTACGGACACACCACCGGACACCGGCTTTGATAGATAATGTACTGAGGTATGTGTCAGTGTCCGGTCTACAGCCAGCCCGCAATCTGTCTGTACCAAGTTACCAGGTGGCATGTATTTCAAAATGGTACAGCTCGCAGCACTCAATCAATATACTTAGTCTATCGCAGTTCACTGTCCCACATTGACTTCGATCAAGCAGCGTCACAGCTCCCTGTCCTACACTTTTTTCATCCAGTCCGACCCAGCCAGCGTTTAGTAGCCGTTGCACCACCCGGGTGGTGGGTGTCCCTCGCTTGCTGGTACTCGGCTTCCACAGCTGCACGTAGCTATAACTTACAATGTTCGTAAAATACAAAATTGAAGGCAATTTATAACTTTTCGTCGATAAACATACATACCTACATAAACTCGGCTTTTTTCCATGGGGGTAGGCAGAAACCACAGCATGCCACCTGCTACGATCCATACATACTCTTTTTGCCTCGTCCACGTTCATACATCTGGTCATACACGCACGGCAGTTGCAAGTACTACGCACCTGACCTTTCTGAAGAACTTCACAAATAAGGTCAGTGTTGTCCATCTAGGGCGTCCCCTCCCGGCGCGGCGGCGTTGCCACTTACATCTTCTTCTTCTTAGCGTATCGATGGCAATCTAAATTGTATCAGCCCAAAACTGAGCTACTACTTTGGCGCTTTCAGTAGCGTCCATCAGTTCCTGTAGCGAACAAACAACAGGACACGCAGGATACGATATTAAGTGCCCCATCGTTTGTAGAACAGCACCACATTTACACTCCAGGGCAGAGTCATTAATGAATCCCCACCTGAGCAGGTTTCCTTGCTGCGACCAACTCACATCTGCCTTGTAAATAAATACCTGTTGTTAGTCACCTTTCTCCATTGTCATCATTATCCTGCCCTTATTACAACATTATATTTATAAAACCAAAAAAATCATTGCGTGAACATAGTGAATACTCAGCTTAAGATTCGGCCCATAGAGAAGGAAAGTATGGATGTTATAGGAAAGTTTCGTGGTTTGAGCGAATGAAGTCGATGACAATCCAATTGTTGTGTACGTGTGCCACGTTCCACGTTATTTTCTTTTGATATGTGACTTTATACGTGGTCTCCTGTGTTACTAGTCAAAGTCAAATCGTTTATTTGAATTAGGTCAACAAAAGGCACTTCGCAGAGCTAGTTGGAGAACTAAGTCGTCGGAAAAGAATTGGCAAAAAGTTCCATAGTTTTTTTTTTTAATTGTGATTTACAATATTCATCATCTGCCTAATTTTTTCCCAACCATATTGGGGTCGGATTCCAGTCTAACCGGATGCAGCTGAATCAGTAGTTTACATGGAGAAACTGCCTATCTAACTCCATAACCCAGTTAGTACTGGGTCTTACCCCTTGTTAAGACTAGTTGTCAGACTTTTCGGCCACTGACTGCCTGTAACGACTGTCAAAGAAAGCTATTCAAATGATAGCTGAGACCAACGGCTTAACTTGTTTTCTGAGGCACGGAAGTCACCCATCCACAGACCGACCTTTGTAAACGCAGTTTAACCTCGAAGATCCACCCGTGGGGCTGTTATTACTTACCCACGAGCTCGAATGATTTACAATTTCATGTTTTCTAAATATTGTAAATAATATAATAAAATAAATGAAAAAAAAAACTACTTCGTGACTACAATAGGCATAAATTGCCTACAGTTTTAATGTAAATATTGACAGATACATATTGCTCACAAATTCACTAACCACAGATCACAGATATTGTTTGTGGTGATAGAACTTTACTGATCGACCTTTTTCACAAAAAAAGTATCCTTCTATGACTCCCGAATAATAAACATTTTCTTTTTTACACTTTTATCCGTGAGTGTACTGCGGCGGAAACTCTTATCTTGCTCACGTTATGTTTTTAAACGTTTTTTGGTTAAATAAGTTGTCGAGTGTTTTCAGAAGCGTGTCATAAAAATGGAACGTCATTACTTTGTTTATTTTAGAAAAACAAAATGGAGAAAGCATGGGTGAAATTGTTACCGTGTTTGCATAACATCCTTGAACTTTCAGGCTTCGGAATTCTTGATCGACAGTCCTAAATATCTTATTCGACAACCAGTTGGTGCCGATGGATGTTCATATATTCTGGAAAAGCCGGCCATGGACCTCCGCAGCCGTAGACTGAAAATTGTTCAGTTTTTTCATAATTCTCTCCGAGTCCTTACTTACTTCTTAATTTCTCTTGGCCGTCTGCTATCTCTTGTGCTACCCTAACACTGTCAGTGAAAACTTTTAATAGACCTCCTTCACAAACTGTCAACTAAATGTATCCTGTAAGTTTTCTTAAGAAATAAAATAAAATAGCAAGTGCCGTTTATTTATTTTATTTATTTAGGAAAAACAAACAGAAACATATTACGGGTTTATAATAAGGCTTACATACTAAACTATGATAAATATGCTACCCACTATGTTTTCCAAGATTACTTTAAATACTAAATAACTAGAGAGAGACATGTATAAGATGTAAACAATAAAAAAAGAAAATTTAAAAAATAACAGATAAGTGATGCAAAGTTACATAAACCGGGCACACAATACATAATATAATACACTTAAATATGTATACACAATTACACCATTACCTTTAACCTTGTAGGTCTAGTTTTTATTTAAAGAAACGAAGTGACGTGTCAAAGTGTTGTGTTACAGAATAATTATCATTTATAAGTTAACGTTGCCTATTTATTTACAAATTACAGATAGTATTTGTTTTCATTATACGTACAAATATCTTGTGAGTTCATACAAGGAGCCTCATTAGAGAGTTTACTTCGAGACGTTCTAACTTACTCTTTGAAGCATTAACAAGACGTCTGATACGCGCACACACATAAATGTGTGGTTTTTTTTGTTCACGGGGGAAACATCGAAGTTATCCCCAAACGCGACCGGTCTTTGGGGATAAGACCGGGGAGTGTGGGATTTCTACCTCACTAAAACCACCCCGGTGGTCACCATCCGCACATGAGAGGAGGCACCGTTTTCTCTTAAAAGACCTGTCCGGAGCCCCCTCTGTGCAACGCCTGTTAAGGTACATCCCTGGGGACCTACTAAGAGGCCTAGAGCCGTGGTGGCTCAGAGGTATAGGCCCTGACTTATAACTGATAGACTTGTGTTAGACTGCCTAATTGGTTGAGAGATAACAAGCGCGACTGCTGAAATGATGTCCTAAGTTCGATTCCGGGGTCGAGCAAAGTATTATTCGGTTTTTTCTTCAGGAATTTCTTTGTAGCAGCCACGGAACCTGGATTTGGGCCCGGTTGATGGCAATAGGCTCGCCCCCACTGCTTACACGTTTCTCAAAATAATTAATATCAACAGAACAATATATTTTACCAAATAACCGTTGATTATAATTATCAGTGTGCCCTTACTCTGCGTTAGATCACACTTCTAATCAACAGTTACACAACCAGTTCTCAATCAATCGTATCATATACAATATGTATATGTACATCTTAAGTTAATTGCAATGTCAATACAAACGGCGCGAGATCAAGACAAATCTAATTCTGTAGCTTGGAGCACATGTGCCAGTCGCAAGTACAGATGGAGAAAATATATCTCTCACATTTTAAATCTTTCTGCGTTTATTTCGAGTACAGACGAAAGATCAACCAAATTGATTGAATTATGGGGAAACGCCAAAGTAGCCCATTGAATGACTATTTCATGAAAATGTCATTCAATGGGATTAATTGAACGTAGAAGGTGGTATTGATGATTTTAATTATTATAACTCAGGAAAACTATTTTTGTAACAGTCGTGAATCTTATTTTGTTTAACATACAACCTGAAACTAACCTGCAAATTCCTAAAAACGTTAGAAAATAATAAAATTGAATTTCGCGGGCTACCTGGCGCTTCGACCTTCACCATCTGCCTGCCTTATACCAATATTTTACATGGAACGACTGCCTATCTGACCTCCACAACCCAGTCAGTGCTAGGTAATACGATACCCCTTGGTAAGACTGGTTGTCAGACTTTCGGGACACTGACTACCTGTAACGACTGCCAAAGATGTACATGACAGCCGGGACCAACGGCTTAACGTGCTTTTCGAGGCACGGAGGAAACTCGGTATGTAATGGTCACCCATCCACGGACCAACCTAGGTAAGCACAGCTTAACCTAAAGATCGACCCGAGCGGCTGTTCTTATTTAGCCACGAGCTCCTCCTGGCGCAACCACCTTTAATGAAGAATATAGTTTCACTAGCTTTACTTCTAATACAGTCAAAACAACGATGAAAAGAAGCTCTTACCTGAGGCGTGCCTTACAACAAAAACATCAGTTTAAAAATAACGCCTGTAATTCTCGATGGGTCAAGCAGAGCAGAGGCATACCTCGCTAATATTATAGTACACCCACATTTCGCTAGTTATGTTTAAGTCCCATGTAATAGGGGTGAGTCCATTGTCATCCAAAACAAATCCAGACTCTGTGAATACTATTGAGAAATTCCTGATGGAAAAAACCCAATAATACTTTGCCCGAACTGGGAATCGAAACAAGGGTTTAAATAAAATATTAAATAAATTCATTTAATTCAGATTCATTACACATCCTTAAAGGTACATTCATAATTATCGACGTTCACAAAATTAAATCAAAATGTTAGTAAAAATACAGAACTTACTTATCTAAGTTACTATTTAAACTTAAATGTAGGTTGCTCGAAAGCTTATGTAACCGACTGTCCAGAGTGTCACTAACCATCGCCGAATGCAGTTAGTGCTGGTGTGGACTCTGCAGCGCCACTTACGTAAGATGGCATGAAAGCCGTCCATCTGTACATTCGCAAACATCCCTGATGCGCTGCACGCCCGCGGCAACCGTAACAACATCCTAAACGCATTATAGTATTGAACGCGTAAAGCATTGAACGATCTGTGCGTATAGTTACTCCAGAGATTGAAGGTGTACAGCGATGTACAGTAGACTTAAAGATGTTAACATTGACTTGAGCTGTACACCGATTGAATCTACTGAAGATCATATTCGTTCTTATCGCCAATGCTCTACGCTCCCGTTCAATATCCGGATCGTCACGTAAATCCTCTGTTATCAAGTGCCCAAGGTATTGAAACGTTTTAACCCTTTTGAGAGGGGTACCATTAAATGAAACTGTGGGTACATACGATGGACACTTGTTAAAACCCATGATAATCATGTATGTTTATCTAGACTCTAGACTCTAACGGCGATACTCTAGAATCTAGAGTATCGCCGTTTGGTATATATTGTACTAGCAATTTTGTTTCAAACGTCTACACGTGGAACTTATTGTGAAGGGTAACTGTTAATAGTTTTAGTGTTATTCGTTTTATAGCGTCGATCTCTGAAGCATATAGAACGCTCTAGTTAGGTTATAAGATCGAGTTTCGAATAAAAAACCGTAACGGCTTTAAAGTCCGTACATTTTTTATTTGGTTTGAGGAGCTCGTGGCTAAAATAAGAACAGCCAGTCGGGTCGATCTTTAGGTTAAGCCGTGCTTACCTAGGTTGGTCCGTGGAAGGGTGACCACCCATTACATACCAAGTTTCCTCTGTGCCTCGGAAAGTCCCGGCTGTCATTTGTAGGTCTTTGACAGTCTGACGACCCGAAAGTCTGACGACCAGTCTTACCAAGGTATCCTATTACCTAGCGTTAACTGGGTTGTGGAGGTCAGATAGGCAGTCGTTCCATGCAAAATACTGGTATTCAGCAGCATTCGGTTAGACTGGAAACCGACCCCAACATAGTTGGGAAAAGGCTAGGTAGATGATGATATTTGCTAGCGTGTGCCGGGATATGAGTCGCTCCACTGAATTTAGACCTGTATAGTCGGTCCCAACTAGAGCAGTTTTCCTGTTTACTCCGTCAATTCACCCATAAATTACATCAATACGTGCAAAAATACACGGTATTCGGCTTATAACTTGACAGTCAAGTGAACTCACTCTTAACACAACATCTACCCGTCAAATTTCTCGTAAAAAAATTTTTTGCACTTCAACAATATTAAAAAACCGGCCAAGTGCGAGTCGGACTCGCGCACGAAGGGTTCCGTACCATTATCTATAAAAACGGCAAAAAAATCATATCTGTTGTATGGGAGCCCCCCTTAATATTTTTTTATTGAATTTTTAGCATTTGTTGCTATAGCGGCAATAGTACCTAATACATCATTTGTGAAAGGACAATGACCAAAATTGGTACCAAAAAGTCTCGCGCCTCAAAACCAAAATTTTATAGTAATTAGTTTCATATTTTTTTATGGCATTACGCGTCGGGGATTTGATTTTTGAACTGGAAATATAATTTTGAGTTTAAAAGTATGGATATTGTTTTACTCCCTTTATATGACGTTCCGTTTCAACTGAATATAAATGACGTTCCGTTTCAATTGAACAAACCCTTGTCTGTCGAGCGGACTCTAAAAGTCCTGTGAAAAAATGCATTCGGCCGCTTTTGTTTTTGACGGTTATTTTATGTGAAAAACTATACCTGCCTCGCTTCAAATTACTCCAACGTGTAGGGCATACAATAAGAATGAGAAGATTATAGTTATTTTGTCTATGGTTAATTGGCCGTTCACAGATAGTCTTATTGATGTAGAATGCAATGGAATCGATTTTTTGATGAATCGATTAACCAGTAATCGTTTCTTTTGTTTATTATACATATATAACTATAACGTTCGCTTGAAAAACATTTCAAGAATTACAAATATGTACAGCTTGGCAAAAAAGAGTGTGGAATAAATGAGGTCGCCACTGCCACTGCTTCGAATAGTTTTATTCATTTTAAATAGTTAATTACGCAAGGAAAGTTGATAATTTTTAAAAATCTATGAAAAACCACTAGGATATACACACTGTTGACACAGAATGTACTAGCAGTTGACAAGTAACCACAATCATCGATATTAGTTCCAACTGTCACCGCGTCAGACTCTTTTTTGCCAAGCTGTATTTGCTTTACTTTCTTTGAATAACAGCAACAATTAAGTAAGATCAGTACACCAAATCGATTTAGTTTGGTTTATTGCTATTTGCCACAAAATAGATTTTCTCAGCCTAAAGATTTTGATTTATCGATTACATCGCTAAATCCCGACTAGTTTATAGCACTTACTATACTCTATGGTTTATAGTTATCTTATCTGTGGCATCTGACATTTGTACTGTACTGACTGACAGTATTGGCAATATAATATAAAGGTCTAAAATAAAATCGAGTTTCAGTCAAGCATACTGTGGATGTTACTTTAACTCGTAATTCTTACTAATATTAGTGTATTACGCTGTTTTTAGAGCAATAATGTAATGTATGTGTGTTAAAATACGTCGTTGGTAACGTCGAAAAAATAGACCTACTTTTTAGGTTAGTTTCGATTTTATAAAATAACTCTGAAACGCGGGTTTTTTTTTCAAAAATAATTTTTGTAGGAGTTAATACGATCAGTGTAGTCTATAAAAAACAAAGTTTGATTTTGATGCAGCATGGTACGGGATTCCATATATCCACGAGCATTCTCCTTTCAGCTTTCTAGCTATCACGGTTTATGAGATACAGCCTGGAGACAGACAGACAGACAGCGGAGTCTTAGTAATAGGGTCCCGTTTTACCCTTTGGGTACGGAACCCTAAAAAAAAACATCGTCTCGTCTCTAAGGAGTATCGTCGAGGAATTCATAATTTACTCATCATGGCGTCTTCGTTTTAAATTCATGGGCTCAAAGCAATATGGCTGCCGGATAATAATATAGATTGAGCGGGGAAATACTAGGCACAATTTGAAATAAGAAGCAGTCTGTTTTCATCACCTTTGGCAGTATTTTAAAATCTTTTAGGTTAGGTTAGGTTAGACTGGGAGCCGACACCAATATAGTTTGGAAAAGGCTAGGCAGATGATGAACTTTTAAAGTGAAGTCGTGTCTAGATTCTAGTAGATTTCTTATATAATGTTTATCTGAATGTGAAAAGCAATGAGATTTTCTATCAGTGAGAAGAATTGATTAGGATTTTGTTTTATAGATCTATAAGTTTCTATCTATAATATGTATGTATTTACAAAAAAAAAAATGTATACATGTAGTTTATCAGCCATCTAGCTACCATAACACAAGCATTAGGTTGCTTAGCTTGGGACTAGATGGTGCTGTGTGAAATGTCCAGGGATATTTATTATTATTTATTATCAGTCTGGAATGGCCATTTACTTCAAATCCAAAATAAAAATAATTCTTGTTTATAAGGAATCTTTTTGGTCCAAAAAAATAATGCTTTTTACAATGAGTTTTTTCCTCTACTTTAACCATTTAATGAAACCTTCGTCTCCTAGACGTATATTGATTTGGGGGTTTCCACCTCTTCCCCCCTTAGATCAAAGCTTGAAAGCCGTACACCTATGACATGATAAGCGAGGTCTCCATCTATCCATCATGAATAAAAAGAACTTTCGAATGTTTGCGATCCCTGGAATTCGTCACACGAATAGTGATCAGATGATTTTGAGATTTATGATTAAGGGGATAAGGTAAGAATTCAAACGGAGTGGGGCAGTGGTAATAGCAATTTATTTTTTGCTGATATTGAGTTTGTTAATTAGTTTCTGATGGGTGAAACTTTTTATTTGAAAGAAAACTTGATATTTTTTATGTTTGCCACGAGTTTGCTCTTTTTAAGTCATAATTGAAACATATTTAAGTTGCCATAACAAATATTTGGAATATTTGTTTGGGCTTATAATTGAGTAGTTTTTGGTTGAAAATCATGATCATCTGCCTAGCCTTTTCCCAACTATTTTTGGGTCGGCTGCCAGTCTAACCGGATGCAGCTGAATAAGAGTATTTTACGTGGAGCGACTGCCTATCTGACCTCCACAACCTAGTTAGTTCTGGGTAATACGATACCCTTTGATAAGACTGGTTGTCAGACTTTCGGACCACCTGTAACGACTGTCAAAGATCTACAAATGACAGCCGGGACCAACGGCTTAACGTCTTTTCGAGGCACGGAGGACAGTGGTGTTTGTCAGAATAGCAGCGCAAATATATTATTTTACAGGGATTGAGTATCTACGTGGTTTCGAAATAAATCAGTCGTCACTAAAATACAAAAATAATTAAGATTCAAATATGTAGATTCTCTCTACCGTCTCAACGTTCCTGTTCCGTAACACGTTTATTTAGTTGAAACTTTTCATTAATTGTTTACATAAAGAAGAACGGTCACGTCCCATATAAAAAAACCCAGACCCGACAGAAAAGTGACATATCTCAGTTTTTTTGTTATTATTTATATAATCATATTATATAGTTTTTATATTCGAAATCAATGGCTAACACCAAAATATTGCCTTATGTTTTTGTTCAGGGTTTACACTAAAAAAATATAAAATGCCTACTTATCTACACAATTCGTAATGTATGTAACTAAATGACGATAAATACACTTCTCATCAAAAAAATCGAAACACCTCGCAGTTTATGATTTGATAAGGATTATCAGAAAAATGTGTATATTTAGGAATAAATGTAAAATGTCATTTAATAGTGAGTAGTATGAGGTTTTTAAATCCTAATGTTATTGTTCTAAATTCAAATTAAGTCTTCATAGGTTTCGTATTTTGTATAATGAGTAATTTTTACCCTGTATGGAATATGAAGGAAATGGGTAAAACAACACGCGTAAATGAAAAAAAAATGTAAGAAACGTTTATTTAATAACTTGTATTCCCTCCGCGAGCTCTTATTACTGCTTCCATACGGTTCTTCATCGATCGGATGAGAGTCACGATCACATGTTGTGGTATATTATCCCATTCCTCTTGGATTGCATTTTGCAGCTGGCTAAGTGTTTCTGGGGCTGGATCTCTTGCTCGAATTCGTCTCTTTAATTCATCCCATAGATGTTCAATGGGATTCATGTCCGGGCTTCTTGCTGGCCATACCATAATGGAGATACCGACTTCGGTAAGATAATCTCGTACGACGCCCGCGGTGTGAGCTCTAGCATTGTCGTGCATGAATATGAAGTCGTTGCCAATAAAATGTGCATAGGGCATCACATGAGGTTCAAGACACTGTTCGATGTACCGATGAGAGTTTAGTGCAGGCAGCCGTGGCCCAGACACAAAGGCAAGTTCTGTCTTACCGTCGGCGCTGATTCCTCCCCAAACCGTCCACGAACCGCCACCATAGCTGACCTTTTCTTCAATGCAGCATTGTGCAAAGCGTTCTCCATCTCTTCTGTAGACCTTGTTCCTTCCGTCGTTACCATACAGCATAATTTTACACTCATCAGAAAACAGTACTTTGCTCCACTGAAGGTATGACCAAGTTAGGTGCTCGCGTGCAAAGTTAAGGCGCGCTCTTCGATGGTCTGCAGTTAATTTCGGCCCATTCGCTGGCTTATGCGGTGCCAATCCGCGTTCCTTCAACCTTCTTCTTATTGTAGAGTCACTTACAGCTACTCTTCGTACAACGCGAAGCTGCTGCTGCAGTTGAAAAGCGTTAAGGCGTCGATTTCGTAAAGAAGTTGTTACAATAAATCGATCATCTCGCTCAGAAGTGACCCGATTCCTGCCAGATCCTGAACGGCGCGTGAACGAACCAGTCTCCCGATAGCGTTTGTAGACTCTATGAACAGATGATAAGCTTAGATGCAATCTTGCAGCCACAACACGCTGACTAAGTCCAGAATCCAGCAATGCCACCACTTGGGCGGCTTCTGCGGGCGAAGTATCCATATGTTTTAGAAAAAAAAGTTTTTTCAGACGTCCCAAAGTCACAGTAAATGAAATAAGAAACAAAAAGTTTAAAGACAAGCGCTAATTTTTAGTTTTTAAACGAGAAACGTACTCCAACCCTAAATACACATTTGTCTCAAAACAGTGATTAATTTCATTTATAGGATAAACAAATGAAATTCTAATTTCGAATTTTGATTTTTTTCTTCTTACTGTAATGACCAAACTGCCAGCTACACAATAATGTTTTTTTTTTCATGGAATTAATTCTCTTTTGTAAAAAATTAGGACAAAAACAATAAAAACGAAAGTGTTTCGATTTTTTTGATGAGAAGTGTAGTTATGGGATGTATCCAGGAGACCTGGAGATACAGCTGTATTGTATAATTTTTGAACTCCTAGTTCAACATTCAACTTAGGATTTTTTTTTAAGGTGGTTTAAAATCATCTAATGACATCTCTTGCCCTTGGGTGGAGCGAGAGGGCGTGTCAGACTCTTACTGACTAAAAAATTCCACCCCGTTCCTTTTTGCCTCTGGTACTGGGGTCAGAGCATGCCCTTCTGGATTCGCCCTCAACTTAGGATTAATTAAAATCGTCATATTCGATGATTCAGATCGGATTATTCCACTAATTCGTTGACGCCAGTTCGAGCTTATATCGGTGATTAGAGAACTAAAAAGTTCATTAATCACCGTTACGATAACATGTATTCGTATTTTTATTTTTAACGCAGCCGGTATTAGTGGAATAATCGAAAAGAATGATCTGATCGTAGATCAGTGATTTAGGTAGCTATCAACTAAACTATCAACCAAAAATAAAACCAATATGTCGAAATAAAGTTTTATTGTATTTCTATGTCCCTTAAAACATAATCCATACCCAGTGCGGGGTGGTCAAAGTGATCTCGATGTCTAGCCCACCCTAGGTAATATACAACACTAATGATGTGTGCGCAACTTCCCAATGTCCTTTTGCCATGGTAGCATGAGCAGTAATATTCTGTAATTGCGTTTATTGCATATATTTACGAATTGTGTAGATACGTAGGCATTTTGTACTTTTTTAGTGTAAAGCCTGAACAAAAACATAAGGCAATATTTTGGTGTTAGCCATTGATTTCGAATATAAAAACTATATAATATGATTATATAAATAATAACAAAAAAACTGAGGTATGTTACTTTTCTGTCGGGTCTGGGTTTTTTTTGCCTGTTCTTCTTTATCTTTAATTTAGGCAGTTTACCCATAAAATCATTAGTAATCCTTAACCTATTAAAGTATCCACTTAAAACATACAATAAAAAGAAACAATACACTTTAAAAATAAAACTTAATTATGCCATCTTTTGGACAGTTCTGGAGACAACTGGCAACAGTACATGCACTGCGCACAGGTGCCCCGTCGGTTGGCCTCCAGGATTGTCAGCAATAATGCTCAGGAGGCTGGGAGGCTGTTGTCGCTGTGCTGCATCCGACGCTGTAGTGATGCAGATTCTTTACGCATAATCGTAAAGTAGTCATTTGATTTATAGTGTGTCACTCACATAAACTAAAAAATTGTGTGAGCTCACTCTTCTCAGTTTCTCTTTCCACTTAACTATCCACGCGAGGTGGTTGAGTTCGAGTCATCGTAGTGAAAGAATTAGTCAGCTAGACTCTGTGTTACCGCGTGCTAGCTGTCCAGGATGCGCCAGGCGTTTTTAATCACGATACGTATTTTTTTAACGCTGCTTTGAGAGTTTCTTCGTGAGAGAACATCTAATGATTAAAATCTTAAAAAAAAAAACGCTTTTCTTCACCGACAACCTAAAAATAAATCAGGTCAAGTCAAGTCTAAACTTATTTGCCAACCTTTCACCATCCTAAGTGCTTCAGCGTAAAATGTTCACGTTTTTAGACGTGAAGACTCTGAGAGCCTTGAAACATGAGTAAATATCCGGTTTTCCGGTCAAATAAGGGTGAATAACCGGTACAAAGGAGCCAAGCGAAAGTTTTAATGAGCCAGTAAAGACTTTGGATGTACGTGCTTCCGGTTTTACACAGATTCTGACAAAGCTTCCGGGTTAGCTCGTCTTTGATGAGTCGTTAACTTGTTTAGGTGTTTAAAGGTATATCCTAAAAAGGTACATGTAATATACTTTCTTTCATGTAGGAGTTTAATAGGTAAACTACTAAAATACTCCAACTTTTAGTTTCATAATTTACTCATCATGGCGTCTTTGTTTTAAATTCATAGGCTCAAAGCAATATGGCTGATAATAATATAGATTGAGCGAGGAAATACTAAGCACAATTTGAAATATGAAGAAGCCGGTTTTCATTACCATTTGGCGGTATTTTAAAATCTTTTAATTTAGGTTAGGTTAGGTTAGACTACACTAACATAGTTGGGGAAAAGCTAGGCAGATGATGAACTTTTAAAGTGAAGTCGTGTCTAGATTCAAGTAGATTTTGTATGTAATGTTTATCTGAATGTGAAAAGCAATGAGATTTTCTATCAGTGAGAAGAATTGATTAGGATTTAGTTTTATAGATATATCAGTCTGGAATGGCCATTTACTTCAAATCGAAAATAAAAATAATTCTTGTTTATAACGAATCTTTTTGGCCCAAAAAAATAATGCTTTTTACATTGAGTTTTTTCCTCTACTGTAACCATTTAATGCAACCTACGTCTTTGATGAGTCGTTAATTTGTTTAGGTGTTTAAAGGTATCTACTAAAAATCAGGTACATGTACAGGTACTTTCTTTCATGAAGGTTTTTAATAGGTAAACTACTAAAATATTCCAACTTTTTGTTTCCATCCGTACTTATCTTATTCCTAACTAATATTATAAATGCGAAAGGAAGTTTGTTTGTTTGTTTCTTCTCTTTTCACGCCTAAACCACTGAAATGATCATCCTGAAATTTTGCATATACGTTGTCAGGTATACAGAAACGGACATAGGGTACCTTTCATCCCGAAAAAAAGTACTGCTGCCGAGGAAAACAACAATAATGATCTTATCATAATAGATGACGCCATCTGTCTTTCGAATCATGATTAAATTATACATATTATAACAAGCGGAGTATAACCAAACGCGAAATGCGAATTGATTGTTAAATTCTAACATAACGCGAGCGTAGCCGCGGGCAAGAGATAGTAAATTATAATTACAAATCTTATTGCCTAGATGGTCTAGTGGTCGCAAGCCCGACTGCTGAACATGAGGTCCTGGGATCGATTGCTTTGTAGCAGCCACGGAGTCTGGGTTTGTGCCAAGTTGATGGCAATACGCTCGCCCCCTATTACATGGGACTTAAACATAACAGGCAAAATGTGGGTGTAGGTACTTGTTAGGTACATCTCTACCTAACCCTTTGGGGATTAGAAGGGGTAATGGTATGTGTTATTACAAATGCGAAAGTTACTCTGTCTCTCTGTTACCTTTTGACGCTGAGATTCAATTTGAAACCCGGATAACTATGATCTAGGTAACAAAATATACTTAAAATTCCGGTAGCACCTCTAATGTCGGACCACCACGTGGGTGAAGTCTCAAGCAAAAGCTAGTACCTATTATTAGTAAGTAAGTAAATAATAACGTTTGGTTTTGATCAAAAAACGAAGCCTAAATCCCAGTACCTAGCACGAGTATCAACATGGTATCAGAATATTATAACTGCGCCATAAAATGGCGTTCACGGAGCTACAAATTGCGAACACGAACATTTTGACAGTCACTTCCGTATTGTCATCAAGGTTGAGTTTTACATAAGCATGAAATATATGAGAGTTGGCAACACAATTTTTTTCGACTTATTGATGCCATTTTTACGAAAAACTGGCACGCAAAATATACTTAACCCTGACCTGATCTTTAATCGGTTGTTTGGTCGAATTTCAGCAATAAAACAGAACGCGATCAGTATATTTTTACCGAGTGCAAGAGCTGTCATAGTGTTCATTTTTCTAACCAGTACTAGTATTACCCAGTACTAACTGGGTTGTGGAGGTCAGATAGGCAGTCGCTCCATGTAAAATACTGGTACTCAGTTGCATCCGGTTAGACTGGAAGACGACCCCAACAAGGTTGGGAAAAAGCTAAGCAGATGATGAGTTAAAGGCACATGAGATATTTTTGTTTTATCTCTGGGGTGACCAGGCACATTCAAAGCCTCTGAAAATATATCTGATTTTTCATAACTTTTGATATACTACTAACTTAACTTTTGGTCGGCTGAAGAGGAAGCTACAGAAGAATCATCATCTGATGATTCTTCTAATACTGATGAAAGTTTTCTATGTGGTTACCCGTTTATGCGTCGGTGTCCTTTCTACCCTGAAAACAGCTGCACTTTTGAGAACCAAATGATCGCCACTGGTGCTGCTGATGACGTTATCACCTACTAGGCCAAACAAATCTGAGGGTACTTTCCATCGACTTGAAAATAAAAAGAAGAATAGCTCCACAAGAGGCCGTAGACCCCCTGAGTGCAAAAACATATAAAAAGGAATCACCTTTACCAAGTTAAACGCAGGCTCATCCAAGCACAGCACCATAGGCGCCCCTTAGCACAAACTTTGGCAATATTAGTAAAACTAGCAAAGTGTTGCAGCAAACAGCGATTGTTAGCATTTATACGTTCATTAAAACTTTGCCTTTACTGTAGTTCTGTGTACGCGCGTGCTGCGAAAATAATGAACGCAGGGAATTAGTTCGAGATTGATAAATATTTGGTGTTTTTTGAACTCGTGTGCAGCTTTGGTCTAGTTCTGATTTTGTTTTTGGTGTAATCTTTTTATTTTTTATTTAAAAAAAACGTTGCTCCAGACTAGGATTTTTTTCTGTATCGTGGGTGCGTTTACAAACATTTAAACTCACATACACAAACAGCCAGACCCGAAACAACTATCTGTAGGCCATAGAAATATTTGTTCCGTGCTTGGATCGAACCCGCGACGCAACGCAGCAGTCAATCGCTCAGCCACTGCGCCAACCGTGCCGTCAATCTATAAACTTTATTCACTATTTTCTCAGACAAAGAATCCGGAGCTAGTTTTACCAACACTAAATTAAGTTATTTAAAACGGGCACTAACATGATTAAATAATCTAATACTTTAACTAAAATAGGTATCCAAAATCACCCCCAAAATAAAATAAAAATTAACTTTAAACATCCCCAAACATCTAGATAAGCTAATATTCGTATCCAGACTTCGATTTATCCTTGATTCGCTAAGTCCTAGCCAAACTACCAATAAAAACCCGATCAGTCTCCAAAACCGAAGTCTAACACAAACAAACTCAGAGTATCGTGTTCAAGGAGGCCAGAAAGCCTTCATAAATAAACAAAGGCCAAGATACGTTACCGACTTTTGGTCGGAAACCCCCGAAGTTCAGCTAGAATAACCGATGACTATAATCAGCTCACAAACTCCTTTGGTGTCGTGGACAGAGAATAATATAGACAAGTCACTAAAATAGAGAAAAACCGAAGAAACGATAGATGGACTGTGTGAAAGATAAGGCTAGAAACAAAAAAGAAGTCATGCTACGCCATGTAAATAAGTTAGAATAGGGGAAGGGGAATTATGAAGTACTAGCTTTTGCCCCTGGCTCCGCTTGCGTTAATTTAGAATTTGACAATCAATTCGGGTTATACTCTGCTTGTAATATAATAATTCAATCATTCGAAAGACACGTGGCGCCATCTATATATCTGTTTTTTAAACTACTTTTTCGTGTTTCTCTCTTCTATTTCCTATGTCTGTTTTTCCTTACTTTCAAAATAACTAGAAAAAAAATAGAAGAAAAAAATCTCTACAACAATTTGGTTTATCTGGCAACCGAATATTTACCCTCGTGAAGTTTTAATGAAGGTGCGACATCAGACCTCCGTGATCTGTTTTTGATGTCAATCAAGAGAAAATAAATGATATTAGGACAAGATTAAAACATCCTCGTTACGATGTTCATTAGAAACTTTGATTGTTTGTGTAGTCTGCCGAATATTCTTGGAAGGATCTCTTACTAATCAGAAACTGGGGACTTGTCGGAGGTGAGACCGTCTTGAGAATATCTGGGAAATACAAAATTGGGTCAAATACAAATATGTTTATTTAGTAGTAAATAATAGCTCTTTGTAGAACTTACTTTGGGGAGGAACTGATATCTGCTGTGTGGAATCAGCGATGTTGTTTGTTTTAACAAAGTTTTTAAGTACCTACCAGCAGAGAAACATGAGTTATTTTATAAAACACAGAGTGCAGTGATTGCAGCGGTGTATAGTAAGTTATCGAACGAATTATATATTATAATTATATACACCATTATTTTAGGTCGTTCTGGAACCGAATACCATTAACTCGATCATCGAACTCGAAACGATTGGGACTATTTTTTTTCAAAAAGTAACAATAAAAAAAAACACGAAAGAATAAATTTAATGTTTTTTTTTGTGAAATAATGAGAATCGATCGATGAATGATTTTTTCAATGGGTATCGTTCGCATGTGTTGCCGATCGTGGATACGTTTTACACACACATATGTATTTAAGTTCTCATTATTTAAAAAAAAAACATTAAAGGACAATGACCAAAGTTGGTACCAAAAAGTCTCGCGCCTCAAAACCAAAATATTATAGTAATTAGTTTCATATTTTTTTACGGCATTACGCGTCGGGGATTTGATTTTTGAACTGGAAATACACTTTTCGACTTTAAAAGTACGAATATTGTTTTACTCCCTTTATATGACGTTCCGTTTCAACTGAATATAAATGACGTTCCGTTTTAATTACAATTAAGTAAGATCAGTACACCAAATCGATTTAGTTTGGTTTATTGCTATTTGCAACAAAATAGATTTTCTCAGCCTAAAGATTTTGATTTATCGATTACATCCCTAAATCCCGACTAGTTTATAGCACTTACTATACTCTATGGTTTATAGTTATCTTATCTGTGGCATCTGACATTTGTACTGTACTGACTGACTATTGGCAATGTAAAGGTCTAAAATAAAATCGAGTTTCAGTCAAGCATACTGTGGATGTTACTTTAACTCGTAATTCTTACTAATATTAGTGTATTACGCTGTTTTTAGAGCAATAATGTAATGTATGTGTGTTAAAATACGTCGTTGGTAGCGTCGAAAAAATAGACCTACTTTTTAGGTTAGTTTCGATTTTATAAAATAACTCTGAAACGCGGGTTTTTTTTTCAAAAATAATTTTTGTAGGAGTTAATACGATCAGTGTAGTCTATAAAAAACAAGGTTTGATTTTGATGCAGCATGGTACGGGATTCCATACTTCCATGAGCATTCTCTTTTATTCTTTCGTGTTTTTTTATTGTTATTTTTTTTTAAATAGTCCCAATCGTTTCGAGTTCGATGATCGAGTTCATGGTATTCGGTTCCAGAACGACCTAAAAATAATGGTGTATACAAATTATAATATTTATGTCAATAATGGTGATTGACAAACGGACTGCTCCTGGCAGTGAAGGTCATCCCATAACTCATCTACCCATAAACTGACGCTGCTTAGTGCTGCTAAATATCCAAAAAACACTTCCAGTTTCGTTGGATCCCCCTTTACCGTCTTCCATTTTATTGTCATCAAAAAACAACATGTCACGATACTGTACAAGACTTCATGTTTATCAAAACATGTAGGAATATGTCAGGTCAATGATCAGATTGACCTGCCTTGACTGTTAACTACCGCATTACCCTCGATTTTTCCAATCACTTCTGAAAGTAATACAATTCTTGGTAATTTATACCCAAAAGTTTCTTTGCTTGAATCTATTTTATTAACAATATCTTTCTATGTGTGTTTTTACTTATACAAGTATGGGGTGAATTAGATTCGTTATTAGTTTTATCCTAGATTTCAAAGTATTGGAAGACGGATGACACTGTTATTTGATTCGCCCACAACTTCTAATAAAAACAACTTACCTTCGAAGTAATGTTTTTGGTATGAAAAAGTTTCCTACTTTTGTATAGACGTTTTAAAGGTGAACATCCTCATAGTACATGATAAACAGAATCAAACCTTTGTGAAACGAGGTAGCAAGAAAACATTGCATAATACAGTAATTTTTAAATCAATTACCAAGTGTAATGGTGTTTTTTAGAGTATAAAAGCTATGTTTCACAACAGATTTTAACGTCCAGTTTGAAAAACATTTTTTTCCATTGTTTAATTATCGTCATTATAGACACAAAAGAAACTCCGAACGCCGAGACCCCCTGTTTTTCCCACATTTCACTCCATAATTAATAACAGCAGAGACCGAAAAAACAGCCTCCATTTCAATAGACGCTCATTTGACTCCAATTTATCAAATTAGCACAATTGCCATGCAAATTGCGAAGGGAATAAAAATCGAATGACAAAAGCAAGTTAATTATCTCTCGGCAATAGTTTGCAACGATTGCGGGACGACAAATGAAGACAAATCGGGGATGGCAGTCGGTTCAGTCCCCGTTGGGACAAGGCGGTACCAGGGAAACTCGCCTCGATAAGGAAAATTTTAAGGAAATAGAAAAGCTTGTTTTACTAAATGGTTTAACGTTGATGGTCTTTTTGTATATTAAAGCATTAACAACACAAAGAAAGGGACAGTGCCAAAAAAAAACTTGAATATTTGTGCAGTATTATTCTAAACATTTGCACGCCATAGTATGTGGCAAACATGTCTGAACCAATTTTCTTCAATGTTATCCTGCATGCACTTTTAATATTGTATGTGTACACATGTTTGAAGCAAATAAATATATCTTATCTTGTAACGTTGGCCGCGGGTCAAAAGGTAGTAACAAAACTTAGACCTTATTAGCTGGTCTCTTATACTGTTAAAACTCTGTGGCTAGCTCAAGGTAAAAATGTTACAGAAGCAGCAAACATTTGAAATCAATAAATTAATGTTATAAATATAAATATACGTAGTGTACAGGGATCTCCAGGAAAACTTCAAACGCCGATTCAATGGTTTATTAAATAGTTCTTCGTAAAACACACCTTTCTCAATTTGTATCTACTCGCCATCTTGCTTTTTTACCTCACCTTTCACTCGTTCTATCGCTCATCCAACCATTCGTTCAGAAACATGTTTTTTAACGTTCAGGAATGTTGACATACAGCCTAATCTTAATGTAATCCTACATAAATGTTCGCATCTATGTATATATAACATTTATTGATTTGAGAAAATGGACTTGGCCTCGTGACCGTTTTTTATCATGGCTGTAAATCTCAGCGCAGTCTAACCATTAACGCAGGAAATATTAAAGTGTACTGGTTTTTTTTCTTTTCTTTTGAACATAAAGGGGTTTTTGTCCATATGGATATGCCATGTGTACAGGTGTATGCGCTAACACCACCACCACCACCACCACCACCACCACCACCAGCACCACCTGTAACATGTATTAATTATTTTATGGGGCATGCGGTGCTAACCTATAAGAAATTGTAATACTAACCCTTGATATAAGAATCTTTTTTGTTAGTGTAACAGTATATACAATTGTTGGTTGGCCAAAGAAAATAAAATAAAATAAATAAATAAACACAGTTTCGCACCTGTGTAAGGGCACCCACAAAGAAGAGAGACAGCTCTCTTCTTTCACTCTGATTGTCGAATGGGGTGGCAATCCGCCATGACTGAGCACGGCCTTTACATGAGGCTATCAAACCCCCATCAACAAACTTAGAACTACTACTGAGAAATTACATCATACTACAATTTTCCACCTACCTACCCAGTATACCTGGAGATTCTAACAGAAATCCAAATTTTTGGTCCGACAGTCTTTTGTTAAACACGCATTTAAATTGAAGTTGGACTAGAATTGTTAATCAGGAAATTGAGAACCCAACTCATCCGAATACCGTATTAAATTAATCCCTGACCTTTAGTTGTCCTACATAACCTTAGGGCTTCAGGCTGACAAGCAGTTGATACTGAGCTCCATAATAGACGGCGTTCGACAACGAATAAAGCGACAGTTTTATGAAAATGATCCTTAAACTTTTGCAGCTAGCATTCAAAACAATTTATTTTGGTTTTGTCACTTGATCCGTTGTTTCTTAGATTCTTCCGTTGATCTTTATAACGGTGTTAATAATACCACTTGAAATGATGAGATAAGGACCGATATAGTAAATAAAATTCCCAGGTCAGTCTTTTTTTTTGAGTTTCATGTCAGTCTTTTTTCTTCAGTCATGTTTTTTTTTGAGTTTTTTCATCTAGAATTCCTCAGTAGCCGCACGGAGACTGTATTCGGATTGGGGTGACAGAAAAAACCTTCGTATTCCATGGCAGTCATAGTTCCTACAGCATGCAGCATATACTGTTTCTTGACAACGGTCAAGAAAAACAAATCAAAATCAAAGCATTTATTTCAGTAGGCCAGTTACAGGCACTTTTGAATTATTGAAACAAAGATAACAGACAAAGAAACTGTGAAAGTACTAGTAGTTGCCCATTCCCTAACGTAGATCGAATCTATGGAGAAAAACGGGCAAGAAAATGGATACTCTTTTAAATCAGAATATTTTTAGAAAACCTTGGAAACAGTGAAAAAGACCTTCCATAAAAACCTGCTATTCTTTAACTAGCTTAATTTTTGACTGTTTCCTTGACAACCCGAAAGTGCCTGCCAAAAGCTGTTTAAGTTTTTGTTTACATTAAATTGGCTTGCGTTGGCCGCAACTCGCCTGATGTGAAGCGATGATGCGGCTTAGGGTGGAGCACGCTGGAGAACTTTGAAGGATCTAGATTATACTGATCGGGAAACAGAGAAGCTGGTAGTGAATTCCACAGACAGGCGGTTCTTACAATAAATGTGGAACGCTTGCCTAGAAAAAATCGACTCACTCGAACTTTGATAGATCGAACTTGAAAGATCAGGAAACAAGCCAGGAGTTAATTCCACAGACTGGCAGTTAGCACAATAAATGTTGATGATGAAAAACGAAATTCTTCCTTCAATTGTCTACTATCGAATATTTTCTAGATAATGCTTTTAAAAGCGACAAATAGTAATATCAGCCGCAACTATACAGTTCGATTGGAAAGTTCGAAGTTAAAGTTCTCCATGTATTTATTTCAACACTCTTTTTTATTTGGCGTCCAATTGTCCGCAGTTTATTTGTTGTGAGAGCGATATCTGTTTTGATCCAGAATGGATTTATTTTTCATACAATACGGTATTTTCTTTCTTGTTACCATTTGTGTTGCGATTTCTGTGGATACTGATTTAAGAACGCTGTTCTTTTTTGGATAATCCTGTATACTGCTTGAGGTGCCATTTTGGGTAGAAAAGGTTGTTTTTTGAAGTGTGTTTTTGGTGGTAAATATGTGAGATGAAAGTCGTTTTGGTAATGGATACTCTATTTCACGGCTTGCTATAAACAGTTTTCGTTTATTGTACATGTTTTGTCCTCAAAATTGCTATGCGATTTTCAGAAAATAATGTTTCTTAACACAACATACGCGTATTTTTGATGGCAATTAAATCAAAAGAAACCTTGATAATACTGAAGCAAAGTTGCTTTTCGATCGGTAAGATGCAGGCTTCTTAGCAATATCAAATTCTAGGAAACAGCTGAACTAGACCTTAGCTAACTGAGAAAATGAAAAAATAATTACAAAAGGCAAAATTATCTGCTATGGATAAGTTATAGTTCAACTGTGAAGTTCAACTATAAGTTCGTTGCCTGGTTAAATTCTAAGAAATTGTGGAAGTACTGATGAGCTAGCCTTGACCTTTCAGGACACAAATGACCTAGACGAAACTAGGGTAAAGTGATAAGTTAATTTAAGTTGGCTAAACCCCAGTCTCGTATTACTAAAAGAGCTTTTAAGGGTAAAAATACGACAGCGTCTCATACTCCCTGTGCATTCAGTAACACTACTAACTTTATTAAGTAATTTTACCAAACTGCATAAGTTAGTACCGCGGCTATTACTTCACAAAACTACTTCTTATATATTTTTATCTATTCTGTACCTGTATACAAGATGGAGACGACAATACAACAGTAAATTAAACTTCGTATACCTCATGAAGTTCCCAGTCTACATATAAAAATTCATATCCAGTAGTTTAGTCACAGGACATTATTTTTCATTATTAGCATTTTCTTCATGATATTTCTGCATGATGGATTTGCTGATGTAGGCTAGCACCGACCGGTTAACGGCCCCGCATAGGTAATCATGTTGCCAACTTGCTATTTCAAAAACCTTGGCAAATTATAAAATGTTTTGAAATATCGCCATTACACCCGTGTAAAGTAAAGGTAATTAGCGAGCTGTAAATAAATAAGTCTTTAACTAAATTTGACAACGATCACCTTACTTACAATATACACGTAAATGCAAATCCTATTCCATAGTAATCTGCAGCCACCATAAAGTAACCGCTTAACCTGTAAAAGCATCACACGGGTACTTTATCCCGGTCCCTCCCTGAAAGCTAGCTACACTACTTGACTCGGAAAGTAGAACGGCTTTCGATGGAAATTTCAACAATGCGAGACAGTTCTTAAGGATTGTCCGGGACAGTATAAGGCGCCGGTCCCGTTGTCGACGACTAGCGAAAGCCGAGAAGTGCAAGCGACTTATAACAATTTCTTTTTAATTATTTGGGCCAAGTTAAGAAGCTCGTGGCAAAATAATTAGGACAAGGCTAGGCAGATGATGATTTGGGCCCTGTTGGTGGCAATATTAATCGCGGCGTCAGTAGCGTTGTGTTTAAAAAACCGGCCAAGTGCGAGTCGGACTCGTGCACGAAGGGTTCCGTACCATTATCTATAAAAACGGCAAAAAAATCATATCTGTTGTATGGGAGCCCGCCTTAATATATATTTTTTTTAATTTTTAGTATTTTTTGTTATAGCGGCAATAGTAATACATCATTTGTGAAAATTTCAGCTTTCTAGCTATCACGGTTTATGAGATACAGCCTGGAGACAGACAGACAGACAGACAGCGAAGTCTTAGTAATAGGGTCCCGTTTTACCCTTTGGGTACGGAACCCTAAAAACGAGTTGGCGTAAAACGCGCAGTGAGTGTGTAGTTCGTATAGTATTGTCGTTGTGCTAAGAGCAAATGCGGCGGGCGGTCATTCATGCCCAGTCACTCGCTGGTTTCCGCCAGACCCTCATCTCAACAATGTTTTGTCCTCCAAATGAGCGTCGCTTAGCAAGCTTTTTTTTTGATAGCTAGTATCGGCAAAGTAAAACGTCAGCAATCAACAATTGATATTTGTTCCTGTTCACATAAAAAAAAAAACATTTATTTCAGGTTCATAACCCATCATTATTTAATTGCAGGTCGCTGTCACACACTCGCTTCTCGTTTCTCGCCCGCTAGTTTATAGTTTTGTTGCTACCTCTACTAGGTTCTCTCTAATCGCTGGATGTGGGACCGGAGCCTCACAGTCCTGTAGTCCGTTAGTAGATTGGAAAGCCGGACTTTTTTGTGTGGAATTAGCTTACTTAAGTAGTTGAGTCAAATCGACTGAGGCAACGAAGTGGGAAAATCTTTCGATTCTCTGTTGGAATTTTTATGAGGTGTTTTCTGTTAGAGGCGATAATTTACTGGAAAATATTAGCATTGCCATTGTTTGAGTCTCGTAGACGAATGACTTGAATGTGCTCCGGCGGTTGACAGTATGTCATGCTCACTCAAATATCTCGATGATGGCATCGCGTGTGTCGAATTATTTAAAATAAAATTAGTTTCCTTTAAATTAGTTCAGCTAAATGGTGCTGATCCTCGCGTCACGTTCTTTAACTAACGCGAGCGCGCGAAGTCAAAAAAGTGATTTGACATTTGTTAAACGTCACTACTGACAGCTAGACATTACTAGCTGCGTTCAATTGTTTTTTTTTATGTTTTAGAACTCTAAAAAAACTACGCGACCGAGTTCGTTGGAGACTAATACTACTATGTAAGATAATTGTTTTCAGGACGAGCCGTGTAATAAAATTAGCTTTTTTTATGTCTTTCTATGGACAGTTTCAACGTGCACATCTTGCTGCATCGTTCGCACACAATGTGCAATCTCAACATGAATGATATAACCAAGTTTTTGTAACAATATTCTGATTTGAAAGAGTGTCCATTGATTTTCTTGCCCGTTCTTCTCCACAGAGATCTACGCCTTGGAATGGGCAACTACAGTAGGTACTTTAAAAAAGTCAAACTTCAGCTTCTTTTTTTTTTTCTTGATTTCGACAGTGCAAACGTGCCTGTTACTTAATGTAACTGGCCTACTTGTAATAAATGCTTTGATTATGAATGAGAAAATAATGACACAAAAATATCAATAGGATGATATACAGAAGGATGATGTACTGAATACGTGGTAACCATTTCTACGTAGATGTCCCCTCCACCCTGTATGTAGCTGTACAAAGATTTTTTTGCGCGTGGCAAAAATTGAATATATCAATGCAGTTAAGAGCCAAAATGTCTTTGTGATTCTTAGGACAGTGGGTAATAAACTAAAGTTGATTTAGTGCGTTCAGAATTTTGATGTTAACTCTTCATTTGTGTCATAGATGGCGTTGTAGTTTCTTGTACTATGTTGCTGTAGTACTTTTCGTAGTACCGCTACATTTTTGTCAGTCCAAAACAAATTGATAATCTTCCATTCGTCTGCTTCTCTCTCTATTTCCTTCTTATTGTCCTCAAAAACTATAGTCATTTATATGCGTTTTTCACTAACCAAAGGCTGCTTTTTTTTTGTAAAAAACTAAAGTTGACTTAGTAGGTACGTTCAGATTTTTTAAGTTAATTCGTCATCTGTGTCATAGATGGCGTTGTAGTACTTTTGTACTATGTTGCTGTGGTACTTTTCGTTGTACCGCTACATTTTTGTCAGTCCAAAACAAATGTATAATCTTCCATCCGTCTTCTTCTGTCTCTATTTCCTTCTTGTTGTCCTCAAAAACTATAGTCATTTATATGCGTTTTTCACTAACCAAAGGCTGCTTTTCCTATCTTTCCGACGACATACGTAAGTATCTAGCCACCTCGTTTTATCGACAACTTGTGTGAAGTAGGTTGCGTTCCGTTCAAAGGGAAGGGCTTGCCTCCTCTATATTTATGTGGAGTGCTAATTTTAAACCCATCGCGCTTGCATGAGTGCCTTCCATGTTACACGTACATGTTTCGTGTAGAGCTGTAGGCGGTAAGGTTTGAAAAATATGTAAAATACAACGTGATACCGGCTGAGTAGATTTTGATATTGGTTTGTTGATACGCGCGAGTAATTAGATTGTGTGGAGTAAGAACTGGCAGGATTTATTTAGCTTATCTTGCACCGTTATTATGAAAACTATTTTTAATCGCAATCCAAAGGATTTTGAAGTACTGCGTCCTTGGTCTGGTGGTCGCAAGCCCGACTGCTAAGCATGAGGTCTTTTTTTTTTTTTTTTTGGGGGGTGAGAAATCATCAAATGACTCCTCCCGCTCTGGGCGGAGCGGAAGGGAGTGTCAGACTCTTACTGACTAAAAAACACCCATGTTCCTTCATTGGCCCTTTATGTTCCAGGGCCGCGGTATCTCTTTCGAACAGTCCCGTAGCCCTGGCAGGCACCGGCCCTTGCGGGCCCCTCCCGTTTGCTGACAACTCTTTGAGGCGCGCGTGGAACACGAACGCGCCGTCGACACGGCCTGCCCGTCGTCATACGACGGACGGACGGCGAGCTAGCCCATTACTCGCCGTCCACAGGCCCGCGCCTACGGTGGCCGAGAGCCATCACGGCGCGGCGTGGCCCCCGACGCCCGGTGCTTCTCCCGCGGCGGCTGGGACGTGAGGAGGTTCTCTCCCTCTCACGTTTCGCCGCCTCCTTCGCTAGCAAAGCATGAGGTCTTCGGTTCGATTCCCGGGTCGGGCAAAGTCTTATTGGGTTTTTCCATCAGGAATTACTCAGTAGCAGCCATGGAGGCTGGATTTGTGCCCGGTTGATGGCAATAGCCCCCGTATTACGTGGGACTTAATACATAACTGGCGAAATGTAGGGGTGTTCTATTAAGTACACCTCTGCCTAACCCTTCGGGGATTACAGGCGAGAAGTTCTGATGGTTAAGTCATATGAGGTCTACGCAGATTAGTATCTAAGATGATTTTGAGTAAAGATCCAACAGATTTGAGTTGACCCGTCTAGCCAGTGCAAGCATTTGACAGTTATGGTAGGTTATGTTTCTAATACATAGAGGGGCTCGTGGCAAAATAATAACAGCCGCTCAGATCGATCTTTAGGTTAAACCGTGCTTGCCTAGGCTGGTCTGTGGATGGGTGACCACCCATTACATACCGAGTTTCCTCCGTGCCTCGGAAAGCACGTTAAGCCGTTGATCCCGGTTTTCATTTGTAGATCTTTGACAGTCGTAACAGGTAGTCAGTGCCCCAAAAATTCTGACAACCAAATTAAAAATATGGTTGTAAGTATATTATTTGTGATGATGATGGGCGTGTGTCAATGACCAAAAAGTTTGACAACCAGTCTTTCCAAGGGGTATAGTATAACCACGTAAAAGTACTAACTGGTTTGTGGAGGTCAGATAGGCAGTCGCTTCATGTAAAATACTAGTACTCAGCTGCATCTGGTTAGACTGGTAGCCGATCCCAACAGAGTTGGGAAAAGGCTAGGCAGATGACTTAAAGGAGGCTTCATAAATAACGCAATGAATTTTGTTGAATTGCCAAGATGATAGATATTATTGTGATAGTTAGATAGGTAGTAGGTATGTTGCGCTCTTAGCCCACTGACCATTATCAAAGCTTACTTCACAAAGGCATGCGATTACAAAATAACAATAAGTCAATATGAAAATGAAAACCATTTTTCAAGAAAAATAACTTTGTATTTCGTATTGACCATTCTTTATCATCGTCCATTCATTTATTTATTTAAACTTCATGTCTAAGAGTGGTTCATAGGCGGACTTTATGCCACTAGGCATTGTCTACCATTCAACCTTTGGGTCCAGTAGGACAGCATTGCGCCAAACAGATCATTTTATCTACGTTACGAGATAACCCTACATTTATTACACTTCAATCTTCAAACCCAATATTTTCTACACAAGTAAGGTCAGCCTAGACATAATTCACGTCCCTCAATATTTTTTGTCACAATTTCGGGCATAAGACATCCAATAATAACATCTTACAGACTTACGTCCTAGAAAGGGCCCAAACTTAGTCGATCCGTCGTCCACCGTGACAAAAACTAGACAAAGCCTGGAGGAGAATTATGACGTATGGTATATTATGTATAGCCAGGGACATCTGGACGCTTAAAGGAAATTCCCACACGCATTTACCAAGAGAGGTCCCTAAACATATTATGGGGTTGTGGTTTAGTGGTGAGAGGTAGCGATGAGCGGTGTGCGGTGACCTTGTTCTGTTTTTCGTTACATTCGAGGAGTTTTGAGAAATTTTTGGGTTTTTGGTTTCGATACAACCATCGGTATGGTAAAGTACTTTTACTGGTTTTGGGAACAAAATGTGCTCTTGGAAGCGAGGTTAATTGCGAAGTTACGGGTCGGGGTAAAATGGATCAAAATTAATTTTGAATGAATGTGTGATCGGCAAACGTAAAGCGGGACGCCCTCAGGCTCGGTGAAGCGACAATCTTCGTGGAGTGACTGGTAGCAACTGTACGAGAGTTGCTGAGAATCGAGTTGAATGGCGTGCGATTGAGGAGGCCTATGTCCAGCAGTGGAGTGCTGTAGGCTGATGATGATTATGAATGGTCCTTGTAGTTTATCGTAGTATTAATTAAAATTATTTCCAGAATACACCTACCACTGCTGCAGCTTGTGTCTGCATTTCACCCAAAGGTTGGCTGGTAGAAAATGCCTCTATGGCATTAAGTCCGCCTCTGTACTTTGTGCTTGAAGTGTTAAAGAAATGGTGTTAAACTGTACAGAAAAGAAAATCTTCAAGGTTACAAGAGGGCCCAGACAAATTATTGTCATTCTACGGTGATAACGATGAAACATAAGTCAAAAGTGTGTTATAAATAATTGACATGAGCTACCGAAAACTTTGCGAATACTATCGCTACAACTTCTACTAAAGCCTCACCCTATTCTTGAGGATGACAAGTTGAATCTTCGCCCCTATTCTACATAGGAAATCGACTTTAAACCTTTTGTTGTACATATCTTACACGAAGATATGTTGGTAGCGTCTGAAATTCTTGCGTTGTCGAGTATGAGAGTGTGTTTGAATGTCACAGCTACAAATATTTTTAGTTTTTCATACTGACATTGGAATTGGAAGCGACTAACGTCTAAGTTACAGGCTCGGCCTAGTTTAGACGTTAGAGTTCATTTAGATCTGTTTACTTACACACTGTACGATTGATCGATTGTTTGTGAATGTGTGAACAGTACAGGCCTTGTAGATTCCTAGAGGTGTGCTAACTTTTGTTAACCTCTTATCTTGTTTTCCGTTTTTTTGTGTAGTAAGCAACGACTTATTGTCGGGCCTATGCTGTCCCCCCATACTTGAGTACTAATGCTGTAACATGATAATATTGTAAAATCAAATCATTTTAAAAGAGTAACCATGGAGTTTCTTGCCGGTTATTCTCTATAGGAAACGACCAACCCGAACCGTGCACCTTTTTGTCGACGTTTCATAAGTGCCCATGTAGGCTTATGTGAAATAAAAATAATTTGATTTGATGTACTTGTGACAATATTGTGTTATGTGTAAAATGTATTTTCTCTTTTTTCAATAAAGATTATTATTATTAAAGGTGGCACGTTAACTTCACATAAAAATAATATACAATAACTAAACAAGGTAGCTTTTGAATGCGAATGTTTACTGAAAAAATATGAATAAGGTCCAGAAAAAAAGGCCTAATATTTTTCTAGCCTGTTATAATTGTCCAGCTGCAATGTGAAATTTTGCTAGCGAAAACGTTGATAGAAAAGTCAAACATGAATTGGTTTGAAATGTGTTATACGTTGTAGAAAACTCATCATCTACCTAGGCTTTTCCCAACTATGCTGGGGTCGGCTACCATTCTTACCAGTTGCAGCTGAATATTTTACATGGAGTGACTGCCTATCTGTAGAAGTAGGTTTTAAATCATAACAAAAAATCAAATCTTTCCTCTTTATAATATTAGTTTAGATGAAGCAACTGCCTATCTGAACTCCACAACCAGTTGTCAGACTTTTGGATGACCTGTGAAGACTGTCAAAGATCTACCAATGATAGCGGGGACCAACGGCTTAACGTGCTTTCCGAAGCACGGAGAAAACTCGGTAGGGTGGTCACCCATCCGCGACCAACCTAGGCAAGCGCGGCTTTACTTGAAGATCGACCTGAGCGGCTGTTATTATTTAGCCAAGAGCTCCTCTCATTCACGTTGTGGAAAACTGTTACCCTTTCAAAGCGATTACCAAGGACCTCTGGAAAAATATCAATTTCATAAAGAGAAACAACAATCATGCTGACTACATAACATCACGCCTGTAATCAGCGATGGGATAGGCTGGGGCGTACATAATAGTACACCTAAATTTCGCCACTTGTGTTTTAAGTCCCATGTATTAGAGGGCGAGCCTATTGCGAGCATCAATGCACAAATCCAGACTCCGTGGCTGCTACTGAGAAATTCCAGATGACTACGTGTTGCCAATTCAAAATATTGAGTCTAAGAATCTTACCCAAATTTCCTTCACCTACGATAGCACCCCGCACCGCGCCGCTCTACCGCATATAAAAATGTCTATAACTAAGTATATAGGTGCGGATACATAAACTGTAACGCTAAGCTCGCTTACAAGAGGAATAAATCTCTAAACGCGAGATCTGAACGAACTACGAGTATGTACGTACATTATGTATCTGTGCTACTTATTCTATTTTCAAATACATTCCGAAAGGAGACCGTGAGGAAATGTATGGAGAGATAAAGTGCAAAGTTATATCACTCCTCATAACATGTGACTTAAACATAACTGATAAAATTTACTTCGACTATACAGGTCTGCCTATCCTTTCCCAAAAAAATACAAGCGTGAATAGAATAGAATAGAATTTTATTTTGCAAATATGGGAAATACACAATAGTTGTTATGGAATATCAAAGCACAGCCATATTTTACCATTCGGCATGCAAACATTTACATTATTTGCGTCACATTATTTGCGTTAGCGTGATGTTATGTCTTCTGCATATTAAATGTCTTCTGCATATTATGTCTTCTGCATATTATGTCTTCTGCATAGTAAGATATTTTCTACTATCTCTCTTTATCTTGTCTGATATTATCTGATTTTATTATCTTACTAGCTTTTGCCCGCGGCTTCGCCCGCGTGCAGTTCGGGAATTGCCCACGGGATCTTGCCTACTTCTGGGATAATAAGTAATCTACATCTATTTGTATCAGACTATAATTTATCTCTATGCCAAGTTTCATCCAGATCTGATCAGCCGTTCTGGCGTGATTGAGTAACAAAGATCCATTCATCCAAACTTTTGCATTAATAGTTTATGTAAGATATATAATATTAGTATTTAGGGTTCCGCACCTCAAAGAGAAAAACGGAACCCTTATAGGATCACTCGTGTGTCTGTCTGTCTGCCTGTCCGTCTGTCACAGCCAATTTACTCTGAAACTACCGGACCGATGGAGTTGAAATTTGGTACATGACATATATGTAAGTCATTGATTCAAAGACGGACGTATAAATTAATTTTAAACATGGGAGCCACTTTTGGGTCGTAAATTAAAAAATGAAAATATTTCTAAACTACATCGTGTTATATCAAAAACTGTGATACACGTGTCTCATAATTTTAATTGAAGAGTGATGTGTACATTAAGTTTTGAGTCAACCGACCCAGAGAATATTAAGTTTCACAGAAAATTCAACCCCCATTTCAAAACAAAGAATACATCCTTCAAAGGACATGGACAAAAAAGTACATTCCATATACACTTACATAGTCAATATATTACATTAAGAAAAATAGAGAAGTGAATTGTTGCGTAGTTTTTAACCTCTCTGCACTCGTCAGTATTGATTACAATATAATAAGTAGTGCAAGTTGAATTCAAAGTCTCATTTGTCAACTTTAGCCATTATGGACCATAGAGAAAGATAAATAGAATAATAGACGTTCTACACCACGCATACTACTTGTAGATATGTATGTGAAATGAACGACAAATGCTCTTACCTGAAACATTTTGATTTAAACAAAACTGTTTTCATTGGTATTTCTTACATATTATAATTAAATTATATTTTGAACTGTTGATACGTAAGATATATTTATTTCACACAATTATAGTAATAACGTAACCGTACCATAAAACGGAACGCGTTTTACAATGTGTCATTGTTTATGTCAAAATGGCGGTACTGCGATTGCACAGATCCTCCGTTGCGTACGAACTGTTTGTTTTATTGCGATTATCTTCTAATATTTTTGACTCCTGCTTATCTCTACGGAAAAAAAATATTTTTATTTATTTTTACCAAGAAATGAGTAATTATTTATAATCTATTGTTTTATTTAGTGTTTCTCTTGTCAATTAGTAGTTAAACTGTTGAAGAAAAACGTCACTTTCGGATTCTCAATAAATGTTACAATAATAACATATACTTTGTCTCAGTTTTCTGTCAGACTTTCTCAGTTCAGTAAATGTTAATCAATATATGGTTAAAAATCCTTAGTTCAGGTAGAATGACGACCTGAAATAAGGATTTTGGATCTTGTTGAAATGCCTAATAATTCACAGCACTTCGCTATTTTAAAACGCCTTGACGTTTTTAATAGCAAAATCATTATTCATACACTTTGCCAGCAATTTGATAGAAGGTAACATGAAACTGTTTACGTCTAGTTATTTGTAATGAGAAGTTCTTTGAGCTTTTTATTTTTTTTAATTTAATATGGCAATATTCACGAATATGAAACACCAAAAATTATCGTTGTACACTAAATTTGATAACTATGCAAACGCCCATACAGAAATTGGCCATGTCCTTTCATGTCATTAAGACCAGTGGTTGATATATCAGTCAGTCAGTCAGGACTTTGATTTTATATTGCGGGATGATTTTGGAAAAACTGTAAGTAGAGTATGTAGACTTTCAAGTCTATCGACACCTAGAATAGAAAGTTTCACAGAAAACTCAGCACCCTATTTTGTCCTCTTAGGGGTGGAATTTCGGTGCTATCATTGCGAGGATCACCCGGAGGACACGGTGGAGCACACCGTGGAGGTCTGCTCCGCTTTGACGCTTTGCCACTGGTAGGTACCAGTGGCGAAGAGTGAAAATTGAGTCAGGGGAAACCGAAGAAAAAAATGAGAATTGTTTTTTTTTTCCTATGTTTATTTGGACCTCATTTTCGTTATCAGTGACCTCAAAAACTATGAAAATGATAACCCTGATGAAAAATCTAAAAAAAATGGTTGGTGCCATTTAGAATTTTCATTTTGACCTAATTTTCGATATCAGCGACCCTGAAAACCATGAAAATGACATCGATGACGAAAAAACCAAATATTTTCGTCCGCACCATCTTGGATTTTAATTCGGACCTAATTTTCGTTATCAGTGACCCCAAAAACCACGAAAATGACACTCATGACGAAAAAACCTAAAATCTTCATGGGCGTCGTCTTGAATTTTTATATTTTGACCTCATTTTCGTCATTGGCGGCCCCAAAAACCACGAAAATGACACCCATGACGAAAAAACCGAAAAAAAACAGGACTGAATTTCATACTGGGGGATGATTTTGGAAAAACTGTGATACACGTTTCTCATAATTAATCTCTTCTTAACTGAAGAGTATGTACACAAATTTTCAATTCAATCGACCTCGAGAATAAAAAGTTTCATAGAAAACTCAACACCCATTTTTACCCTCTTAGGGGTAGAATTTCGAAAAACCTTTTCATAGTGGATACCTACTCTTCACAAAGAATACGCCCTCCAAATTTCATTTCTCTAGGACCAGCGGTTTGGGCTCTGCGTTGATATATCAGTCAGCCAGGACTTTGAATTTTATATTGGGGGATGATTTTGGAAAAACTGTGATACACATCTCTCACAATTTTAACTGCATAGTATGTACACAAACTTTCAAGTCAATCGACCCCGAGAATAAAAAGTTTCACAGAAAATTCAACACCCCAATTTACCCTCTTAGGGGTGGAATTTCGAAGAACCTTTTCTTATTAGATATCTACTCTTCACAAAGAATACACCCTCCAAATTTCATTTCTCTAGGGCCAGTGGTTTGGGCTGTGCGTTGATATATCAGTCAGTCAGGACTTTGAATTTTATATTGGGGGATGATTTTGGAAAAACTGTGATATACATTTCTCATAGTTTTAACTGCAGAGTATGTACACAAACTTTCAAGTCAATCGACCCGAGAATAAAAAGTTTTACCGAAAATTCAACACCCCATTTCTCCCCTTTAGGGGTGGAATTTCGAAAAACCCTTTCTTAGTGGATACCTACTCTTCACAAAGAATACACCCTTTAAATTTCATGTCTTTAACACCAACAGCTTAGGCTGTAAGTTGATATATCAGTCAGTCAGTCAGGACTTTGAATTTCATATTGAGGGATGATTTTGGAAAAACTTTGATACACGTTTCTCATAATTGTAACTGCAGAGTAGGTACACAAATTTTCAAGTCCATCGACCGCGAGAATAAAAAGTTTCATAGAAAACTCAACACCCCATTTTACCCTCTTAGGGGTAGAATTTCGAAAAACCCTTTCTTAGTGGATACCTACTCTTCACAAAGAATACACCTTCCAAATTTCATTGCTCTAGGACCAGCGGTTTGGGCTGTGCGTTGATATCTCTGTCAGTCAGTCAGGACTTTGAATTTTATATATATAGACTATGCAGAAGATATAACATCACGCTTGTATTTTTTGGGAAAGGATAGGCAGAACTGTACAGTCGAATAAATTTTATCAGTTATGTTTAAGTCACATGTAATGAGGAGTGAGTCTATCATCCTATTGCTACAAATTGGGTACTAATTCAGACTGTGGGTTAAATCCTAATAGAAAAACATATTTTGCCTGATCCAAGAAAAATCAAAATCAGGTAGAAGTAGCCATCTTCACAAATAAGTAGAAATATACAGGGTGTAAGGGACAGCCCTCCGCAAACTTACAGGGTGCATTCAGCTCCTTATTCTGAATCATATTCCACCGGAAATTTTCTCCGATATTTTCATTTTCTACACCGTTTCTTCGGCTAATATTTCTTTATTTCAATGTAAAATTACATTCTCTGTACGCAGCACTCCGTTTATGTAAATAAAACACCGGGGAGGGCGGCCGAAGGCTTGCTGCGCTGCCGTTCGCTACGTGCGGTTTGCCACGGTAACGATACAGTAAAGAGGGGAGGGGTTTGAGGTAATAAACAAATCAGGTTTATTGGATTCCCATGACGTTCCTGAAATAATTTCATGTACCGGTCATCTTAGTATGATGTACTGAACTCACCCTATCAGTTTGCGGAGGGCTGTCCCTTACACCCTGTATACATAGGTCGAAACCACAGAACGCCACCTGCTACGGTCCTTACATAATTCTTTTCTCGGACGTCCACCACGTTCATACATCTGGTCATACACGCACGCCGGTTGCGAGTACTCCGCACCTGACCTTTCTGAAGAACTTCACATCACATCATCACATCTGCGTTGTACATACCCTTAAAAAATAGCTCAACTACTTTATAACGACCGGTTCAGTGCATTGCGCATTCAGCGAACCTACGATCATCATCATCTGCCTAGCCTTTTCCCCTATATTTGGGAAATTATTGTGTATTTTTTCCAAAATAAAGAATAGGAAAGAGGTATTGCACGCGTTTAGAGGAAGTGCATATCAAAACTTCTCAAGAATGAGCATCCCACTTCATCCGGAAGTCAAACAACACAGTTATAAAGTGGTTACGTCACAAACTGACATCGTCACAAATCTAGACTTAACGTTATTATGATGTACAAGTCACACCTTCGTGACGGGAATACAAATGCAATCGTACGCTGTAGAATTAAATTACTGTTTGTTACTGAAGGAAATTTGAAGATACATCGTTGTGACAGCACACGTCGTGGTGTGGTTTGTGACGAATAAATGTGTTAGCTGCTGAGAATTTGGAGCTAAGTTAATGAATATTAAGGTAAACATACATAACAGTAGGGGAACTAAAGAAACGATGGATGGGCTGTGTGAAAGATGATATGGCTAGAAAGCAAGTGATTCATAGCACAACGACTAATAGAGAAGTGTGGGCCCTAAATTAATGGAGATAAGGGCAGGGCAATGATGATTGCATTATGCTAACAACAGAAGAATTGTAATCTTAGGGATATATCATCTGCCTAGCCTTTTCCCAACTATGTTGGGGTCGGCTCCCAGTCTAACCGGATGCAGCTGAATACCAGTATTTTATATGGAGCGACTGCCTATCTGACCTCCACAACCCCAGTATTGGGTAATACGATATCCTTGGTAAGACTGGTTGTCAGACTTTTTGGGCCACTTACTACCTGTAACGACTGTCGAAGATTTATAAATGACAGCCGGGACCAACGGCTTAACGTGCTTTCCGGGAGGAAACTCGGTACGTAATGGGTGGTCACCCACCCACAGACCGACCTAGGCAAGCACGGATTAACCTAAAAATCGACCCGAGCGGCTGTTATTATTTAGCCACGAGTACCTCTGTAACCTTAGGGATAATAATAATAAAATAATAAAGTTTATTTGGAACAACTTAAGTTAACAGGTTACACAGGAAAAACGAATATAGCTACAAAAGTAAAATACTGTGGCGCAGCTATCAACGCCCAATCCAAAATGCATAGGATAGACATATACATTGTTCCAGATTAACTTAAAATAAGTTAAATTAACAATACAAAGGGGATGAAAATCATACAAATAAATATACATAATTATATTATGTACACTATGTAGTTAATAACAGTAAAACATACCGGCTGCTATCTTAAAAACAAACTTGTTAAAGAGTTAGAACTTTGACATCCATCGTCCAGAAAAAAAAATGATCACAATGACGGGGAGAACAGGTGCTTTTCGACTTCGTTAAGGGTCTGACCCATTGTACAGGCCGGAGGTCCTGCGTCCTGGCAGTGACAAAAATAAGCTGATCATAAATACCTTTTATTTCGACAGAAGATAGGTAACCTAGCCATTAACCACCAATCAGATATTGCAAGCTATGAATGTATATCTAGGTATCCGGGACGTTACAGGCGATTGATGCTATTAATATTATTGGTAATGTCGGGGACGCAGGGCCATTCCCTGTTGCATGTGTACATAAGTGGCGGTAACCGCTTTCCATTAGTTCTGCCGACACCATCGGCCTATTTACGTAACAAAACTACGTTGAACCAAGTGCAACAGAGGTCGAACCTTTGGCCACAGATGACCTCATTTCGGAATTCAAATGATCACAGTTCACTCCAAATTCATACTTGTTATTGACGCTCGATTGTATTTTTACAATTGCGCCTATAGTACACACACACCTACATTTCACTAGTCATGTTTAAGCCCCATGTCACAGGGGCTATTGCCATTAACTGGGCCATTAATTATTGAAGACTTCAGTATTCTTCGATCCGTCTTGATAGCTTTTAGTTCGTAGTGTCCGGTGTCGGTCTAGCCAGATGGAACTCAAGGCCTTGTCTGAGTATCTTCCACAATATTTGATAAGGATAAAAAAAAAATGTGAAAAAGAAACATTACATTATCTATACAAAAATATCTGACTACTTTACTTGTGTACTTATCAATTATTTACTTCTTTTTTCCAGGCAAAAGGTAAGTACTACCCAGTATAATATAAATAAATACTTACCTTAAATTAATTGGCGCCTGGCACTATGAGTAATCGCCGTCGCTCGCGTGAGCGATGACGTAACAAGATGGCGGACATCAATTTGACGTTTAATCGCTTGTGGCGGGAACGCATTGGTCACTTGTCGTTGTGGGGGTAGCACCTGAGCGCTACTTCGTTTGCCTAGGTGTCTTGAGACTTTAGCCTTAATAATAAAACAATATCAAGATTGAGATAAAGGAACGTCTGGTAGAACGATACTGAGTTATGAATAGTACCTTCTAATAGTCGCATTCATTTCGATAATTATACAATTTATAGATTGCGTTGATTTAGCTGTCAAGGTCACCAAATTTAGTTACCATAACAACATGCCAGAATCTATCATCAATATCCCTGAACAGTTAGGCAGAGGTGTACCTAATAGTACACCCACATTTCGCCAGTTATGTTGAAGTCCCAATGTAGTAGCAGGCGAGACTATTGCCATCAACTCGGCACAAACATAGACTCCGTCGAAACCAGGACCTCATGCTCAGCAGTCGCGCTCGCGTCTACTAGACCAACACCTAGATTCGAAAATTGTGGGAGTGTATAACCCAAGGCTGCTGATAACAATTTTACACAGTTAATCAGAATACAATTTTTTGTCGTAATTCTGCTCTTAGGACGTATTCTTGCACTCAGAATTTCTACGAAAAAGCTACAAATGAATATTTTCCCAACTAAAACAATCCATCCTTCGAATCTTTCAACCAAAACCCGGAAAGATCTCCATGCATCCCGTTTCGCAACTACGGGCCTTAGTTCCCGGGTTGCCGAGTAAGCAGGCAAGAGGTCAGATAGACCGGGAGGCCGATCGGCCGTGTAATGGTCGGAAATGATCCTTTCCAAATCGTTATACTTATGTCTTTAATCGTAGGTTTTAATGTCTTCCAGTTACAAGAATGTCTGCGTGATTTTCCTTGAGGTGTGGAGATTTTTGTTAAAAAAAAAAACAAAATATTTTTATTTCACATATGCCTACATGGGCACTTATGAAACGTCGACAAAAAGGTGCACGGTTCGGGTTGGTCGTTTCCTATGGAGAAGAACCGGCAAGAAACTCCATGGTTACTCTTTTAAAATGATTAGATTTTACAATATTATTATTATTCTGTTCTGTTGATGAGAGTCGAACAGTTTGAGGACACATTTTGTCAGTACCTGTTTCAAGCTCTGTTAAATGAGCAGAGAAACAACACTTGTTAGTCAGTAAATAAGGAAGTTAGTTCCTTATATTTTTATATCCTACGGAAGGCCTAGATCAAGAAGTGTTACTTAGCGTGTATTTTGGCTGAGTGTCCAAAAATAGCAAAAGGTAAGTTATTTTTTTTTTGTTGTTATTTTTTATAGGGAGAGCAGCGGTGGCCCTGTGGTGGCGGCCCCGACTTACGAACAGTAAGTAAAGTGTGGTGGATTATAGCCTATTCCCTCATAGAGAGGAGGCCGTTGTGTCCCAGCAGTGGGAACATTATAGGCTGATTATGCTAAGTTATTTTTGCGGGCGAAAGCATTGTGGCAGGGTAATACTTAAATACGAAGATTATTGCTCATTACGATTTAATAATCATTAAATCATAATGAACAACACGTCAATTATAATTGACGTATTTAAACACAGAATCCACGAACAAAATTTTTTGGGGTGAAAAATCACGTTTTACGGTAGGACTCAACGTAACGCACTCCAAACCTTGTGTTGATAAATGAATTGAATAGTACGGGTCGTGGAGGTATTTAAAGTAAAAATCTTTCATTCATATTATGGACTAGCTGTGCCCGCGACTTCGTTCGCGTGGATGTCGGAACTTAACAATGTATTTTTTTGTGCGAAGCGCTGTTGGAGGATTCCGATACAAATCATTTTTTTTTATGCTAGTGCTATAAACAACATTAGCTGTGGAACCATCTGGAGCGTACACAAAAAGGTTATTGGGGTTGTTTACGCGAGAAAGAGCTACGTATAGTTGACCATGGGAAAAGCATCCAATACTTAGGTCCACCCCCGCAACGGATAATGTCTGGCCCTGAGCTTTATTAATCGTCATGGCATAACAGAGACTGACTGGGAATTGCACTCGTTTGAAAGAGAAAGGAAAGTTGTTAGGAATTATAGGTAATCTTGGAATAAAACAATATCACCAGCGCCGCAACCGGTTAATATTTCAGCTTCGATTATGTTTTGCTGCAGATTTGTGACTTTGAGCCGTGCCGTTACAAAGTTTGGAGGACATAAATTTCTGAGGAGAATTATTGGTACACCGATTTTTAAAACTATTTTGTGGGCTGGAAGTCCGGGTGTGTTGAGAGAATCCAAAAATTCTACCGGGTAGTGCGTGGCGTCATCTTCTTCCATAACTGTATTTATAGAGGTGTATTTTCTACTATTCCCGGACACATGAATCAATATTTTTAAATTAATTGCCGCAGCTTGGACATTGCGAGGAGTCAAAATAGCTCGCTGACATTGCCAAGAACCGGCTTGATTTCCCATGTTTGTGGAATCTCCGTACACAGAAGAAATTAGCTCCTGTTGTGATGTAACGCAAGAACAGAGATTATCAACCAAAATAACTTTGCCATCTTCTTGTACGGGGTATGTGCCATCGCCTATTTGTAACAATAAATTGGGAAACTCCTGTGCATTTTCGCAGCCTCGCAACTGTGCACGCATATGTACACTCAGGTGTGTAGATGATATATTGCACCATAAAACAGAACTCTTCAGACAGGCAGCAATTTCTTCGGCTCTCGTTCCTCGGGGTACTATCGGGAATGTCTGCCGAAAATCACCGCAGAATGCCTCCCATCGGCCGGTCATTTTGCCTTATGTCCTGTAAAGTTCTATTCACTGCTTCTACAGCTTTGCGGTTTGCCATAGTGCACTCGTCCTAAAAAATTAAAACACCATCGCATAAAACCCTTGCTTTATCGCTATTTCACGATATGTTGCAAACCGGGCTTTCCGTGCGGTCTAAGTCGATAGGAATTATAAATGTTGTGTCTGCCGTTTTTCCTCCAGGCAATAATGTGGCTGCTATCCATGAAGAGGCGACAGCAAGGGAAATTTTATTTTGGTTCTGTAGCGGCACTACAAAAAGTACTTCAGCAACATAGAACAAAAAGTACTACAGCCCCATCTATGACGCAGAGGATAAACTAAAAATCGAAATATAATATCTAAATTCTGCATCGCGCAAGTAACCTACAACAAAGACTATACAGAAGAACCCAACAACAACTGTTGGGCAGTAGCCCACCAGACATAATACCCGTCTGATCGGAGGATCCTCCCTTTTCAATGGTGGTTGAAGAGCTTTACACCCTGTTCTCCGTACCCCCAACTTGGTGACCCCGAAATGGACGTCAGCGCAGCCTTCGAGCAACGTGACGTCATCAACATCACTTCCTCAAGCTTCCTCAAACTTCCTCAAGTATTCGAGCAGCGAGTCATATAGCCAGCCAGCTTCAAAATGGGTATTCCTGACCACCAGCATGCAGCGGACGCACATTCCTGGTCAGCACCCTCAGCCTCATCAAGCTACCTTGGCACTGCACTTTCGGCCGGTTGAGAGCTGTACCTCCCGGTCGATGCGAGCAGTCAGCCACATCGTGGCGCTGTACCACGTCCGACGCAACGGAGCACATGCAGCGCCGACCCCGACTCAAGGGGTTCGCACTACCGCCGCAGACAGTTCCGACTCACCGTGAACAATGCGGCAACGACTTTCCACTGGCCTGGCAATCAACGACTCATTCTACTACCGACCCTAGTCTGGGGGGAGTGCTGTAGCGGCACTACAAAAAGTACTACAGCGCCATCTATGACGCAGAGGATAAACTAAAAATCTAAATATATCTAAATTCTGCATCGCGCAAGTAAAGATATTCGCGACTTAAGACTATATAGAAGAACCCAACAACAACTGTAGGGCAGGTAGCCCACCAGACATAACACCCGTCTGGTCGGAGGATCCTCCCTTTTCAATGGGGGTTGAAGAGCTTTACACTCTGTTCTTCATACTCCCAAAGTTCCTTATTCGAGCCAAAATAACTTTGGTTAGGAAAGTTTTACCTGTTCCGCCCGGTGTGTCTAAAAACAGGATTTCACCCGAGGCGTTTTCTACACTGCAGCATACCCTATCAAACGTCTGGCGCTGTTCCTCTGTCTTTCTACTAATTTCTGATACGTACTCTCTGTTTATACGTCCCCCTTCGACTGTCGGTGTGGGCAAACCGTATTGACTGATCGGGTTCCCTGGTATACTTATAACTATCTCTTTAATAGCCAATAAGGACCTGTTGTGACAAATTTCACGTACCCTATAGGTCAGGAATTTCTCCATCAGTATTTAGTTAAACATGCCTCAATCAGAAAATAACGTCACACGCACAATGCCATCTATCGAATATCTATATTCAATGCTGCACGCAGTTGATGTCTAGATATAGTCCAGTCTGAGTTCGATAGATGGCGCTGTTTTAATATTTTATTTCGGAAACACTATTATAATTTTATTAATTTACATTTTTCTTTCTTTCCATTTATAAGGTGTGAACTGATTACGATGAAACAAAAAACTTAATGTTCAATTACTTTAATTTACGCACATATTGTTGTGTATAAAAGTTACGGGAAGTTGTGAGACCAACTGCACATAACCCTAATTTTACTTCTGTAACACTTTAAATTCAAATATCTTTTGATAGACTGAACCGATTGCAATGCAACAAAAACTAAATGTTACTCCAAGTTACACTCAATCGTTGTGTGTAAAAATTATCTACATTGCTTTTGTACATTTTACGTGATGCCCGAACAAATACACAGACAAACAGACAAACAGACAAACAGACAAAAATTCTAAAAATGCTGGAAATGGGTTCTATTGGTTGTCCTTTAACACCCTGGCTATTTTTTTTGGATTTTTTTTCGATGTACAAAAACGACTTTTCTACAGTTTTATTATATGTATAGATTTAAAAAAAAAACCTGTGAAAAAGTTGGAACTTTGACCCTCAATATCTTCGTAACTAGAAGGTTCTCAGGTATGGTCTAGAACAAAAAAATGATCGCAATGACGGGAAGAACAAGTGTCTTCCGGCTTCGTTAAGGGTCTTGTTACACCCTTTATTATTTCGTTAACAGGAACAGCTGTTTCTGACGCAATCTCTTAAATTTGGCAGCAAAATGTCGACTTAATATAAAAACAATGCAATATTATGACCGGCACGTAGTGACCATGAATTATTATTTGTTTATTATGAACTGAGCTCGATACCGTCTTAATAATGGATGGTGGACGTCGTAAAAATATACAGGACAATGTCGGGACACACAGATCGAATGCTTGACCAGCTTATAAAGATTTTTGCGTTACGGAATTCTCGTATTGGCAATAGACATTGCATACTGCCTAGTTTTTCCAACTTCGTTTGTCATACCTACCTACCTTATATTAAGTCTATTTTTGCTTCCAAAATACATATATTTATGCTGAAATTAATACTCGTACAGACCATTTTTAACAGTGTGTTTGTGGCAGTCACGGAGAATATTGCTGTATATAAACTTCTTATAAATTTTAACCACACAGTTTTCTCAACATCGTATGACCAACCACGAACGCGCAGACTAAAAGTAACGTGAAATCAAACGATTTTAAAATTGAAAATACCTAATATTACCCAAAGATGTCAAAGCTGATATTAGAATAGTAATGACAGGTGTTTCATACATAATACCTATTAACTTAGTTTTAAGACTTCATTCATATCTTTGGGTGGCACTGACTGTGCTTATCGTAAAAGTTTAACCCAAAATGCTAAAGATAGTTTAAATTTTCATTAAAAAAACGTTCAAATTTACGTGACACGTTTGTGCTAAGGCCTCGGAACATGTTCTTCATTTAACCACTCCGTAAGCACCAAGAGGAACAGGGACATTTTATTACACAGGTCGTGACATGTTGCGCTGATGGCAGCCTGTCCACGGACGCGTTACGGCCGGCTATGGCCCGTTTCGGGGCATTTTGGGGCATTTCAGGGCATTATGGGGCGTTTTCGAGCCATTCGTCGGCCGAATATTGTTTTTGGCACAATCGTGGCGCTCTCATTGTTTTTATAGCTATTCGTTAGTTTCAGAGGGTCAGATAAAAATTTGAAAGCACTTTTCTTTAACTGTATGGATTCGGCGTTCGGTTTTCGGGGATAATGGTAGTTTTATCTCCAATCAAAGTAGTGCAGTTATAGAGGGTTACGGAGTTCCGTTTTTCGGACACATTTAAAGTGGTTGCTGGGACACAAAATAAATAAATAGCATGAAATGGGCCTATAACACTTTCTGACGCAGACAAAGAATTGCATATTAATCTATACATCTATATCTATCTATAAATACAAATAAAAAATAAGTGTCTGTTTGTAATATCTAAATAACAGCTTTTTACTGAATGCATGTGAAAATTTAAACCGCACTTTTAACATTTTTATCTGCCTGTTTGTTCCGGCTAATCTCCAAAACGGCTGGACCGATTTTGACGGGACTTTACTGGCAGATAGCTGATGTTATAAGGTCTAACATATGCTATATTTTTATTTTTAAAAATAATTAGGTTTCCGTGCAAAAAATTGAAACCCTTGGTAACAAAATTCGATTAAAAAAAGGAAGTGCTTATAATAATGGGGATCTTTTAAATAATAATTTCACGCAAACGGTCGCGGGCAACAGCTTGTAATAACTTAAACCTTCTGTTAGTTTTGTAAACCTTTTCCCATGTTGGGGTCAGCTTGCAGTCTAACTGCGATTATTTTAAATGGAACGACTACCTAACTCACGCCCAACATCTATTTACTAAGCAATACATAACCTAACTTAACATCACGTCTGTACTAAGTACCCCTTGTAATATCTTTTGGCAAGGCTGATTGTAAAACTTTCGAGTTACTGACTCCCCGTAACAACTGCCAAAGATCTAAGGAATAGTCATGCATCCTTGGATCGACCTCATCAAGCGTTGCTTAACCTTGAAAACGGACCCGTCTGGAAGTCATATTGCCACAAGCTCATCGAATACTGTTTCTCCTAAAAAAACTTCTATAAAACCGCGAAAACAATCGTGCATATTCCTAACCCCGAAACTACAGTAGATTGATGTAAATAGCGTGTGAGGTCGCACGGAGGGCCCTCCGTCGCCCTCCCGTGCCCTCACCGACCTCACCGAGTGCGCCTCTCTTGACTCCCGCTAGCTTTTAGCGCGCGCTTGAGGACCTACTGCCAACCTGAATTTTACAATGCGTTTTTTTTTTGTATAAATAGCTTAGTGGTGAGATGGTTTAGGGTTGATTTGAGGTCAAAAAGGTGAAATGTAGATTGTATGAAGTTCTGAAAAGATTATTAAAAGCAGCGGACTGCCTGTAATCCCCGGATGGTTAGGCAGTGGTGTACCGTATAGTACATTTCACCTTATGTTTGAGTTGTATGTAATAGGGGGTGATCCTAGTGCCATCAACTGGGCACGCATGCAGACTCCAGGCTGCGAAAAAGAAATTCCAACGTGACGATAAAACGCAATAACAGTTTTCTAATCTGGGAATTGAATACACGGTCTCAACCTCAGCAGTCTCGCTTCCTATCACAAGACCAACGAAGCAGCAGGGTTAATAATATTGACACTTTTACGTTATTTGTGTGGTCATTTAATCAGGCCTTAGACCCAACCCGTATTTTCCCCAGGCCCAAACATAGTTCCAAACCCAATAGCATAAAATATGTTCTAAATCGTAGTCACGTCTACCAATAATGATATTCATCGCTCAGAGCTCGACTGACCCAATTTCCTTGGTCAACGCCTTACTTGCCGATATTTACTTGGCAGTATACATTTTGATATAAACGTTGTGACTTTCGTTATGAATTTCAGTTGTCGTAGAGGTCTTAAATGTAAAGCCATGTTCACACTATACACGTCTATGACAGTTATGTTATGTTAGAATTAATATCATATTAATGCATTTAATATGCTACTAGCGACATGTCTTTTGCACTTAGTTTAATTATAACTTCTAACTAAGGTGCTATGGAATAAAAGTTAGTCTATGGACAACTAGTACCTACATGTGTGTTTCAATAGGTTATGAGCCGCTCCCATATTTCCTAATTATTTACTGTATTATTGTGATTGATTTACGAAAGTGTTAAAATGTCAAACTAATACTGTCACTAACGGGATATCTTCCGTGATTGTTCATGATTTTGAGCTCCCGATATTTCGACGCTGTTGTAAGCGCCATGATTGCGAGTTGACTGGCGAATGCGAAAATTAATTGTTAGGAGCAGACAAATCTGTCTACCCTCTTTCTTTGTCTTTTGCTACGCGCACTACTGGAACTCGACACTAAGTCACGGCAAAACACACTCACAGTATCACCAGGTTTTTTAGATTCTATAATTACGATGCCAGCTGCTACTTTGGAGCATATCGGGAGCTCAAAATCATGAACAATCACGGATGATATCCCGTAAGTGACAGTATAAGTTTAGTTTTAAGCCATGGAATCTTAAAACAGTATTTGTTCGGTATAATGTCGACGTCGGGCTATCTAGTAAACGTGCCGAGGCTTAAAGGCCGCAAAAACTATGACGATTGGTCGTTCGCGATAAGCAATTTCATGCTACTCGACGGCTGATAAATGTTGTCTAAGGAGAAACACGTTGAGATACATGTTGCGTGACGTGTCCAGAAGGAATAGTCAGAATGAATCAGCAGAGGACTGCCTCGTTGATCGAGTGGTCGCAAGTGCGACTGTTGAGCATGATGTCCTGGGTTCGATTCCCGGCTCGGGCAAAAGTGGTATTGGGTTTTAATATCAGGAATTTTCAGTAGCAACCAAGGAGTCTGCATCAGTGCCGACTAGCAATAGGCTCACCACCTACCTACCCACATGGGACTTCAAAAACATACCTAACTCTCGAAAAATGGTTGAACTATTAGGTACACCTCTGCCTAACTCTTCGGACAATACATGCGTGATGTTATGTATGAATGATCGTAGATGATGGAACAATCATAAATAAATGGGACTGACGTAAGCTACCGAAAACAATATGTCAATCCTGTTGTAAGTCATTGTAGAAATACGAAATGCTCCGAAAACGATTATCTCTTTTATAGAACTATTAATTATCCCAAAGCCTTGTCTCTATTGCCAATGGCATTAATTGCTGGTATCTTTGAGCACATGATAAGAAAGTATTAGAAAAAAAATTGTTTGATAGGTACTCACCATTAAAAAAAAAGTTACAATTTAGTAGGCACCTTCATGAAAATTATTAGAATTGTTTTTTCTGTGTTAGTTTTATATTTTCGATACAATGTGCTAGGAGCTCGTGGCTAAATAAAAACATCTGTTTGGGTCGATCTTCAGGTTAAGCTGTGCTTCCCTGGGTTGGTCCGTGGATGTGTGACCCAATACATACCGAGTTTCCTCCGTGCCTCGGAATGCACGTTAAGTCGTTGGTTCTGGCTGTCAATAATTGTAAATCTTTGACAGTCGTTACAGGTAGTCAGTGGACCGAAAGTCTGACACCCAGCCGTACCATGGGGTATCGCATTACCCAGTACTAACTGGGTTGTGGATGTCAGATAGGCAGTCGCTCCATGTAAAATGATGGTATTCAGCTGCATCTGGTTATACTGGAAGCTGACCCCAACATAGTTGGGAAAAGGTTAGGCAGATGATGATTTTTCGAAACAATGATTAAATCTTGTTCAGTCCAAAAACGACCTAAACACACATATGTATTAAGAAGAGAATTTAATCAAAACTGTGTGTTTTCATAGAACGTTACGAAAACCTGAAGTTTGAAAACCTTTTATTGAATTACGCGTAAACTTATTTCTGAAATTCTGTAAACTAGAAGTTAGAAACAGAACTTCCATCAACGCAGGCCTCCCAGCAGACCGCACATAACATGAGAAGTCTACAAAGTTTCAAGTCTAACCCCTATAAGACATACTGACAGACATATCAAATGCAGAAATTTTAAAAACTTTAAGAGACAATGACGCGCTGTAGGATTTTCAATCTTCAGCGTTAAGCTGAACGCTGAAAATCTGACATCAAGCTCAAGGTTCCTTACGAAATTATACATTTTTGAAGTCGATATTTCACTAATAATATTACATGCACGCAACTTTCCAGATTTAAGATAAATTAATTTATAGAGTAAGTTTGAATTTCATACAAACGTTGGTTTATGAGATTGCTAGTTCTAAATATGTCATTCATTGATTCAAATGAAAACAACTTATGTTATTAATTTATCAAGTTTGAAACAAACAAGTTAAGTGCTGTGTGACAACACTATTTCGTGGTTTTCTTCAATATTAATAGGCTTCTTCTGGGTAAGCTCGTTCCATTGTCGACCTCATCTCTGTCCTTGGACTAGATTGAGGTCAAGAGTAGGACCATTTAGTATAAAAAGAAAAAAAAAAAAAATGTTTACTTGCGTTTTCGTAAGTAAATTAAAAATATGGTTGCAAGTATATTATTTGTGATGATGATGGGCGTGTGTCAATACCCAAAAATTCTGACAACCAGTCTTACAAAGGATATCGTATTACCCCGTACTAACTGGGTTGTGGAGGTCAGATAGGCAGTCGCTCCATGTAAAATACTGGCATTCAGCTGCATCCGTTTAGACTGGAAGCCGACCCCAACATAGGTGGGAAAAGCCAAGGCAGATGATGATGATGATGGGCGTGTCTCACAGAATTCAGAAAATCAATAATGTTTAAATCTGTATGTTGTTATAGTATCTACAGAATTCAATGAATGGATTTTTTCGTGCCGTCGCGTTGTTTTAGTTTAGTTATTTTTTTTAGATCGCATGGCGTTAAGTTTTTCGTGGTAGCGTGCATTCGTTGTTAAGTTTTTCGTGGTAGCGTGCATTCGTTGTTAAGTGTTTCGTGGTAGCGTGCATTCGTTGTTAAGTGATTCGTGGTAGCGTGCATTCGTTGTTAAGTGTTTCGTATTCGTAAACTTACGGGGACGTGTTATTCGGTGTTACACTTTTCGAAGTCACGTAACACACCCGTATTATAGTAAATGTCTACCTAGCTAGTTCGTTAGTTTGAGAATATCTGCCTTCTAAAAGACAGCACTCCAACCGCTTAATACACTTTCTATTACAATCCGAACGTTTTTGATGGAAATTCCATAATTATTTTGGAAGAATTCGTCTCCTTGACAACGGAAACCTAAGTCGTGCAGTTCATCCAACGGTTTTCTGGAAGATATTGGATTTGATTTGGTACTGTCAGCGAAAACATCTCCAATGTAATTATAGAATTAACCATTTTGTTTTATAATAATACTATGTCTATATAATTACAATCTTTTACAGCATATAATTTCATAGAGATTAATTAACATCTGCAGCTAGCGGAATTCCGCACTCTTAGCACAACTTTATCTAAAATGCGAGTTAATTTAAATGATTATATTTAATAAAATAAATAGCTTTTGCCCGCGGTTTCACCCGCGTGGATGTCCAAAAATATCCGACGGGAACCGAATGGGTCTACCGGGATTAAAAAGTAACATAGGCTAATCCAGGTTACTGTAACAAACATAGTTACATACCTTCTTCCCCCTTTTTATCCCCTCGGGAGTAGAATTGTCAAAAACGCTGAGACATGTATAAATTACTTTTCAATCGTCAGCCTAAACACAAAATTTGAAGATCTTAACTTCAAAACTGACGGACTTTCATATAAACTTCCACCCCCTATTTTACCCCGTGGTAGGAGTGGAATTCCCAAAAATCCTTTATTAGTGGATACTTACTCTTCACAAAGAACACACTCTCTAAGTTTCATGTCTGGAGGACCAGCGGTTTGGGTTGTGTGTTGATATATTACCCAGTCAGTCAGTCAGTCTGTTTACCATTTTATAATTAACTAGCGACCCGCCCCGGCTTCGCACGGGTGCATGTGTTATACATAAAAACCTTCCTCTTGAATCACTCTATCTATTAAAAAACCCCGCATCAAAATCCGTTGCGTAGTTTTAAAGATTTAAGCGGTCAAAGGGAAATAGGGACAGAAAAGCGACTTTGTTTTATAATATGTAGTGAAGATAGATATTAAAAGTGCAAGATCCCGCAGGCTACGCGATTGCAATACCTAATATCATAATCTTATAATATTTTCAAACTTTAGCATTTCTATTAAGACTTCGTTTACATAATATATTTTTAAGCACACGGTACCCTCTCCCCGTAATGCGTCCGTATCGCGTTGCAACCGCACCGGTGCGGTGTATTAGCAGCTTTCACACTGATGAGCAAAAACCTACGTTTTAATAACATCGAGTGGTTTTAGTTGATTGGTACTGAAAAGAAACACGCGATTCCTGCTATGTAGGTAAAATAATCCTGCAAAAAATAAGCCTGCATGCCTGCTTGTGCAGGTATATATTTATTCCTATTCTTAGTTACTACCTATTGCTTAGTTATTGATATTATACTTAGTCATTACTCTAAGCAACAATAGTTGATTGCTAACTGTGCAGGCTTGTAAATGGTTTGTCGTTGTTTGCCTCGCTATACATTTTTGTATTGTAAGCTGTAAGCCACAATAAAATAAAATAGAAGGATAGTAAAACACAATAAAATAAAATAGTAGGATATGATAATTTTTTGGGGGTATACAGAACAGGGTGTAAAGCTCTTCAACCCCCATAGAAAAGGGAGGATCCTCCGACCAGACGGGTGTTATTGTCTGGTGGGCTACTGCCCGACAGTTGTTGTCGGGTTCTTCTATATAGTCTTAATTCGCGAATAACTTTACTTGTGCGATGCAGGATTTAGATGTATTTCGATGTTTAGTTTGTCCTCTGCGTCATAGATGGCGCTGTAGTACTTTTTGTTCTATGTTGCTGTAGTACTTTTTTGTAGTGCCGCTACAATTTCAAAGACTTTTTGAGCATTGTTTTTAGGGTCTTGAAATCGCTTTGAAAACGGTTTGTATTTTTACGTTTTTAACTTTTTTGATTTTGTCAGTCATACATCATCATAATATTTCCATTTATCTGGGGTTAGCGCAGCATGCCCTCGTCTTTCTTGCTTATCTTTTAATCGTCTTCTGAGTAGTCACCCCTTCTCTAGCCATATCTTTCACACAGTCCATCCATCATTTCTTTCTTTGTTAGTCCCATCCCTTTATTTTAAATTTCCCATCTTCATAAGGGCTGACAAATTGTCGCTTTGTCTAGGCCCCGGTCAAAAAAATTCGATTTTGGATAGTTCATTATTGTTTTGCAAACTCACTTTGGACGATCAACAAAACAGAAGCTGCCAATTGCAAACGATTAGATAGATTCAAATACTAACTAATCTGAATTGATTTTTGGCGAATTGATCATCGTGTGTGATAGACTATCAAATTCAATGACACTCACGATTGATGACACTCATGAATTTAACAATTTTATAGGCAGTAACTAGTTGGTCAATCAATGGACGGAAACCACTTTTTGAAAGCTTTATGTCACAAATATTTGAAGCCATTTAAAAGGCTGATTGAAAGGAATCCTAACTAAAGTTATGATCAGCTTAATAAATGTGAAAATGAGTTTGTTTGTTATGCCTTCCCGCAGCTACTACGCCTAAACCGGCTGAACCGGTTTCAGTAAAATTTTGCAAAGGGTTGGTTTATGATTTAGATTAGAATATATGATACTTTTTCTTCCGGTGGTAAGTTTTCGTGAGTAACTTTCTGACCTTCACGAGAGAGAAAATCTAGTAAAGCAGTATTTTCTCCTATCCAATCCCCTACATTCACAACGCTTTGAAATTTCTTTTCACAGACGCCATTTTGAATTATTAACGGTCCTCAATAACGCTAACACGGCTCCTTCCGCCATTATAAACTGAGAAACAGATTAATAAGCCTCCAGCAATCTTAAGTGGCTATAACGCTGCTAAGTGTGCGCGCACACTTGCGACACTGCGACGGTTCCGCCCCGGACGCGGTTTGTGGGCGAGCCTTAGGTAAATACCCCACTGCCGGCGATAAGCGTCAAGCTAGTCGGGCTAGCTAAAAACGAGTTTTTTGGGGAGGGTCTGTACTTGTGTGTGCGCATATTAAATGAATGGAAAATTATGTATTGCGTCTTGCATTGCAAGTTGTGATGCAAATAATCAATATCCGGCTATACATAGCGAAGCTCTAGTAGTAGTGGGCGGCTGTGAAGCGGCGCCTTTATGCCATTGCTTGTATGTACATAAATGGGGGTAGAAATAATGGTGGGTACATGTGAAGGCAGTGATAGGACTTTATGAGGAAGTTTATGGGTTATGGAAGAATGGGTTTTAAATGTTTAAGGCATAGTAAATGATATCACAATTGGTGAGCATGCTTCCTCTTCTATGGGTATCGTAAAATGCAGAATTTTATGCAGCGTGTTGTTTTTGTATAGACAATGCTGTGGTAACCATTTTCAATTGACAAAATCGTAAGATTTTTTCGGACCTATGAAAAACGATTAATTTTGTGCATCTGTAACAATAACAATAGCAGTTTGTAACTGATTCTCATCCTCCTGGATTCTCGTAGAGAGAAGGCACCATAATTATTTACAACGATTACTCAATGCGGATTGGAGATTTCAGATTGAAATTAATTATAAGTCTTAAGATGCTCACGATGTTTTCCTTAAACATTCGATATTTATTTTTTCGTAGGAAGAGGGAATTCAAAATTTATTTATTAAAATAAAAATGTAACACTTTACACTAACGAAATATTAAAATTGTTAAACCTTTATTTCGACAGAATTTACCTCCACTACACTCTCAATCACACGCAAATTGACCACAACCCGCTTTACAGTTTAACCGCTCTCACCCAGTTATAGCCAGTTTTAACCGGCTATAACCAGTTTTAACTAGTTCCAACGCCATTTAATCTACACGTAACCTAATTTGCTATGTAAAGTAAAACTTGGAACAAGATGGATCGCTGTAGTTTTTTGTTAAGCTTGCACAGACTGATTGGCGCCGTTTTAACTAGACTAGGCTGCGTTTGTCTGCAAACAAGTTTTTTTACCAGGTGAACCTAAAAGTGTCTTAACCAAAAGCATCATAAAGCCTTGAGTAGCAGTTAGTCTCGGTTCCATCGCTTATATAACTTAATAATTAGACTTTACCTGCATACGTAAACGTAAGACTGCAAATGTAAGTTTGTTTTTTTGTGATTACAATAAAAATCATCGTTCGGAGGCAAATCGGACCGTAAAGACTACGGAACCCTATATTGTGCGTGGCCCGACACGCACTTGGCTGGTTTTTTTTTAAATCTTTTTACACAGTTTTTCAAGTAATATTAAAAAATGTATGAAATAGTAAATAAATAAATACAGGGATAAATTACTAAACCATTTTTTATTCTTATTCTTACACTTAAGTTCTCGAGTCACCAAACCTGCTAAACTAAATTCTATATAATTATATATATGTTGTGACCCTCAATTTCTCGGTAATCAGTGCAATGTAGTTTTGCTTCAATCTACTCATCATAATCTTCTACCATGTCTTCCAATGAAAGTTTCTTTCAAGCTCACCTGCTTTACCTTTTGCTCTACTGTAGTTTGTCTATATGTATAAAGTTTTTAAATATTCATTATCTACCTCATTTTAATAAAACCTCAATGTGTACTTTCCTATTAGAAATGCAAATGCAAACTTCACCTGAAAACTCAGCACTAAATAGCCGGTCTCGTTTGCAGAGCCAACTTTTACTGCGTCTAAAAGATATCTAGCTTTCAGCCTAGGTAGAAAACCGCAGGCGAAATCGTAGCTCAACATACACAAGTAAGCGATCGTGCCCGAAGCCAATTTTGTTAGTAGGGTCCTCGATTCTCGTTAAAACTTTTAACTAGCGCTGTGGCACGACATACTGATACTAAGGTTCTTCCTACCTACGAGTACTTGCGTTCGCATTTAATGTTTTTTTTAAGAGAAGTATTACGATTGTATTTAAAAGTTTATTCGGTGTGTTAATTAATTTCAGGGAGTTTTTCTTTGGCGTTATATTTTTTATTTCGTTCAGGGCAGAGGTGTCTTATAATTTTGTTAGCTGACTTCTAAAAAACGAGGAGGTTATGGATTCCACCAGAATCTTATTTTTTGTTTCTTGTATTTTCCCCGATTTCTCCGTGATTAGTTAGATTAGAATTCTGATTTAGATGATTCTTTTTTCATTTGGTAGAGGAAGCTAGCGCGGTGGTCTCACATAAATTGTATTAACTTCGCTTCCGTACTTTGTGTTATCCTCTTTAATATGCAGTTTTTCTTCGTCTCAATACTTTATTGCATTCCATAATGTAAAATAAAACAGTTGGTATGTTAAAACATTGAATCAATTATGGACCCTGTCGGGTACAGCAAAGTTAATTAATAGGAGAGAGGATGAAGGCGCTTTTGTTTAGAAAATTAAATAAACATTAAATTAGAATAGTAAATAAATAGCTTTTGTGGTATTTATATTTTACATCATAATTATATTTACTTGAGTAATTATAATTTAATTATTTGGATGAGTCTTTTATGTGTAATAATTATGTCATATAATTATGTCTATGTGGATGATGTGCTTATAACTTTTAGTTACAACATAAAATTGATACTTGACAAGGATTTTTGCTAGATACTACAACGAAAAGGGTAAAATAAAACTTTTTTGCAAAAAAAAAACAACTTCCAAAAAACCAACACTAAAAAGTGGAAAATAACTTTACTTTCGGAAATCAGTGACTTTTGTTTGTTTCATTGCCTTTTTTTTGCCACTGACTTCCGAAAGTAAATTATTTTCCACTTTTTAGTGTTTGTTTTTGGAAGTCGATTTTTTTTTACATACGAATTCAAGAAACGGTAACGGCAGTGACGCGCATAGGGATACTGCCAGCCGATTTTTTTTATTTCCCGATCTGCAACTATAAAGCTGAAGTGCAGAGGTCTTTTTTATGTAGAAAATGATTGAGCTTAAAGGTTTGGTCATTTGAATGTGACTTCAAGTCAGTGACTTCATTGACATCGGTTGAGGTAAACATCGAGAAAAAACTTGGCCTATGTTTAAAGAACAGATTTCTATCAAATATGGCGCTCAGGAAGACCATTACCCGAGGAGTGCCTTGGAGTGCCTTTCGTGGGATTTTTTTGAGTTCCACAGTAAAAAGTAGCAGTAAAAGCAAAGCTGTGCCATAAGCTAGTAACTAATAACTGTCATACAAACATGTTTGGTTCAGATTAAATTGGATGTCCAACAATCAACGCTGATGATAAATTTTAAATGACCTAATTAACTCCCCGTTGTGTAGTAATTTGTTGGGACTGTGCTTAAATCATCATTTTAACCGACGCTGTAAAATGGGTGTCATGGGAAGTATGGTGCAGCATGGTGCAATTATGACCAGTAACGTTTTTAGGTTTTTTATTTTTTTATGTCATGTAGGCTTGCGTTAGGCCGCAACTCGCCTGATGTGAAGCAATGACGCGGCCTAGGGTGGAGCACGCTTACCTAGAAGAAACAGATTCACTCGAACTTTGAAGGATCTAGATTATACTGATCGGGAAACAGAGGCTGGCGGTTCTTACAATAAATGTGGAAGTATAGCGGCTTGTCCGGGTTCGTGGAATTTCAACTATATAAAAACAAATTACGATATTGTTGCGATGATATTGACATTCAGAAATGCCTTTTATTGGCCTTATTAAAATAAACACATCTGAGTTGGACATCGATAATTAGGGTTCCGTACTCGAAGAGTAACCAACGGGACCCTAGTACTTAGCCTCCGCTGTCCGTCCGTCAGTTTGACAGCGGGCTGTATCTCATGATCTGTAATAGGTAGACAGTTGAAATTGTGAGAAATGTTGGGCTCTCCTACTACGATGGTACGGAACCTTGCATGCGCGAGTCCGACTCGCACTTGACCGGTTTATAGGTATGCGCGATATACGAACGTGTAGTAAATTATGTTGCGTTACTCAGGCATGAAACGATAAATATTACTAATTAGAATTTCACAGGCATGCAGATTGAAATTAAAAGAAAAGAAAAAATGTTTTATCAGAAACAATTCAAACTAATTTGAACTGACATGAAATAGTTCCCCAAAAAAACATTTTTCCCTAGTTTCCCCTTTCCATGAAACCACGGTAAGAACCACCAAAATAAAAAGCGTATGGCAACTCTTTCGGTGTCGCCACCCTAAAAAAAACAAAAGAGAAGGGAGTTGACACAATTGTGGATAAAGAATTGTTTTGTGCGAGTATTTTCTAAAAGATATTCAATGGATGGCCTGATGCTAACAAAAAAGGGGTGTTCGCTTTTGTGTCGTGCTAATTTTCTAAAGGTTTGCCATTTAATGCGTATTTTGTTCTTGTGTCAACACGCTTTTTGGGGTAGCTTAAATAAATTAATGTAGTATTTATTTATGGTGGTTTTCATGTTACGTTGAGTAAGGTTTGTTTAAATTCTTTATGTTTTATTCGGGCTAATTTATTGTGGTAATACAATTAGTACCATACTTCATTGTTCAACAGCTTTTCAGTAGTAGCCCCGGCCCACTCATAGAACACGTTTTAGATACACTTATCTATACTGATATTATAACAGTAAAATTTGTTTGTAGGTTTGTAATTGTGTCAATGTAAAAAAAACACTGATAGAAAGATACAATTATTTGTGGGTATAGGCTAAACTACAATTATAACGTGCATATTAGCCGAGCTATCACAATTTTTGCGGACGAAGTCGCAGGCAGTGTGCTAGTACTTAATAAATATTTTCAAACTCATTGTTATTATCTGCCTGTTCAACTGGATGCAGCTGAATACCAGCACGCTAACCTATCATATGTCCATACCCCAGTTGAAAATCTTATTTAGATTTATCGGCTACATGAAAAGTATTCCTATACCTACACCTCTGCATACGCGTCACGCATTCTAAAGTTCAACAATCACTGAATTTTTACCCCCACTTAAAACTCAGTGATCACAGAACACAACCACTATTTAAATACAGGTAGTAAATCAAGCAAGTATTCACAGAGATCTGCGCTGGAGCCGGAACGAACCTGCATAGTTATGGGCGCAAAGTTTTTGGATTCCACACGCATCTGCCATGGAATTTCCGCCATTATGGAGAATACTTTGAGGATGTGTGAAGGGGTGGAGGTGGCATTCGATTGAAATCCGACAATCTTCTTTTGGATTAGCTCGTTCCATCGTCGACCACATCTCAGTCCTCAGGACTAGATAGAGGGCAAGACTAGGCGCTTAAAATATAATAAAATAAGAAATCAAGCAGATATACCGAACCCAGTCTAGTAGGTAGGTTTTTTTGTTGATGTATTTATTTCAGGGTACATTTAGCTGAGACACGCGCAAGCCAGCGAAGAATGAGACATAAGTGAGTTCACAGAAGGCCTATTATACTCAGCATTAGGTGGAACAAGGCCAATGATGATGACATTTTGTAGATTATTCCTTCGATTAAGACTCTGCTCTGGCAATGACAAATTGACAAGGTATTAAACCATTTTTTTATTTTCATTTTTCACGTAAGTCTAAATATTATGACATTAATTATTGCAATTCTTCAATAATTTAGTGAGTAAGTTGCAGATTTTAGATTGTTTGAAATCCTTGGATTAAAGCATTATTAACTAAATTACATTCATTATCATCATCAACCGACAGCAGTCCACTGCTGGACATAGGCCTCCTCAATCGCACGCCACATAACTAGATTCTCAGTTACATTAACTGAAATAAATTAATAATCAAACACGTACGGGGCTTTTCTATGAAATCGATATTGAGGTATCTACTTGTTTCTTGCAGTGACAGGTGGTTAAATATAATTGACATTGACAGCCATTCAGAGCTGTCACTTAAAGTGACAGCTGACAGTGCAAAGGGTTGCATTTTTAAGATATTATTTAAACAATTTTGAAAAGGTGGAGCTATTTGCTCTGTTGGATTTAAGCGTAGTAGTCCAGTCATTTAAGCTTAAATTAGGTAAGAATCTCGGAATTCGAGATACCCAGCTGTAAGTCTGTAAATACTTGTATATTGACACCCTAAAAGTTGTCTCAAAACCTACATATGGTAGGGTGTAAGCAACTATTAAATTTCAAGGTCAAAGGTCACAAAAATCATTTTTTTGCGCTTTCTTTGGAAATATCTCATTTCCTATAGGTTTTTTGCTATTTATATTTTTGTCAATATTGTAGAATACAAAATTCTCTACAAATATTGTGTAAAAAAATTTTTTATACGGTGAACCGTTTTCGAGATAGAGGGCGGAGAGCGCGCGGTCACAACATCACTTCAGGGCCTCAATTCTGCTATTTTTATAAAATTCGACATTCCAACACGATCCCATTGTCATTTTGCTTAAAGTTCGTAATCTGCTAAATTCATAATGGTCGATCATTGGTCGGTCAGTGGTCTCGTAATAGAATTGTGTTATAATGACATTGTAGTATTGCCATTATTATAAAATTCCTTGGTAGAAATGATTTTCGAAAAACTACTACAAAATTTGAACATCTATTCATGTGAGATTTTATTTATATATATTTTTACATATTATTTATTAGTATTATAAGCAATCTGAAGTAGTAAGAAGTTCGTAGATAGCAAAAAAACATTAAATTTATGTTATGTTTAGCTGTCAAAGTCAAATGTGACATTACTTTGACGTTTATCTGTTTATTTATTTCTAGCAGCCGGTGTTTTGTTATGTTTTTACATTTAAGTGTTTTTATTAGATTTTTGTTTGTATATTTAAATTCCCTTTACAGAGAAGCCTATATTTATTGATTTTATACAAAATGGTGCTAATTGAGCAAATTTCGACTCTTGGCCCCTGCAGCCGCACCAATGAAGGGCGAAGTTCATCGAAACGATATTGTATGAAGTGCGCCCAATTTTTAAATTGGGTATCGGTGGACTGCCCCAATAAAACGCCGGCACAGTAAGTACCTAAATACAGTATAATTAGGTATGCATTATAAAATGTATCATTATTGTAATATTTACACTTTTTTTAGTTTTAAGTACAATGAATATAAGAGTAAAATGTTAAAGAAAATTAAATCACAGAAGAGTCACATAAGTGCAACAGGTTACTCATTGTATGTACCTACAAACATACCCACAATAAGTATTAAGGAGCATTGAAAACAATACAATTAAAATTAATATAACCCCTCCAGCTAAGCTTAAAACCTTTGTTAGGTGTAGACTCACATCAGTGGTAGTACATTGGGCAGAATTTGACATCTTGATTGTAACTCAGATCAGATACTGAGCGCTAGGTTACACATCCTATTGAAGTGTTGTAACTATTGTATTAAAGTTAAATTTGTTTTCATAGAAACTCCGCAGAATTATAACGTCATCAGATTCTGAGTCTGACTAATGTTTTCTAAGGTATGCAAGAGGTTTTGTCAGATTATTAAAAGATAAATGAAATCTATTTAAGGAGGAGTCTATGTCCAGCAGTGGATTCCAAATGGCTGTAATGATAAATGATTAAATGAAACAGTGTTTATAAAAATAGTATTAATTTATTTTAAATCATATTTAGTACAATACTTTGGATCTGTAAAAAAGAATTAAATCATTTTAATAATAATTAGAGCATTTTCGCACTTCACTAGAATATTGAGGTGGGTTTACATTACATATCTGCTAATTTAATTTATGTATTTCTCCACAGTCTGTCAACAAGAGCCTGCTGCAGTGCCCGACCTTCAAGAAGATCCCGATTCACCCTTTGATGGTCTTGATGATTAGGTGCTGCTTAATTATTTTCCTCCTAAATTAAAAGACTGATTAGTGATTAATGACATGACTGTTATTATTTTCATTATATATTATGGTAAAATTTGTTATTTGTTTTTGAAATGATGATTAAAATATTATGATAATTTAACTTGGATTTGTTTTATTATTTAAATGATTTTCACATTTTTCAATTGGCTTGAAAGTCAACTTAAATATTGTTAAATAAATATTTAGTTTATGATAAATAAAAAGTAATTTAAATGTTGATTTTTTAACATAGTAGTAGTATCATTTAAAATTCCAATAAATTCTGCATAAACTTCATCAGGCAGGTGGCAACGGTGCTCTTGCCATGTTTGCAATATTGTGCAATATGCAACATGCATTCACAATCTTGCCTGCAGTTGTTGGACTATAACATAAAGCATGTGCTGCAACGCTGCAAGCAAACACCTGCAAAAAATAAATTTACTGTTATACAACCCCATTTTACTGAACGTCTTATTACTTTTATATACTCACTGTTCTTGACATATAGGTACAAGAACTGTTGCATCTAAAGTTCTCTAACAAGAAATTCATTCAATACCTCTCTAATGCCTGTTACTTCATTAATTGCTCCTGATACAGTAATTTGTGAAACATTATGGAGGGCAATCTGTCCAATCAAATTTTGGTAGGACCCTGATGCATAAAATGCAAGTGCTATTAGAATCTGCAATAAAAAATATAACATTAATCAACCTATTTCGTGTATATAGCTATAGAATAATAAATCAATGTCAAATTCAGTTTTCTCACCTTCATTTCTGCCGTTACGCTATCGTTTCGGCGCGGTCTGGCCATAAGGGGAATGAGTTCTTTAATTAACCCCCTTACTGAATCCTTTCAAAGGCGAAAAGTTTTTACAAATTCCGCCTCGGGTATATCATGGGTTCGTATTCATTCTCGTCAAGTTATGGGCTGACAACGTCTTCTGCATTCCACCCATCTTCTTTATCTAACATCCACTGCGTTGGCTAGCTCGAGAATACATTGTCTCCATTCAATATTCCACAAACACTTTACTCGTAACTAAATAAAAGCAATGACTGCACGATGACGTTCTAATGGTAGGTCAGTGATCAAAGGAACTGTCAAAATTTTAGCAGATTACCGCCTAAGTCAGTCATTCATTTGTCATTATGTACAAGATTACCATTCTATGCCATTTCTTTCAATGGACTGTCAGTGGTGGACCATTGGAAAGTCATAATGACGCCATTATATTAGTAGATTACCAAACTTGTCAAAATCAACAATTATGAAATCAATGACAGACCATTCTGACACTATTGTAATAGCAGAATCGGGCCCCAGGTCAACCGATGCCTCCGGTCGAAAACGCGCCATATATAGTTGATGAACTTTCGATAAATCAATGATTATAAATATTTGTCAATTTTTATTAACTATTATATTATATTTTATCATTTTCTTCATGCATTAATTGGCAGTCTATAATGCTCCGAAATCTGTGAAAAGTCTCGATCATCTTCATTATATGCATTACGTCAAGTCTACTAAACTTAATAAACCTGTGCAGCTTTCAAATATTCCACCAACAAGTGCAGCTGCTCATCAACATTTCAACCGTGTATATTATCAAGTTCAAGCTTGGTTAGGACATGATTTGGAACCCCAAGTATGGGGTTGGGCAATGCGAAACGATTTTCTGGAGCCTATCATGACAATTTTTCCACCTGCTCCAGAAGATTTGCTAAATACAATTTTCTGCAACTGCAAGAGAGGTTGTGGTTCGCGATGCGGAAGCAGGAAAGCGGGCATGCAATGCTCTTTAGCTTGTGGCCAATGTAATGGGCAAGCTTGTCTCAATGCTCTACCATATCAGAGCGACATTAACGAAGATTGAACCTTTGACCCCATAATCATGGAAGAACTTGAGACAAATGTCGTTGAAGACGATAATGAAGACCAGTTTGAAATTTACCAGCAGCCAGAAGACGACGATGAAGAGGAAGAAGATGATTAAAATTATAAATTGTAGTTTTTGTACCCCTTATTCCATTTTTCTACTTTCAAAAAAAGTAAATGTATTGAATGATATTTTTGAATAAAAAGATTAATTCATAATTTATTTGTTTTTTTTTCATCATGTAAGAAGTTATTACTATTAATTAGGTTAAAATTCAAATATAATTCCTATATTTTCATTAACAATTCTGCAATTACATGGGCAGGTAAGTGTTGTTAAATAAATTAATACTGAATAAAAAGAGGATAGGTTAGGAAAAAAATGATAAAATATAATATAATAGTTAGTAAAAATTGACAAATATTTATAATCATTGATTTATCGATAGTTCATCAACTATATATGGCGCGTTTTCGACCGGAGGCACCGGTTGACCTGAAGTGATGCTGTGACCGCGCGCTCTCCGCCCTCTATCTCGAAAACGGTTCATCGTATAAAAAAAATTTGTGAACAAAATTTGTAGAGAATTTTGTATTCTACAGTATTGATGAAAATATAAATAGCAAAAAACCCATAGGAAACGAGATATTTCCAAAAAAAGCGCAAAAAAACGATTTTTGTGACCTTTGACCTTGAAATTTAATAGTTGCTTACACCCTACCATATGTAGGTTTTGAGACAACTTTTAGGGTGTCAATATACAAGTATTTACAGACTTACAGCTGGGTATCTCGAATTCCGAGGTGAACTTACTATAATGACTGGACTATAGGCAGAGAACGAATCATAACGATATTGGAAAGCTCAAAAAATCCAATGTAAAATACATTGTAATTTATAAGTTTGTCATAAGCTGCCGAAAAATGAATGCCAGTATTGTTGAAAGTTGACAAAAAATACGCTTCAAAACACCTTTTGGTTATGAACACTGGTAAACATTTGCGAAACTGTTTATGAAAATTGCATTGTAAATACAAAATGGCGGCGTTCGTTCCGCTCCAAAAGAAACCAAGCCGAACTATATACCTTATCCATTCGAATCTACATCGGTCTGCCCCATCGGCAGCATCCCAGCGATTCTCGCGGTCGTACCAATTAATCAGCTCCGAGATATTGATTAATTATCGTTGGTCAGTGCGCGGCCAGCCTAACGCGCCGGGCAGTGTGCGCGCGGACAAATGTGCTGGATTACTGATGCTAATGATCTGGTAATAATGGATGTATTGATTGGCTGTGTTTGTGGATGTTAGGTGGTGAGCTGGAAGTCATGTTTGGTTCTTTTTGGTGACAAGACGTCAAGTGAATGATGACTTTTATTCATTAGTCGTACTAAGGTGCATACTACCTACATGTGGATGTCGCCGCCGACCGCGACGCTGACTGTAAAGGTGGCGGTACACTATCGCTGAGACACTCCGACGCAAGGCGAGTGCGATAGTGTTTATACAAGGTGTAAGCAGACCCTTCGGCCAAAGCCGTCAACCAAGCATTATGTACATCAAACTAAGTCTACGCAAAAATTATTGATGGATAACGACTTTTTTTGGGGTGAAAAATCACGTTTTGCGGTATAAGTCAATGTAACGCACTCAAAATATTGTATTGATGGATGCTTTGAATAGTACGGGAGTCTCGGAGATATTTAAAGTAAAGTTATAACATTAAAAACTTGTATTAAAAAAAAACTTGTGAAAAAGTTGGAACTTTGATCGCCAAATATCTCTATAACTTTAGGGTATGGTCTAGAACTAAACACAGATCGATCGTGGGAATATCTGTTATATTATATTTATAACTTAGTATAGCTTCAGCTCGCGGCTTCTCCTGGTTATTTTTAAGTTAAGCAATAAGCTGACAAAGTTTTATCGCAATCGGATGAACGGTATGTCAGCGCATAAAATACGAACAAGCAAATATTAATTTACTTCGCAAGTGCGACAAAGCACTGTTTCTAGAAAAAAAACACCTATTTATAAATTAATAATTTATATAAACTAGCAAATAGGTGTCCTGTTTAATGATTTCCACTACAAAGTAAAAGAAAATATAATTATCAAAGAAACTGAGGAGATAGCTTGATGTCGTCAGAAAAATAAATATATAAAAATAAAAATAACGCTAAAAATCTAGAAAATATTCAGGGTTAAGACGCTTTCACCTTGATTGACTTGAAAGAGTAATCCATCACTTGTTAGTTAAAGTTATTAAAGTAGATTACAAAAAAGTCTAGACTTGGGTTTTAGACCTATCAAGTGATTGGGGTATCTATGACAAATTAATTACAAAACTCACAAAAAAAAATATTTGGTAACTAACCCTAAACATCATAACCCACTTATTTCCACCATTGGCCGAACCCGATCCACAAACTTAAAATATATCGACACATATCATCGATACCGTCTCCCACATCACTTACTGCTATTCGACTAACAAAGGCGATGAACAGTGCAGGCCTTGTAGATTCCTAGATGCGTGTTAACTTTTGTTAACCTCATCTTGTTTTCCGTTTTTTTTGTGTAGTAAGCAACGACTTATTGTCGGGCCTATGCTGTCCCCCCATACTTGAGTACTAATGCTGTAACATGATAATATTGTAAAATCTAATCATTTTAAAAGAGTAACCATGGAGTTTCTTGCCGGTTCTTCTCCATAGGAAACGACCAACCCGAACCGTCCACCTTTTTGTCGACGTTTCATAAGTGCCCATGTAGGCCTATGTGAAATAAAAATATTTTGATTTTGATGCGACTTGATGACCGGACTATTTTATTACGTTCGCTCGGAATGTAGGGTAGATTTACAATCAATCACACTCAATACACGAAGCTAATTTGCATTTTAGATACAAATTATTATACTGTCAAAGTGAAATTTAATGTTATCAATGTTATTTTTTACAATATTTTATAAAATATGTAGTTTATTAAGTGTCATACAGTGCGTTTGTGTCTAATCATCGCGCTGTACAGCTCGATATTTGTTTAACGTAAGTAATATGATACTTCTGATACATAACAACTAATAAGTTTCAAACATTACATATTGTATGTATTCGTAAATGTTTTATATAGGAGCCATAGTCTGCACAAAACACCCAATCACAATGTTTAATGCTTTTAGAATAAGATCTGAATGTCATTTAACTGTTTTCTTTATGTTAAAATAAAGAAATTTCAAATTAAAATCAATCAATCATGACAGATTCACAAATAACAAAAAAAAAGAATTTTCGATCCAGTGGATTTTGAATAATGGATAATGTTTTATAATTGGTTTAAAGAAATCAGTCCGAAAACATACCAGGGCATAGATTAACAATGAAAACACGGTAAAGTACTCGTGAGCTGTAACACGATACCCTTTGGTAAGACTGGTTGTCAGACAGTTGGGGTCGGCTTCCAATCTAACCGGATGCAGCTGAATACCCGTATTTTACATGAAGCGACTGCCTATCTAACCTCCACAACCCAGCTAGTACTGGGTAACACGATACCCTTTGGTGAGACTGGTTGTCAGACTTTCGAGCCACTGACTACCTGTAACGACTGTCAAAGATCTACAAATGACAGCCGGGACCAACGACTTAACGAGCTTTCCGAGGCACGGAGGAAACTCGGTATGTAATGGGTGGTCACCCATCCACGGACCAACCTAGGCAAGCACGACCCGAGCGGCTGTTATTATTTAGCCACGAGCTCCTCCATTGGTATAAAACCGCAAAGCAAAAACATCATATTTTTCTACAGCACCTCACAATATCATGATAAAACGGAACAATTTGACGAGGAAACAGGGGACCTAATTATATCAGTACTACCTGGCTTCCGTGGCAATATTCTAATTCATAATTATGATATTTAGAACAATGTTAATTTAGCTTTTAATTGGGCAGAGGTTACTGTGGTCAGACACAGTTGGAAACACGTAGTGCTCACTTCGTTAGTACATAAATTAATGATCATAATTTTGAGCTCGTTCACGAATTTCGATGTTATTGGTATAATTGTTAATTTAGTGTGAATTTGCATATGGGCTTATTGGAGAAGGGTATGACTGGGCTTCTGAGCTTGCGTTTGTGAGTTTGATAGCCGAATGAAATACAGATATACGTTTGAAGTGCGTAACTGTGTGTCATCATATCTCCTGAACGCATAAACCCGATTTTGATTAAGTTTGTTAAGATGTCTTAACACACAGGAGTTGATGGACACCAGTGATAGCGCCAAACTCATAGCTAAGTTCTGCACCAACGGGCTGCGGGACTGTTCGAAAGAGATACCGCGGCCCTGGAACATAAAGGGCAAAAGAAGGAACAGATGGGTTTTAGTCAGTAAAAGTCTGACACTCCCCTCCGCTCCGCCCAGAGCGGGTCATTTGACGAAATCCCATTACAAAAAAAAAGTTCTGCACCTACTCCATATAAAATATGTAGAATGCCATTGCCATACTCAGAAGAAGAAGAAGGTGTAATAAGGAAGAAAGTTGCCTCAGTAATATCCCGAGTGAGGGGAAGCAGCAACAGCATTCTGAAGGTGTTTGCAGAGAGGCTGGATGGGCCTACAATGGGAGGTTTACCAAGCTACATGTTGGCAACAAAGCTTGTTAAACCTTCCCGTGAGTGTGATTTTCGTTTTTCTCTTTTTAATGTTCGTGCATGTTACTAATATATTTTTAAGTAAGATGTAATACTAACACCATAAGGGCCTTGATGCCTGACAGTAAAATATTTATATTTTTATTTATTTAATAAAAATATAAATATAATATATATATGTTCATTGTTTCTGTAGAGAAACCTGCGAAAGCTAAATTCCTATAGGGCAATGTGTTCAACAGACTTCAAACTTCGTTACAACAGTACCTACGCAAATAATTAGCTAAAAGCAATACTACAAAAGGAACAAGCTTTGAGACTAGACGACGCAACAAAAAAGTTGACAGTATTGTGTTCTATAAATAGTGCAGTTGTGCTGTCGGAATGTACTACGGATCGCACACGACGATACTATGGATCTGTCTGTCTGGAACTAAGAATAAATTGACTGCTACATACGGATCTTTTTGGTGACAAACTTCTTCTTGGAGATGATGGCAATCTTCTAAACCTAAAAATATAATGAAACGATGTCTTTTTGAGTCCGATTGTGTGATCACTTCGTTTTGCTTTACAGTAGTTGATTTCGAGAATGAACTTCGGAAGGTTATGTATTTATTACCAGTAAGTAACTTATTTAGACTATAGAAACCTTGATGTTATTTTACCAAATGGTTGGCACACATTTTAACATCTCGCCACATCAGTATGTAGGTTACACCCGTTTGAATATTGACGGATCGCTAGTTATGTATAACTTTGCTAAATTGTATTGGTATTCGGAATTATTAGAAGCATCTATTAGTTTATTTTAGAGAGCTGGTTGATGCCAGCTCTCAAAATCGTAAATTGTGAATTGGTGCTTTATTTGAAACATCAGTCATTCCAGACAACTTTCTTGTTCCTCAACTAACCTGAGAGCAAAGTCATTAAAATATTTATTTTGCAAGTAGATAGTATCAATATAATGAGTTTTGCCTGACACCGATATGCAACTGCATTAAAGTTTGTTGAAATATTTCGCCTAATTTCGTCAAACAATCATGTTTTACAAACTAAGTAAAGTTCCAGGAATTCGCTCCGGATCACACACGAAGACAAAACGCGGCATTTGTCTGTCTGTCAACTGAGCACTGTCACTCACTGTTATATAACACAACAAACTAAATACAGCGAAAAATTGTACCAAAAACGAAAACTACACAAAAAAGTAAGAAAATATTTTGTTTTTATTTTTTTATGTATGTTCGTGTACAAACGGTGAACTTGAAAAAAAAATAGTGAAACACGTACACGAAAATAGAAAAAAACATGTTTTTGAAACAATATCGTTGTTTTCCTACTACGGGATAGTCTTTTCACATAACATAATGTTTATTACCTTCATAAGATATCGTTTAAGTTTAATACTTTGTCTTCTGGAAAATTCTGGGCATGTACAAATATCATTGACATTAGTATTATATCAACATCGTCTGACGTGCAGTTAAACAATTCAGTCCATTTAAAACTTATGCTAATCAAACAAAATTATTAAAATGTTGTAAAAAAGAATAGTTATGATTATTTATACATTCATTCTATTATTGACACCGGTTGTCTTGGCAAATGGGCGTGTAGGGTGCATTGTTTATTAATAACTAGCTTTTGCCCGCGACTTCACTCGCGTCAATTTAGAATTTGACAATCAATTCGAGATGTTCTATGCTTGTGATAATCGCCATCTATTATCATAAGAACGTTATTGTTGTTTTCCTCGGGAACAGTATACTTTTTTGCGGGCTGAAAGGTACCCTATGTCCGTTGCTGTACCTACACCTGATAACATAAATGCAAAATTTCAGGATGCTCGGTTCAGTGGTTTAGGCGTGAAAAGGTAACAAACAAACTTACTTTCGCATTTATAGTATTAGTATATAATAGAAGTATGGACTAGTATGGAAGTATGGATTGCGATGAACAATATTTCTAAATAATTTCTTATTTGAATCACTGCTATCCAAACAGCGTCACAGAAGCGAACAGACATACCAAAATCAGACAATTCTCCACGGATAACCCATTCATCAAAAAAACACCCTCACAAAAATACGAACAAAAAAGAAAAACAAAATTTGACTCAACACTCGTCCGCAGCGTCAACAACAAATAACGCGCTCGCCAAACATGCAAACAGTGTGTATCGCGGCGAAATTAACTTAAATGCATCTGTCCCACCGATAGCGATTAGCGAGAATCGAGTTGCAACTAAAAGCGAGTTTCTCGCCAACTCGCTTTTAGTTGAACAGCGAGTGCATGACAGCGACCGGCGACGGGATTACTCCCTGGTATGCGTATGTACCAAGCAAGAGTCTCTCAACGAGTGCTCTGCCCACCAGCGAGAGTTTACAGCAAGTATTCTGTCCGCAAAGCGAGCGTCACTGAGCGAGTACTGCTGAGCATGAGATTATTTATTTATTAACACTTTAAGCAAAAAGTACAGAGATGGACTTAATGCCATAAGCATTTTCTACCAGTTAACCTGACTCCCTCCTTTCCTCCCTGACCTGAGATTCTGGGTTCAATTCCCAAGTCAGGTAAATTTTACATCAAGAATTGGGTTTCTACATAATGAATTACTCAGTAGCAGTTACGTAGCTTAGATTTGTGTTCGGTTGACAGCAATAGGCCCGCCGCTTACTTGGCAAAACGTGTGTGCACTATTATGTATTGTACACCGCTGCATAAAACTTCGGCGATTACAAACGTGACATTATGTTATGTATTTTCGTACACGGTATCTACAATTTTGTTACAATTTTTTCAAAGTCAAAGTCACAGATCTTTATTGTGAGACAGTGGTTACAGAGTTGTTATTGAGTGAATTTGATGTGCGTTTGCACTGCTCCACCATGTTAGGCATACAATAGTTAGCACAAATTTGTTATCTTAGACCTAAGTTTAGACGTTTTAATTAAAATAGCACTAACTCATCACGAATCTGTCGGACAAAAATTCACGTATTGTATAATATTATGGTCTATTTACCAAGAAGTCATTTAATTTTTTCTTAAAAAAATTAATGTTATTAATTTCTCTTATTTGCTTAGGAAGCTTATTTTTGCGTTTCGTTTGCGAGACAATCGCTGATAATCGCTTACTCGTCAGTGGTGAGACAGATGCCCTATCCCATGGCGCCGCTTCTCATTTTATTTGTTTTAAAATATCAGCAAGCGTGGATCATGTCCAATTAGGTGCTGGCCGTCTGTTGCGGCTTAAGTAAACCTTTAGATGTATAAAACAAATACTGGCTGACTGGCTGATTGTATTTCTGGATATGCCAGCTTTTGAAGAGATGCAATGTGTGGCTGTCGCGTGTTTTCGGCTGCAAATGCCACATCTGTTTGTAGTGAATATATTTTTAACTAAGTATGTTGATACTGATGAGGAAAAAAAGCAAGGATTTCTGTTGTTATCAACGAATGTGGTGTATCGTAAATGGATAAAATAAGGAATGAGTACATTAGAGGAAGTCTGAAAGTGGCGCCGGTGTCTGAAAAGTGTGACAATCAGTTTTCGTGGTATGGACATGTGATGCGGAGGAATGAGGAAAATGTTGAGTATGAATGTAGATCGCTGTAAGAGTAGAGGAAGACCAATGAAAATGGAAGGTTGTTTGAAGGATGATATGGCTAGAAAGGAGGTATCTGCTGACAAGATGAGGTATAGAGAAGGTTAGACGAAGAAGACATGCTGTGCCAACCTCAAATAAATTGGGATAAGGGCTGAAGAATAATGATAATGATCAACGAATTATCTTTTTTTGTTTTCTTTCTGACTGATTAAGTGTCGACGTGTGACCGATGGATTGTTCTGTCATTCATTATTCTAGGTTATAAAGTCAAAGGAGTTTTAATTGTATTGGTCCTAAAGCAATTGTGATTGCTACCGAACCTGCTGCGATTGGAATCGAACCTTAGACTTAGGATATCGTTCAAACGTCGTATGACAATGTTTTACTTATTAACTGTCAGAAACTTACACATAAAAACATGTTCGAGTCATTCTCCCTGTCTTTTTTTAGTTGAAACCTATATCCCTATCAGGAAACAGATTTCAACTTACATAACATATACTAATGGGGTTTGCCCATGGGGGTAGGCAGAAACCACAGAACGCCTCCTGCTACGATCCTTACACACTCCTTTAGCCTCGTCCACGTCCATACATGCACGGATTTCAACGCGTTTTATGTTAATGATTTGCTGTAAAAACACAGTAGCACGTAGTTAAATAAAAACAGCCGCACGGGTTGATTTTCAGGTTAAGCCGCATTTATTTGGGATGGTCCGTGAATGGGTGACCACCCATTACATACCAAGTTTCCTCCGTGTGTCGGAAAGCACGTGAGGCCGTCGCGCGTTAGTCGGTCGGTCAGTAAATCTTTGACAGTCTTGAAGTAGTTTGACAACCTTTCTTTCCAAGTGGTATCTTATTACCACGAAGTAACTGGGTTGTGGAGGTCAGATAGACAGTCGCTCCATGCAAAATACTGGTATTCAGCTGCATCCCATCAGACTGCGAGCCGACCCCAACATAATAGGGAAAAGTTAGGCAGATGATGATGCACGGTAACATAGAGGAGTGAAAATAAGTAAAAATAGGTTCTATTCTAGAGCTCACAAGCTATGAAACCATCAAAAAGTTTAAAGACACTATAACACCCTAATCCCAGTTACCTTACACATTTTCCCCCAACACAAACTATCCTTCCCCATATCTACTTTGATGTCTTCAACCACGGTCACTTACGACTATGGTCGCCTAAACGACTTCCGTAGCCAACATCCTGCACCAACAACAATAGTATCGGAGCACGGAAATTTTGTAATGGCGGACTCAAACGGGGCTAGTTTTCGAGCTAGTAACAAAGATTTAGTTCGCAAGATTCGCTCTACTGTGTCAAATATTTAACGTTACTGATTGATTTTGTCACTTTTTTAGGGTTCCGTACCCAAAGGGTAAAACGGGACACTATTACTAAGACTTCGCTGTCTGTCTGTCTGTCTGTCTGTCTCCAGGCTGTATCTTTATAAACCGTGATAGCTAGAAAGCTGAAATTTTCACAAATGATGTATTACTATTGCCGCTATAACAACAAATACTAAAAATTAAAAAAAAATATTAAGGGGGGCTCCCATACAACAGATATGATTTTTTTGCCGTTTTTATAAATAATGGTACGGAACCCTTCGTGCGCGAGTCCGACTCGCACTTGGCCGGTTTTTTACACACCATGTCGCAGTCGCTAGTCGCCGTGAAAACGCTATATTCCGCAAATGTGACATCACTCTTCTTGATATTGACAGCTTTCACGCAAATTAGGTGCATGACAAATAGATTTAAAAGACTTATAGAGCGGACATTCACACAACGATTTTGATCCCAAACATTTTCGATTTTGACACACGAATGTTACCTGCCAAGCGGGCGTATGGCACTCGACACAACGATTTGTTACTAAGTAGTAACAAGCATTGGATTACGATTTTCTTCGTCTTATCCCGTCTATCGCTCGTAAATATTTGAATGAACATATGTATTTACAGAATTATAATAATTAAAATCATCAATACAATCCTGTAAGTTTATTTAATCCTATTGAATGATTATTTCATGAAACAGTCGAATCAACAAACATACAACCTGAACCTGACAAAAAACGTAAGAAATTTTGAATTTCGCGGGCTACCCTGGCGCTTTCCCTCAAGATCGAGCAGCCTAAGAACGGTAAGGATACATCTAACGTTCTAAATCTTCGGCAAGTAAGTTGGGAGCACAGAGCATTGTTTGTGGGGGAACGTGCGGAATGCAATAAAGGGTAGTGGATGAACTGCCACGCGGTCATTGTCTATGTTTTACGTTTTTATATTAAGTGAGCGGTTGTGTGTGTGTGTGTGGGTTGCCAGCATGTTTCTTCTGACGGCCTGAGTGATGGTATGTTTCTAAGTGGAAGCTTGAACCGTGTCTAATGTGAGCTGTGTTATTCGTTTTGCCATTGAATCCATCGAGGAGCTCGTGGCTAAATAAGAACAGCCCCTCGGGTCGATCTTTAAGTTAAGCCGTGCTTACCTAGGTTGATCCGTGGATGGGTGACCACCCATTACATACCGAGTTTCCTCCGTGCCTCATAAAGCACGTTAGTGATTGACGAAAGTATGTTCCTATAAGTCTAGACTTATTATTATTATACTCTGTACCACCTTTCATAGTAATTGATTCAATAAATACCTTCATTCATTCTGGAGAAATTACGAGTATGTTGATCTTTGGCAATTCTGGTTCGTCCGATAACCATGTCCTCATTCCAACGTCTTTAGTTTGACGATAGAAGAAATGAGACAGACAGATTATTTTGACAGATGACATAATTTATGTATCCGTTTCAAAGCTACGACTTTAAAGTCGTAAGTGGTTACGTTTTTCAAAGAGTTGTCGGTAGGATGCTGCTCCTCTAGTATTATATAACCTCATTGGACTAAATGGTTTCACTTTACGGGTAATAAGTAAACGAAACGTACACATTACGATTTTGCACAAGAGAACGATTTTGAAATTGGAACAATCGATTTACAACAAAAAAAAAACATTTTTTAAGACTTAATTCATATTTGACAATTACTGTTCGTAATTTAAAACAAAATCCTTTATTTATTCAACTATTGAGTTGAATGTTTGATCAAGAAAGAAAAAAAAACATTCCACTTTTCTAAACTATTCTCTCTGTCCCCTTTATATGTATGTAAGTAACATTCAAAGTTAGAACCTACAAAAATATAAGACAACAACCCCATCTGTCAAGTCGTCTACCCCCATATCACCCCGACTTTAATCACGCATACAGTCTGGAACAAGTTTAGTAAGTTCCCCCGGCTTTGACACCGGATGCCCATACTAAACTAATTATACCGGCTACGAGTGCCACAAGACAGCCGACCATGTAACATGGTTAAGTATGACGCGATGTTTTCGCTTATCGTGTTAGTGCTTTCTATTGAGGAATGAGGTTACCCGAAACTGTTACTGTTTATAAGAAGACGTAGTAACAAATCGAAAAGGGTATGCTTAAATGGTTAGGTCATGTTTAGAAGATGCAAAGCGACTAACAAAAGGTATTTACGAGGCAGAGGTGAGTGGCAACGCTGGACGGTAAGAAGGAGTTTATGGAGTTTCTTGCCCGTTCTTCTCCATAGAGATCTACGTTAGGGAATGGGCAACTACAGTACTTTCACAGTTTTTATGTCTTGTGACTGGGACTGTAGCTACATTTCATTGTTGTCTTTGTTTCGACAGTTCAAAAGTGCCTATAACTGGCCTACTTGAAATAAATGCTTTGATTTTGATTTTGATAGAAGGACCCTGGAAGGACATAAGACCTTATTGGTGAGGTTCTTCAGAAAGGTCAGGGGCGTAGTACTCGCAAGGCGACGAGGCGAAAGGAGTATTTAAGGATCGTGGCAGGTGACGTTCTGGAGGTGATTGTATGTACCTATGTATGGTAGTGCTTGGGTGGAGGGAGATGAACTGGAAGCGTCGGTAGAAAAATGTTCTGTAAATAAACATGGAAAACAATATAGGCAGTCGCTCCATGTAAAATACGTAGTTCAATTAAAACACGGCGTGATATTTTCGGAACGTCGTCTGATCAAAGAAAGCAGTGAACTCAATAAATTTTAAATGTCTTTAGGTTTATTTTTGATAGAAGAAATATCACGTGAATCGAACAAAATGGCGAACAATGCGAGAGGGCTATGCCCAGCAGTGGACTGCTGTAGGCTGATGATGGTGTTATAATTGAACATGAGACGGTTCTTGGAAGTGTACCCGCAGCTTTTTCTTCTTGTATGTAAGATCAAGGATTTCTTCTGTAAATTGCCATGAATTTAGGCATAAGACTAGGCTTTCTTGCTTGATGAGGACTGGAGAAGAAATTTGCTTATTCATGAACTATAGTTCATGCATAAGCAAATTTCTTCTAGCTATTGCCCGCGACCTTTGCTCGCGTTGAATTATTATAAAAAAATGTGACCTTCCTTTTTTAATCGAATTTTGTTAACAATTTCAAGGGTTTTAATTTTTTTGCAAGGAACCCTAATTATTTTTTCTAAAATAAAAGTATGTAGTATCTATATTAGACCTTATAACATTAGCTATCTACCAGTAAAAGTCCCGTCAAAATCGGCCCACCCGTTTCGGAGATTAGCCGAAACAAACAGACAGACAGACAAACACTTAAATTTTATTTATTTGTATAGATTTATTCTATCCCTGAGTTGCGTTGTCCAAAATTATTTCCAGAACTCACGTACTACTTGGAAGTATTTTAATGGTATTTTGAGGATATAAATAAATTATAATAAAATAGGTAAACACAATTGGCAACAAATTCAATTTATTGTATCACAAACCAGCTAAGCAGAATGGTGCAAAAACATTTCAAAACATCAACAACATATTGTCTGTTTCGCTACTTAGCGGTTAAATCCCTTTCCATACCGAATTACTATTTACATGACACCACTTGCACTATTTACATGACAAAACATGCACTATTTAAATTTCATTACCTTTCGTATCGATGGTTAAAAGATTATTTATTATCTTTTACTTGATTACCAGAGAGCAAGGAATCGCCGCGTCGACAGCGTTTACAGGCTAGACCGCTTTGAGCGCACACCTTCTGTTTTAGACCACCTTCAAATACGTCAATTTCTGTACGTCATTAGTAGAGTTTGGAATAGATAGAGTTTATTTACCTTCAAGGAGAAAGTAACATGCGGATCACTATAAAATAACGTAAATATTATTAAGCTGTTAGATTGTGGGACGAATAACCCATTAGTACTTTCTACCTTGAACTTAAACTGTCACTTACGGGATATCTTCCGTGATTATCAATTATTATTCTCAGCTCTCGATATTTCGAAGCTGTTGCAAGCGCCATGATCGCGGGATGACTGGAGAATGCGGGTGGATGGTAAATAAGTTGTTAGGTGCAGACAAATCCGTCTACCCTCTTTCTCAGTCTTTTGCTACGCGCACTACTGGAACTCGACGCAAAGTCACGGCAAAACACTCACAGTATCACTAGGTTTTGTGGAGACGACACCGGCAGATATCCCGTAAGTGACAGTGACTTTACTTATAAACCTTGTAAGCTTAAAACAGGATTTCCTTGAAGTTTAGTCAAATAAATTCTCTTTATTTATTTATTTCCGATCTGTAGTAATTAAGCGCAGGCCATACCGCCAGCTAGCGAGCGAGCGAGCGACGCGGACGAGGCATCGTTTTATTTTATTTTGACGTGACAACGTCTTAAATTAGGTTGCGGCTGGGAGTCACTTATGAAAAAGTGTAACGCTCGGTAACGTTACGATGAGTCACCGAACGAGAGAGAGAAACAAAATATATTTCTATAGTTAAAATTTGTGCAATTCTTATTTTCATTCAATTCCTTGTTCCTATTGTGCAATTTAATTATATTCATATCAATAAATATTCTACCGAGAAAAAGACGTTGTCACGTAAAATCTTCGCCCGTAAAACCGACTTTACAGGCAACCATTTTTTTTTCAAACTTTTGTTCACACCGCGAACTATTTAAAGAGCCTAACGAAGTATGAAAAGTCCCTCGTTCCCCTCGCTAGCTGGTGGTGTGACCTGCACTTTAATCTTCAAATGCGATAAAAATTGACACGCTTAGTAGGCATGGCAAGTGTTGAGAATGCTGTCGAGACGTCTTCTTACTCTGTGTTCATCACACTTGGCATTGGTTCACAAAAAGGATTCTCCATAAATTGAAAAATACTCTAACTATTATTACATAATTCTATTATGAGCCCGGAGTCTGGATTTGTACCCCGGTTGATGGCAATAGGTTCGCCCTTTATTATACACAACTGGCGAAATATGGTTGTACAGTCAGGAGCACCATTATGAAAACACTTCCCTACATTTAAAATCAATTTTCGCGAGAAATAACACTTGTGACTTGGAGATAAGATCTTTTTCATAAAAATATGAGTTCCAGAATACTATGATCGTAACAACATGAACTGTTAAGGCGAGGTATTCCTGCAAAAGTAGGCATTTAGCGCTGTAGGCTGCGCGCAAAATACTTTGCGTGAACACAGCGCGTTCGTGAACTCGCGTGACCTTGCCTAGCGACACAGCATAGAAATATGCAGTTGGATAAGTAATATTACTTGACTTTTATGAAATATTTTTTCTATGATCAAAATTTGTTACTATCTAGTAGCGATAAATTAGAGCTTCGTTAATAAATGATAATTATTATTCATAATTGGGCAGTTTGCGTAACTAATTCAAAATAAACAGCCAGTTCGCTATTAGTAGGTTCGAGAACTGTAAAGATAAAATTTTGATTTGTTTATGTGTTTTTGTGTAAATTGCAATAAGTGTATTTTTATTGAACCTTCCTATTTCATTCAAACAAATTTCATTTTTTTTTAATAAAAATTTAATATTAACAATCACAAAACTAGAAAGAAACTCAACTAAGTAGATGAAATTAAAATATTTACTACCCGGCGCAGCCCTATCGCGTACATACCACCCGGCTGTAGGTAATTATTTCAAAGACAGGGCCGAGTCACAATACTGCATATATTTGTACTGTGAAAGTAACAAATAAAAAGAATGCACTCCAAAGATATGTCTTTGGAGTGCATTCTTTTTATTTGTTACTTTTATTGCTTTACATGACTTTTTTCGCTTGCGTTGTTTATTGCCCATTATAACTTGCAACAATTATAATAAACTTGGTCAAAAACAGACGGTATGGTACGCGACATTGTCGCGGAAAAAACTGACACAGGTCCGTCGCCGGTAAGCGCCAGCGCGCGACTAATCGGGCCTGTCCGAGCCGCCGCGAACGCTTTTAATTCATATAAAAAAATAGTAATTAAGAAAATAATGTTATCAAGTCAAACTCTGCCACTTTGTCTAGAACTAATTAGTTTTTTTAATTTAGTATAAAAATTAAATGTAAAATATCAGTAATTTAGTCATAATATTGAAAAAAAGTTACAAAAAGGGGTAACTTTGCGATTTTTTTCTATCGAGTGAAGTTCATCAGGTCTTGCAACTGTATGCGACTGTGACTAGATAAGATCCTTAACTATAACATACATTTTTTTTTTTTAACACTATATTCTTTGTCTCAGATGGTTTTAAAAAACTCAAATGTGCGCCCACCTCGCCTTAATTATAACAGTAGGAGAAAAACACTCTTAAAAGTGGTTAAGTGTTTACGTATTGGTGCTCGTGACTGTACATACGGCGACTCATCAAGCTATAAAAATCCAGTATATCCTGACCTTGCTTTGTATGAGCTTCCCGTACAATGAGAGATCAGCTTAAATTCGTTAGCATGGTTTGATTGGTCGTCGTGTGTACTATAGGCACATCCCTGCCGTATGGGGATAACAGCAATGTCTGTGTTGTAAGATACTAAACTACGGACTAGCTCCCATTTTAATTACAATAGTACCATCTTCTATTTGAGTTTGAGTCATATCTGTTCCATTCTCGTTTTCTGCTTTCTTCGTTTCCCTAACAGTCTCATTCTTTTCTTCAACAGGTAGTGATGCAGGTTTCGTAAAGATCATTCCAGAGAAGTTCGCGAAAGGCGTTTCAACCAGCATCCAGAAAAAGAATGCTGCTATGAATGTACCCGTTATCATCGTGAGGCTTTTCAGTAACTGTAAGAAAATGAAAAGTTTTTATTATATTCAATCTATTTGTTTGAGTGTGTGTCGTTGACTTTGAAAAGTTTTCTTGGGTTAGTCTCATCAGGCATTTCTCGTATATATGTGACCGGTTACTTATATTTTTTTTAAACTTCCATTACCCCTTTTTTCGGATGGGCAATCATCAAATGTCTCCTCCCGCTCTCGGCGGAGCGGATGGGAGTGTCACACTTGTATTGACTAAAACCCATACATGTTCCTTCTTTGCCCTTTGTGTTCCAGGGCCGCGGTATCGTTTTCGAACAGTCCCGCAGCCCTGGCAGGCCCTTGCGGACCCCCTCCGGTTTGCTGACATCTCTTAGAGGCGCGCGTGGCACACGAACGCGCCGTCGACCCCGCGTGTTATGATTTCGGCCTTCCATTACCCCTTTACTATGCAATGCATCCATCAGCAAAATGTTTTCAATGGTTACATTGAATCGTACCGTAAATAGTGATTTATCACCCCAAAAAAAACTGTTTCAAAAAAAATGTGTTTTCGTAGAGTTACTAAGTTTGATGTACAGAATGCATGGTTGACGTCTTCGTGTAGGGACCGTTTACATCTTTTATACAATATGTTAAAAAAAGCCAGTCGATATCCGTGAGGGAATGATTCTATGTATTTAAGTAATCCTTTTTGGTTAACAAGTAAAAGAAAAATACCTCGATAAAAACAAAATAAAATATACTAAAATGAGGAAACTTACATGGCGACACAGGGGCGCGGGCGGCGACACTCTAGTCACTTCTCGGGTAGTGACGTCTTATACAAACAATTGACGATTGAACATACCAATGCCGAAGGTGGTGTTGTCACGTTTTAAAAGTTTGTTTGATTTTAAGGAAATGGTAGTAATTTAAGCACAAAAATCATGCAATTTTATTCATTAATATGTTTACTTTCATTAATATTTTATATTTCGTATTTTTTTTCGGTAATATTATTGGTATATCTCTATAGGTAGTCTACCCTTTGGGATCGAACAGGGTTTTTTGAACATATTGTATAATATTTTCTGTTTCTTGATCAAAGAAATAATCGATTGCTAGTTGCCTTCTTCTCGATGGTGAGGCTCGTTAGTCTAGCAGTTCTGAATGATAACATCACTTACAATTGTTGGTATGGTGGTTCTTTGAACGGCAATAATCGACGTGATTTCGACCCTGATGAAGGCCATGTGCAGCATGTACGCGCTGTAACACAGCCGGCCAGTGTACAGAAAGGGTCTCCACTCAAAAATTGCCCGATAGAAACCTGTAATTTGAGAAAGAGATTGTATATGAGCTTTTTTTTGGTGGCAACAAATCGGAGCGGTTTCCGAACGAACGGAAACGAAAAGCTAGCCCTTGGGCCACGGGAAGTGTCAACTCTTCGCGTGATCCAAAGGCTGGCTTTTACCTTGGCCAAAGGCGTAGCATTGCCATACAACGCTGTATTTAGTTAGACCAGTAATAACGGAGAGATGGGTGAACATACCTGAAAATGAGATGATGTCGTGTATCTCTCTTCTTCGTTCTTATAATATAAAAACGAAGAAGAGATATTGTGTATGTATAAGAACTTTCACGGTTTTAATCTCAGTCAGAATATGTCAAAAATACTTCTAGAGTGCTGCATGGTTATTCATATTATGTTATGGCGTCATAGTCGAAATTAACGCCGTTAACTTGTTTTTAACCGACATTTAAAAAAGGAGGAGGTTATGACATAACCATGTTCACCCATCTCTCCGTTATAATACAGGATTTGCCTCTCCGATTTATATTTGAGTCCCCCAGTTAGGATATGTTTTGGTCCGAAGAGGTCGTATTAAAGATTCTCCCGATTTTTAATTAAAAATTCACATTTTATCAGAAGACGAAATAAAGTAAACATGTACCTTCAAATTGAATGACTACTCCAGCCACAATGAGGCCCATTATTATTCCAAAGACAGGCTTCATGAAACCAGCATACAGCATGTTAATGTACTCTGGTTGGGTTGGACCCTCAACGTAGAAGATGAAGGTGGAGAAGTTGCATAGACAACCCATGAAGAACAACGACCAATATAGGTACTTGTATTTCTGGAAAAGGCAACAAAAAATAAACAAAAAACATCCAAAATTGAACCCTTTGACAATAATCATGCAAAAACTTAACACCCATACCGAAAATTCTCGAAAAAGTAAGCAGATGCGTTCTCCGTTTACAGTAGTTTGTACACCAATAAACACATATAGAACTAAATTAATTACATATATAAATAAATTGGCTTCAATAAACTGACAGAATGATAATCAAAATCATGATAATAATAATAATAATATCCCTGGACATTTCACACAGCACCATCTAGTCCCAAGCTAAGCAACCTAATGCTTGTGTTATGGTAGCTAGATGGCTGATAAACTACATATTTACATATTTTTTTTTGTAAATACATACATATTATAGATAGAAAAACACCCAGACCCGGAACAACTACTTGTAGGTCATACAAATATTTGTTCCGTACGGGAATCGAACCCGCGACATGCAGCGCAGCAGTCAATCGCTTGACCACTGCTCCAACCGTGCCGTCAATGATCATTCAGGTATAAGACGTTCACTGATAGACGTAAGCCACTCTTAGAGTCGTTACTTCGGCTAATCCTGTGCTTCTCGAATTTCATCCATAAAATCCACAGCCCAACTTCGACCACTGCTGGTATATGCCTCTCTTTGCTTATGCCAAGCTCCACGTTCCTGTGCCAGCCTCATCCAGGATATACCTGCGATGGCAACAATCTTCTCGCATTTAAGATTTAAAATTTCACTTTGAGAGATTGAGTAATTTATTTTCGTTGATGAAAATAATTATAAGATTGAATTATATTATTAGGGTGTTCAGTTACGTTAGTAATTTTATTGTAAACTCATATAATCGTTGTTTTTGTTTTTTTTTTGTAATTTTTATGTCAATTGGCGAAACATGCGCACTACCTATTCTGAAAAGTTTTCAAAAGGAGCCATAAAGTCATTCAATGTCAAATTCACCATGGATTCAGATATGATTCTAGACCAGCTATTTAAAATCAGCTCACAGCTATTTGTTATCATTTTACAGCTATTTGATACTTTTTACCGTGTTTTTTAGGGTTCCGTAGCCGAATGGCAAATAACGGAACCCTTCTGGATTCGTCATGTCTGTCCGTATGTCACAGCCACTTTATTCTTTTTTTTTAATTTTTTTTTATTACAAAATGGGCCTGCTCTTGACCTCGATCACGCCTGGTGGAAAGCGATGGATGAGGTCTATGATGAAACGAGCGTGCCCAGAAGATGCCTGTTCACTCTTGCTTTGAAGGCAGACGGGTTATATGTGGGAGGGAACACAGATGCCGGCAGAGAGTTCCACACTTTGGCTGTGCGCATAATAAACGTGGAGGAGAAGCGCCGAGTACGACTTGTCGGGATATCAACCAAGTGTGGAGGGTACGCCGCAGTACGTCTGCTAGTCCGGTGGTAAAAGGGTGATGGTGGGATTAGATCGTGGAGCTCCTGCGCACACTCTCCGAAGTACAGTCTGTAGAAGACCGACAAGCAGGCGACATTACGCCGATGAGCTAGGCTGTGAAGCGTTGCTACCAAAGACTCGTCGCCTATGAGCCTTTTAGCTCTGCGTTCCACCGAATCAAGTGCAGCAAGCTGGTATTTTGCTGAGCCATCCCACAGGTGACTGCAATACTCCATACAGGAACGGACCTGTGCTTTATACAAATTTAAAAGCTGTCCGGATGTGAAGTATCGCCTCACCTTATTCAGGATGCCCAGCTTTTTAGCTGCGGTCTGAGCTTTTGACTCGATGGTTGAGCCGAAGTTGAGATCCGATGTCAACTCCATGCCCAAAAGCTGTAGGCGGTCGGTAACTGGTACAACTGTACCTCGAAAAGCAACTGACACTGGCTCCTTTTTGCAGTGAAGAGACAAGCCTGTGTTTTCACAGCATTGAATTTGACCAGATTGTCGTCACCCCACTGGGAAACAAGATTTAGGGTCAAATTCATGCGCTCCACCATGGCCTCTCTATGAGTAGCTGTTTCCTCTCTACTGGCTCTTGCACTCGACAGGTATCTTTCTGCGACTGTGCTGTCATCAGCGTACCCGATTGCACCAAGCTGCAGCAGGTCGTTGATGTGCAGCAGAAATAAAGTCGCAGAAAGAACAGACCCCTGAGGAACACCGGCATCAATGGCCTTATGATCTGATGAGCAGCCATCTATGACCACTCTGATCGATCGTCCACTCAGGAAGTCGGAAATCCAGTTGCAAAAGTCGGCAGAGATGCCGAATGCAGGAAGCTTAGCCAACAGACTAGCGTGCCAGACCCTGTCAAAGGCCTTTGAGATATCAAGCGATACAGCAAGGGCTTCACCGTGTTTCTCAATTTGTTTCAAATTCCGAAACTATTAGGACTACACAGTCGAAACTTGGTAGATAGATTATACATGGAACCCCATACCATATACATGGAACTGAAACTATAAAAAAATGTCGTCAAACCTAGGTATATGTGTGGGGAGTCTATATATAGGTCTTTAAAAATGACATTGAGGTTTCTAAAACCATTTTTTGTCAAAATCAAACACTTCCAAAGTGGAAAAATGTCTGTCTTCTCCTTTCTAGTTTCTAAAGTAAGATAAAATTCTGAAAAGATGTAAGATTGTAGAACGTAAAAAAAAACTTTCAACGTAAATTGGTTTGAATAGGATTTGACGTTTAGTTTTTGAGATATGGGACTTTTTCATCAAAATGCAGCAGTAACTTTGTTTTTCATTAACATACTATGCAAAACAAATTTTGTTTTGCATTTGAATGTAATACAATACAACATAAGAATGAGGCTTCATAATATTTTTAATATATTGTTTGGTGTTACAGAACCCTGTGTACGTGTGAATAAGACTCGCACTTGGCCGGTTTTTGAGATATTGGTAATTGAGACACATAGCCAATTGGCTATTGGATATTGTATTTTCAAAAAAAGGTTACCTGGAGCTTCTTTGGATTCCCTCCATTCTTCTGCCAGCTGTAGATAATGTAGCCTAATGCCATACCGATGGCGTAACCAGTCAGATTCGGATAGGGCCTGATGTAAAGCGTGTTGAACTCGGGATTGCCGATGAATAATTTCAATACTGTGCTGAAAGTTGGAGGTAAATCATTAGCAACAAAAGACTAAATAAGCTGTGCAAGCTGATAGCGTTAAACGGATAGCTTAGCGTTATCAGCCCAAAATGTTCCCACTGCTGGAACACAGGTCTCCTCTCTGTTTGTGGGAGTGGGCTATGATCCACTACCAGCTCAGTGCGGCTTACCCAATGTCACATGACTTAGAGTAGAACTTTTGGTTAAAAGACTCGATGGTTTTTTCACAACCAGCATTACGAACGGCATTATAAATATTTGAATTGAGCTTTTTGTACTATTTGAATTCAGCTTTTAATGTCTTTTTGACAATGACTGGATATCACCGTTTTTCTTGAATTTCATTTAAAGGCGAATTTTATTACAATATTTTCTTCAGCCTGTACCAATAAAGTTACCTAAAAAAATAATTGTGACAAACTTACTCCGGAGAAATATAAAAAATTCCTTGTAAGTGACCGTAATAAGTATGCAGTACGGAAGAAATTATCCCCACAAGGAAAATGAAGCTCAGGACCACCTTCCTAGATGCAGTGGTTTTGCACGTCAAGAAGATGGTGGCTGCAAGAATGTAGAGCTGAGTGTCACAGGCTAAATACCTGGCGACGAAAACAAAAGAGGTAGTTTATTTCACTTTACAAGCAAATATACCGCCAGTAATCCTTAAAACTGGCGAAATTATAACCGCACCACTGCCTGACGCGGCAGTAGAATATCTAAAGTTTTGACAGGTATATTTAAGTCTTATAAAATAGGGATGAATTTGGGACTCCGGGCTATTATTGCGACGTTCCGGATAAAAAAAAAAAACAATAAAAATTGCCTGACCCGGGCATTTTGGACAGCAGTATTGCTTGGGACCAATGAGACAGTTGCATGGAGATATTTTAATGAATTCAGATATTTACCAGGTTTGCGGCATACAGTTAGATTGATAAAAATTGTTGATGTAAAGAATATGACGCCACCATTCTCGGCGGCAGTCACTCACTTCATTATAGATGATTTTCTGGCGACAAAAATACGTTTAGATTAATACTACACTTCATTATATGGATGTACGGGTTGAGGAGTTCAACCTCCATATTAAATAATAGTATTCGGCTGCATATTCACCCACTTTGACCATTCACCATTTGACTGGAAGCTGATCGGAACATAGTTGATAAAGAAAAGTAAAACTAAAAAACATTTACTCGTGTACAGTCAGACAAAAAAATTTGGTTGAGAACCATATCTATGTTGTGTAGCAAATATACAGGGTTATTTGTAAAACACCAGCAACCTCTTAAGAGGTCATTATATTCATCATTATGAACAACTTTTACTATGGGGCCAAACCTGAAATCGCGAAAAAAAATCAGCTGTTCCCTACATTTATGATCGATTAGCTCGTCAAAATGTAGGGAACAGCTGTTTTTTTTTGCGATTTCAGGTTTGGTCCCATAATAAAAGTTGTTCATAATGATGAGTACAATGACCTCTTAAGAGGTTGCTGGTGTTTTACAAATAACCCTGTATATCAGTGTATACACGAACAGCTTAAAATATTTACTAATGATCAAATCATTAAAAAAGTAGATTTACTAGTAAAACTTACCTTCCAATAAGGCCCATATGAAATTCTCGCAATCCAAGTTGATGTCAAGCCTAAGATGAGAGCGTAGGCCGGTGTCAACCTGCATCAAACAAAGTTTGTCGTGAATTTGATTCCCATTAGTAAATATGTATAACTGGTAGATGTTACGGGATGCATATGATATATATTTTTTAATAATATTTTGTAAAGCATAATCATTAATTTATAAACTTGGTGTAGGACTGTAAATAACAATAGTTAATGTACAATAACATCGCAATTTTGCAAACAGGTTTTTACAAACACTGTTTTGTTTAAACTAGATGGAGCCGGCGTTTCTTACCTAACTACTCTAAGAAGAATCAGCCGAAACAAACTCAGAGGTCATAGTCTCTTTTAAGGTATGTCTGCACCTTAAAAGAGACTATGACCTCTGAGTTTCTTTCGGCTGGTCTAGCTGGCTAATCTTGGTCAACTCTCGTGAGGACTATGCAGATTAGTGTCTGACATGGAATTTTGAAGAAAGAACCACGCAGATTTGAGTGGACCTGTCTAATCAGTGCAAGCATTTGTCAGTTATCATGTAGCTCGATTTATAACTCAAGCAGCTCAACGACACGATATCAAAGAAAGTACATTTGGGGATATCGCTGATAGTATTCAAACTACCAGGCAATCGTTTTAAAGATTCGACTAAAAAGAAAACACAAATAAAAAAATTACCCACACATGGTCCTCACATACACAATAATCAAATAAAATTAACAATACTTTAGAAAATAAAGGCTCATCATTTAAAGTCACCATTCAAAATAACAACATAAAATAAAATACTTAACAATACAAATATTCATGTTACATCATTAAATGTCACAGTATATAAAGGAAAACGAATAGCAATAAAAAAGTTCGAAATTTCGATATTCATTGAGTAAATCTAATTGGAGCAGCTTAATCCGTAGCCTTTTTGTCTTAGAGATTGTGATTAACATTATAATATTTTCAGGCGTAGCATTCGTTTTATAAACGATTTGAATTTATTTAAGCTTATTGCTTGAATATTGCTTTTAAGTTTATTATAAAAACGTATACATTTGCACCTATTTGTTTGAACTTCATTGCAGGTAACACAAAGTTGTGTTCTTTCGTCGTATTTATGTTGTGGATATCACTGTATTTGTTTTAAAAAAATAATATTTTTATGTGCGCACAAAAGGTTTTCATAAATAAACTGAGAGGGCACAGAAAGTATTTTAATTTCCTTATTTTTTTTCTCTCACGGAGAATCGGGGACTTAATTTATAAATTGAACAAATAACTCCCCTTTTTTGAAAAACAAAAACTGTCTTAATATCGGCGGCATTGCCCCAAAAGAGAATACCGTACGACATCACACTGTGAAAAACTAAGTAAATAAGACGGACTGTCTCTAAATTAGTTTAATAATGGTTTTTTCTAACGGCGTATTCTGCAGAGCTAATTTTTAATTTAATTTGTCTATATGTGGGCCCCACTGAAGCTTGGCATCAAAAGGACATTGTAAAAAATATCCTATGCATCAACACATATGTAACCTTAACAATAATTACACTAGTTCTTTTATAATTTACATTACAATTATTACAATAGAACGGACACTTCACATTTTCGAAAACATTATAAAAAGTAATTCACTTCCTTTTATCTTATTCCCCGGTGCGGGTGACATTATTTTTTTGAATTGAATTGAATAAGGTTTTTAATTACAAACAGAATAAAGCTATTGAAAGCGCTATGTGAAATGAGCAACATCGACACTGATAGTCGGTGAATTGACAGATGACACTTTGACATTTGATAGTAATAATAATAATAAAGATTTTACTGTCGAACTAGAACTAGATTACATGGCAAAGTTGGATATAATAAAGCACAAGCAAATAGTTTCTTAATCTAGTTAGTGGGTGCCGTACTGCTCACCCAGATAGGTTACAAAATAACCTGTGTTTATTAGTGTAATGTCAGAATGACGTCTTGTAATTTTGACACTGTGTAATGGTCTAATTATAACCTCAAATACCGAAAGTGATTTGGATTTTTTTACAATTCACAGAAGTGTCTGTGATTTTAATTTAGTTTCAATCGAATTAATGCATTATTTAGAACACAAACGTAAATTCACGTCTCTGTTGGTTCTTAGGCGAACGATGTATAGACGCCGAATAATTTCCTTTATGCCTAACAACACCGTGTTATCTACCGGTTATAATTCTTCATCCTTGATTAGTAAACTAGTTTCCACTTGTCTTATATGAGGTATAGTAAACTTAACACATTACATAACATTTTATTGGTGTGTATTGATTTTTAGGGTTCCGTACCTCGAAAGAAAAAACGGAACCCTTATACTTTTTTGTTCGTCCGTCTGTCTGTCTGTCAAGACCCTTTTTGTCAGGAACGCGTTTATATCAAATACTCAAATCTACTGTCCCTTGGAGCTGTGAAAAAACCAAACTTCTACGCCAACGCAATCAAAAGATACAGCCTTTTATGCCGCAAATTTCCGCAAATTTTCGAAACTCGCAAGGGAATCAAAAACCTACAGGGTACATCCCATGAACTCAGAATCTTGAAATTTGGTACGAAGCAACGTCTTATAGCAGAGATATAGGAAAAAATTGCGAAAACCGTAAATTTTCAGTTACGTTATATAATAAAAATATTTTTAATAATTTTAAACCTACTACCCCTTTCTTCATGAACGCGTAAAGGTATTAAATTGAAATTTATATTAAATGCTCAAGTCTATAATACCTTTAATCTGAAACAAAATCAAACTTCTATGTCAACGCAATCAAAAGAAACAGCAATTTAAGCCGCAAATTTTCAAACTCGCAACTACTCGCATGGAAATCAAAAACTAAATGGTACTTCCAGTCGACCTAGAATCTTGAAATTTGGCATGAAGTAATGTTTTATAGCACATATAAAGAAAAACTTCCGAAAACCTAAATTTTTAGTTACATCACATATTTTTTTATAGATTTCGTGCGCGAGTCCGACTCGCACTTGGCCGGTTTTTATTTAGGGTTGTTATGAATAGCACACTCAAAACATTTTAAAAAATTAGTTGCAAGTTAGCTATTTGTATATCAAATATGTTATTCAAAAGGATATTTTTATTATAAATTTTACAAGAACAGTTACTTGTGAGAGTTTTATTATTCTTTCTGATTTCACTTCTTACCTAAACCATCTCGTAATGATCTGCTTCGGGAGCATCTTCAACGAAGTTTCCTTTTTTTCTGCAGATATCAGCCAGTTATACACAAGCAAGAAGGAGGACATTACAAAGAATGTATGCATTACCAGTGGTCCGTTCGATATTATGCTAGAAAGTTTAACTTGCACAATCTGAAATAAAAAAAAACTTTTTCAAGAACGTGTCACGGATAAACTGAAGTTATTGTGGGTGGGTGTTTATGAGCAGACAAATCGATCTACCCTCTTCCTTATATATTTAAATGTGATCCTATCAAAAACAGATGAAACTAAGTTCCATTCAATGTCAATATTACTCGTAACGCGCTCGGTACTGCTATACTCTATCTGTTTAGGTAGTTAACTAAAGGTAAACAATCTTGATGTAACTTTTTACTTAAAAACTCAGTTCAAAAATAAAATGCAAGTAAAAACCAAAGTAAATACAATAGTAACGAATACTAAATCTATTGAACCATAAGTTTGAAAAGTAGTTTATTTGTTTAATATGAATTTGTGTAAAAAGACACATCAAGATTGTTTACCTTTAGTTAACTACCTAAACGGATAGAGTATACCACTGTCACTCACAACTCAATTCTGTTCTCGACACACGAAACTAACGGTTACCGCTCGCAAACTTTTTTCGGCACTTTTTCAGACAAATAGTAAAGATGGTAAATATCCGATTTTTAGTGTGTTTTAATATTATAAAGTTGGTGGTGCGATAAATAGAACATTTCTTAAAATAATATAGGTTTTATGAAGTACTTACATCTTCTGTAAACTTTGGATTTACAGTAAATATGATGGCGGTGAAACATGTGTGGGCTACCAATACGAGGAACATACTCAGCGATCTGTAACAATTTAAACGACAACATTAAAAGTCATATAAAATAATGTATAATTTAAAATGGACACGTAAAAAAACCATCTGATTATATTTTGGATTAAACCGGTAGGTACTTTACCTGATACCATGAATGCCTGCCAATGCTTTTACACGATCATCATGCCCTTCTCCAGGCATTGCTGTAAACCTCCTCCAATTCCGATATATTGAAAAGCAATACAGGTATCTAAGAGCTGAAAAAACACATACAAATACTGTCATTAAGTAGACGTGTTTATAATGAATTAAACGAAACTGGCTAGAAGAAAGAAAGAAAAAAAGACAAGAAAGAAAAGAAAGAAAAGAAAGAAAAGAAAGAAAAGAAAGAAAAGAAAGAAAAGAAAGAAAAGAAAGAAAAGAAAGACTTCTTTCTTTCTAAAAATCCATAAGACTTAAGAAAAAAGTATTTGAGGCACCTCGATATAATTTTTTAAAGCTATCGACACCCCACACAGTTATATACGAGTAAGTAGATTTTTTTTTCAACCTTCAACATGTATTGAGGGTCATTTTTGTGTAGCAATTCATAGAAGACACAAGCTAGCAGCTCTCCAAATTTTAATTGTGTGGTGCTAACCGTCTCGAAGTGAAATGGCTGTGACATAAGGTCGGGTAGACATACAGATGGTCAGGATGAATCTATAAGGGTTCCGTTTTTGCCATTTGGCATTTGGCAACGGAAACCTAAAACGTGTGATGTGCAGGGGGGCAAATAAATAAACAAATGAAAAGAAAGCCTACCTCCATCATTTTTTTCTTTTATTAAATAGCGATCACAAAGGCTTGCGATAATGTTAACCAACAATATCATGATGCAGACTACTCCAACAGCTATATCCAAATTATCAAATGGGTGGTCCCTGTCACGGTTGGAACAATCAATGTCATCGGTCAGTCTCGTTTTTAACTTGTACTTGTTATAAATGGTTTCGTTTGTGCATGCTTCAAGGGACAATCTTATGTTCTCATTCGTTCCAGAAGCATTGAAGAACTTACTGCATGATTTCTTCATACAAAAACCATGGCGTAGCAGTGTATGGTTGAAGTGTATTAAACTTTCTGAAATTTTCTGTAAATAAGAGAGATCATTTTAAGATTATACGTTAAAGCTAGAATTTATCTAAACATAGAAGTTAACTGAGATAAATAATATGGAGATACTAATTACTCATTAACTTTAGATACTGCTATATTGTAATTTGACAGTGAACATTACGAGAAATTTATGACAGGACCCTTCAGTGGCGTGCATCGGTTTTCGAACTAAGTGGGCAGATGGAGCACGTGGAAGCATTCGATGAAGTTTAAAAGTTACCATTGAGCGAACAACGGTTGGCAGCAACAGGTCTCCTCCCACCTCTATAACGAGGGCACAGCACGAGTCAACCCACACGGCACACTCGGCCAGCGAATCCTCCACACAGTAGACGCAGTGATTGCATCGAGCGTCGGGCTCCCTGCTTATACGACACCGGTACTTTCCGATGCAGCCATGCCCCGAGAACACCTGCGTCGCCCGAAACGTCACACAAAACGTCCTCGAGGTTCGGCCTACACGTGTACGCTAGCGGGGCGGGTCGATAGTGGACTTCTCGTACGCACATAGAAGCAGCGGTGGAGTCGCTATCGGACCACCGGTACATAGGCTTCGACGTTTCCAACCAGACCGCTGAAGGTCGTAGCCAATCGGACCCCAAAAGACGGACCGCGTTGGGCGCTGAAACGCCTCGTTAGGAAGGCTCTCGAGGAAGCCTCTATCATGTTAGCCTGGATCCGGGAGTCGGCTACCGTCAGTCGACGTCGAACAAGAGGCGCAGTGGTTTGGCGATGCGATGACCCAAATTTGCGTTCATGCCACGCGTTTCAACAATGTCCGTAAAGCAAGTAGCCGTACTGTGTCGTCACACACACTGTGTGGGACGGGCTAAATTGCCGCCCCAGAAAGGGGAGAAAGGCAAAAAAGGGACTGGACGGGATATTTGTATCAAGGAGTCAAGCAGCGGCTGCGGTGATAGCACGCCCATCTATGCGGGCTATATCCGCAGTCCGCTGATGTCGGTGGGACCATGGGAGTTGGTGGGTTTGTCCGTAAAGCAAGATCGAGGTCGAGCGGCTGCGCGTTGAGTGCGCAGATGCCAGACGCCCGTACTCGCGATATCGGAGGAGATTGAGAAGAGTCGCGAGTGTCTAATATCCAGTGCGTTATGTTTTAGTCGTAATAAACTACACTAGTAAATTGTTTGAGTGTACGTAAATTTTATAGGCAGTTTTGCGAGTGCTTCTTACAAGTGCCTTATTAATATTGTAATACCAAATAACGGTGATGACTGATATATTTTATTTATGTAGTAATAGTAAAAGATAGGATAATTGGATCTTATGAGGTAGGCATTATCTACATGCTTATATTCAATGCACGGGCATGGAACCCTATCATTTCATAGGCCTCTCAAATCGTAAGCCATTCAATTCGATTTTCGATTTTGAAAAATGCGTTCCTCGAATAATAAATCAGAACGCAAACATCCTGAGAACCACTACCATTGGGGACACAAATAATGATGACATATTTTGCTATAACTTACTTGTGTTAAAGTCAAGATTTCGTTGGGCTCATCTGAGACCAAAACAAATTCTGCAAAACAGAACATCGCACCAGGTTCATCGAAGCATTCTTCATAGCTGTCCAGGTGGTATAATGGCGGCATGCGAGCATAGTCCGTGTCTAGAAAATAACAACAATGAAGTTACAGTCGAGTCAAGTCGTTGGTAACACTTTGACCTTGAGCTGGTCTAGCATAATACGAAGCTTCAATAGAATATGAGGCCTACCTATACTGGCTTTGTTACCACCCAACTAGCACACAAGCTGCTAAAATGACTTCTTTACAACCTGAATGTTCTATAATAGCTGTTCAAGGGGTTTACTATGATACTTAAATAGTCAGTAGCGGATTAAATAGTTATTTAACAGGCATGTGGGACAATAGCCGTACAACAGTAAATATAATCCCAATGAAGATACAAAGGCGTGTTATAGAGTTATTGTACGAGCATTTGATATAAATCAGAGTCATGAATACCTTTTAAAACACCGCTAAGACTTTTAGAGGGCTATAACAGTTAAAAATGCTTAAATGGAGTTATAAGTTTCCTTTAAAGCGCTTTAGGTTGTATATTGCCTATCTTTAAATGTCTAAGCTGTTAAATAGTACTTATATAGCCTTTAAAATTCTATATCTACAGCAGAGAAATACAATTCTATAGTTGTACGTAGGTCGTTATAGTGGTAAATTTTATAGCAACTGTATGGTAAATAGCTGATTATGGCAAGAAAACCAGGCCTTATAAAGCTGAAAGCTCAAAAATGTCATTTCTAGGGGCAATGTAGCGGCTGAAGTGACACAAAAGTTTTTTACTAATTTAATTGCGGACTGCCCGCGCCCCCGCTCCTCTACATCTGCTCCGGTAACAACAAGCAAAAAAATGAAGGATAATAGTCTGCTCACAAACTCTTTCGTATTTAGGTGTAAAAAATAGTGGTAGGTATGCTCTTGAAATCTTTTCCGATTCATCTCTTACGAGTTGGGGTATTTATTGCAATGGAGTACGTGCTCATGGTTTGCACCGGCCCTTGCGGGCCCTTCCCGTTTGCTGACAACTCTTTGAGGCGCGCGTGGAACACGAACGCGCCATCGACACGGCCTGCCCGTCGTCATACGACGGACGGACGGCGAGCTAGCCCATTACTCACCGTCCACAGGCCAATATACACACCTTAATGACGTAGCCAGAGAAATCTGGCAATGGTGTGAGCAAAGGAAACTCTTTGTTTTTGCCTCCACATTAAGTCTAAAGTTAACACAGAAGCCGAACAAGAATCCGAGATGTTTTAATATTGACATTGAATGGAACTTAGTTTCATCTGTTTTTGATAAGATCACATAGTTTCATCTGTTTTTGATAACACACAACATAAAAAGTTGAAAAAGTTTCAACTTTGTATGTTGTCAGAGTTTGTTTTTTCTAATTAACTATAGAGTCCATTATAAATACAGCAATTATCTATGATAATTACCTGTATATTACAATTTAAGTCAGTCCATGATCACTTTAAGATCATAGATCATTATCATTATAGTAATTAAATCATTTTTAGACAAACAATAGCACATGAGTTCCACCATTTGCTTAACTTAGTATGACTATCAAAAGTATAATGATTCTATCTAATATAATATCACGCCTGTAATCCGGAAGGGTTAGGCAGAGATGTACCCAATAATAGACCCACATTTCGCCAGTTTTTGCTCCATTTAATGGGGTGCTAGCCTACTGCCATCAATCAGGATTCAAATTTCAGGGCTGCTACGGAGAAATAATTCCTCATGGAAAAACACAATAACACTTTGCCCGAGCTAGGTATTGAATACACTACCTTATGCAGCAGTAGCGACTTGCGACTGCTAGTCTAACGAGGAAGGAAAATGATTCTTTTGACTTTACAGTAACTCCAGTAATTAAAGAGTCAAGGATAGCATTTAAAAGAATCAGTAAGTTAGTAATGGCTGGCGCCTACAATACGAAAATATTTTTTTTTATTTTTTTATTTCTTAAAAATTAATAGAGTGTTTTTATCCACATGGATACGCCAACCCCATTGTACCTTATTACGACAATAAATGAAAATACTGGTAATAAACACTGGTATCCTAATTCATAGGAATATATTTAAACTATCAAATTAATCCTACCGTGGAAATTAAAACAATTTTTTTTTCAAACATACTTAATAGCCTAAAACTGTTAACAAAATAGAACACCATTTATAATTGTTGGTTTACCAAACTTAAGTATAATTTGCACTAAATCGCATTTGGAAATTAAAAAGAACGAATTTGAATTTGATTTTTTTTTGTATATGTGATAGTAGTAGTATATAAATATATTTATAGTGTAGTATGTATAAGTATGTTTATCTACTTAGGTATTGTATGCGTTACGTATATTAAATAAATAAATAAATAAATATCCCTGGACATTTTCACACAGCACCATCTAGCCCCAAGCTAAGCAACTTAATGCTTGTGTTATGGTAGCTAGATGGCTGATAAACTACATATATACATTTTTTTTTGTAAATACATACATATTATAGATAGAAAAACACCCAGACCCGGAACAACTACTACTATATACAATATATAGTAGAGTAATATGTAGTAGTTCTATATTATATCGTACGTATTAGTTTCGTTTATAAAATAAGTTAGTTTAAGTTTTTAAATGTACTGATTGTGCACGTAGGTTATCCTCTACCGTTAATCTCGCAATCGTAGTAAGGTTTGCTGTAAGAAAACCCAATTTTGGGTTAAGCTCGCCGTTGTACATAAGCTATATATTGTAATTTTGTGTGTATATCTTTTAATTTTGTGTGCAATAAAGAATAAGAATAAGAATTTGACAAAGGTTTTTGAAGCGAGTTGGCAACATGTCATCATCTGCCAACTGCAACTATGTTGTAGTCGGCTTCCAGTCTAACCGTATACAGCTGAATATTTTAGATAGAGCGACTGCTTATTTGACCTCCACAACCCAGTTGGTACTGGGTAATACGGGACTCCTTGGTGAGACTGGTTGTCAGAATTTCAGGCAAATGACTTCTTGTAACGACTGTCAAAGATCTACAAATGACAGCCGGGACCAACGGCTTAACGTGTTTTCCGAGGCACGGAGGAAACTCGGTATGTAATGGCATCCGCGGAGCAACCTAGGCAAGCGCGGCTTAACCTAAAGAGTGACCCAAGTGGCTGTTATTATTTAGCCTCAAGCTCCTCATATAATGATTGTAGAACACAATATGATATTTTAGTTACTAGAACATAAGTATTATGGTAAAAATTACTGCTTGACGCGAATGTTACTATGGAGTTTAATATTCCTGGTAGGTACTATCCCAAGATCAGGCAAAGAGTTGTCAAAACTTAAAGGCTGTGGCAATAGGTTTGTCCTTTTTTCCATAAGGTTTCGTTTAAGGGACATCGATACAACGTGCAAACATTTACAGTCGCCAGCGCATCAAGTTACAACTGTCAAATTTTCTCATTCGATTTAGAACTTAACATTCAACATTTTATGGTTTAAAATCATTTGGAGAAATTTGACAGTTTGTAGTAACTTGATGTGATGACGAATGTACCTTGAATTCAGTACCAGTTTCTAGAGCCCCCACTAATAAAATACTCGAGGCTAATTTTAAAAAAACCCTGCCAAGTACATGTCGGGCCACGGACAATGTAAGATTCCGTAGTCTTACAACGTTAATTTAATCCACTCTCTACGGTCCGATTTGCCTCCGATGATTTTTATTGTAATAATAAAAAAAATAAACTTACCTTTAAAGTTGAAAAACCTGTCCCATACATTATATTTAGGAAAATATGTTATCCAAGTACATTTTATAAGTCGACTATTACTCGTAAACCTGTAAAGCCTACTTAGCTGTGATACTTTTTCTTTTAACTACGTTGTATCTACTATCACTGTGAATTTTGTCACAAAAATTTGCACTTTAAAGTTTAATATTTCACAAACAAATCCTTTAATCGATAAATTATGTACAAACAAACTCGCAATATTTTTTAAAGACCTATCCAACGACATCCCACACTACGGGGTACGCGATAAAAAAATTCCCCACTTTACGTGTAGGTACTGGAGATACCAAAAAAAAAAAAAAAATTCAAGATTTTATTTTTTACTTTTACATTTTACTAATCTGAATTTATTTTACTAATCTGAATATTCATGCCAAATTACAGCTTTTTAATATTAAGTCTTTGAGCTAAGCTGCAGACAGACCGACAGATGGACATGGCGAAACTATAAGGGTTCCTTGTTTGTTGACTACGGAACCCTAAAAACTGAAGTTTCATACGAAAATAAACAATAGAAAACACGGTCAAAGTGTATGGAACAGCTTAATCAAAAAATAAACGCAACAAAAAAAATGCACACACCATTGAGGTTGATTATCGTAGCAGTAGAACTATGGACCAAAACAAATAATATTAATATAGTAAACATTTTGTTTATTGTAGCACTCAGCTACGTCGCCACACACAACACATCCAATTAGAATCAGATTTAACACTAAGTAATGACAGCCTGTGATAAGCTAAGCTTTTTGTTTTTATTTGAGCTAAAACCAGTATCTGCGTAATTAACTTGACAATAATGTTTTTTATACAGTTTTTATTTCATAATTTTATGAAGTTTTTTTTTCAATGTATGGGAGATTTTTTTTTTGTACCTATTAAAAAAAAAACAGGAAATAAAAGATTCTCTCGAGGTAAACATTAAAGGCCATGGTCAGTAATGGTTTGATTAATGTTTATAATTGGTGTTTTTCGCGCTACGCGCATAGGCAGTGTAGTGTTTGCGTAGTTCGCCTTGGTGCATAAAATATTCATTATAGTCTGTAATTGAATTTGTGTGTGCCTACAATACGGAAGATTAAAATAATAGGAAAACCAACTGATCTACAATACTGATCTTTATACTAGTTTCTTCCAATTATTGATCACTGGAAAATAATTATTTAAGATGGTAGCTTTGCAAAATATATTGATATGCTATTTTACTTCCGAAGACTCACTTTTGTGGAATTATTTTGTTTTTGAGCTGGGAAAAAGTAGTGAAACGTCACTTCTTTTATCTAACGTACACACGGTGTTAACTTGTTTTTCTTTTTCATTTTTTTTTAGCTTCTTCCTATTTAATGATCATCATCATCATCATCAGCCTATAGCAGTCCACTGCTGGACATAGGCCTCCTCAATCGCACGCTATTCAACTCGATTCTCAGCAACTCTCATCCAGTTGCTACCAGCCGCCCTGGGAAGATCGTCACTCCACCGATCCTGAGGGCGTCCCACCTTACGTTTGCCGATTCCCGGTATCCACTCAAGAACACGTCTACCCCAACGGTCATCGGTCCTGCGGCTAATATGACCGGCTCATTGCCACTTCAGCTTACTCATTCTGTGGGCTATGTCGACAACTCTGGTTCTCTGTCGGATCACCTCGTTCCGGATGCGATCCCTCAGAGAGACTCCAAGCATAGCCCGTTCCATAGCTCGCTGAGCGACCTTAAATTTATGGACCAGCCGTAGCGTCAGTCGGACCAGCCCTACCGTCAGTTTAATTTTTTTGATGATCACTGGAAAATAATTATTTAAGATTGTAGCTTTGAAAAATATAGTAAAATAAGCTATTTTCCTTCCGAAGACTCTCTTTTTTGTTTTTGAGCTGGAAAAAGAAGAGACGTTACTAACTCCCTGTACTGCAACTGTCTGTGAGATATTTACTGGCATTCTTTGCTCTTAAACCTTAGGTGTACCAAACACTTATTTGAGTCGGCACTTTGGATTCGACAGTATTCGTCTGACAATTTAGCCGACCCGAAGCACGCTCAACAAGGTTATTACGTTAAAGATATCGTCTATGTACAAATTAAGAATAGCTAAAAATTATACCTTAATAAATAAATAATACCTTAGCGACACGGCTGAGCATGAGGTCCTGGGTTGGATTCCCAGGTCGAGCAAACGGTTATTAGATTTTTCCAACAGAAATTTCTCAGCAGTAGCTAGGCACGCCCCCTATTACATGAGACTTAAAAATAACCGGCGGATTGTGGGTGTGTTATCAGGTACACCTCTGCTTCTCCCTTCGGTGAAAACAGGCGTGATATAATATGTTATGAAACTAATAAACAGGTAATATTAATTAGCCAAAAAGATTATAAAAAAATAATTTTGTCATAATTTTGACACTAACTATCTATGGGAATTTGTATTTAATTCTCTATTGTGTTCGACTTCAAGGCGTATCCTCATCCTCACTGTTAATAAATAATGTATTAAATATAATGATCTATATTAACATACTACACACACCGGCACAATTAGGGGAACACAAAAAAAAGGTCGTTTTTCTTAACAAATTTATGTAGCACACATTTTTTTTAGTTAATCAATAATTAATTGCACTCAAACTAACTGAAATAAACGCTAAAGTGACTCACACAATACTTCTACGTGAAGAAATAAACAAAAATGACAAAAAATGAGAATTGAACGTTTTTTCCTTAAAAGTGAAATCTGTAAACATTTTCAAAAATGACAAAAAAAAAGGAGTTTTAGAATCGGGTATTGCCGCCACGGGCTCTAATTAAAGTCTGTACACGATTTCCCATGCTTCGGATAACGTTATCAATGAGTTCTTGGGACAAATTGTTCCACTCTTCCACTAACGCTAATTTAAGTTCCTCCACATTATTAGGGGCTGGATTTCTTTGTCGAACCTTTCTTCCCAGGTAGTCCCAGACATGTTCTATCGGGTTCATATCCGGTGATCGCGCTGGCCAGTTCATCTGAGTGATGCCTACTTCATTAAGGTAGTCACTCACTATACGCGCAGTGTGAGGGCGTGCGTTATCATGCATGAAAATGAAATTTTCGCCTATGAATGGGGCAAAAGGCATGACATGGGGTTCTAAGACTTCTGTAATGTACCGCTGTGCAGTTAGCGATCCATTACTGATGATCACTAGCTCCGTGCGGGCTCCCAAAGATATGCCACCCCATACCATAACTGACCCTCCCCCATACGACACAGTTCCAGTGAAATTTGCTTGGTGATAACGTTCCCCTCGATGTCTCCACATTCTTTCCCTCCCATCCACGAAATTTACACAAAATCGGCTTTCGTCACTGAACAAAACACGGCCCCACTCATTAGTCCAATCTTGGTGCTGTCGAGCGAATGCTAATCTTGCTACACGATGAGCTACCTCGAGTTTTGGGGCCTTTGCTGGCACGTACGAGTTTAAGCCAACTTCATTCAACCGTCTTCTAACAGTCCTTTCACTCACGTTGACGTTACGGACTTCTGGTAAACGATTTCGGGTCTGGACAGCTGTTTGACGACGATTTCGTAAAGTCTGCATGACCAAGAAACGGTCATCCAAGGCGCTAGTTGCTCGATTTCTGCCCTGTCCTCGTCTGCGCACGAACGATCCAGTCTCCCTATAACGTCGGACGACGCGATGAATCACCGATGTCGATACACCCAGTGCGCGACTGACTGAGCGATAGGTGTGCCCTTCCTCGATCATGGTTACAGCCCTAGCCACAGAAGTTGCTGATAAATCACTCATTTTGTATCAGAACAATGTGCACTATTCAAATGTAAACAGTTAAATGACCCACAGTCCCTATTCGCAGCATCCACTAAAGTTCTTATCAGAATGAGTACAAAACGTTAAGTGAGCAAATTCATAAACAACCATAAATTCTTGTCAAAACACTTAAAATTAAAGTTGGGGGTACTTAAAACAATCTGTTATGAAGTTATTAACACTTAAACAAAAACTACTTATAAAAATTCCCGACAATGTTAGTAAAAATCAACCTTTTTTTTGTGTTCCCCTAATTGTGCCGGTGTGTGTAGTTCTAATTAATTAAGATTTTTTTAGGTGATTTTTTTTTTTAGTTTTTTTTTTATAATTTTTATTTATCCTCTTCGTGAGCGTGCTGCTGAATGCATCGTCGACGTTGCCGCGTGCGATAGCTCACACGCTCTGCTTCGAACATACACGTGGCAGAAACCACAGAACGCCTCCTGCTACGATCCTTACATACTCCTTTTGCCTCGTCCACCTTAATACATCTGGTCATACACGCACGCCAGTTGCAAGTACTACGCACCTGACCTTTCTGAAGAACCTCACCAATAAGGTCAGTGCATGTCCTTCTAGGGCGTAGCCTCCCGGCGTTGCGTTGCCGACATTATTTCACAAAAAAAACATAAAATTTATTCTTTCGTGTTTTTTTTTATTGTTACTTTTTGAAAAAAATAGTCCCAATCGTTTCGAGTTCGATGATCGAGTTAATGGTATTCGGTTCCAGAACGACCTAACAATAATGGTGTATTAAAAAAAACTGTTAATGTTTTTTTAAATGACACAGATGTGTGTATGTAATGCACTGACGCTGTTTGTGTGCACGTCACTGTCTTCTTACTGAATAATTTAATGTGATTTAATATTGACTTATGTAATGATCCCATTGTTTCAATTTATCCAAATTGTGTTAAGTTTTGTAGTTTGTAAATAATTCAATTATCTTTGAAATTAAACAATTGTGTTAAGTAGATATGTTGATTTAGTATATATATAATAACAAACTAAATTGATTTAGTATATATATATTATAGTATATATATATTTAGATAAATTAAAACAATGGGATCATTACACAAGTCAATATTAAATCACATTAAATTAAAACAATAGTTTTACACTATTGTTTTAACTGCCATAATTATAATTACTAATAATTTCATTACTAATAATGTTTGCATGCCTAATAATTATAAGGTAGATTACAGTAGTATAGAGAGTACACGGATCACCCATTTTATTGTAACATCTTATTTAATGTACCTATAATCTAATCAAATAAACTGTACTTACTTTAAACCTACCTGAATGCTTTTAAAACTCTCTTTTTATTTTAAACGCTCGGCTCCACGCTGATAGTACATATTCCAACAGAGAAATAATATTTAGGGATCCATGTTGGTGTTGCGTTACTTATGATAACAATGCAGATATTAAGATAACAACAAATCGTATGAACTCATCGCCTTTTTGCAACGATGTCGGTCGTTGGCCTCTTAGATCTCTAAGCACAGACTCAACAGCGCAATTTAACAACTTTATATTTTATTGTAATTAATAATATAATATATATCTTGGGACAACCAACACACCGCCATCTGATCCCAAACTAGGCAGAGCCTGTACTATGGCAACCAGACAACTGATAAACATGATTATATATTTCTAAATACATACATATTATAGATAAATTACACACCCAGATACAGAACAAATAATTGTACTCATCGCACAAAGATTTGTCCTGTGTGGGAATCGAACCCACGACCTCCGTCCTAGCAGTCTGGATCACTAACCACTAGACCAACAGGCCAATCAAATCATCAGTTTATTTGGTGCTGGACAAGTTTATCAAACCGTAAACTTGTTATTGTGTTGTTTACAAAAACCAATTAAGACACTATTTCATTTATTTAAAACACTAACATTTAATTAATATTTACTGTGGAAAATAAATCTACAAAATTAAAAAAAAAACATTCGTTTTATTTTTCTTTTAATCTCAATAGATTTCAGACGATAAATTACTGAAAGCAATTACTTAAAGTCTATAAAACCTATGATGAAACTTTATTTTAATTTGGCCATCGAATTTCGTTTTTCGGGTTTCAGCCAGATTTACAGGATTACTGAAATATTTGAATGTATTTCGATCGACAAATATGTCAATAAAATGTGGTATGCGCTTAAGATTCCCGAGGGAATGTAGATTGTTGGTTTATATATAGCTAGCATTTGTCTGTCTGTCCGCTTTATTAGTGAGTAGTTAAGATTTACGGGCTCCGGGAAAACAGGGGGTATTTTTGGATATTCTGAGACTGTTGTTACAAAGTGATGTTTTTGGTATTTGTGGCGCTTCTTGTTTAGACAATATTCAGTACACTCTTTGCAGTAACTTACTTAGCACGTTACGCAACTTCATAATTATCTGGAATTCAACAAATGATCAATGATAAAAAAAATGAATAAATAATAAAAAAAAATAATGAAAAAAAATGAATACAAAAAAAATAAGGAAAAAAAAAATTATAATGATGTGAATGATATATTGAAAGATTTGCTGCATGGAATTACTAGGAGTTTACTTGACTGAAGCTGTACACCATGAATTGTAGTTATGAATATAGAAATTTTACATAGGGTGACAAAATGGGCTTTATTATCGCTAAAAGTAATTAACAAATTGTCTTTTTGCTAAATTGTCGTGAAGTGTATTTAGATAAAATTACACTCTAGCAGCGATTACGTCGGTGGTAAGGTATTTTATTGACTGTTGTAAGTCGTTGCTGAAATACCAAAAATCTCTCGCAATAAGAGCGACTGAGAGACTGTCTCGTTGTTCTGTAGAGGTCGCAAGCGCAACTGGTAAATATAAGGTCCTGGGTTCTATTTACGGGTCGGGCAAAGTATTATTGGGAATTTCCTAGTAGCTGCCACGGAGTCAGGATTTGTGCCTGGTTAATGGCAAGTCTTGCTTTAACAATAAAGCA